>CM052538.1:148207180-148229179 GCA_028533065.1 Trachops cirrhosus
CCTATAATTCGGATGTTGGAGTGTTTAAAGATGTCCTGGAGGTTCCTAAGCCTCTCCTCATTTTTTTGAATTCTTATTTGTTCATTCTTTTCTGGTTGTAATTTTTTTCCTTCTTTCTGGTCCACTTCAATGATGTGAGACCCATCTTTCGTTCCATCACTATTGGTTCCCTGTGCATTTTTCTTCATTAAACTTATTGTAGCCTGCATTTTTTCATCTAATTTGTGACCAAAATCAACCAATTCTGTGAGAATCCTGATCACCAGTGCTTTGAACTGTGCATCTGATAGGTTGGCTATCTCTTGGTCCCTTAAAAGGATGGGTTCTGGGGCTTTCAATTCTTCTTCTGTTTGAGCCATCTTTTTGCTGGGTTTTTTTTTTTTTAGTCTTGTTGAGCTCCTGTAGTGAGGGGCAGGACCTTAGGAGTTCACCAGGGCGGGGCACCCCAGTCTCTGGGTTGTGATGCTGTACGTGGGGGCAGGGTCTGAGAAGGAACAATGGCGCTTGCTCTGCTCTCTGTAGGACCTCAGACCCTTCCGCTGCTTTCCGCAAGCTAACTGGGCCCCTCTGGCACCAATTCCGGTATGGGTGGGCCTGTGCATCTGGCGGGACCTTCCTCCTCAGTCAGTGCCAGAAAGCTCTATTTCCCAGTGCTGGGACCCTGAGTTGCGCGCAGGGCCTTGCTTCACAAAGGCCGCCTTGCTGGTTCTGCCAGTCACCACCCCCTGGCTGGGGCCCACCAGCCACTGCTGCTTGTGCGCCCAGGGTCTGCCTGCTGCAGACTTGCCCGCAGCCCGGGTTGCTCAGGTCTCTGCTCCGCCTCCCTCCTCAGGCCTGACTCCGCCCCTCCTTCCGGTCTGGATGAACGTGTGTATATTTAAATCCTTGGGTGTCCGACTTCCATACACTTCAATTTTCTGTCAGTTCTGGTTGTTATTTTGTTTCTATATTGTTGTTGTCCCTATCTTGGTTGTGCGAGGAGGCACAGTGCGTCTACCTATGCCTCCATCTTGGCCAGAAGTCCCCCTAGTTACTGAATTTTTATAACATACTCTCATGTGAATGCCTTAATTTTATGTATTCTTAACTAGTTAATTAACCTGTTGATGCAGAATACTGTACTTTGTTAGGTACCAGAAGAACGTAGAGATGAATAGGATATGTTGCTTATTATAAAGTTTTATTGGTAGGATATACATGGAAAAAATCATACTGTTCAAGATATAATAAGTGCAAATTAATTTCTGAAACAGTGTGATTAATTTAGAATTAGTTAATGGAGAATACTTTCTCAGAGGAGGGCATTTGATCTTAGGGTGATTCAAATTAGAAATTCTGTGGGGGGCGATGAAGGTGGATGTGGAGGAAGGAAGATGAAGAAGGTCTGGGAAACAAAAGAAATAGACTATAAATATGTGACAAGTCTTGGCATGTTTGGGGAGTGACTAATGTCTTTATGAGGTTTGGAGCATTGAGTTTTGGGTAAGTACTGAAGCTGCAAATGTAGATTGAGGTTACCTTGCAGAATATTATGCTCAGGAGTATGAATGTTATTCCTGAAGCAGCAGAGGATCACATTTGAGGAGTGATTGGATGTGATCCAACTTGTGTTGATGGCAACATAAGTGTGCTGGCATTGTTAACTGCAGATTGGAACAGAAACATAATAGAAGAATTAGCAAGACACAGGACCTGATCCAGAACACTATATACGTGAAGAGAACAAATTCGGATAGTTACTCAAAATATTGCTGAGGTAGAAATTAATACAATGAGTAACTGATTAAAGGAATACAAAAGGAATTAGCAAATTCAAGAGAATCATTAAATTTCTTACCACATTTGTAAATATCCCAACATCATGTTGAGTGTATAAAACTTTTTTGGAACACTTCTTATTTAAAATTCCATTTATAGCACTGTACTATAAGGTGATGCTATAGTGAATACAAAGTGATTTTTCAAAGGGCATATGATTGAGGTCACATCAGAGTAGTGGTACTTAAGTTCTGCGTGTAATTTACCCACCAAGCCTAGTGAGCTTTTAGGTTTCTCTAAAACTTTTAAATAATTTTTGCTCTTTGGAGGTAGTTATTTGTCTAGTTCATAGACGCATTTACAGTCTAACTGCTTCTCCCTGGAATTTTCAGAATACTATTCAGTTATTAAGAATATTGATTTTGACTAATTATATAAAGAGGAATGAGAAGCCAACAAATAGGGAACCAGTTTCAGCCCCACTTTTGTTGAATGGATTGTATTATTTCCACTTCATACATTCATTTCTTCCACAAATATTTATTAGTATCTACTGTGTATCAGACACTATCTTAGGCATCGTACATATAACAGTGACTAAGACAAATGACATTTTTTTTTAATGAAGCTTTCAATGTACTGGGAGAAGACAGACAGTAAAACCTCCTCCCATAAGATGATATTTGAACAAAGACCTGAAGGAAATTAAAGGAAGGTACCATTCAGGTATCTGTGGGAAAGCACTTTATGAAGAAGGAAGAGCAAGTGGAAAGGCCCTGAGGAGAAAGCATGCTTGGTGTGTTTGAGCAAAAGCCAGGGGCCATGTTGAGATAAAGTGACCTAAGAAAAAGAATAGTAGTTTTTGCTTTAGCAGCCCATATACAGAAATTGGAACAATACAGAGAAGATTAGCTTGGCCCTGTGCAAATATGACACCCTAATTTGTGAACTGTTCCATATTTTTAGTGGGGCAACTGTAATAGCATAAACAATAAAATATTTTTAAAGAATAATTTTCTTATTAAAAAAAAGAAAGAATAGTAGGAGATGAAGGGAGAGAGGTTGCAGGCAGAACCTGTAAAATATTGCAGACCAATGAATTAAATTCTGAAAGAGATGGGAAGCCAGTGGTAGATTTTGAGCATAGGATTGTCATGATTTGAGTTGTTTTTAAAACTCATTCCAGTCCCCATGTAGAGAATACAAACTATAAGAGGGACAAGAAGGGAAACCCTTCAGGATGCTATTGTAATAATAAAGGTCAGAGATGATGGTGGCTTGGACTAAAATGATCATGTTAAAAAAATAGTGAGTCGTAGGTCAGATTTTGGAAATGTTTATAAAATAAAATCTAATGGGATTGTACCACTGAAAGGCTGAGTAGGCTGATTATTTTGCTGAGACTGATCCAGAGTGAGAGAAATGCATCAAGCCCCTTTAAAAAGACACTAGTCTTTAGTGTCTCTATGGAAGAAAATAACTGGCAATGTTTTTAGGTGAGGACTTTGGTATTTAGATTGGAGAGGGGCAAGGCAGTTTCTCTCAGGTGCAGTGGGAGGGTTTTCATTGTCCAGAGACTTGACAACTAGTTTAGAAGCAGTTTAGAAACAGTTAAAGAACTTTGTTAGGGTTAGAATGTCTCTTCTAGGTTACTAGACAGTTCCTGATGAGCTACAAAATACCTGCTTATGCTGTGGGAACTTTGTTTCAACTCTTGGCCATCATGCAGGTTCTATTTTTATTAAAGAGGTAGATCTGTCATTTCTTTTCAGTCATCTACTCTTCTTCAATTAAATCACTGGAATATCCTTTTTAATTGTATCTTTACAGGGAATATATACACACATATACACATACATTTACATATATGCATATGTACATATATATGTTGTGGCTAATCACAGTAACACAGTAAAATCACTGTGTTTGAAAGTCATTTTTAAAATTAGTTATTTTCTTGAAATTAGCCATACCTTATTCTAGTGTACTTTGGTACCAGAATATCCCTGCCTGTAAATCTTTGTTCTCAATAATGCCAAACAGAAATTGTCATTGAATTTTAAAGGGTGGCCTGAAAAGGCAAATTCTTTTCATCTTTTTACTAGTCTTATTTTCTTGAATTGTTAAAATAAACCTTTTTTTTAACAGTTCATTGTGCAGAATTTCAATTTTTATGAGTAAAAATTTCTATAACCAATGTTACATATTTTATATGAAGCAGCATATCTTAACTTCTCTTAAATTTCTTTACAATTTTAGTATTTTCATAGATTTTCTATTTTATTTGTCATTAATGTATAGCAAAAAATAAGATTTGCTGTTACATTCAATTGACCCTATTTCACAGTGAGTCTCTAGAAAAACACATTGGTAGAGATTTATTTCATGACTATCAAAAATCTAAAAAACAATTAAAATGGTGGTAGGTTTTTTGGGTGTATATTATTTTACAATTGATTGCAGCTTTTGAATCTTATCTAAAGGAATATCATTACTCCATAAATAAAACTGAATAAAGAAACTGTTGAAGAGCCACATTCAAAGCTTTGGTTATCTGATATAGCTATCTCCAGTGAGATTTTTTTATATCAAATCATTGATTGTATCACCCTATAGCAGAGGGCAATCATGCAAAGTGTATTATCTTTCCCTGATTTATAGGTGTTAGGATGTGATTTTATTGTAGTGCTATCAAGGCTGTGTGTGTGTGTGTGTCTGTGTCTGTGTCTGTGTCTGTGTCTGTGAGAGGGAGATAGTTAGGTGGCTATACAATTCCCTCTGCTGTTATTCCCAACTTTATATATGCTTCTTTCCCACAGGGGTAGACCTGGGTATGATGTCAAGCCCAGTGGCTATTACTAACTTGTTTTTTCTTACCAGCTCTGCTTCAGGGTTATCCTAACTACTCTTCTCTCCATTCTTTGTATCGTTTTTCTTCCTTTCATTTCTTCTCAGCTCACTAGACTCCCTGCTAGTACCTAAAATATTTTTCTGATTTCAGACCTGTTTCTCACTTTACCCTCTTCTCTTAGTTGGGGTTGGAGGATATTTTGGTTATAGGTCTAGCAGTGGCAGATGGGAAGGGAAGGAACTGGTCTGCAGCTTTGCTCCTCATTGACCCCTTTTACCTCCAGGCAGGTCTTGTCTGAACCTCACTAAACCTTGAGTAATGCTTTATGTACACAAACTCTTTACTTCTGGGGCCCATATGGGGGGAAACAGGTATTTACAATATACAAAAGTCACTTCCCCCCAAAAAATCTGTTTTCAGTTTTTGCTAATGGTTAAAAACCTGTAGAAGTCCATAGTGCTCTGCTTGAAGAATGAAAGAAGGGATAGGATATAAGCTATGAGAGAATTTTATGATTGACTCAAAAAAGAAAACAGTTTTGGTCAAAAACAAAAGATAGTGGCAGTGGAAAGGGAGCAGGTAGATTATAACTGAGTTCTTCATAGAAAAGTGAGTAATGCCAGATATTGAACTTTGCCAAGAAGTTTTCTTGCTCTTTCAAGAGTCTTGCTCTCTGACACCTCAAAAACTTGGTTTCTACCTTTTATTCCTTCTCTAGGGTCCCAACCTCTTAAGGAATTGGCTGTGTGTATAGTAATTTATGATTTGCTGTATTACTTTTTCTATTAAATGTTTTACAAAAGAAGGAAACAGATTATTTTGTTCAATTTACAAGCAATTGTTTTTAGATAAATTATCTAAAATTTAATATTTGTTCTTTACTGGAAAATATGAAATAAAAAGTGTGCCTTTTAAAAGGGGACACATGGACTCTAAATTTGTACATTGGATTTTATTTAATTGGTTCAATTCAGAAAAGCATGTATTTGAGGTTCTGTATATAAAAGATTAAAGAAAAGGCTCATTTTAATCTATTAAATTATTCATTAACTCTTTTAATCTTACTAAGTAGGAATAGATTAGATTAATCAGAAAATTAAGCAAGACTCAAACTCTTTCTACCACTTAATTATTGGTAAACTTTCTCTTACATCTACCAATTTAATCTTTTAGTTGTGGAACTTGCTTCCTAAAATTGTTGAATTGGTATAGATAGACTGGAAATGAGAAGGAAAGAAAATATGTGGCAGTGATGGTATAGATGCATCTTAGTAGAAATGTTTTTTCTCCTAATTACCGTAATTGTAACTGTGGTGTATTTTCTTGTCGGTAAGTACTTTTTCAGATTTTGATCAACATGTATAATTTCTGTATTAAACTTATTTTCTGTGTGTAAGGGTTTTTTTCTGCTTACCTTAATCTTATGGCTGAAGCTTTGGAAAGTTTATTATTCCTGTCATATTTCTATGTTTGTACGGCCATTGTGTTCAGCAGAAAGGAGTCATTCATTGATGGTTAAGATGACTCTTGCTTTTGTCAGTGCCAGCCATGACCTTCTATTCAGAGTCTGGATATATTAACAATAAAACTATAGAGCTCTAAGTTTAAAACCTAGTCAGATCCTTGTTATTCTATAGCATCCTTTGTGAACCCCCTACTATGTCCACTGTTATTGGTATGTAGCACTCTTTAGCTGGTGGCTTAATTAATTATCATTTTATTTAATTAATCCTTGCTCTTCCTTCATGCTGTGGAAGTAATTACTGTCACTTGATGAAAATTAAGTATGTGTTTGCACAGAATTTCATGCATCTCTTTTAAATTTTGTTTGAAATGTTTTCTGTAATAGGTACCCATCTTTTCTATATTCTCTTTTACAAATGTACTTAAAGCAACATAAAGTCCTCATATTTATGAATCATTTGATATAAGACAATTCAGTCCTAAACCTAGTAATTATGGTCAGATTATTTTCATTAGGATGAGAAAGATGAATTTCCATTATATGTTATTAATGTTCAATGAAAGCATGGTTTCCCCTACTTCCCCCATCTCCACCAATCTATTTTCTATCTCTATGAATTTGTACCTCATATAAGTGGAATCATACAGTATATGTCTTTTGTGATTGGCTTATGTTTTCGCATTTGTAAGAATATTCTTTTTTTTGTAATTTCAAAATTATTACTAGATATACATATTTGTATTTATATATAAAGATATATCTATTTATGGAAATAAATAAATTATTATGTAAATAAAAGGAGACCAGCAAAATGTTATGCCAAGCTATATCACAATTCCCCTGATATCAAAAAGATATATATTTACAGTCACATATACCTGAATTTAACTGTAAGTAGAAAGTTAAATATTAGTTACTATGAAACTTCTCTAAGTATCTATAAACCAACTAGCATTTTTGCTTGCACTATTTCTCAGGATAAATTTTATAAGTTTGTATTACATAGGAATATTATATTTAAATTTTAGGGCATTTGTGAATTTTTAATATTCTGGGATTTGGTAAAAGGATTTTTTTATTTAAAAAATATATATTTTATTGAATGTGTTATTATGGTAGTCCCATTTTCCCCTCCCTTTATTCCCCTCTGTCCTTCACATCCCCTCCTACCCACATTCCCCTCTCCCTTTAGTTCATGTCCATGGGTTGTACAAATAAGTTCTTTGGTTTGTATATATCCTATAGTATTCTAAACCTCCCCCTGTCTATTTGCTACCTACCATTTCTGCTACTTATTTCCTGTACTTTTTCCCCCCATTCTCCCCCTCCCCTGCTGATAACCCTCCATGTGATCTCCATTTCTGGGATTCTGTTCCTGTTCTAGTTGTTTGGTTAATTTGTTTTTGTTTTAGGTTTGGTTATTGATAGTTGTGAGTTTGTTGTCATCATACTGTCCATATTTTTGGTATTTTTCTTAGATAAGCCCTTTAACATTTCATATAGTAAGGTGTTGGTGATGATGAACTCCTTTAACCTTGACTTTATCTGGGAAGCACCTTATCTGCCCTTCCATTCTAAATGGTAGCTTTGCTGGATAGAGTAATCTTGGATGTAGGTCCTTGCTTTTCATGACTTTGAATACTTCTTTCCAGCCCCTTCTTGCCTGTAAGGTCTCTTTTGAGAAATCAGCTGATGATCTTATGGAAACTCCATTGTAGGTAACTGTCTCCTTTTCTCTTGCGCTTTTAAGATTCTCTCCTTACCTTTACTCCTGGCTAATGTAATTATGATGTGCCTTGGTGTGTGCTTCCTTGAGTCCAACTTCTTTGGGACTCTCTAGGCTTCCTGGACTTCTTGGAAGTCTCTTTCCTTCTCCAGATTGGGGAAGTTCTCCTTCATTATGTTTTCGAATAAGTTTTCAATTTCTTGCTCTTCCTCTTCTCCTTCTGAAACCCATATGATTTGGATGTTGGAATGTTTAAAGTTGTCCTGGAGGTTCCTAATCCTCTCCTCATTTTTTTTGAATTACTGTTTCTTCACTGTGTTCTAGTTGAATGTTTATTTCTTCCTTCTGGTCCAAACTGTTGATTTGAGTCCCAGTTTCCTTCCCATCATTGTTGGCTACCTGTACATTTTCCTTTATTTCACTTTTCATAGCCTTCACTTTTTCCTCTATTTTGCGATCATACTCAACCAATTCTGTGAGCATCCTGATTACCAGTGTTTTGAACTGTGCTTGTGATAGGTTGGCTATCTTTTCATCATTTAGTTGTATTTTTCTGGAGCTTTGACCTGTTCTTTCATTTGGGTCATATTTTTTGTCTCAGTGCACCTGTTATGTAATAAAGGGCAGAGCCTTAGGTCAATTTTCTTCTTTTAAAGGGTAGATATTACATTGTATGTATACCACATTTTGTTTATCCATTTGTTTTTCGATAGGTACTTGATTTGCTTTCACCTTTTGGGTATTGTAAATCATACTGCCATGAACATGGGTGTACAAATATTTGAGACCCTGCTTTCTCAGTAGCCAATCTTCTTTTGTATTTTACTTTGTCTATTTAGTATTAGAAAAGCTTACCTTATATAGAAAAATAATTGCAAATGGAAAGTATTTTAAAAAGAAAGTAGTTTCATGTAAGTGATTTTGTAGGTTTGGGTAGCCTTTGTCTTGAATTGGGTCTCATGGGAATTTTGTGTGCTGATGTACATTGTTAATTGTGAAGAAATGCTTGGAAAATCACCCATGGGTGATACTAGAGAGATGGTACCAAAGTATGTTTTTATAAGGTACTTCCCAAACTTAGAATTTTTCTTAAATCTAGAATTTTAATAAGAATTCTCCAGGAATGAACAAAACATTTTGTGTTTTTATGCATAATCTCTGTTTTCAAAGCTTTGGGTTCACTTGAAATTGTGCCTGGAGTACAGTCTATAGTTAGGTACCCACCGTTTCTCTACATTGTTTTTAAGACTTTAAAAAGTATATGTTAGTCATTTGATACAGGAAGTACAGATTCATTAAAAGAATTAATTAGGGTCCTACTAAGTGATTAGTGTAATAGATTCTATTTTGGGAACTGACTTCCCTTTCCCTACTTTTTGTCACTTAACCCTTCAATTGATATATCAGTCCCTATGAAAGAGCTTTGGGAATGCTGACTAGTTATTGGAGACTTCAGGGCATTTAACTAACTACACATCACTTTCTCATCTAAATCACAGAGGACTTAAAGGAATTTTTTTTTTTTTTAAGAAAAAGAGGTTCTAAACCTAGTAGAGTGTTCCTTTGCAACATCTAGAGTTTTTTTCATGCAAGAATGAAAAAAAAAGCTATTTGTATTTCGTCATGAAAAGAAGCTCAAAGAGGCTAGGTGTATAGTATACCCTGTTTAGGAGTCAAGAATGAAAAAGACCAGTCCTCAAAACAGAAAAGAGAGAAATGGCTGGATTGAGAGATCTCCAGCTCTTTCAACTTTTCCTGGGGACTGATTGGAAAGTGAAAATAATGAAACTAAAGCTTTAGAAGGTACATTCAGGAGCACAATGAATTGTTTTGTTGCTAATGGTTACTGATACTTTCTCATTTTGATTTTTCTTTTGCAATTTTCATAAAAGTGGATCTACTCATTTGGATTCAAATTTTAGAGAAAATTTTACTAATGAGTTATCACATCATTTTCATTAGTTTTGATATACTGTTGATTTGATATAGTTTGATTAAGAATAATCAATGCTCTGATAGAAACCAGTTTTATTAACTTGAACACTTATTTGCTTCATTTTTAAGGTTTATCTTTAAGAGCTGAATTCTTCAGGTTTTCCTGTAGGGTGGCACTACTAAACTATAGAAGGCCATGTGGGTTCATCTACTCTTAGAAGTTGTAATGGATGGGGATAAAAGATGGAGAGGCCTAAATTATGCCCTATTCTAAATACACCTTTAGGTATTTAGAATAGGTGTATTTAGAATAGGGCATAATTTAGGTGTCTCCAAAGGTGTATTTTGGCGTGGAAGTTCTATAGTGTATGTAGGGAGTTTTATGAAGTAGTGATGAGGATGCTCTGACATAACTTATTTTCCACAAGTTTCAGAGACAAGGATTGATAAACAGCCAGTTCCATGCAAATGCATATGTCACTTGCTGAATTGTACTCTTCTGCTATACCATACCAAAGAAACATCCATCATGGTATCTTTTTGGATTTATATCTTTCACTTTCTTCTCTCCTTAGGTATGGATGAACGAGGAAGTACGACATCTTGGGGAACAAGTGGTCAGCCAAGCCCCTCTTATGACTCATCTAGAGTAAGTTTGCTCATCAACCCTTGATTAAAACTGTAAATATAATTTGCCAAATAAATAAGTTCTTTCATATATGAACTCAAGTTCTTAAAGAGAAATGAAGATTAACTTATTTTCATTAGAATATAGAATACCCAGTACCTTCATAGTAGACTTAAAATTATTTCTATTAACTATCATATGTTAAGTATTTATTTTATCTCCTAAAATGAAGAAAACATTCCTGGTGTAATTTCTACACCTGGACTACTTATAATAGTCTTTACTAAAATTGGAAGAGCTTGGAATGCCTCACTAAGTATTCTCCATAAATAGCCATTTTTCTTCATGTATTGTTTATTTGTTTTTAGAGATGGCACTAGCTTTCAAAGTACCAGCTTCCAGTCTCCTCTCTTCCATTCTTGCTCTAGTAGTCATCAGCTGTTTATATCAGGGACTCTATAGCCCTGTCTCTTGGAAGCATATCAAAACACATAATAACAGATGACATTTCTTGGTTGACAGTTATGAGAAAATAGGACCAAGCTAACATACTGCTCACTGAAAGGTCAACAGATTAGAGCTTCTTCCAACAATGAACAAACAGAAAATCCTCCAAATCTTAAAAAAATTTAAACTGAGGCATTGAAAATTAGACCAAAGAATTGGCAAAAATATTAAATGCTGTGTTCCCTGACTTCCTAATAAATTGGTGAGGTTAAGAGGTACATTTTCCAAAAGGTCATATTTTGAATGATTAATGAACATTTATTTCTCTGAGAATTAACCAAGAGAAGATAGACAAGCATAAAATTTATGGTTACTTAACCCTAGAAGCAAATTGTCTTTAAGTGGAAGGAAAACTGTATTATGTGATTGGAGTTCATGGTCTCCATATGGGTTATATTTGGCATTGAAAAATTCTTACTTAAAGTACTTATTAAAGTATGTGGTTTTGCTTTACATGGGCAGTAGCCTATGTTTAATTTATTTTAAATAACTTTGGGAAGAACTAGGATAGTCATTTATAATCCAAAAAGATATAGAGAGTGACTGTTAAGAAAAATTTTAGTTTTTTATTTTTAGAATCAATGCTGAGAAAGCTGGTTGTAGTGTAAAAAGCACTGTCCTATCTCACAAGACTTGGATTTATGATCGACTTGGCTATGAATTTGACATTTACTCTTGGATACCTTATTTTATTTTGGGGATAGTTCAACTGGTTGATATCCAGATTTTCTTCCACCTTTAACAGTTTTTGATTCTTTGAATAATATTATGAATAGAAAGGGTAAGTTTCTTGTTTAGATTTTGAAGTAGGGATTTTACATTGTGGGGAACACAATACTATTCATTACTACTGGGTTATTTTTCTTTTTAATTAAATACATTGGGGTGACATTGGTTAATCACATTTACTGTATTTTGCCATGTATAATGTCCTCCTATGTATAATGCATGCCCATGTTTTTTAGCCCAAACTTTCAGGAAGAAAATCTTTCATTTTAATTTTTTTAAAGATTGTATTTATTTTTAGAGAAAGGGTAAGGGAGGGAGAAAAAGAGGAAGGGAGAGAAACATCAGTGTGTGAGAGATTTATCAATGGGTTGGTTGCCCCCCGCATGCCCTCAAGTAGAGACCTGGCCTGCAACCCAGGCATGTGCCCTGAGTGGGAATCAAACTGGTGATCTTTTGGTTCACAAGCCACCTCTCAGTCCACTGAACTATACCATCTAGGGCTTGAATTAATTAATTACTTAATTAACATCTAGAAAGAAAAATGATTGTCTAGGGTATTATTTTGCATACAGATATCATTATTGCTTTCTAGAGTTACACTTTTAACACATAAGCATAAATAAAAAATTAAAAACATTTATATAAATACAGAATTAGTATTATTCATGTATAATGCCCATCCTTATTTTTCCTCAAAAAATTTGGGCAAAAAAGTATGCATTATACATGACAAAATATGCTACATTGGTTTCAGGAGTACAATTCTATGATTATTTTCTTTCAGAGACTTCAGTTACTGTGTGATAACATGCCTTTGTACCTTATGTGTACTTTCCTTTCAAGCTTTCAATTTTTTTTTCTGTTTGAGCACTAAAAAGGATTTTAGGAGAAGAGAACATGATAATGTGTCCAAACATTTATATATGTGTCATGATCTTGAAATGAAGTTTGTTTCTAGAGATGGACTTCAAAGCAAATCTTGCCTTCTCTTTTTGCTATTTGATATACAGTTGAAACATAAATATCATTTTTCACTCATTATTTTTTACTATATTATGTGCAGTGAGAAGTTAAATTTACTTCATAGTAGCATAGAAGTTAACTTTATTTCATAGTAAACTTTATAGTAAACATAGAAAACTATTTTAAAAAGTTTTCTATTTTAAAAAACAAGATTAATCCCTAGATATTTTCAGTCTGCCATGCCAATCAATGTATATGTATTTAATATGTGTATAATGTACACATATTTCTACCTGTGTACTGAGAGATCAGGTAGAGTGGTGATTTAATGCTGTCCTTCTTAAGTTTTGTTCCTATTGAAATCCACTCTTCCACTAACTCTTCTCCTATCCTAATCATGATTTTGAATCTAAAATAATTTAGTGAGCTAGTTATGTGTCATTTACAATTTCAAATCATTTATTTTTACCCTGAGCTCTTCTCAGCTGCAAAGACATTTATGGATGTGTTTGAAACTCTCCTCAGCAGTTTTTTATGGGAAGATTATCTGTTTTTTGGGTTTTATTAATAAACACCATTCACTATCTTGGCCATTATTTTCATAAGGTAAAGATGGATATATTTTGTTAATGAGAATCTCAGTTAACTAAAGTACATAATTTTCCTCAGTATTTTAGTATGTTGAGTTTTTTAAAATTCAGAAACAAGCATTGGTGTTGGCTAAAAATTGGTTTGATATATTACAATAAAATTGTAATTTTAGTAAAAAATAATTTTTGCAGTACTGTAAAACCATATTTGGCATATGAACTCTATTAATACTGTATATTACTATGCATTTTACTGTGTAAGATTGTCTACACAAAATCATATGGGTTGAACTTTTTATTTAACAGCTTTTCAAGGGTAATGTTCTCATTGGGTTTGTCTTTTACCAGTTCTTTCAGAAGTAGGAAAAGTCACTCTAGCAGGGCTCCTGTCGTGTCTGGTGTGTCTTCCCAAATCCACCAGAAAAGTAGCCTCACAATGTACAGGTGGTATGGTTGAGTTTCTGGTTATCAGAATTACCCACAGCACAGCATTTCAGTGCAGAATTTTTATTAGGCAGACACAGAAATAAGTAATGTACCTAATAGTGGCTATAGAAGAAATGGTTGGCATTCTTACGAAATGTGGAGATGAGATAGAACATGTTTCAGACACTCAGAGGGAAGTAGCATAGTATTTGTGGTGTGTACCTCAGACCTCTCTACTTTAGAGTCCTGGTTTCTACACTGTTGACCTACTGCCCAGGTACAGAACAAAAACACATATGAACAGATAAAAACATCATTGTGATGTGACTAGCACTGCTAATTCAGAAATATGTGTTAGTGGTAATCGAAGTTAAAGCAACAGAGATTGAAATGAGCAATTAAAATCTCAGATAGTATAGATGTGGGTAAAAGGTATAGTTAAATGAGTTTGTCCTGCCCCTTTCTTATTTTTTTATTCTTTCCTGAAAACAAATATTTTCTATATTTGACTTTGTATTAGGCATATAAAGGTCAGAGAATATCACTCTCTCTCTTAATTAACTATAGTGTTAATGGTTTATTCCAGTTTCAATTTTTCTATAGAAGGCATTGGCTAAGAGCACAGACTCTGGAGCCAGACTGTCTGGACAGTCCTGTTCCTGCCACTTAACTACCTGCGTGATTCTGGACCAGTTACTTACATTCACTCTATCTCAGTTTACTCATCTGGGAAATGGGGATATTGTGACTACTTTAAAAGGTCATTGTGAGGCCCTGGCTGGTGTGGTTTAGTGGATTGAGTGCTGGCCTATGAACTAAAGGGTTGCCGCTTTGATTCCCAATCAGGGCGTATGCCTGGATTGAGGGCCAGGTCCCTAGTTGGTGGCATGGGAGAGGCAACCACACTCTGATGTTTCTCTCCCTGTCATTCTCCCTCCCTTCTCTTCTCTCTAGAAATAAATAAATAAAATCTTAAAGAAAAAGGTCATTGTGAGGAATAAATGAGATAGTATATATAAAATGCTTAGTGTCTGGTATATAGTGAGTGCTTTGTAAATGTTGACTTTAATTTTATGTACATCAGAATTCATCAATTAAATTTATATGTAATAATTAAACAAATCAATGAATACATTTGCAAATGTGTTTCATTCTAAGTAGAATGAGTACGAATTATTTGCTGATTCAGTGATACTTAATATACTTTTACTTCTTTTAGTTGTGTAAAGGACATAAGTGAAATTGATTTCCTTTCCCTTCAGTTGTCCCTTTCTTGAGAATGCAGAATTCTTCTGACAAAAATCTAGACATAAAAGTTTTAGTCCGTTTAGTACAATACTTTATACTCTATGCTTTATAATCAAATATGGGAAGAATTGTTAAATTTACTAGATTATGTTTGAAGATCAAGGGAGGAAAGTAATGAAGTTGACTTAAGACGGTAAAGCTTGAAGTGGATGGTGGTGGTATTAACAGCAATAGGCCTTTCTACTATGCTTACAAATTGTTGCTGTGATTTATGACACTACGTAGTGAAGCATATTATTTAAGATTACAACCTCTGGGGAGTTGTACTCTGTGACGTAGGACAAATTACTTAACCTCTTTGTATCTCAAGATTCTCATGTCTAAAATTATGATTATACATACCTTGTGTAGAGTTTTGGTAAAGATGAAATGTAACAATAGCTATTGAGTATTTCATTTATTCGTGTAATAAATGAAAGTTGCTATTACTATTATTAGCACCATTATTACTACCTTCAAATATTTAATATTTCATTGTGCATTTTAATGGATATATTTCCTCATGTGCAAATTCTGTTTCTGAAATGCAGTCTGATCATTTTAGTTCATGGAAATTCCAAAGGGTCATCTTATGTTGGTTTTCCTGCCTCTTAGCTCTCCTATACAACCTGGGCCAAGCTCAAAATACTGAAGTGCCATTGGGGTTTGTACACTGGCCTAGGGGATAGGATAGCGCTCACAAGAGAGAGAAGTGTTCTTGTTGACACTCTTTCGTAAGGTAGAATTTTTCATTTCTTAATTTAAAAGGTAGAGGAGTTCACTGGTAGGTAACTACTAATAGAAAATATATTTATAGACACCATCCATGACCAGGAGTTGGCATTTTAATCATGAGCATTTTTCAGGTTATGTATAATCCATTATGGTAGTTATTTTTGGAAAAGAAGTAGCATTCAGTTGAATCGGGTTTGAATGCAAAAAATAATTTTTCTAATTGCTAAATTTCTACCATAGTTTCCCCCCCTTTTTTTAATAATATGGTTTTAGAGTGAAAAAATCATATGTATGTTGCTCTTCCTTTTGTCCCTATTTTGCAGTATTACAGAGTTTTCAAAATTAGGAGGTATATTAGTTACTTACATCCAGTGCTTTTATTTCATAGATGAGGAAACTAAGACTTAATGAGTTTGAGATTTAGCTAGTTTGTGATGTATGCTTTTGATACAAAGTACCCATGAGATTTGTCTGGATTGTGAATTCTATGCTAGTACTTTTTAACCCTCTTACTTTAGTATTTCCAACTCAAAGAAAAACTATCTTAAATTTTCTGTCATATACTGAAGGAATGGGAAAAGAGAAAGGAGAAAGGTGAATGAGAAGAGGATCTGTAATTGATATCCCAAAAGAGGACACTGGACATGATATGGTAAAAAGAAATTTGCTTAGAAAGTATTGTGTATTGTGAGGCAGAATGGCGTAGAATTTAAGAGCTCGAATTTTGAAATCAGGTTGTCTGGGTTCTGTTTTTGGTCTCCTACTTCTTAGTTGTATGACCTTAAGCATGTTACTTCTCTTTACCTCAAACTTTTTTTTATTTTCTTTTTGTCATTGATAGAAGGGGGAGTTGGTACTAATAATAACTACCTTATTAAGTTCCGGACATAAGCCTATTAGTGGAGAAGGGGAAAACCAGTTATGTGGTGATGAGTTGGCTTTAAACTACTTGGTTTAGCTGCTGTATATGACTCAGCGCAGAGTAATTTCAGGGACTTTCTATTAAGGGATAAATAGTAGGTACATTTTGAGGTCTTTTATTTTAATGATTTCTGTTGCCTGTTGCAATGAAGGGATATGAAAGTTTGGTTTATTTAAAAAACATCACCAGTGGCCAATTTTCACCAGTTTTCAGGAATACACATGGGTGGCAGCTTGATAAACCAGGTTAACTAAAAAGTGAAAATGTAAGGATACAAGGATTTATGAGTTGTCCTAGCCTCCTAAGAGTCATATACAAAGCCATATAGATCAGATACTTGGACTAAGGGAAAGCAAAATAAAATAAAAATTTAACTAGAGCAAACATATATCTTTCGGCTTCTGTTGGTGTAACTTTCCTTTTGGAAATTGAGTTCGTAAGGTTTTCTGGATGCATTTACTGCCAGATGTGGCTAAAGGACTCCTGGACCATTTCTGCCAGATGTGGCTAAAGAGATCTTTAATTTTGCTCAGCGCTCTCTCCATTCTTAGCAGGGTTTCAGTTTGTTTTCATTCATGTGGAAGAGCTAAGCTAAGAGCCACTCTATAGTTTGATGGGTAGTGAGCTGGAGATGGATAGGGTAACAGAGCCTTAGTTCCCCTCACATGCTGTCTATAAAAATACACATAGGTGTCCTGCCTGGGTTGCTCAGTTGGTTGTAGAGTCATCCTGTGCACCAAAAGGTTGTGGGTCCCATCCTTTGTCAGGGCACATACCTAGTTATGGGTTCAATCCCCAGTCAGGGCACATACAGGAGGTAACTGATCTGTGTTTCTCACATGTCTCTCTCTCTCTCTTCCTCTTTCTCTCTCTTGAATCAAACATATCTTCAGGTGAGGATTAAAAAAATGTGCAGAGATCATTTTGACCCCAGGAAGTTATACTGGTTAGAGTTTTGGGAGAACTTGATGTGTAGTTCATTTACATTTTACAGTAGAGGCTTTGGGAATGTCGAGGGGTAAAGAGAACCTGTGGTTTTCTTTTTTCGGCAGAGCACAGTGGCATGGGAACCACCATTGTAAATAAGGATGATAATGTCATCTGTCTGCTTTTAAGTAGCTTGTGGCTTACTGTGGTCCTTAAGTTTTAAGATGCTTATATTTTTAAATGCACTCAGTTTCTTTCTTAATTGTAAAACATGAATAAAGATATGTCTTAGAGTTCAGGAAATATGGTTCGAAATACAAGTCATATTTACATAAAGAGTGAAATAAATTATAAAGCTTTAGCTCTTTTAAGGTAGCAAATAATTAATTACAAGATTAATTTCATTGATAACTGAGATTACAGGAGAGGGCAAGATTACTTTGGGTAGTCAGGAAAAGATTTAATAAAAGAGGAAGTGTTTGAGTAGAATATTATAGGACAGACAGTATTTGTACAATATGAATAAGGTTGAAGTAAAGGCAACTTTCTGGAAATGTGGACTATGAAACCACAAGTACAGATTCCTCCCAAATCACAAAATTCAGAAAATAGTAAAACAGTTTGCTTTGTAGGTAAATGATGTGAAAAGGCAAGTAACCTTTCTGTAGAAGAAATATAGTACATTCTTTGGGAAGTAGAGAGCCAGTTAAATATAGACTTTTACACAGGTAATGACACAAAGTGTTTTAAAATCAATATGTTGTGGTATGAAGGATGGAACCAAGTAAAAGAATGACAAGAAATAAGATGATCTGGTAAGATGTTACTACACAGTCCCACTTGCTGTGAGCTAAAACTTGGATTGGGATGGTAGGATCAAGATCACAAAATAATGGAAAGAAGAGAAATGTCACAAAGGGGAAAAATTGACATACTTGGTAACTGAGGAAGATATAAAACCATATAGATGTACTGTCCCCTAGAATGACGACTGCCAAATTAAACTCCACGTGTTTTATTTTAGCTTTGAGAGGTTAGCTGTGGTTGTGTTATACAGCTACCAGATTATCTGATTTTGATAGTTTCCCTTATAAATGGAAAAATGTAGCTGTGTGAATAAATATTAAATGAAATAGTTTACCTACTGACCCTCATTTGTCAGCATTGATGTGTAGTAAAGATTAGTGTTACTCTCCTTTAGACAGATATTTCCTTTCTCTAGATAGTTTATTGTTTCCTTTTTTATTTTTAAAGGGGAAAGTGGTGTAGGTTTTATAGCTAGTAGGAGTTCAAATGCAATAATTAGAAAGGACACACAAATTTTGAAATAGTATTTTATGCCTCTTGATCTCAGGTACAAAACACAAGATGAAGCAGTTAAATAGCAAAGCAAGACAGGAGGGACAGAATTAAAGTAAGTGTTTTCTATATATTGCATCTGTGTTCCCATTAATCTCTGTTTTGTTATGTAACTGCTCCGTCTGAATGTTGTGAATGTGAAGAAAACTATAGATAAGAATAGGGTGTATTTTAAAGTTAGGGTTAAATAAATCCATGAGGGAAATGTTTGTAACATTTGGTTGCATTCAAAATAGCACCTGCCTGTATATTGTAATCTTAATGTTCTTGGATAAGAAAATAATTGAGTTAAGATGATATAAGCTCCTTTAAATCTCTTGCCAACGGATATTTAAAATGAAAGAAGTCACGTACTTATCAGATTGTCTAGGGCTCATGTTAAGCCAGTCAAACTTATTTTTAAGTATAGCCATTCTTCTAAGGACAGTACCTGTTGAGATGCTCTAATACACATCTTTTGGAAAGAGCCTTTACATCAGTTTTTCACCTCACTGTGAGTTTTGCTAACTTTCTATGCCTATGAAATAGCAATTCTCTCTTTTTTCTAAACATTGTTTAGTCTTTGAAGTTAATAAGAAGTCAAAACGTAAATCCTTGAATCTCTTTTGTGTCCCTTTTTGTAATTGTTGAGGTCTTACTTTCTGCAGCTTTTAAATTATTTCTTCTAAACTTAGGAAATAATTGAGGACAGATTCTGAGCTAAATGTATTTTTAGGCATTCTTAGCCTATTTTATTAATAACAATCATAATTAGCATTTGTCACAGTATAGTTTAAGACCTTTCATATGTTGCCTATCCTAAGTTTCAACCCTGTCACAAATCATTTTTAAAATAGGCTTAGAGATGTAGAAAACTTAACCAGATACTAAATATCTAAGACTAATATGACTCTAAATTACTGTCCTTTTCTATCATATTATACTTGCCAAAGTATAAAAGAGACCCCAAAACAGTTGTTATTTCTACTTGTCAAGGACTTTAAAGATAGATACTTTAGAAGTTGTAACATGATGGGACTACCATTATTTCTTACAAAAATATTAATCACTTTTATATGTAAAAAAACAAAGCCATGTAATAAATCAGATGAGTTTGCTTCCTGGTTTTACCATATTTGACCTTGGAAAAGATAAAATACTTCATTTCTGAGCCTCAACTTTCTCACCTCCAAAGAGATTTATTGCACAAGAAATGTGTAAGAATTAAATGGAAGAAGTTTTATAAAGTCATTAGTACAATATATGGAATTTAAGTAGAATATGTGTTTCCCTTTTTATATTGTCTCATGAAAAGTATACAGATCCCTTACAAAACCATGTCAGGAATTTTACAAATCTTGGATGCTCCTTAGGGAGAAAGCTGTTTTGAATTCCTGGAGTATGTACTAAGCAAGATGAGGGACTATTACACTTTTTAAATACTCACAAATAGTTTCTGTACATCAGGAAAAATAAGTTATGTTTACAAAACTGAAACTATTGGAGAAGTTTATTGCATCACAGATCTGGGAATGTAGAATTATTGGGAGGAAGTAGGTAACCTAGATTCCCAGGGATATAGACGAAAAGAAGAGGTTTCAGTTTCTGAAATCTGTTTTAAAGGATATTTATATCACAAGGTAAAAATTATAAGACCTAAATGAGACTATGTAGTCAAATACAGCATAATCAGTTAATTTTAGTTTCTTTTTTGATGTACTTTTGTTGTCATATATTTTATGTTGTCATATATGTTGTCATTTCCTGAGAATAACAAGTTTGGAAAGTTTTACTTCAACACACTGAATTGACGCTTAACTCTTTGTGCTATTAAAGGAAATAATTATTCGGTTGTAGTTTTATGTAATAATCAACATGCTGCATTTTGCATGGAGCAGAATGTATTCTTGTTGTTTAGTATAGGAAATTAAGTGATTAAACAATAAAGTATCCGCTGTCCTGAACCAAATATCGTCTTTGCATTGGTGGTACCGTTTTATCTTACTGAGTTTATACTTTTCTGAGTTAGTGTTTTGTAAGTATTGTTCTTGATTTGCCACTGACTCTATCCTACTCTTTCAGATAACTTTTCTTCAGTATCTTTCTTCCTACTTTGCAATCTTACAGTCTTCTTTTGGATTTCTGTACTCTTGTTTGTGGGGTATTCACATTCTTTCTTCTGCTTTTTTATTCATGAAGCTTTTATTGAGATTCCACTATTTTCTGCTCACTGGAATTAGTTGGGCAAAACAAAAATTATTAGTTCACATACCCTGGGCAAAAATAGTGCCCATTCTCATGAGGAAAACAAATTATTATACTATAGAAAGATAAAAGATCTAATAATGATGGCCCAGGGAGAGCAGAAGCACAGAAATAAAAGCAGTACTTAGTTATGAAACCTCAAGGGCATACCAAGTGAAAATGATTATCTGTTTTGTAATACAAAAAACAGAAGACTTAAGCCCAGAGACTTCTTCCATTAGACAAGTGAACTTGGTCAAATTAGTTACTTATTCTGGATATTAGTACCTGACATGTAAAACAAAAATTCTGAACAAGATTATAGTTTCTTAAACTGTGCTTAATAGGATACATATTAATAAATAATTTACAAATTCAGCAGTCCATGGTCCACTATATTTATGTATTATTGAGTTAAACAGAATTAAACAGTTCTTTGTTGGTATTAGATTTTTTATGGTTTTTAATGTTATTGTAAATTGTAAATCTTTAAGAAAGGAATAAAATATACTTCTCCATATTTTCCCAACAATGCAGTCCTTCTATCACTTAGGAATTGAGTGTGGGTGTTAGTAACAATCTCAAGAAGTAATAAATTGGACAGTTTATACATTTAACTATTAATTTATATATGTGATCCATTTGAAGTTCATTTCTGAATAAGGTTTGAAGTAAGGATCCAGTTTTATTGGTACCATTGTTTAAGAAATTATTCTTTTTTAAAAATTAATATATTTTATTGATTATGCTATTACAGTTGTCCCATTACCCACCCTTCATTTCCCTCCACCCTGCACACCCTCTCCCACCCACATTCCCCCCTTTAGTTAATGTCCATGTGTCATAATAAGTTCTTTAGCTTCTAAATTTCCCCTACTATTCTTGCCCTCCCCCTGTCTATTTTCTACCTACCATCTATGCTACTTATTCTTCATACCTTTCCCCCCTCTCTCTTCCTCACACTCCCC
>CM052538.1:148229679-148256855 GCA_028533065.1 Trachops cirrhosus
GTTGCTCTTCCTCTTCCCCTTCGGGTACCCCTATAATTCGGGTGTTGGAACATTTAAAGATGTCCTGGAGGTTCCTAAGCCTCTCCTCATTTTTTTGAATTCTTATTTGTTCATTCTTTTCTGGTTGTAAATTTTTTCCTTCTTTCTGGTCCACTCCAATGATGTGAGACCCATCTTTCGTTCCATCACTATTGGTTCCCTGTGCATTTTTCTTCATTAAACTTATTGTAGCCTGCATTTTTTCATTTAATTTGTGACCAAAATCAACCAATTCTGTGAGTATCCTGATCACCAGTGCTTTGAACTGTGCATCTGATAGGTTGGCTATCTCTTGGTCGCTCAAAAGGATGGGACCTGGGACTTTCAAATCTTCCACTGTTTGAGCCATCTTTTTGCTGGGTTTTTTTTTTTAATTTATTTTTTTTTTGGCCTTGTCCCGCTCCTGTAGGGGTGGGGCCTAAGGTTTTCACCAGGATGGGGAACCCCAGTCGCAGGGTAGTGACGCTGAATGTGGGGGCGGGGTCCGAGAAGGAACAGTGGCGCTTGCTCTGCTCTCTGTAAGACCTCAGACCCTTCCGCCGCCTTCCACAAGCCAAGTGGGCCCCTCTGGCACCAATTCTGGTGTGGGTTGGGCCAGTGCCCCCGCGGGACCCTCCTTTTCAGTCAGTGCCCCAAAGCTCCACTTCCCAGTGCTGGGACCCTGAGCTGCGCACAGTGCCTTGCTTCACAATGGCGGCCTCGCTGGGCCTGCCGGTCGCCAAACCCCAGCCTGGCTCGCCAGCCACTGCCACTTGTGCGCCCAGAGTCTGCCTGCTGCTGGCTTACGCGCCCAGGGTCTGCCTGCTGCGGACTTGCGCTCTGCCCCGGTTGCTCAGGTCTCTGCTCCACGTCCCTGGCCCGGCCCGACTCCACCTCTCCTACCGGTCTGGATGACCCGGTCTGTGTCCACCTTTAACTCCCTGGTTGTTGGACTACCATGCACCCCAATTTTCTGTCAGTTCTGGTTGTTATTTTGCTTCCATATTGTTGTTGTCCTTATCTTGGTTGTGTGTGGGGGCACAGTGCATCCACCTACGCCTCCATCTTGGCTGGAAGTCGGGAATTGATACTTTAATAATGGGGAGCGTCTGAGCCATGAATGTGTTATATTCTTCCATTTACATCTTCTTTAATTTCTCTTCGTAAGATTTTATAGTTTTCACCAAACACATCTTGCACAACTTTCATTCATTTTATAACTAAATTTTAATGTTCTTATGATTGTATTTTTAATTTCAAATTCTGTAGATTTCTGTATATTGACCTCATATCCTGCACCTTGTTAAACTAACTAGCTAGAACATATTTTTGGTACTTGCTGGGGGATTTTCTATTTGGATAGTATGTCTTCTGTGAACAATGAGAGTTTAATTTTTCCTGTTCAATCTGAATTTTTTCCCTTATTGAATTGGTATGGTTTCTTGTATAATGTTGAATTAAGGGTGAGAGTGGATAGCTTTGCCTTGTTCTTGATCTTGGAAAAACCATCAGTCTGCCACCATTCAGTATGATATAACTGTAGGTTTCATTGATGTGCCTTAATAGATTAGGGAAGTTCCCTTTTATTCCTGTTTTGTTAAGTATTAATCAAAAATGGATGTTAGATTTTCTGCATTTATGGAGACACTTACATAGTTTTCTTTTTTAATGTGTTACTGTGGGAATTATATTGATTGCTGTTTTTAATTTTAAACCAACCTTGTATTCCCGAGATAAATAACACTGGGTTATTATGTATTGTCCTTTTATGTATTGTTAAATTAGATTTTTTAAATGTTTTTAAGAATTTTTATATTTGAGTAATACTGATCTGTAGGAATTTTTTCTTGTAATGTCTTTGTCAGAATTTAGTATCACAGTAATACTGGCCTCAATGAATGGGAGTTTACCAATGAAGATATGTGGCCTGGAGTTTTGTTGGGGGGATGATCTTTAATTACAATTTTAACTTTTTAATAAAGGACTATTCCAGTTAGTTTTTGAGTGAGGTTTGTGATCTTAAGAAAAATGATTGTTTTATCTAAGTTGAATTTATTGGCATAAAGTTATTCAAAATATTTTTTATCTCTTAAATATTTATATTAGTTATCTCTTGCTACATTAACAAATAACCAGAAACTTAGTGCCTTAAAATAACATACATTTATTTTCTCAGTTTATTAGTTTCTGTGGGTGAGGAATTTGGCCTAGTTTATCTTTGTCCTCTGCTTCAGGGTCTTTTACGTGGCT
Organism: Trachops cirrhosus; assembly: GCA_028533065.1. Taxonomy (NCBI): domain Eukaryota; kingdom Metazoa; phylum Chordata; class Mammalia; order Chiroptera; family Phyllostomidae; genus Trachops; species Trachops cirrhosus. The sequence goes on from CM052538.1 coordinate 148,231,948, forward strand.
GTAAGCAAGTTATTAGCCAGAACTGGAGTCCCATTTGAAAGACTGATTTGGAAAGCATCTGCTTCCAGGCTCATGTTTTTTTTTTTAAGGCCGTATTCAGTTCCTTTTGGTTTATTGAACTCTGAGGGCCACAGTTCCTTGTTGGCTGTTGGCTGGCAGCTGCCCTCAGCAGCACCTTGCCAATTATGTCTTTTCATCACAGCCAGCAGGGGAGGGGTCTGCTAGCAAGATAGAAAACACAATATTATGGAACATAATTATAGACATGACACCCAGTCACTTTTGTCATATTTTATTGATAAGAAGTAAGTTATTAGACCAGTTACGCTCAAGAGGAATGGTTTACGTACGGGTGTGAATACCAGGAGACAGATACTGTGGGGGCCATTTTAAGAGTTTTGTACCATCCTCATTCCTGATACTGATGAATTGTTTCCTCTTCATTCCTCATCAGTATGGCTAGAGGTTTAATCTATTTTACTGACATTCTCAAAGAACTATTTTTTGTTTCATTGTTCTTTTCCTGTTGTGTTTTTTTTCATATGTTTGACTCTTACCCTTACTTTGAGTTTAATTTGCCCTTTGTTTTTCTAATTTCTTAAGGTGGAGGTTGAGGTCATTGATTTGAGACCACTCATCTTTTCTAACAGGCATTTTTAGTACAATGAATTTTTCTCTGACCATGGTGTTACCCACATCCCATAGTTTTTGTTACGTTGTGTTTTCATTTTTCTCAGTTTAAAATACTTTATAAATTCCCAATTTATTACTTCCTTGACCCATGAATTATTTACAAATGAATATATTTAATTTTGAAATATTTAAGGATTCTCTAGAGATATATTATTATTCATATTTAATTCTGTGATCAGAGAACATGCTTCTGTGATCAGAGTAGTTCTTTGTGTAGATTTATATTTCTTTTTGGTATTACTTTCCTTTGGACTAATGGACTTCCTTTAATATTCCTCATTGTATAGGTCCAGTTGTTACAAAGTTTTTCATCTTCCATGTATCTGGAATATTCTTCATTTTTTACTAGGTATAGAGTTATATAGGTTAAGCTAGCTTCCTCTTTTCCCCCTTCCCCAACAGTAATAGGATGCACTTTCGTTTTCCCCTCTCTTAGAGATCACCATTCTGGCACTGCCAATGTCCAGTGTCTCAAAACTGTTGTTGAATGTATTTTTTTAGTTTGGTGATTGTTTCAAGTATGAGGGTTACTCTGTTCTCTGTTACTTCATACTTTTTGGAAGTAGATATGGAAATAAAATTCTTAGTTGGGCTGATCTGATGGGGATCAGTGGAAGCCCTAAGAGCAGCACAAATGAATGAATGGAGAAATGAAGTCTTCGCTATTAGCTTTTCCTGCACAACACTGAAGGTACTGGCTTATGTAAGAGATCCTTGGAATTTTGATACCTTATTTGCTATTGTGCATTTGCTTTCCTTACTACCAACTATCCCTAAGTGTTTGTCTACTGATATTTTGTAATCAAAAGCCACAAATATGTTTTTTAATACAGTGAGATTAGAAATCTACCACTGACTGTGTAATAATCTTAGGCGTGCTCCTTGGCTTTGTGAATCTTTTTCTCATCTCTGAAATGAAACCTCAGTCTTAAAATTTTTCACTTGGGTTTCCAGATTCTGATCAGGTATAGTGGTGATGAGGGTTCATGATTTATTTTAAAATACAGTAAAAACTGTTGATCTTTGAGCAACATACATTTGAGCTGTGCAGGTCCACTTATATACGGATTTTCAAAAATAAATATACAGGGTGGGGCAAAAGTATATTTATAGTTGTTTCTAGGGGAAATAATACAGTCCATAATAAGTAATAATACAAGAATAAATTCTGTGTTTCGTGTACTCACAATTGTAAACCTACTTTTGTTCCACCTGTACAATTGGCTCTCTGTAGGCCTGGATTTCACATCCAGATTGAACCAGTGCTGGTTTTGACCCAAAAGTTATATGTAGATTTTTGCCTGCACTAGAGTTGGTGCTCTAACAAAACCCCACTGTGCCCTATACCCCGCCCCTCTCGCTTGTCCGCATTGTTCAAGCATCAACTGTACTCTATTAATTTACCTAGTGTGTTCCAGGGACTTTTCAGGGTCTGCTGGACTGTTTTAAAGTGTTTGCAAGGTTAAAACTATTTTCATAATACTACTAAGACGTTATTTGCCATTTCAGTCTTATTCTTTCCTGAGTATACTGTGAAATTTCCAAATCCACATGATAGATGATGATGCCTTTGCTCTGACAGTTCTTATGTTTTTTTAATTTCTTAGGTATAGTTTCTCATATAGTAAATATCAGTGGGTATGTCCCACATTAACAAAAGCTCATTGGGTTCTCAGTATTTTTTAAGACAAAACATTTTTTTATGTAAGAAGCCATGAGACCAAACAGATTCTGAGACATTGAAAAATGGCTGGCTTAATGGAAATTACTCTTTATTTAAGTGTGTAGTCTATTGACAGATTTCTGGGTGCTGCAGATCAAAAAATTAGTGGCTAACATTAATTCATCTGCTGTCATAGTTCCACGTCTAAATGAGTTTTCTACCGTTCTCTGAGAAAGTTATTTAAATTCTCTAAGACAGAATTTCCTCAACTATAAGATCCAGGTAATATAGTATCTGTATATAGTTTAAATTAATGGATATAATACATGAAAGCCCTTAATACAGTGCTGGCATGTATTATAGTAGTGAATTAATTAGTAGGCACTCAATAAAAGTTAGCTTTGATTATTGTGATGCCACAGAGGTATGATTGACATTTCTGTTTTTAAGTTATCAACATGTTTCATTCTGCTCTAGAGCTTCCTTAGCAAATATTTATGCTATTTCTTTACCTGTCTGGCAATGCTCATTTGCCTTTGATATTTCCATTTGAAGCTGTGCTGTTATATTGCTGTTTTCTAACCTGTTCATACTTAACCCAGAAGTATCAATTGGAAGGTGCCAGAGAGACTTGGGCTTCATTTAAAATTTCACTGGTCATGCCGTCTTGCACCTTAGACTAATAGGTAGTCTAATACTAATATAGATTAATTGTGCAGAACAATAGGAAACTTCTTGCTGGCAGTTGATAATTCAGAATTTGAGTCTGTGTTGTAATCTTGCTTACGCTGAGGTTTAGTTTTTTACTATCTAAAATGATAGCGATCTTCACTACATTTTCCTCATAGTGTTAGTTTTAGAATCCCCTGTGAATTGGTATGAAGTATATGGTATTCTTATTAATCCCAGCTCTGCTAATATCTTACTTGCAGATCTTTAGCAAGACAGTTAGTTTAACTGGTATCTCTTCATCTGCATGGTAGGTAAAATGAGTGTGAACTATATGAGGGGGGACCCAAAAACCCTAGAATTTATTTATAAAAATTGTGCATTTAGTCTTACATGTTTAAACTTCAGTCACCTTCGAAGTACTCACCATGTGATGCAATAAACCTATTGAGACGTTTTTCCATTGCTCAGGGTTTTTTTTTTAAATTTTATTTAATCTTTATTGTATCTTTTACATTACCTTTTAGTCCCCTTATATACTCCTCCCCTCAGCAGTCACCACACTGTTGTCCATGTCCAGGTGTCCTTTTTCATTTTTGCTCAATCCCTTCACCCCCCTAACCCCACCCTACACTCTAGCTGCCATCCTGCTTTCCATCTATGGGTCTGTTACCATTTTTCTTGTTCAGTTTCTTCATTAGATTCCATATATGGGTGAAATCATATAGTATTTGGTACTATTTTTTTCAGTCTTGCTGTATTTTATATTTTTGTTTGTTTCTTTAAATATATTTTATTGGTTATGCTATTACAGTTGTCCCAATTTTTCCCCTTTGCACCCCTCTACCTGGTACTGCATTACTGCCAGCATCCCCCCCCTCAGTTCATGTCCATGGATCATGCATATAAGTTCTTTGGCTACTCCATTACTGATACTGTTCTTAACATCACCCTGTCCATTTTGTACGTACCACTTTGTGCTTCTTAATCCCTGTACCTTTCCCTCCATTTTCCCCCTTCCCTCACCCAGCTATTAACCCTCCCAATGATCTCCATATCTATGATTTTGTTCCTGTTCTTCTTGTTTGCTTGGTTTGTTATTTGGATTCAATTACTGATCGTTGTGAAATTATTGCCATTTTAATGTTCATTGTTTTGATTGTCTTCTTTTTCTTATATAATTCCCTTTAGCATTTCATATAAAGATGGGTTGGTGGCAATGAGCTCCTTTAATTTTACCTTGTCTGGGAAGCACTTTATCTTCTCTTCAATTATAAATGATAGCTTTGCTGGATAGAGTATGCTAGTTTGTAGGTCCTTGGTTTTCATCATTTTGAATACTTCTTGCCAATCTGTTCCAGCCTGTAAAGTTTCTTTTGAGAAATCACCTGACAGTCTTATGGGAACTGCTTTGTAGATAACTCTCTGCTTTTCTCTTGCTGCTTTTAATATTCTCTCTTTATCTTTAACCCTTGGCATTTTAATTATATGTCTTGGTGTTGTCCTGGTTGGGTCCATCTTGTTTGGGACTCTGTGTGCTTCCTGGACTTGTATGTCTATTTCCTTCACCAATTTAGGGAAGTTTTCTTTCATTATTTCAGTTTCTTGCTTTTTCTCTTCTCCTTCTGGCACCGCTATGATTTGGATGTTCGGCGATGTCCCAGAGGTTCCTAAACCTGTCCTGTCCTCATGTTTTCTAAATTCTTTTTTCTTCCTGCTGTTCTGATTGAATGCATTTTCCTTCCTTTTGTTCCAAATTGTTGATTTGCTTCTCAGCCTCATCCCCTTCACTGTTGGTTCCCTGTAGATTTTTATTTATTTCACTAAATGCAGCCTTAATTTCTGCCTGGGTCTTTTTAATGCTGTTGAAGTACCCAATGAGTTCCTGGAGCAGCCTGATAACGAGTGTTTTGAAGTGTGCATCTAATAAGTTGCTTATCTCCATTTCATTTAGTTTTTTTTTTCTGGAGTTTTATTCTTTTCTTTCATTTGGGCCTTATTTCTTTGTCTCCTCATTTTGGCAGCCTAGCCTCCTTGTGTTTGTTTCTGTGTATTAGGTAGACCTGCTTTGATCTTAAGACTCCCTGTGTTAGTAGTATGGCCTATTGTAGAAAAGTACACCTATTAAGTTATATGGGCCAGAGCTTTAGGTGATCACCAGACCAGGGCAACCCTTGTCACTGCTCTGTGGCTCTGTGTAGGGGAAGGCTCAGGGAGGGGACAGTGCCACTGCCTGGTGTCTGGGTTTTTGCCTGAGAGGAAACTCTTGTCTCAGTGCTTGCTTTGCATTCTAGCCATGTGCTACTGGTGCCCTTCCAGCTGTTGACCTGGGGCTGAATCCCACAAGGGGTGGGTCTGTGTGAGTAGTAAGTCTGTTGCAGGCCCTTTAAGAGAAATCTCTTGAGAACCCTGCAGTTTCTTCTGTCACCTCATCCCCCACTGATTTTTACAACCAGCAGTTATTGGGACTTATCTTCCTGGTGCTAAAACCAGACCTGGGCTGGGTAGTCTGGACTGGGGCTGGGATCCCTCACTCCTGAGGTATCCTTCCTGATCTTTATCCACCACACGTGGTTGTGGGACTGCCTGTTCCTGTCTGTGCACATCTCAATGCCTCTATGTGTCTCTACACTGCTCCACGTCTCTGCCCCTCTTACATGCCTGGATGAATGTAACTTGTTTAAATCCTTGGTTGTCAGACTTTTACACAGCTTGATTATTTGAATTCTGGGTGACATTTGTTTTGTAGTCTAGTTGTATTTTTTGCTATAGTTCTATGTGGAGGTGAGGCGTAGTCTACACTTCCATCTTGACCAGTCTAACTGCCTTATTTCACTTAGCATAATGTTCTCTAGGTCCATCCATACTCTTGCAAAGGGTAAAATAATTCTTTTTTATGCCTAAGTAGTATTCTGTTGTTTAAATGTCCCATAGTTATTTTATCCACTCATCTACTGATGGACACTTGGGCTGCTTACATATCTTGGTGATCATAAGTAGTGCTGCAATGAACATAGAGTTGCTTATGTTCTTTCAAATTAGTGTTTTGGGTTCCTTCAGATATATTCCCAGAAGTGGGATGGCTGGGTCAAAAGGCAGATCCATTTTTAGCTTTTTGAGGTATCTCCATACTGCTCTCTACAATGGTTGCATCAATCTGCATTCCCACCAGCAAAGCAAAAGGGTTCCCTTTTCTCCACAATCCTCAACAGCACTTGTTTTTTGTTGATTTATTTATGATAGCCACTCTGACAGGTGTGAGATGGTATTTCATTGTGGTTTTAATTTGCAGTTCTCTGATAATTAGTGATGTTGAGCGTCTTTTCATATGTCTGTTGGCTGTCTATATGTCCTCCTTGGAGAAGTGTCTATTCATGTCCTTTGCCCATCTTTTAATAGGGTTGTTTGTCTTTTTGGTATTGAGCTTTATAAGTACTTTATTAATTTTGAATATTAACCCCTTTTCAGATGTAAGGGTGAATATGTTCTCCCATTCTGTGGATTGTTTTTTTATTTTGTTGATGATTTCTTGTGCTGTGCAAAACCTTTTTCGTTTGATGTGGTTCCATTTGTTTATTGTTTCTTTTGTTTCCCTTGCCTGGGGAGATATATCTGATAAAAAATTGCTATGAACAATGTCTGAGATTTTGGTACCTATTTTTTCTTCTAGGATTTTTGTCGTTTCAGGACTAAAATTTAAGTCTTTTATCCACTTTGAATTTATTCTTGTGTGTAGTATAAGAAGGAAATTCTAGTTTCATTTCTCAGAATGTATCTGTCCAATTTTCCCTACAATATTTATTGAATAAACAATCTTGAGGCCATTGTATGTGCTTCCTTCTTCTGTCAAATATTAATTGACTATAAAGGTGTGGGTTCATTTCTGGACTCTCTATTCTGGTCCATCGATCTTACATGTATGTTTTTATGCCAGTAGCATGCTGTTTTGAATACTGTGGACTTAATAGTATAGTTTGATATTAAGTAGTGTGATTCCTTGTTCATCTTTCTCAGGATCACTGTTGCTATGAGGAGTCTTTTGCGGTTCTATATAAATTTTTGAAATATTTGTTCTAGTTAAGTGAAATATATCATTGGAATTTTGATAGGAATTGCATTGAATCTATAGATTGCTTTGAGTAGTATGGACATTTTAATGATGTTAATTCTTCCTGTCCATGAACACGGTATGTTCTTCCACTTATTTGTATCATCTTTTTTAAAATCTAATTTTTATTCTATTTTTTCCATTACTATTTAGTTTTCATATATCCCCCCAACCCCTAGCAATAACCACATTGTTGTCCATGTCCATGAGTGACAGCTAGGGTGGTGAGGGAGGTTAAGGGGGTTGAGGACTTGAGCAAAAAAGAAAAAGGATTTATTTGTATCTTCTTTAATTTCTTTCTTCAGTGTCTTACAGTTTTCCGAGTATAGGTCTATTACATCCTTGGTTAGTTTTATTCCTACATATTTTATTCTTTTTGAAGTAGTGATGAATGGGTTTCTTTAATTTCCCTTTCTGTTAGTTTGTTATTGGCATATATAAATGCAGCTGATTTTTGATATTTATATTGTTTCCTGTTACTTTGCTGAATTTATTTATGAGTTTTAGTAGTTTCTTGGTGGAATCTTTGGTGTTTTCTATGTACAGTATCATGTCATCTGCAAATTCTAATTTGGATACCTTTTTTTCTTTTTCTCATCTGATTGCTATGGCTAGGACTTCTAGTTCTATGTTGAATAAGAGAGGTGAAAGCAGGCATCTTGTCATCTTCCTGATCTTAAGGGGAACACTTGTAGTTTTTGCCCTTTGAGTATGTTACTAGCAGTGGGTTTGTCATATATGGTCTTTATTATGTTGAGGGATGTTCCCTCTATTCCCACTTTGCTGAGTATTTTAATCATAAATGGTGCTGGATTTTATCAAGTGCTTTTTCTGCATCTATTGATACAATCATGTGGTTTTTATATTTTATTTTTTCATGTGGTGTATCATATTTCATGATTTGTGACTGTTGTACCAACCTTGCATTCCCGGAATAAATCTGACTTGATCATAGTGTATGATCTTTTTGATGCATTGCTATATTCAGTCTGCTGATATTTTGTTGAGGATTTTAGCATCTATGTTCATTAGAGATATAGACATACAGTATTTTTTTGTAGCGCCTTTATCTGGATTTAGGATGATGCTGGCCTTGTAACATGAGTTTGGGAGCCTTCCTTCCATTTGAATTTTATGAAATAGTTGGAGAAGCCGAGGTGTTATTTCTTCTCGGATTATTTGGTAAAATTCCCCTGTGAAGCTAACCGGTCCAGGACTTTTGTTTGTTGGGAGTGTTTTGATTACTGCTTCAGTTTTCACTAAGTGTAATCTATCTATTCAGTTTGTTTGATTCTTCCTGATTTAGTTTTGGAAGTCTGTATGTTTGTAGGAGTTTATCCATTTAGTCGAGGTTGTCCAGATTGTTGGCATATAGTTCATAACATTTTTTTTTACAATCCTTTTTATTTCTTTGGTGTCAGTTTTTATTTCTCCTGTTTCATTTCTGATTTTGTATATTTGGGTTCTTTCTCATTCTTTCTTGGTGAGTCTGGTAAGGTTTGTCCATCTTGTTTATCTTTTCAAAGAATCAGCTCATATATTCATTGATCTTTTATATTTTTTTAGACTCTGTTTCTTTTATTTCTGCTCTAATCTTTATTATTTCCTTCCTTGTACTCAATTGGGACTTTGTTATTCCTTTTCAGGTTCCTTTAAGTATGAAGTTAGATTATTTATTTGAGCTTTTCTTCTGTTTTCTGAGACAGGCCTGTTAATGCTATAATTTCCCTCTTAAGATTGCTTTCCCAGTATCCCACAGACTTTGGATTATTGTGTCCTCATTTTCATTTTTTTAAGGTTATCTTTTGATTTCTTCCTTGATTTCATTGTTGACCCATTCACTGTTTGATAACATGTTATTTAGCTTCCATGTCATATTGTATTTTTAGGTGTTCTTGTGATTGATTTTTGGTTTCATAGCATTGTGGTCAGAGAAGATGCTTGATATGATTTCAATCTTAAATTTATTGAGATTTGTCAAAACAGTTTTTGAACTTGTCAATTTTTATGCCTTTTAGTGATTCTTCCATTTTTTGTTTCACTTCTTCCACATTGGCAAAACTTTCCCTTTGAATACATTTTTCATCTGGGGAAACAAAATTTAGTTGCTTGGGGCAAGATTGGACAAATAGGGAGGGTGGGGCATGGTGGTCATGCCATTTTTGGTCAAAAACTTCTGAAAATTTGGTACAGGGTGGGCATATCCATTTGTAAATCACCCATCATGAAATGGGCAAATGCATTGGAAGAGTCTTCAAAAAAATTCACTGAAGCCAAACACAGCCTTTGACGATAACATCAGCTGGTACACTGATACAGGTGGATTCCTAAAACACTCTCCTAATGGGGCCCGCCATCCAGAAGATAATTCTGGTTTCTGTTGGATCCCCACCTTGTATGGTGACTTAAAGGCTCTAAAATTCTACATATCACCTGGATTCAATACTGTGTTTTGCTTTTTCTGTTTTAATAAATATACTTTTCCTTGATGCCTAGAGATGTTTTGATTTCTTTATGTAAAGAATGGATTTTAAATGGATAAAATATAGAAAACTTTCTGCCTGTAAACATTGAAACACAACTAAATCTACAGACCAGAACAAGAGAGCATCAACTCTGATTGCTTCTAACAGACGGCATTATCATTTACTTGGATATATTTGTGAACAGGGCTGGGTTCAACTTAGAACTGAACCCATGTGAACTTTTTTAGTGATCATCTGGGATCTCATGTTCAAAAGCATTTCATGCTCTTCTGATAAGCCATATTTCATGTATCCATCATATTTTTCTGAGAGTGCTTTCCCCCTCTAAAAGATTTTGATTCTCCCTCTTTTCCCACCCATGACAATCCAAGACTTACACTTCAGTCTGGTATTAATAGTAATTCTATGAAACTACTTCTTAGCATTCATAAATAAAAAGTTACCTGGAGAGGTTATTCATCCTCTCAAGAAGAACTTAGGTACTTCCCCCTGGCCAGGGTGTCTCAGTAAGTTGGGCATTGTCTGGCAAACCAAAAGGTCCCTGGTTTGATTCCCTGTCACGGCACAAAATGGCACAGTTTTGGTTCATGGTATGGGTGTGTACAGGAGGCAGCCAGTCGGTGTTTATCCCTCACATTGATGTTTCTTTTGCTCTTTCTCCCTTCCTTCCCCTTTCTGTAAAATAAAAAACAATTTTTGTAAAGTTTTTTAAAAGGAAAAACAGGCTATTACATGCAAAAATTTTGTGCTGGTCTCTTTGGGGATTATAAATAGAAATAAAATGTTCTTGCTGTTTAGGAATTTGTGGATATGAGTGACAGAATCCATTATTCTGTAAGGAAAATTGATTATATGTTAGCAATTGACCTCTTAAAGGGTAACAGAACCTTCATACATTGAATACTAGGTAGCTTTTTCAGATGTAGACCTGATTCATTAACAGTGAGCATTGTTCATTTTTCATTCATTCATTAAATTAACAGATTTTATTAGTTATATACTGTGAGCTCATTAATGTGCTTGTCACTAGTGATAGAATAAGGAATGATACAGACACAGACCCTGCTTTAACAGACTACTGTGGTCAAATCAACCCACTTGCCTTTTTTATAGGTGTATTTAACTGAGAGAGACAGTCAAAGTCATGGATTTGTCTGAAAAACATCACCTTATTTATCTCAATGTTTATTTTGGTAGTTTATCATACAAGTATATAAAGAAATATAATAAGACTTTTTCTCTTTTAAATTTTATTTGTTTCTACTTATTTTTATTTTACTTATCTTTGAGGTGTGACCACTCATTTATAACAAGGCTTCTGTAGAGCTTTCTGATAGCTTATGGCTTTTGTCTGATTCCACTGGCTTTGACCATTAGAAGCTATAGGATTTCAGTAGTTGAGGCTCTATTAATACTAAAATTTTGTGGTTACTATTCAGTTGGTCAGAAAAGCTAGTACTTTATCAGCCTTCTTTCTGCTAGTTATTGGGTATTCTGTAGAAAAACTGATTGAATCTTTAGAATATATAAAGCCCTTCCACATTCTAAAGATTTAGCAGCTGAAACTGCCCATCCGTCATTTATTGACCACCTGCTATGTATGTGCCAGCCATTGTTCTGAGGATGTAATTGTGAAAAAACAGACACAGTCTTGTCTTCTCAGAATCTGTAAGACATAACAATCTGTAACTGAGATGATACTGATAATGGCTAGCATTTACTGTGGGCCAGGCACTTTTCCAATTGCTACATGTATTTATTCATTTAATGCTTACAACAGCCTGTGAAATGATGGTAGTGTAATTATTATGCCTGATTTACAGATAAGGAAACTGAGGCAAGAAAGATTATGTTGTTCCAAGTCAATTGCAGTGTATGATAAGGATGGAATTCAGATCTGCCAATCTGGCTTCAAAATTCCCCATTTATCCACTACATGGTTCTGTGCAATTATAACAGATAATTATGGTATAATTTAAATGGATAATCAAATAGGTAATTTCACTGAGTGTGAGCAGTGATATAATGGAAATACTTGCTGCTGTGGGAGCTCAGAATGATTTCACCCAGTTTGGTCTTGCTGGGGTCAGGAAAAGCTTTTCTGAGAAAGTAAATCTTTATTGAAAGAGCCTTTCCCACCACACACATACTTTTTAGCTATTGAAAATAATTGGAAAGAATATTATTAAATAGGCAATGGTTTTCATACAAAGAAATAACATAATTTAGAAAAACCATGAGTCTATTCTCAACTTGGGAAGGTTTCTCTGGTGATTACACCTTATTTTCTATTTGGGTGAAATAAGTTTTTGAAATGAACTTTTTAAAAATTAACCAAAGCAAAATGTTTTTGTATTTTTGAGGAGACAAATCAGAGGAGAGTACTATTATATAAATAATACTGGGTGCTTTTGTGTGGTTTTGTTTGTGATAGAACAAAAAAGATTTGATTGATTATATGCAGTTTAAATTAGTTTAAAAATGGTAGCAGCTTTGATTGATTACTTCATGTGTAGTGTCATTTTGTAGCAGGGATTAACATTTCTAAATTCTGTACCATAAAATGAGCATTAAAAAAGTATTAAATGCATTATATAGAACACATTTAATAATATCAAAAAGCTTTTATAAAGTTATGATGTATTCATAAATGAAACTGACTCACAAATTAAATTTAATTTAGATTTTAAGTATAAAATTGAACAGTTTTGTTATCTGTGAATCAACGGATTTTATCAGTTACTAATCCTTTGAGTGCTTTCATTTTTATTGTAAGACAGAAACAATAATTTTTAGGGTATATTTAGAAATATTTTTGTGGTTAGTAGCAATCTGTGGCTAAGAAGCTACTATGATAGATGGTTCTGGTAGTATTGCTTTATCCTTCATAATGTAGTGTTTATCATCTCTCATGTATTAAAAATCTCATTTTCATTAATGGTTATTTTCATGGTAAAACCATTGTACAAAATTCAAGATCTTAATGAAAAGCCCCAGGGGGTCAGGTTTGACTACTTTTATTAGCACAGTCATGCTCTATCAATTTAAAATCCACACCATGATAGCTCTGTATTTAATGATTTCACTGGTTTACTTCCTTAATATTCTACAATTGAAATAGCATTCATTGATCATTACCACTCACTAATCTACTTAGGTTCCATCTTAGCAATTGCTTGCTTGGTTTTTGTTCCTTTCTCCTCACTCCAACTCCTTTCTTTCTCAGGTCAGTCACCTTCCCTTCGTTTTCTCTAGCCCTTTGATATACTAGCTGGTCATTGCATTATTCTGCTTTTTCCCTGATATTCCATCAGGCCCATACTGTATTATGTTATAGCATTCTTCTGCCTTTGCCACTTATGAGTATCTGTGCTCTCATGGCCTATCTGTATGTGGTACTTAAAGAGTGGGCTGTTAAAACTATGGGTCAACTAACCCATTTTTTAAAAATTAAAGCTGTATTTGACATCTGTCTTGTATTTAACACTATGAATGAGTGCATATGTATGTACATAAAAATATTTTGTTACTCCAATTGCTTTAGTTTTTCTATTAACTATGGGATTGCTTCCTAATTCATACTTAACCTGGAAACTTCTGGTGTTTTAATATGGTTGGGGCAGGTGGGTGGGGTGTAACCTAGTTATCACCTTTCTAGGCTTGAGCTTTTTTTCTCATGTATGAAAGACATCTTTGTTTTCAGATTGTCTAGATTCTTACTACTAGAAATGTGGTATGTGGGCCAGTAGCATCAGTATCACCTGTGTGTTAGAAATGTGGAATCTCAGGCTCTACTCAAGATCTTATACTTCTTAACCTGCGTTTTAATAAGATCTTTAGTCAATTCATGTAAACACTGAAGTTTGCAAAGCACTATTCTATGTATCACCCAGCTAGTTGACACATTAACATGATAGATATCTGTGTACTTTTCTAGAACTGATCTTGACAGTGTATTCTGTATCGATTTTATTCAAATGTTTGTAAATTATTTTGCAATTATTCATCTTGGTTTACCAACAGTTTGTATCCTGGGTGGATATCACTAGTACTATGGTGTGGAAGAAATGACAAAATTAATCTCAAACAGTAGCCAGGCCTAGACTTTCAAGTGAGGATTTGGTATAAGCTCTAAAACTATAACAGACATTTATAAATTCAGTTTCTTTTTCCTCCTCTTTCATCAGTTTTCATCTGTGGATGAAGAACTATTTCTTCCTCTTAGGCTATGGCTTTTCAAGAAAATTGTATGAACTAAGGTGAAACTTTGAGATGTAGGAAAAATTATTCAAATCTCTATTTAATTTTTATCTTAAATGAGCAAAATTATACCATAGTGAAATATGATATGTTGCTTAATAGTGTATGTATATAATTTGTGAAGAAAAATTGAAGGTCCATATTTGTCTTGTTTGTACATGATGAAAAAAGGTCATAGGCTCCTTCTCTGTAGTACAAAATGACAATCTCATAAAATTTCATAAAAAATTTTTATAAGACTTTGGGTGGGCTGGGAAATAATCTTGTAGTAATTTCTCTATTATACTCAGAAATATGTGGGTACGCATGGATAGGGACAATACTATTATTTTTGTATGGTTGATAGTAAAATGTTGTATTCTCTAAGCACATATTAATGTAGGCTTAGAGATATAATTTCTCTGTTACTCATGTAATTAATCAAGTTAATATGTTGTGTGCACAATCATTTGATGATGCCCTAAAACTTACATTTATTTGTATGTTTGTGCTTTAGAACGCAGTTAAAAAAAGTAAAATGATTTTATTTGTGTAATCCTAAAGGAAAAGTTCTTTTTCTTATTTTTTTCAAAAATAAGAGAACTGAGAGCATACAAAATTAATCTGTTATTATTCTTTTAGCATTCAAATGAAATGTGAATTTTTCTTGAGTAATAGCATTGTTTAATGATGATAAACAATATTTCAGTGAGTGTTTTGTAGGTTTTAATACCGTCTTTTGATCGTATGCCTAAGAATGGCAGTGAGAGGGAGTGCCAGAGAGAAATACTCAGATATATGTGAGATAGCAGTGTGTCACTTACCACTTCAAGAGTGTTAAGTTTTAAACAACAAAAGTAAACTCCAAGGAGTGGCCTTAGCTAGAAGCCATTCTATTTTGTATATATTTCTCCTGCAAGAGCTGTGACAGACAGGACTGTGATTGTGGTGGATACCCTTGTGGTGGTTATAACCAAGTTGTAAATGTCACTGAGATTCTTCTTGAATGTCTGTCACATGTGTATCAGTAATTCTAAAGTAGATAAAAATGAAACAAAGATTCATTTGGGAGTTAGCACTCCCAGAAGATTAGTTTTTAAACAGAACAGCAGAAGGACTTGTGACATGCATCCATAAGCAATTGTAATGATTTGGCAGTTATTTAGCCCTCAGTTCCTACCCTTTTGGTTGAACTGACAGCATGCCTGCAAAGAGAATGAGGCCTGTTTCAGCCCCATTAATGTCTTCTTGAATGTTATTCTGCAGTCTGGGTAGTGATAAATGTTCAGTGATTGATGATTTTATAGTCCCAGGGGATTCTGGGTGGTTTCTGGTTTCCATGAGCAGGGCAGTTTTCTTTCTTGTTTGGGCCTCTTGTTCATTTTTCTGATGTTTACTAACAGTGTTTTAAGTTGGCAGAAAGGTAGGTATCATCTGCAGTTTTAATTAACTAGGGTTAAAAGCCTTATCAATACAATTTTAGAGGTGATGCTCAACTTAGTATGTATGAGTTTGAGAACAAGAACAGTTTCTAACCCACAGAACTTTTGTAACATTTTATTTGTAAACTTTGGTACCCTTTTTCCTTCTTTGCTTTTAAAAAACATGTTTTAAGTTATAAAGAGAAATTTAATAACAGCTATCATAAAATAATAACCTCAGTTTTATTTTCATGGTGTTTGCAGTTTTATTTTTTTAGACTCTTAACTTAAATCACCTATTTTAATGTGTTTTCCTTTTTTACATGGCTCACTTTCTGGAAGAGTATGGTTTGTTTTCATTAGTATTAAAAGGAGTTATAAACAGATCTTCTTTTGCTAAATATTTGTTTGCCATTTAGGAAAAGATTCATTTCTAGTATATTGATTA
This sequence comes from Trachops cirrhosus, assembly GCA_028533065.1. NCBI lineage: Eukaryota > Metazoa > Chordata > Mammalia > Chiroptera > Phyllostomidae > Trachops > Trachops cirrhosus. The sequence goes on from CM052538.1 coordinate 148,247,675, forward strand.
TAGGTCGTCTTTAGTATTTTAAGTAAAGCTTGTAATTTCCTAACCTTTATTGGTAGGGTATGGAGGCAGAGAAAGGACAGATAGAGATAAACATTTTCATAATTTCATAATTTTCATAATTTAGTTCATCATTTAGTACTCAGAAATATATTTCCTTAGTTCATCCTTTTTTAAAAAAAGATTTATAGAACATTCTTCTTAGCTGTAAAGAGATCACATAGCTAATTTTCTTTAAGATCAATAAAGAAACTTTTTTTTACCTTAAAACCTAAAAAATAACATAAAAGAAGCACTTTTGTTTAGTTTTTCAAGTAATGGACAAGGAACTTGGTTAGGAATAACCATTTGTAAGTCTGTATATTAATTAGATGATTATACTCAATTAGCAGGACTGCCAAGTAATCTTTTTAATACTCTGGTCTTTTTTTTTTCCCCTAGGGTTTTACAGACAGCCCTCATTACAGTGATCACTTGAATGACAGTCGATTAGGGGCTCATGAAGGCTTGTCCCCAACACCTTTCATGAACTCAAATCTGATGGGTAAGTTGGCAGTTTTTTGCAAGTAATCTTCATAAAGTCACTTTGTTCAGAGCCATATTTTATCCCCTTGTCCAGGAAGGACACATAAGTATTTAGAATAAAGTTCCTGAGTTTCATGGGGTATCTGGACAAGGGGATCTTTCCTGTTCAGCTTAGTTTGAGGAGTAAGCATTCAGAAATGTGGGTGCTTCTCTTAGAGCATTATTGTCACTAGTACCAAAAAAGAAAGCAGCAGTGTTTTAACTGTCCATTTTTGTGGTGTATTTGTGACATCAAGCATTATATGTTTTCTGCTTTTTGGGCAGAAAAGTATTTCTGAGACATCTGTAATTTACTATTTGTCTTAGCAGTTGTATGTATGTGGTAATTAAAAATATGACAAAACAGTGATTTTAGTCAGATTTTATTCATATTGGACAATATTGTCTTTTGGCACTTTTTGGTTAAAACTTAGTAGTACATTTAGATGTTGCAGTATTGGTTTAAGCACTTGGGTTCACATTGGAGATTTTAACAGTTTTGTTCTGCAATAACTAAGTTGTACTTTGAAGGATATTACCTACCACCTAAACCTGATTATAATATTTTGGCAAAACCTTTAAGGTTAGCCATTCTCTGTATCTCCCCTTTACTTCCTGCAAAACACCCCTCTTTCTCATATGAAAGTTTATAGCTGTTCAAGCTAAAATGGCCAGCCCAAGTTTTTTTAAAAAATCAGTTTGGATGCCACTTTTTTTATGATGATTTTATCTTTTTGCAGAACCTGATTCAAAAGAATCTCTGTTTTATGACATTATTTTTCTTTTCTGCTTATGCTGGCACTCATCACATTACAAAAGCATTATTTAATCTGTCTTATTGGTTGTTGGTAGCATCATGCAAGTATGGAAGGTTTTGTGTAATGACATTGATTTCATTATTTCTTTTTTATTTTATTTATTTTTAGATTTTATTTACCTTTAGAGAGAGAAGAAGGGAGGGAGAAAGGGAGAGAAACAGTGTGTGAGAGACACATCAGTTGGTTGCCTCTTGCACACCCCAACCCAGGATCTGACCAGCAACCCAGGCATGTGCCCTGACAGGGAATTGAACCAGCAACCTTTCGGTTCATAGGCTGGCACTCAGTCCACTGAGCCACATCAGCCAGGGCTACGTACACTATTTCTTAAGAATGTGACCTATATCATGATCTTAGAATTGTTGTTTTAAAGCACAGCCATGCTAATCTAAGTGGATTACCCAAACCCAAAATCCTGGCAGTCGGCAATTTCTTTATACACGGTTTGCTTTGCATAGGCTTTATTTCCCTTATCCTGTATAAAGTGTTGAAGAAACAGAGTCTGATGTTTTAGTGTGGATTTTGCCTAAGGCAGCTACCAGTCTAAAGCCAGAAGCATTAAGTATGCCATAAGGCTGATATACGTAATAACAATTCACTCCAAATGCAAATGAAAATCCCAGGATTAAATACATCATCGTCCCAGATTAAAATCAGAATTTATTTTAATAAATTTAGAACAAAATAATTATCCTTGCATTTAGCTAGGGAAATTTTCTAGTTTATTTTTTTAAATTTTCTGTTGAGTTTACCACCAAAGTGAAATAGATATGACACTTCAAATAATTTACTTTTGTAGTATAGCTTTTCCCTAAGTAGCATTTCATTTATAGTAAATGTGGCAGAGCAAGTTATAGTCAGTCAGTGGTTTTGTAATTTCAGATTGAACTACACTTCCTTAATTGAGGCTGCTAACTCTGAATTGTGAAAAATCAGAATTTTTTAAAAACCTTACCAAAGGATATGTTCATTGATTCAGAAGAGAGAGAGAGGAAGGGTGAGGGAGAGAGATAGGAACATCAATGTGAGAAACACCAATTGGTTGCCTCCTGTGTGCCTCCTGACAGGGGAGTCGAATCCACAACCTAGGTATGTATGTGCCTTGCCCAGGAATTGAACCTGCCACCCTTTGATACATAGGAATGGTGCTCCAACCAACTGAGCCACCAGGCCAGGGCTGAAGTAGTATTTTATTAGTTGGAGCAATAAGAGCATCTTGAGTTTACAGGTAATTATTAGAATACTTTTCATAGTCATCATATCCTGTGTATAAAATCAGCATCTCCAAGTTTTAAAGTTAAAAAACCCTTCAGATTTATAAATAGATTGATCCCTTTAACAGTACAAGTGAAAAAAATCTGCATTTATGTGAACTACATTATACAGTTAATAAGGTAGTTAATAAGGTGGAGTTATGTATTTTTATTGTAAGTTATAAATCCAATCTTAAAAATGTTAATTTACCTGTCAGAAAGGGGGAAATAATTCTGAAAAGATTAGGCAGATACATGTTCAAAAGCATTTCACTAGTCATTAGCAAAATCTGATTTACTGTACTTTTTTCTCTATATTTTGAATAAAAGTGATCAAATGAAGTATCTAATAATTTAGTCTAAGCAATCTGCATGACAGTAGCTTGCTTTTGGAAATAAATGTCTCTTAAATTGTAGAGCATTTACACAGTAACAGGCATTTCCTCTTGATGTGAGCTGAAGTAATTGAACTGTTAGATACTCAAAATGTGAGTTTATAGCACTTGGTAGTTACAGTGGATAGGTTCACTTTTCTAGCACTGACAGTTTGAGAGTTTAGGGCTAAAAAACCTTCATTGTTAAAGCACAACTGAGATGTACATGGTGGTATTAGAAACATTTGGAACTGTGAATGCCTAATCATCATAACAGGTGGTATTTGAGTGATGCTGTGAATGGTAAATGCTCAGTTAAAGCTAATAGGAAAGCAGTAACATATTTCATCATTGCTGCAACATATTAAAAAATACCCTTAAAAGGAGGGATTATATGTCTAGGAAATGTTGTTTGTATCATGTTTAACTGTAAGCAAATTTGCCCAAAGAAATAGTGGATAAAGTGCCACTATCTTTCATGAGGGAGCTCTTAAATACTTTAATGATTTTTGTACTTGGCAAAAATGAGAAATTTTGTCAAGGGTTGGTATTGATCAATAATGAATAATTTGCCATAGAAACATGCATTTCTATATTCATTTAGATATTTTGAAGTGTTTTACATAGGAAGTAAAGCTATTATGTTGGATCAGTTAGTGTTCCTTTTCAGTGAATTACAGAATTATCCAGTTGATTTGTCAATATAGAAAAAAAAGGGGTTTTCTTATGTTTCAAATTGAAATAAGTACATACTTTGGCACATCACTAAGTAATTAGCATCAAACTTTATTATAGTAAAACTACAAAGCTTTGACAGTAGCAATGAATTGCATTACTCTCACCAAATAGTCTTATCTTTCTCTAGCCCCTTCTAGCTTTGTTCTCTTTCTCTACCCTTGGTCCCCTTGTAACTTCAGTAATATGTGCTTTCCTTTACCTCTTGTTGATTAGATCATGTATTTTGGGTGAAGATAGGACTAGTTTATTAATTAGAGATAGAAATTAATTATTTCATAGAATTGCCTACCATTAATTTCCAACTGTTTGTGGAATGAATTACTCTTATCTTTCTACCCATCCATGTTTATCAAAGCTTTACTTATTTTAGGTGGTATTGTCAATAGGAAACTAAAATGAGATACTATTACCTTCAGTTTACCTTTTTTTCTGAGACCTTCAATTGTGTTTCTTTCTGAGATCCATTTTGCCTCTAGATCTTTTAAAGAATGAAACACTTTAAGAACGTGTTGGTGATACAAGAAAAAATTCATGGCTGAGAGTTAAGTGATCTGGATTTTGGTAAACTTTACCTTTCTGATAGGGTACTGCTTGGTAGTCTCAAAGATCTTCTGCAGCTCTAGAATTTTGTAATTTAATGTATCTAACTTTTTCGACCCTGACAAAGGCTGCAACTAGAATTATAATTGCTCTTTTGCAAATGATAAAACCAAGGCACCAGAAAATTGTTTTTTCCTGACATTACAGAGCCAATAATGGACAAAACTGAATATCAAACCCATGTATCCTGATGTCCAGTCCAGTGTTCTTTCCCTTAAACACATTTAGGCCTGTAAGGTACTTGTTCCTTCTATATAATGCTCCCAGGATTTTACTAGCTCAGCATTTTCCTAAACTATAATTATGGAGACACTGGTCTTGAGAGATGACCATGAGAAAAAGGTTTTGTAATGACAGTAACTTGGGAAAACATTGTATATTTTGTATTCCCTCTTAAGAGATTCAGATTGTACTTTAGAATATTGAAGACTCGGGGGGAAAAAAGGAAAAAAGTATATTTAACATTGTTTAGCCCATCACATCTCAGATTCAAATGTCATACAGAGCCTTTCTGTAAAAAGCATCATGAGCCTCTAAAGAACTAGTTTTCCATAGACCACCCACTGGAAAATGCTTGTAAGTTATTTTAAGGGAAGACTAAAACATAATACTTGAAAGTTCTCTGCAATGTGAAGTAACACAATGTTAATAGTATTGCTGTATATAATTTTATAACTCATTTTAGGCATCTTAGCTAATTTAAAGTTGGGCACAGTTTTTCAAGCATATTATGTTAAACCTCTTTTTGTAAGTATTTGACTTATAAATAAACCAACTATCCTTCCATTGCTGTTGAGGTCTGTTGCTCAGTCCTACCCTTCTTTCTATATCAGAGTCTAAAGGTGCCCCTCTGATAGTAGTCACTACATTTTATTTTAATTTTGTTGTGGATTAAATAGGTTTCTTTGTTCTTGTCTGGGTATTTAAACGCCAGTATACTTTTCCCCCCTATATATTTGCTATTACAAATAATCAAATTTCAAAGAAACCTCTTTTGTATACTTGATTCTGCCTGCACCATAATTTATGACTAATCCAGAAGTCTCTTAGAGTTACAAAAAATACAGAATCACCATTTTTAGAATATCAAAGCACAATAGAAGTCTGCCCTCAAAAGATCTCTAATTTTGATGTACATGAAATTTTTTTACTAGATGAGATAATGAAAATGATTATAATTGTTTAGGGAGAAACAGTATGGCTTACTGTTTGACAGTATTTCATAAGAATGAGGCCTTCATACTTGCTCCAACATTTTATTAAATTACCTCAGGTCTCAAGAAAGGATATGAGTTTATATATTCATTGATGTACATTCTCTGATCTTTTGCTGCTTACAAAAACAGAATAATGGCACTGGGAGAAACTTGAGTGAAAGAGACCAAGTTACCTTTGAAGAAACCAAAGCCTGGAAAATGACTCAACCCTCCTGATTCCATTTTAGATCATGTTCTCTTCCTACTACATTGCTTTTTTCCCTCTTTTTACTTCTCATGTTCAACCATTTGTTTATTTGCTCCTTTTTCTGTGTTTTAGGTCTTCTGTCTTTTGCTTCCTCTTACTGATGCTTAGACCAATCTGAATTGTTGAATACCTTCCTTTTTCTCCTTCATTCTATTCTTAACTATGTAAAACACTGTATGGCACAATATAAAGGTGAATAGGATTCAGTCTGTTTACAGTCTTGGCTATTTTAGTGTGGTAGGGAAATAATTTCAGTAATCAGTATACTTGGTAGAATGTGAGTGATCCAAAAAAAATCTTACAGAAATTCAGAAGAGATTAAAATAAGGCATAGCCAGAAGTGATCAGGGAAAATCTTACTGTAGAGTAGCATTTAATTCAGTGTATTAGGACTTTTTCTTACAAGTGAGAGAAATTAGATTATGTTCAACAAAAATTGGTATTTATTTACTTACATATTCCAGATGGCTAGGAATAGGTTGATTTTAGGCATGGTAGATCTAGGGGTTAAACGTTGTCATTGGATCTCCCTTTTTTCCCTTTAAATGAGATAAAACTGGAGTGGCAAATTGGGCTGAGAATTTTGGGAAGTAGGAAAATGTAAGAGTGCAGTGTTCTTGTCTCTACCTCTCTACTTCTAGATTTTTCACTTTAGTATTTCTAAATTGTTCTAAATTGTTCTTTCTGGCTACCATATTACAGGATACATTATATCTTCATGGTTAGGAATGTTTTCTTTCAGTGCAAACATGCAGTTTATTTATAATAACTCTGTTCCTGATAACACCATCCCTTTCCATGCCCATACTCTTGAAAAGCAGCCTCTTTCTGTGGTTAAAGTGGATTTGATAGCCATTCTTTTGAAGCCAGAGATGTGATAATGGCTTCTTTCCTACGCACACTCTTTGAGAGACTAAACTAATGCTAAAATCTCACTTTGAAAGATGTTTCAGAGTTTCAAGAGTATGCCTGTATAGAATTAGGTCCCTTGTATCTAAATGCAGTTACTTTTGTAGTGAATTACTTAATAGGATTACTTACAAGAGATGCCAAGACTTCAGAAGATAGAGGGGAAAAAATGTTCGATTAGGGCTTTATTTTGAAAATTAAAATAACTAAAACTTAGAAAGTAATATTAATAAAACAAACAATAATTTATATTATCAGCCATTCTTAAGTGAACAAAAGATTAAATAATTGTTGAGTTTTGGGTATATTTTTTCTTCAGAATATTTTGTTACTAAAATATTGCCATAAATCTCTTTTACTTCACATTTGAATTTTGTTGATTTTCTTTTCAGTTATTAACTGGCAATCCAGTTAGGTCTAAATCTGTTGGTGGCTTTTATGTTTGATTAAATGGCTCTTTAACATCACTTTCAAGCATTTCATAAAATTTTGAGTAGCTTGCATGTTTTCCAACTCTTAGTGGACTTCTTTTGCATTTGCCTTGTGTTATGGGATATTTAGCAAAAGATTGGGCAAAACTCCATTGACTTGGACCTGAGATAGCCACACCATTCATGAGGGGTATTTCACTGCAATTTTCTTTTAAGGTGTCTGGTCATTAGTGAATATATTTGCAAGATCACAACATTGGCTTAACTCTGCAGGCTTGCAGACTGGTAACTCTAGGGACTCATGTAAGGAGGACTTCCTTTATTTTTGTTTACCCAAGCTATTTATTAATATCATTCCTGTGTATATGCCTTGCGATCAAAAGTAACCTTTTCTGATCTTCATGGTTTTATAGTGCGTGAGTGGCGTAGATCTCATAAATGATTCTTCCTTGAATCTTCCCATTGTTCGGGTCTAAGTCTAGGCAAGTGAATATGAACTCAGGATATTCTGAGTTCTGCCTGTATGGGGTGGATGACAAAGGGCTGTGGCTGCTTGGTTAGTAGAGAGCAAAAGAATGATTTTTTAAAAAGGAACTTTTGTAAACTTGACAGTTTTCCTGGATGTTTACAATCTCAGAACCACACCATGATATATAGTTAAGAATTTGGGGTGTTATTTTAGTTAGGAAAAGTCCTAGATCAGCATTATCAGAGTGTGCCTTCTATGCCATAACATTTCACATTCACTGCTTATGGTTATAGTGATGCTTCAATTATTTACTGTAGGTTTTCTTACTGTTTTGTTAAACATAAATGCTTAAATACTAAAATTCTCATAGAACGTTTGAGCTGGAATGGCTCTTTTATCTATTTAGCTCAGTGGTTCTCAATTTGGGAGTGCCGAGAAATTCATGATTGTCATAAATACTGGAAATATGAGGAGGTGCAACTGGTACACCCCACACTCTGCAAACTCTAGAACCTCTTTCAAAGTGAAGAGTTAGTACTAGCTTGGTTACTGGTCACAATGTTTATGCAACTTTTAGTTAGGCAACAAATAAAAGTGAAATTTTAAAAATTTGGAAAGCATATCCTTAATTGTTTGGGTTTAAATTTGTAGAAATGTTACTATTTGAAAATACTCATGGCATTCATCAGTCAGTTGTATAGGTTTTTATATTATATTGCTGTTATTTAATAAGACTGTAATTTTAAGCAAAGACACTTGCTTATTTTGAGTGTCAGTTCACCATTTTTGTAGTTTCCTCACGTCTTAGTGTTTTTTCTTACAAAATTTAGCCTTTTCAGAGCTGATGTTTTTTGTGACTTCCAGGTTGGGTTTGTTTTGTTGTTGTTATTTGGGATGTTAGGGTTTTATGAACACTAGAACTTGCCATTCTACCTATATCTTAGGGCTTTCCCCTTGAAAACAGTAGTGTTGGCTATTGCCATATGCATGGTGTGGTGCAAAGTACGTAACAGTTATTCTTATATTGCATACTTGTTTTTCACTTTGAGAGTTCCTCTGGAGGATTGTCAGACTCCTCCGATTGTATGAAATTTCTAGGGAGTCACAATTAAATAGGATTAGAGGATAAGGACACTACAGCAAATTAAATTAGCTTATTTCTAGTTGTAAATTTTATTAATTTCTTTTAAAATTATATTTTATTGATGGTGCTATTGCAGTTGTTTTGGTTTTTCCCCGTCTGCTCCCCTCCACCCAGCACCCCTACCCCATTAGGCACTCCCCACACCATTGTTCATGTCTATGCATCATGTGTATGAATTCTTCAGCTACTCCATTTCCTATACTGTACTTTATATCCCCATGGCTATTCTTTAAGTACCTGTTTGTACTACTTAATCCCCTCACCTCTTCGTTCACCCATACCCCCACACCACCCTCCCATCTGGCAACCATCAAAATGTTATCCGTATCCATAATTCTGTCTCTGTTCTTCTTTTTATTATTATTATTTTTTAAATATATTTTATTGATTATGCTATTACAGTTGTCCTATTATCCCCCC
>CM052538.1:148257355-148366442 GCA_028533065.1 Trachops cirrhosus
AGGGGCGGGGCCTTAGGAGTTCACCAGGGTGGGGCACCCCAGTCACAGGGTTGTGATGCTGTATGTGGGGGTGGGGTCTGAGAAGGAACAATGGCGCTTGCTCTGCTCTCTGTAGGACCCCAGATCCTTCCGCCACTTTCCGCAAGCCAACCGGGCCCCTCTGGCTCCAATTCCGGTGTGGGTGGGCCTGCGCACCCCGTGGGACCTTCCTTTTCAGTCTGTGACCCAAAGCTCTATTTCCCGGTGCTGGGACCCTGAGTTGCGTGCAGTGCCTTGCTTCACAATGGCTGCCTCGCTGGGTCTGCCGGTCGCCACCCCCTGGCCGGGGCCCACCAGCCACCGCTGCTTGTGCACCCCGGGTCTGCTAGGTCTGCCGGTCGCCACCCCCTGGCCGGGGCCCACCAGCCACTGCTGCTCACGCGCCCAGGGTCTGCCTGCTTCGGGCCTGCGCCGCTGACCCGGGTGCTCAGCTCTCCACTCCACGTCCCTCGCCCGGCCAGACTCTGCCCCTCCTACCGGTCTGGATGAAAGTGTCTATTTTTAAATCCTTGGTTGTCGGACTTCCATACACTTCAATTTTCTGTCAGTTCTGGTTGTTATTTTGTTTCTATATCGTTGTTGTCCCTATCTTGGTTGTGCCAGGAGGCACAGGGCATCTACCTATGCCTCCATCTTGGCCGGAAGTCTGTCTCTGTTCTTCTTGTTTGCTTAGTTTATTTTTTAGATTCAGTAGTTGATAGATATGTATTTGCTATCATTTTATTGTTCTTAGTTTTGATCTTGTTCTAAAATAAGTCCCTCTAACATTTCATATAATTTCTGTTATGTACATGTCTATACTAATTCCTGAGGTCAGGGCTCAACAAACTTTTCTGCAAAGACCCTAATAGTGAATAGTTTATGGTTTGTAGCCCAGGAGACAAAAATCAATAATATTATGTAGATACTTGTGTAATCATTTAAAAACATAAAAAACATTTTACAGGTTATGGGCTATAAAAATAAAAGTTGATGGCCTGAATTTGCTCTGTAGCTTGTAGTTTGCCAAATTTATTCTAGATAATTTAACAAAAGTAAGTTAAACAGTGGCAGGCATATCAATTTATTGAAGAGGTAAGAAATTATATATGTGAAATTATGTAGAATGTCCCAGTGTTGTTTGGTGGTGGTGAATTATTTCTTAAATTTTTAGTGCTTCATTGCCTCTATACAGAATGGTAACTTTCTTATTAGATGAGTTATTTTCCTATTGTTTTGTTGTCAAATATCATATTGATAGTTGGCTTTAAGGCAAATATGATTTCCTTCATTTCTAATTCTATTATCCCCTTAACTGTCTACAATGTGAAATTTTTTAAAAACTAGTTCTCAAAATATCAATATAAAAGTGTAGCTGAGAGATGAAAATTAGGCAACTCAGCAAAGACGTGGCAGTGGGGTACTTCATTCTGAAGATTTAGTGAGAAATCTTCAGAATGGCTGGGGAGAAGAGTCTATAGAGAGAATCAGTGAGGAGAGGGTAGTATGAGAATGGCACAATCATCAGAAAAGTGTACTGTTGCCTTATTGAAAGTCTGCACTCTCAACTTGGGAATCTCTCCAAAAGGTGTGTGCAGTAAAAATATTATAACATTTTCTAGGCTTGTATCTGAATGTATTTTGTTAGGTAAATGTAACTTATGGGTTTTTATTGCAGTTCATAGACTATATATTAAAAGTTTTAATATACAGTGCTTAATAGTGTTTAAAAATGTTACTTTATATGCTTATTCATCCTCAACTTAAGGCTCTTTTCTATCAAAAATATTTAAGAGGAAATGTACTTTATTTGTTATATGATAATTTTTATAAATTTTTGCTTAGATTTACATAAAGTAAAATATGTTTACACCAAACAATTTTTACTCACTTTTTATTTTTCTTTCATACAGGCTAATGGGTTTCAAGGAAGTTAAATTGTGCAGAGCATTTTTACTGTGTGTGTGCGTGTGCATGCACATCTGTGTGTTTTGACAAGATAGCACATTAAATATAGGCTTTTTGTTTTATTTAATTTTGCATAAGATATCAATCAAATGTCTTTTTTAAAAATTGTAAATATTATCTTTAGGTGTTTTATAAAGTTACTAGAAAATATCTTCAGGTACTGGCAGAGTAGTACAGCAGGAGTCTGCTTATAATTTACTTTTTCCCTAGAGATATTGGGGGAAGTATGTACACATGCATATTTATATGTCCTTATGTGTATCCTCTGTTTTTGTTTCTGTCTTTATTTTAATCTGTCCCTGATTCCTTTGGTTAACTTGCTGCACTAAATAATTTTAGAACATTGCAGCTCATCTCAACTTTCCAACTGTTTTTATTATACAATGTGTTTTTATCTTTCCAATTTACCATGATACACTTGGAAGGAAAACAGTGCCCACAAACACATTTATGAAGATGAATTTATATGCTTATTAAAAAATATATATTGTGTGTCTTCTTAACTTCACCAGCAAGGAATTTAACCCAAGGAAGTAATTGAAATTTTACTTTGGGGCTGTAAAATGATATAGCCATTCTAGAAAACATTTTGGCATTTCATTATAAAACTCAACATTCTGTTAGCATAGTACTCAGTATTTGTGTTCTTTAACATTTATCACAGAGAACGGAAAACTTATGTTCTCAAATACTTGAACACAAATGTTTATAGCACCTTTTTCATGATAGCCAAAAACTGGAAACAGACCAGATGTCCTTCACTGGGTAAATAGTTAAACAAATTATGGTCATTCTCACCATGGAATACTATTCAGCAATAAAAAGGAATTAGCTTTTCTGCAAAAACCCAGAAAGTAAATAGTTCATGGTTTGCAGCCCAGGAGGCAAAAATCAGTAACATTATGTAGGTACTTGCATAATTATTTAAAAAGGAAAAAAAACTATTCTTAGTTCATGGGCTGTAAAAATAAAAATTGGTGGCCTGGATTTACTCTATAGCTTATAGTTTGTCAAACTGATCTAGATATTAACCAGTGCAACAATTTAGATTGATCTTGAGTGCATTAGGCTGAGTGAAAAAAGCCACTCTCAAAAAATTACATACTATATAGTTCCATCTGTATACTACTCTTGAAATGGCAAAATTATAGAATCGAGAAGAAATTGTTGGTTACCAGGGGATAAAGAGAAAGGTAGATTTGGTTCTAAAGGGCAATACAAGGCATACTTGTGATGGAACTATTCTCTATTGTGATTGTGATGGTGGATACATGAACCTATAAAATGAAAAAAAATAACTGGGGAATCTGAAAGATCAGTGGATTGTATCAATATCAATATTCTCATTGTAATATTGCAAAATGGGATTATGTAAAGGGCGTACAACATTTCTCCATTGTTTCTTAAAACTACATATAAATGTAGTTATCTCAAAAGAAAAGTTTAATTAACAAGTATGTATACAAACATATAACTGAATATATAAATAAAGTAATTAAAGGAAGTAAAATAATGTAGAAGAGTAGGTTATTCAGTATAGGAGGAAAGAGATCAGGGATGTTCAGAGATTTTTTTTCTAGAAGCATTTCTAGAACAATCTAGACCAAAAGAATCACTCTCATGGCCTTTTAAGTCACTGAAAATCCATTTATTTTTAAGGCAAGGATGTCTCTTGAACTTTTATTTTTAGGAAACTGTACCATTCTAATAAGTGATGTTAAGCAAGTGAGAAAATTCTTTTTGTCAGCATGTCTTTTGCTTTATGTGCACAGCACTATTGTACCTTTGGGCCTTAGGGAGTGGGAAACATCAAAGGCCAAAGCCTTATGTGGGTTCTTGAGGACATCAACAACTGACAGTATCTAGAAAGCAAGATAATCTGTACCTCAGAATTGAATATTTCATGGAAAAATATTAGCATGAGGACAGGGTATAAACACTTGATGCCTGGGGTGAGGGCCAGATAGTAAGCATGTCAGAGAAAGATATTGGAAGGTCCCAAAGTTAATTTTTCAATGATAAACTTCACCTAGGGCTGATCCTTATTACCTATCTTCCCCCAGAAGCAAAGTAGAAAGATGGAACAACATATTTTGTCCGGGCCTGACCTCATTTTTACTTGAGTGAGAATGAGGTTTGAGGATTAGGTTGACTACCAACTATATAATCTCAGGTGAGAAAAATTCCCGTCTTTTCCCCTAAAATGCTAATCCTACTTAAGAAACTCTTCTGCAGTGTTCAGTTTTCACTAATCACAGTTAAGATGGCTCCATAGGAAGAGTTTGAGAATCGAGGTGAGGCTATTCTGGTTGTCCCTGGGGTTAGGTGTTTCAGGCAAACAAGTCTTTAGAGGAGGTTCTGGCTTGGAGTCCCTAGAGGTAATTGGGGGAGAACAGGGGAGGGTTCTTGGAAATGGAATTGAGAAAAACATCAGTAAGCTAGTTCATAACTTCCCTTTGGATTTTTAAAGATTCTACCTAATTTGCCAAATTTTTCCTAAGATTTTTTTTAAAGTCTTGCTTTTAAGTATGTGTGCAAAGAGCCAGCAGTAAATAAAAATATGCTTGCATCTGTGTTGTCATTTGTGAAAAGTAAAGGTGGTAATTGTGGGTCATTTAAAATTATAATAAACTGTGGTGCATTATAAATTTAAGGATTTTAGAATGATTTTGCAATGATTAATATAGAAATGTGGATGAGTCCTTGGGGGCAGATTTTTTTTGTATATGTGAAAGCTAAAGTAGAAACAAACCACCCCTTACTTAAAAAGAGGTTTAAGATGAAGTGGCTAAATTTCAAATATCCCTTTTTTGCTTCAGTGTGTCACTTAATCTGGCTATAGGGTATATTTATCTACTGTGAAGCCCACTGATGCGTGCAAAGCTGAGCAGAGTACCATTTTACCCAGTGGGTCTTCTTTCTTTGGAAATTTGTAGCTGTGCTTCAGTGAATGGGGTCAGCTGGGGAAAGCTAGCCAGGGCTAAGATGTCAGCTATTGTTTGATCTTTTAAAAAATGTATTTCTTATTTCCTATGAGGTAGTTATTTGGAAGCATAAACAGTAATGATAATTACTAATATTGTAAATAGGACAATCTGTTAAGTTCTGTGGTAAAGAGTAATTCTGTAATTCTTTGTAGTTCTCTTATGCTTTTCTTTAAGCGTATAAGAGGTTCTTTTTCTCTTAACATCAGATATTTTAACTTATTCTTATATTTAGTTAGTTGGAACCTATGGCCTAAGTTAACTGTTAACTAACTAAAGCAGGAGTGTCAAACTCATTTTCACTGGGGGCCACATCAGCCTCGCAGCTGCCTTCAAAAAGACAAATGTAATTTTAGGATTGTATAAATGTAACTACTATTTAACTGTTAAGGAGTCGAAATTATATTTTGTCCTTTGAAGGCAACCACGAGGCTGATGTGGCCCCCAGTGAAGACGAGTTTGACAGCCTGAACTAAAGAATTCAGATTATTTACCTAAATCTTTTGTCATATACAGTGTTTTAAGTGTTTTGGGGATGAATACTGAATACTGTTGTATATCACAAGTGAGTAGAATTTGACAAAGGCAGTTTAACTTGACTTTCTACCTTTCTTTGTTAAAAATGTTAGTTTAAAATGATGCAATTAATGTCATTAAATATTCTTATCCAAATAATTTACATATTACTATAAACTATAATTGTATTTAAGTCCACCATAAAGAATTCCTACTCAATGCAAATGCACATGTAAGGTATCTATAAAGCAATAATTTGTGAAAGAGATTAGAATGGCCTTCAAGCTGTGTGTGTGTGTGTGTGTGTGTGTGTGTGTATGATGAAATGATATTTTAATTGAAGATCCAAATGGTTTTGATATTTCTAATGAGAAAATACATAGATTATTTAGTGTCATAAGAAACCAAACTGGAAATTTGGAAAAAGTAAAAGCCACTTGTAAAATACCCAGCAAGTTGTAAAGATTTCGCTTCTTAGCATGTGTATACTAGCTAAACAATGTATAATATATCGGATTAGTGTCATAATGGATTGCCTCAAAAGATAATGGTTCTGAGGGTCAATAAAGCACACAGTAGGAAAGATTTAATTAACATGATCAGTGTGGGTTCAAAAAAATGATGCTTTGTCTTCATCTGATTATTAAGATTGTATTTAAAATAATTGTGTTTTAAAGCATTTAAAGTGTACCATAGTCAGGGAAGAGGCTCATATTTTTCCTTTGAAAGCACTGGAAGGATAGAGAAATATCACTAATAGGATGAAGCTATAAGACACAATCTTCTTGGCTTGTGTTAATAGCATGTGATCTAATGTGTGTGACATTTTAATTTTTTTTTTGGCTATTCAACATTTTATTTTGTTTAACCTTTTTTTAATTGTTCAAGTGCAGTTTTCTGACTTTTCCCCCTACATTTTCATTTTTAATACAGAATATAAACAAATGTTTATGCACTGGAGAAACTAGAGTCATCTTTCTATAGTGTCTATTATATATTTTATGAGTAGGTTCTTAGGAATTTATTTGAAAATTTGTTTTTAATAAGGAAAAGTGAGGCATTTATGTACAGAAAAGAAAAAAAAGAATGTAAGCATAATAATGTAGGCTGCTGCCTTCTGTTCAGTTCCACAAACCCTTTAATTTAAGAGGCTCAGTCTGTCTTTATAGGTTGTTTTGGCTGGGCCTAGATAGAATAGTTGCATTGGCTGCTGAAAGCTAAAAATGGTCTTGGTTCCTCATACAAATGAGGAAACTGAGATGTTAAAATTGAGGTGTACTTGGAAGCCTCCCCTTCACAATACTCCCAACATTTACTGAGCTGTAAGGGGAAAAGGAAAAGAGTTGTTGTGATAATAGGAGGTTCAAATTGCAGTGTGTGGGGTACTGAGCTAAAATTGTGAGCAGAAATGCAGAGTTTCAGTGAGTGAAGAATACATTTGTATTTTGTTCAGATGCAATGTGTCTGGTGTTAGTTCCATGTATGGGGTCCTCAGATGAAGGCATATTTGAATGTCCTGCTTTTTCTAACTTGCTCTGATCCCTTTCTAGGTTTTGTGTGTGTGTTTGTTTACTGGGAAGTTTTCTTTGTTTTGTTTTGTTTTGTTTTAAGGTGGAGCTCACCTGGGGCAGAACTGGCTAGGGCCAATTTGACTTACTGTAACTTTTGGTTGGTTTCTTGGCGGTGGAATGTCTTATTTCACCCTGGCAGAAGCATGGGGCAACTGAATCCCAGTGAGTTTCAGGCCAAATTCTATAAAAACATAATGCCTACAACTTTTCTCAGGGATTTGTTGCAGGAATAAAAGAGAAATTTTGGATTCACTGGAGGTAGTGGCAAATACATATCCTAAGACCTTAGAGAGAGAGGTGATTTAGACTGAGGTCCTTGGTGTATGCTTATTGAGGAAGATGACACAGAAAGAACTTAAATCAGCAGACATTGATAAGATTTCATAGTTTACCTGTGTGCATAGAGGAATTAGTAGGTTTGATTTATGTATCCTGAAAACAATAAACACTTTGTAAGAGGGGGGAAAAAGGTGAAAAGAGAAGAGTTACCACATAAGTGGCATAGGAACAAGGGGCCACCTCTCTCTTTCTTCTACTTCCTTTAGATACCATAAAGAACTAAAAGCCTTTAGGATGATCAGTGAAATATTACCAGATAGTATAATGTATATTTTCTATAATGTGATTTAGAAAGAAGGGAAATCTACTGCCCTTCCTCATATCTCGGGAATATAGAAATGAGAAGTTATACTAGGAATTTTTGAGGTCAGAAAAATGAATGTCTGTCTACTAAGAACTCTGTCTTCCTCGATTTGGGTAGGAAGCCCTGGAGCTGGGAATTTCTTCCATTCCAGACTAGCTCTGTGGCCTGATCTCACATGAATTTTCAGGTGATCTGAGTTTCCAGTTATCTGACACTATAGTGCAAAGTAGCCCAAACCTCAGGTAGCTTTGCCGGGATGGGCCCTGGGTTAAATCTGTGCTTAAAGGTAGATGACTATTTTGTCAGATGACTCAAAGGAAGGAACACTACCACTTGGAATGCCCTCAGCTATCTGCTAACTGTGAGTGATTGTATATGGCCAAGCTGCAGCTTGATCTTAACTATTCAGATACAGAAGAGCTGCAGAAGGGCAGCTTAGATTGCCCTTTCTAAGAGTTAAGAGTGTAGTAGTTGAAGTTATATCCATTCAGTGAGGCCTAAGTAGCCTTGATTTTATGTAAAATTTATTTTTATGAAATGGATTTGGTATGGAACAAATTCTAATAGTTCTTCTGGTAAGAGTTTTAATACACTGTCTTTTTGTATTTTGTTGAGTGGCTTCTTTGTGTTTAAACACCGTGCTTAAGAGTGTGGAAAATACCAAGATGAAAAAGACAATGTTACATCAGAAGAACTAGGAAGGACTCAGACTTTGTACTTAATAAGTTTATAATGTATATAAAAATAGTCATTAAGTTCCAGATTAAGCCGTGGAAACATAGTGCATTTGATTTAAGTGGGAAAAGAAAAATAAAATTGAAACTCATTTAATTTAAACATGATTTTCAATTTGAATACTTTGTTACCAATTATGAATGTTGTTTTATCATGACAAAAAGCTATTAGAGATCTCTCCACATCATTTTCCTTGTGCCCTACCTATAGAGTAAAGTCTGAGTACTTAAAGACCTTCTTTTTCTGTCTCAAGCTTCATTTTGTTTTTTTCATCTTCATCTCTATCAAGGGACAGCCATATCACAATTCCTTTTATCTAAATTCCATTTTATCTAATTTTCCTTTATTTTTACAGTATTTTGCCTCTGATTAATGACTTTAACTTTCTTCTTATCCATCAAGGATCAGCTCACATATGACATCTGTGACCTCAGGCAATCACAGCCCTTTTGTACTTATTTTTAATGCATTGTGCAACTCACATAACTTTTTATTATAGAGTTATATACACCTCTGTCTTTTTTTTTGCTGAGCTATAAATTCTTTGAGCACAGGTCTCTTTATTTTATTTTTGTATCTATTTCTGAAGTATAATGGTGCTCTGTAAATAATTAAAGTGTCATTTCTTCAGTGGCTATACCTTACCTTTCGAGAAAAGGGTACTGTAGTGGAAGGTCTTATCTGCTGGAAGATACCGAACAACTTTTGAAAGTAAATTTAGACATAAAACGTGACTGTGGTCCTGACCTTGAAGAGGAAGCCTTGGGCTTTGGTAATGATTTTTTCAGTAGGGATACAGGACTTTAGTGAGTGGCTTACGTTTTGAGAACCATATTTAAGCCTAACAACTAAATATGCTAAATATGCTTTCTTTTGAAAGCATATTTATCTAAGTAGCATAAGTATTACTTTTTGCTTTTTAACATATGAACATATTACGTGTTCTATTTATTACTTCATCAGGAGCTTGGTATTTGGGGACATGGTTATGGTTAGCAATCACCCCAATGTGCTTTTCAGCCAGTGAAAAAATTATAGGCTGTTTAACCTACTATAATGTTTACATAAACAATTATGATTTTAAATGGGGGTGGTACTTTGGGTTGGGTGGAAAGAGTGAGCTTTGTAAGCGTTTTTAAGATGCATGAATTTCTCTCAAAACTGGTTCTAGTTTAACCAAATCTCATTGTTGAGTCTTCTCAGTCTTCTTCCCAAATAGACAGTGTTCTTGGGTTTCATAATATAATTGGTTGACCCTTAAGTTGTTTTATATCTTTTGGTACCTTTATGCCTTGCACTAAAAATATACAAATTGAATAAATGAATAAATAAAAGCTATTCCTTATTAAACTCAGAACTAAAATGATGGGGTTTTTAATGCAAAGAGGAAAGAAAATTGTGAATTAACATGAAGCATCTTCATTTTGCTCTTTTTCTATTTATGTTGCAAGACAATAAAAATTAAAAAAAAAATTCCCAAACAATTAAGTGTCTGATTGAGCTTTGGATTTAGATTGAGTACTTTGAGTGCTCAGATTTGTTTTATTTATATTGTTTGAGAAAATGAAGATTTTGGGGAAAATTCATTTATTTCATACACTATATAATAGTTTTCTGCTCTTTAATTGAAAAAATTAAAGGTCACAGGTTCAAAGTTCTTTTAAAAATTACAGTTTGGTCCCTATTGATATTCACCAGCTTTGATACATTTCATATAGGTATTTATGGACTGAACTGTATGAACAAATAAATGAAATACAACTATATTTTGTTGTAGATGTTAGCACCTGATTTAAGTAAATTAAAAATTCTACAATTTCTAAGATCTCAACATTAAAATACATGGTTTTATAGTTATTGTGAAATTGGCAGTGACATTTGTGACATTGGCAGCTTATAAGCAACTGGCTGTCCTTACTTACACACTGCCATGGAATCTATTTTGAAAATACTTACAACCTGGTGGAGATGTGGATTATATTGGAAGAAACTGTGACTAGTAGAAATGACTTAAAGAAGCAGATCTGTGGGCAAATTCTTAGTAAAGTCTGGTCTCTTTTTGCCTAAATTTTAACTTTGTTTCAGTTCCTTATATTCTACCAGTGGTTAGTTTGGGTTAATAACCAAAATCTAATAACCAGAATGTTAATGTATTGTTAAAACTTAGTCAAGTTACATCGTTTAATTCCTAGCAAAGAAGTCTTAATTGAGGGAGGTAGGGATTCATTCATTTTGGAGTATGATGTTTATTGGATGACAAATGACTGCAGGGATCTACAGTGAAGAGTTGAGCACCCTGGGCACCAGGTAAGCAAGGAATGCTAGGCAATAGGAGAGGATTGTACAATGAAAGGTAATGAGAGAACAAGATACAACTTTTCTCTTCTGTACTTAGAAAGGAAGGAAGAAAATGCTATGTTCCTTCTCTCTTCTGTGTAATTCCCAAAGTACCATTTGCATAGGTCCTTACTGTGTTGGATTCTGTTCTAATTTTTCCATTACATTGTCTTCATTTAATTCTCAGGAAAAGCATGTCAGATGGGTATTGTTAGGCTTGTTGTAGAGGTGAGGAAATTGAAGTACAACAAAGTTAAATATTTTTCTACTTAATCCTGTTAGTAATGACAGGGAAATACTGGTGTCCTTGGCCCCAAAGCTTAGCCTGGTTGACCATCACACTCTCCTAATGCTGGGTTCCCCTTATGAACCTTTTCTCATGTACAAATAAATTCCAGGTTCCTAATATAGCTGATATCAATAAATAAGATTATGGGACTTAGTGGTTTATAAATTTTCATTTTTTACTCTGATAATATTGTTGCATAATATTTTCTAATAGAAATTTTCTTTTAATAACTGTTTATATGATATGTGAGAGATATAATAAAATGTTGGCCTTTTGAGAGGTTAAGAGTTTGATATAGTTTATATAAAAATTGTCATTCTCATTTCATTTAGACCGTTGCATTGTTTTATTTTTCTGTACAAAATGTAATAACTGGGAAACAGGTATTTTGTTTGTGATAGGGTAATTGAGAAGAAACTTGGGAACAGAATGATGAAGTGATTTACTAATGACTTTTTTAAGTATATTTTATTGCTTATACTATTACAGTTTTCCCAATTTCCCCCCTTATATCCCCCCTCCACCCTGCACTCCCCAGCCCTCCAGCATCCTCCCCTTAATTCATGTCCATGGGTTGTACTTATAAGTTCTTTGAATTCTCTGTTTCCTATACCATTTTTTACCTCTCCCTGTCTATTTTATGCCTACTAATTATGCTTCTTATTCCCTGTACCTTTCCCCCTATTCCTGATTTCCCCCACTGAAAACCCTCCATGTGATGTCCATTTCTCTGATTCTGTTCCTGTTCTAGTTGTTTGCTTAGTTTTTGTTTTTGTTGTTGTTTTTTTTTAGGTTCACTTGTTGATAGTTGTGATTTTGTTGTCATTTTACTGTTCATAGTTTTTGATCTTCTTCAGTTTTTTAGATAAGTCCTTTTAACATTTCATATAATGAGGGCTTGGTGATGATGAATTCCTTTAACTTGACCTTATCTGGGAACCACTTTATCTGCCCTTCCATTCTAAATGATAACTTTGCCAGATAGAGTAATCTTGGATGTAGGTCCTTGCCTTTCATGACTTGGAATACTTCTTTCCATCCCCTTCTTGCCTGTAAGGTTTCTTTTGAGAAATCAGCTGATAGCCTTATGGGCACTCCTTTATAAGATAACTGTCTCCTTTCCTCTTGCTGATTTTAAGATTCTCTCCTTATCTTTAATCTTGGGTAACTTAATGATGATATGCTTGGTGTGTTCTTCTTTGGGTCCAACTTCTTTGGGACTCTCTAAGCTTCCTGGACTTCCTGGAAGTCTCTTCGCCAGATTGGGGAAGTTTTCCTTCATTATTTGTTCAAGTAAGTTTTCAATTTCTTACTCTTGTTCTTCTCCTTCTGGCACCCCTATAATTCGGGTATTTGGAATGTTTAAAGTTGTCCCAGAGGTTCCTAAGCTTCTCTTCAGTTTTTTGAATTCTTGTTTCTTCATTCTGTTCTAGTTGGATGGTTATTTCTTCCTTTTGTTCTAAGTCATTAATTTGAGTCCTGGTTTCCTTCCTGTCACTGTTGGTTCCCTGAATATTTTGCTTTATTTCACTTTCAGTATCTTTCATTTCCTCTTTCATTTTGCAACCAAGCTCAATCAGTTCTGTGAGCATTTTGATTACCAGGTCTTTGAACTCTCCATCAGATAGGTTGGCTGTCTCCTCATTGTTTAGCTCTCTTTCTGGAGTTTTGCTCTGTTCTTTCATTTGAGCCATATTTCTTTGTCTGGGGCACCTGTTAAGTTGTAAGGGGGCAGGGCCTTAGATATTGACCAGGGCAGGGCAACCCTCCTTGCTACGCTGGGGAGGGGCCAGAGCAGGAACATTGTAGCTTGCCTGCTTGTCTCTAGCCCACTTTCCAACAAACTGGTGTGAAACTGGGAGTTTCTCCCATTGAGGCAACCCCTGCCATAGTCCATAGTCAGCTCTGAGTCTCACTTTCCCATTCAGTCAGTCCTGCTCACGGTGAATGCCGCCTCACCCAGGGTTCTTTCTCTACCCCTCTTACAGGTCTGGTTGGTCTGGTTGACTGTTTCTTTAATTCCTTCGTTGTCAGAGTTCCATGTAGCTTGATTTTCTGGCCCTTCTGGTTGTTTATTGATTTTAGATTGGTTGTTATCCTCCTTTTTGTTGTGTGAGGAAGCAAAGGGTTTCTACCTATGCCTGCCTCCATCTTGGCTGGAACTCTATTAACTTTTATTGATTCACTTTCTCACATGTGAGTTGATTTGAGTACATACTAAGTTTCCAAATTTCATCATTCTTTGGCATCAAACTACTAACTGTGTAAGTTTATTCTTTTAATGACAGTTTTATTTAAGGAAAAATAGAACTAGAGTAGAAAAAGACTTTATGTAGAAATTCATCTGCCATTATTCAAACCAAATAAAATAAAAGAGGTAGAAAAAAAACCATGTCTATAATTAGATATTATTAACTGGTAGAAAATGACCTCTCACATTACTACAATTTTAAGATCTGCCTTGAATAAGTAAAACTTCATTACTGTAGGTTTAAGAGCTACTTTCTTGTACCATGACTGATGTCAGATTACTTGGGTTCAAATTCTGGCTGGGTTTTTTTTTTCAGTTTGTTTATATATAAATGAAGATAGTAATTATATTTAAGGTATAGGATTGTTTTGAGAATTATAGGATATATTTAATACAGGAGCTTAATTGGTACCATGCACATTGATAGTACTCAATAAACATTCTCTATTATTGATAAATTAAGATATTTCCCTCAATTTGGAATGAAGGTCATTTTATTTCAATTACAGTCTTGCTTTTAGTATGAGAACTGTTATTAAAACAGTTGCATAATTTCAAAAGTAGTTTTATGGATCACAAAAGAAATAGGAAAGCTTACAGATATTTATAAATTATTTGTATTTTGTGAAGAAATCATATTCAACTAAGTAATGTATCCACCGAAAAATAATAGTAGCATATTAAATAAAATTTTGTTGTTCATTTTGACTATTTTCTTGTTATTTTGTTCTGTCAATTTTTGCAGTGCAGAAAGCGTATCTTGTATTCAGTACAATGATCAATTTAATTGGCTTTTGCAGTATTTAGGATGAGACTGCTAGGCCAGGATGGATTTGGCAGTACGAGGAAGGCAAGCTTCAGTGTTGGTTATAACTCCGCCTCATTTTCATTGTGTTCTTTTCTAAGTACAGACACAGCTTGGCTCCCTGGCAGTGACATACAGCAAACTTCAATAACAACCTTTGTAAATGTTAAATAAAAGCAAATTGAAGGGCAGTGATTCATTAGCAAAGAATTTTGTATGAGCATATTAACTCTTATTTCTGTTAACACATGTTAAAGAATCACGGACTGTCTTGAGTCTTTGGATGCGATTGAACTTGACACTACACAGATAGATGATGAAGGGGCTCTCTTCCCTTTAATGGGTGCTTTGGATCTAGGATACGTGCTGTTAATTTGAAATATCTTTCTCTCTCTTTTTTTTTAAATTATACTTTGACATATAGCCAATTTGATTAGCATCAAACAGTGATGTTAGCTTTAATTTGCAGAGCACTTGTCAAAAACTTTCTGAACTTTACATCTGTGGAGAAAATTTTCATTATATATTTTTCAGTTAGTAGTTGCATTGCACGTGTGTGTGCTACTTTCTCAGACCGACCTCTCTGGATCAAATCACTGGTCATTCCACCTCAGCAGCCTTGCCTGGCAGACAGCCAAACAGCCAGTGTATTTTCAGATTTTTTTGTGTCTAATGTGTTTTCCATTTCCTTTCTAGTTTGTCTCCTCTTGCCTAACTTTCTAAAAAATTAATTTTAAATGTTTCTTTAGTCAAACTTTGAATTTGCTTTTCTGTGTATGTATGTAATACTTACTTGATAATTTTTGTTCTTTCCTTTAAGGAACAGTTAAGAATAAATTCTTCAGATTTTTAAAGCCAGCAATCTTTCTTTTTTTTTTAAAGAGGTATGACTATATTATCTACCTACCACTTTCTCAGTTAACTCATTTCTTTGTTCTGTCATGTGTTGTGATGGGTTAATTATAAATTTGCAGTTAATGAGAGATGATTTATTTCATGCATATATCCACAGATTTTTTAGCATCTTCTGCATATTATATACTGTATTATACATATATACTATAGTATGTTATTTTTGAGACTAAGTAGTCAAATAATTGTAAACCAGGTAATAAATAATTTGTTCTTCGTTTGTATTATTTGGACATAAAATCAAGAAATAGACTTTTCTTACTCTCATTTTATCCAGTAGCCTTCGCTCCATGTGGAAACTTTATCCTTTGGGTTTTGGAATATTATAATTCATAAAGGAATGGACTATGAGGTCACAGTCATTGATTTAGCAGATATTTAGTAAATACCGCATGCTCCTTAGCAACCCTAGATGGGAATTCATTCACCTCTTCCTCTTCTTTCCAATAGTACTTTGTATCTCTTGAAAAACACTCATCAATTGTTTACATTTTTAAAACGTTAAGTTTTTTTGACCACCAACCTTGCTTCTGTTTCAGAACCTCGGTAAGATCCAAGGCATTCAAATATCTCTTCTTGCCTTCAGTCTTAGGTCCTAAATGTTACTTACCTGCTCGTACTTACCCACTTATTCCAAACTATTTCATGTTTGCATGCTTTTTCTCATACTATTTCCTCGAAATAAAATGCCCTCCACACCTGTCTTTTATTAATTGCACCACTTCATTTCAAAACTTACTGGATTTCTGCCATTTGCTGGGTACTGTGTAGTTACTGGGAGATACATTGACAGGGAAATCAGCCATGACCCTGACCTCTTGTAATTTGCAACTCATAACTTAGCTTTTCCAGAAAGGCTTGCCTAAACTCCCATCTTGGATTCAGTGCTCCTTTTTTCTGTGTCTGTGGCATTCTGTACAAATTATACTAAAATTTGCTACTTGTGTACACTTGCTTTAGACTGGAAATTTCTTGAGAATAGAATACTTTGATTTTTTTTCCCTCTGGGCCCTGTTCAATACCTGATATACAACACATGCTTAATAATTATTGAGTTGTTTTTAAACTGTAGATAAATTATGTGATCCTTACTATTAATGAATTCTCATGACTTGTAACTCTGTGTTTCGCTTGTGTTATGATAATTTGAATGCATATCTATCTCTCCCACTAAATTGCCAGCTTCTTGAAGAATACAGTGCTATCATATTTATATTGGTGTGCCCCACCATACCTAATACCTACACACAGGAGCTGTGAGAGTTAGACACTTTTCTTAAGAATGACTTTGCTAAATGCTGACTCCTGGGAATCCCACCCCAATGAGCAGTCAAATAGTGTCTAGGGAAATCAGGAACTTCTTTAATGAGAGGCTGTAAAAGAGCGTGGTCATTGAGTGGGCTCAGAAAGTGTTGTCTGCTGCAAATGAGCTGGTACTGAAAGGAAACAGAAGTTTTTATGGATGTCAGTTTTTAAATTGGAAGAAGTAGCATTCTTTCAGGCATGATCTGGAGCTGACATGAGGTCCAGAGGCTATGTAAATGATGACATGGACCAGTGAAGTTACTTGACTGACAAAGAAACTGAGGTCCTTCTGTTGGTCTAGGACAAAGATGAAGCTTGACGTCACTGATGAGTAGAGCCAGACCTTTTACTACTTACAGGTTACATTTCTGGTAACTGTAGCTAAATATGAATTTGCTTCATTCTGTAATTTGAGCAATTTCATGAGCTTACCAAATACATTTGAATAATAGTGTTCTTCTTTTAAATGGGTAATATTTATGGATACAGGTCCATTGTTCCTGAAATGATTTGGGAGGGATTCTTTGGACTTTTGTGGAGATATATATAACTAATTTGGTTGTCATCAGTATATTTTCTTTAAATGAAGACAGTATGCCCATGGGGTGAGATCAGAATAAAATAGAGATTTTCTTTCATTCATTATACATTTAGTCAACATTTACTAATTGTGTACTATATGCTATTAAATCTAAAATTTTTCACGTTTCTTCTCATCTCCCTGTCTCCTGCAAACAACAACAAAACAACAAAAATGCTCTATAGTCCCGCTCAAATGTCACTTCTTTTAAAAAGCCTTGCTTGATTTTTTTCCACTTATCTTTATCTTTCCCATGGCACCTTCAAGGAACACATTTGGTTTTCTGAAAGCACCATTACAGAGCTTTGATCATATTTGTATCCAATCAGAAACCAAGAAAAAAGAAAGAATATAATTCTCATGATATTGATTATCTAACAAAAACTACAATTTGTTCAGCTAATACTTCTGGAGCAGACATTGTAAAAAGTGTTTATATTAATAATTTCATTAATTTCTTATAACTTTTTTTAATTTTTAAAAAGATTTCATTTATTTATTTTTAGAGAAAGGGGAAGGGAGGGAGGAAGAGAGGGAGAGAAACATCAATGTGTGGTTGCCTCTCACGTGCCCCCTACTGAGGGCCTGACTAGCAACCCTGGCATGTGCCCTGACTGGGAATCGAACTGGCTACCCTTTGGTTCACAGGCCAGCACTCAATCCACTGAGCCACACCAGCCAGGGCTATAACAGTGTTTTTTATGAGTAAAGGAACAGTCTTGAGAAGCCTGCTAGCAAATTTGCTTTGATAGTTATTAAATTGTAGATCGAGAAGTAGAACTAAGCTAACTCCAAAGTTGATACTCTTAAAACACAATACTGTCCTACTGCTATAGTTTCTCAGCTTCAAATAGAACCATCTGAAGTACCAGTTCATCCTATCATTTTCTTTCCTGTTTTTGTTTTCATTAGGACCTTTGGAGTATATCATTTAAATAAAATTAAATTTGGAGTTCAATTTTCAGGAAAATATACAGGTAGTAGACTTCTTATTACTGGTCATAAACTAAGCCTTGTGAAATTGAGGCTTATAAATTAGAGAATGTGTTCATTAGCTGTAGTGGGGAAAACTAGATATTTTAAAGAGTTTATTTTGTCTACATAAAATGGCTATTTGGAAGAATTTCCTGATGAAGAACAGCAATAGTTTTGTTGTATAAATTAAGGAGACAGATTGAGTAAAAATAGTTTTAAATTATTTAATGGAAAGGAATCTTAAATTATGTGGAGGGAAGGTTGAGTGGATGAGAAAATCAAACACATATAAATACTAAAATAATGACTAATGTTAGAGCAAAAAAGAAAAAGATGTCATTCAAAGCATGTTTTCACAACTATGAAAGATAAAATCATTACTGAAACCTGCATTTAGGTGCATTTGTTTTTAATTTAAACTTTAGAGTTTTGCTATGTCAAAATTTTTGTTTTACGTGGCTTTGGCAATATATCATTAAATGAAGTGAATGATTATGAATGAAGGAACTTCTTAAGTGAATAAAAGTTTGACTGAGGCTGTTGCAATTAGTAATGAGCTTTATTATGAAGCTGTGAAGACTGAGAAAGACTTTTTAATTTCTTAAAATTATTCATTTGAGATGCTGTTAAAGAGTTAAATAATTTTGAACCCTGTGGTGAGATTCCTTTCCAGTCCCTTTCAGTCTTCATTTCTTCTGATTAGGTAGACAATCTTCATTAGCTGTTAACATATCTCCATGGTTCTCTCTTTTAAAGGAAGAGAAGTAGGCTTCATATTCAGAGTCTAGGGCAGTAAGGATTTCTGTTTATGGAAAGTGTGGCTGAATTTTCATCAAGTTCTATTGGAGTTTCTCACATACTTCAGTTTTCATGCTTCTGTTTCTACTTTGTTCTACAGAGATTTATCATTTTCTTTTTCAGTGACTTAATTTAAGCAAAAAAAAAAGATGTGAAGAAGCTATTAGTGTAGCTATGGCGAATACTGCTGAAGGTGGTCTGGGAATGGCTGGGGAGTTTGGGAACCATTGTGCTTGAGTGTCTTTAGTTGTGTTGTTGTCTTTTCTGGAATTCAGGACACTCTGTTGGACTTTTTTGTGGACAGTATGATTGGTGCGGATCTGATTGATTCTATGGATGTTCCCCAACTTTTCAGGTATTGCAGGTGATGGCTGTATTTTCTCCACAAAAAATTGAGAAAACACAGATGGCCATATCCCAGAAATCTCTTGTGCTGGCCTCCCACTATTAATACCATGTTAACAAGCTGACATTTTTACCAAACAGTGTCTTAGATCTTAGACTATTCATTTCTTCTTACATTGGCCATACAATCTTGTTTACATTCTCCCTGCCCCCGCCCATGACTAAGCATTGGCTCAGCAGGAAGAAACCACCAACTGAATGGGAAAAATTGAGCAGGGTAATGATGTAGATCCCACTAGGGACAGATAACTGAGCCTGCATGCCCAGGTTCAGCTGCCTGTCCCAAGATCTGGCTGTATTGCTTGGTCAGGTCTCTATGGAAAATTATTTGGGGACTTTGTTTACACAGAAACCTAAGAATACTAAGTGTGGTTTAAGACCTGAAGTGTAACTGGCCATGCTCTTCTTTCTTCGATGGAAGAGCCTAAAATAAAGAATTTTTATAATATTCTTTTAAATTTTATTATAGTGGATCCAGCTGATAAGCCTAAGTAAAATCATGTAACTACTGCTATAATTGGTAATATGCACCTAGTTAATTTAAGACAAGACACAAATGAAGAGATTAATATTTTACTGTTATCCTGGACAAACTTATAGGTAGAATGAATAATGCTACTTGTGAAATAAGTAAATAAGAAAACTATTATGCATTAGTTTTTAAACTTCAAAATACTAGTTATTTTACTTTAAAACTCAGCTAATTTCTAGAAAGTAAATTCTCAGTTTATAGTGATTAATTAAATCATTGTGATGTTTTTGATAGGTGTAGGATGTACTATGCTGAAAAAATTCTTTCTGTTTATTGTTTCTATAGTTTTAAATTATAACCCTTTGTCTTTGTAGCATGACTATAAATAGAAGCTATTCTTAGCTTGATTTTTCCACAGAAAATTAGAATTAGATAAAAGATATAAAAGCAACTAATAATCCTAGTTAGTACAGTGTTTTATTATAACTTTTAGGTTTATCACACTTACATTGTATGTACAAAGAATCTCTTTTTAAATTGAGACCTTGATGATCTATTGTAATTTGTCTTTAGTGCAATGTTTTTTTCAAAAGTGCCTCCTTGTGGTATCATCTTTATAATTTTATTAGGAAAAGTTTGGCTGAGCCTTTAGTTATATTTATTTATAAAACCAAAAAGTTATACTGAAATATTTTTTAAATTTCAGAATCTCTATTCCTCTTACCCTCTGATATAATATGCTGTATCTCACTTCTATTTAATAATCATTGCTCATGTGAATTGCTGTAAGAAACAAAAATCCAAGCTGTTCCCTCCCCTTAATCTACATATTGGAAAAATCTCAATTGCTTGAAGTTAAATATGTTTTTCTGATAATATTAGTCCTTGGCTGTTTGGTCAGATCCCGTCTTTCTTCTTCATTAGTGTGCCCTAAATGAAACTGCACCTACCAATTTGCTTTATTATGTGATTATCTAGTTCCCTCAGTGGGTCCAAATAAGTCATGTGGGGATCTCTGTGCTGCATATTTGTTAATGTTTAATGGCAGCACAGGATAACTGTAGATCATCAAGATTATTTGTAATTGACTTAATTATATCAGTTCAGTGTGGAAATCTATTTTGTGTGGGTTTTGTAGGGGACAGGAGTAGGGTCCTTTTTCATGAAAACAATAAATATTTTATTTCTTATTCTCTCTATCTCTTTTAATTTTTGCATTCTGTAATCATTTATAAAACACCTATAGTATACAAAAAGATCTGCCAAACTTGAAGGAGACAGATGGTTAAGGGACCTTTCCAGTGTTAATGTTTTTGGTCATGCACAGATCACACAAGTAATGGCAGGCTATAATGGGGAAAGTTGTATTTATCACATAAATGCCACCACCATTTTAGCAGAGAATTTTTGGTCCACTTAGGTTTCTGGCTCTTTAAGGGTATCTTCCCATTGCTTCCCATACTGATTTAAACAAGGTGGGAACTCTCACTGAGTTTGAGAAGTATGTATGAAATACTGAATGAATGAATATTAGAATATGGTAATTAGTAGTAAAATTATTTCACTAAATAATTTGTTAGTTACCCCCAGTGAAGGTATAAAAATAAATATAGAGAACTCTTACTAGAAGTAATGGCGCCCCATCAGAAGAGGTCTTTGTGTCCATTCTTCACTATCTTCTGGGGTGATACATTAATTGGCATATAAGGACCTGCCTATTATATTGTTTTGATAGATGTTAGCAGTTCTCAGGAGAGCCATCTAATAGGATGGGACAGAAATGTTTTGCTTGTATGTTTTGAGATTTTAAAAAATATGGTACTTTCCTGAACATCAGAGTATATAATCCTGAAAGTAGAGCAATTTAAAATACAGCTTACCAAATTCAATTGAAGAATAATATTCTTTTTGTAAAAAGAAGTGATATTCATGGTTACAGCTCCATTGTTCCTGAGATGATTGCTGACAGATTTAGAAGGGATGCTTTGGAATTGTATGAAACTAATTTGTTTGTCTCCAGTATATTTTCATTATACTTAGGTCAGTCAGCTTTATATACGGGGTGGTTAATAGGTCCATTCTCTTTTATACTAATGATAGTATGTACTAGTTTACCTAACTTTACTATAGAACTATAAACATGTAGTTGTGCTCCTTCATTGCTAATCAGTGACAAGAATTGGGTAGCTTTATTGAGCTGTCCTGTTAGAATCAATATCATACATCTATAGTTTCTGCATTTGACAAAGGGAAAAGGAGGTCACAGCATTCATTAAGAACCCTCAGTGTGTCCCAGGCACCATGCAGAGTGCTTTAGCCTAGTTCATTTAATATTTATAACCCTGCGGGAGTGGTCTTAACTATTTTTAAATCTTTGAAACCCAGTATTTTTTAAATTATAGATTTATCAAGATATAATTCACATGTCATAAAATTCATCCTTTCAAAGTATACAGCTTAGTGGTTTTTAGTATATTCCTGCTGTTGTACAGCCAATCACCATTACCTAATTTTAGAACATTTCTATTACTACATGAAGAAACCCTGTACCTACTAGAAATCAGTCCTCATCCCCCACTCCACCCACCCCTGACAGCCACTAATCTACTTTCTGTCACTATTGATTTGCTTATACTGGACATTGCATATAAATGAATCATACATTGTGTGGCCTTTTGAGACTGGCTTTTTTTCACTTAGCATAGTATTTTCAAGAATCCACCCATGTTGTAGCATGTATCAATCAGTACTTAATGTCTTTCATGCTAAATATCCCATTGTAGGAGTATAACACAATTATCTATTCATTTATCAGTTGATTGAGATTTAGGGTGCTTTTATTTTTTGGCATTATGAGTAATGTTCTTAAGAACATTGGTGTGTAAGTTTTTTATGGACATGTTTTAGTTCTCCTAAGTGTATATTATACCTAGGAGTAACATTGCTGAGTAATATAGCTCAAGGTTTAACTGAGAAACTGCTAGACTGTGTTCTCAAGTGGCTATGTACCATTTTGAAATCCTTCCAGCAATTTATGAGGATTTCAATTTCATCACATCCTTTATCTTTCTTTTTATTTTAGCCATCTTAGTGTGAAAACCTTATGGAGGTTTTGATTTTCATTTCCTTAATGACTAATGATAATGAACATTATTTCATGTGCTCATTGACTACTTGTATATATTCTTTGGAGAAATGTCTGTTCAAGACTCTACTGTAATCTGTCAAATGGAGATAGTAATTCTGGCCTTGGTGTATTCTTGAGGATGATATAATGGAAGAGTGTATTCTAATGCCTACTACAGAGCCTAACACTTAAAAGACATTTATTAAATGTTCATTTCTTCTTTCCCATTTCATTTCCAACTTCAGAGATGAAGAAACTGAGGCAGAGAGAAAAATTCACGAGAGTTCATTTGAAATGTATTTGGTGAATGCTAGATTCAAATCCAGATCTTTCTAGTTCCTACTACATTCAACACTGTACTCTTCCCCAGAATTCTCCCTTTTAGTTTCTGCTGAGCACCCTCCTTTGTGAAATGGTTACTATGAGTAGGTAAACTTTGTTACATGGTTACAGCTGGCCTTTTATTCATTTTGGTTTTTTTGTGGATACTAGTGAAGCAACATCTGTCAATTGGGTTCAAATTGACAAACTTTTTACTTAACTTTGCACAACTAACTAGAGAAAGAATAGAGAAACTTGACAAAAGCTACCCTAGGTAGATTTTCATAATTTAATTTCTGTAGGATGTTTTATCAAGGGGCCAATTGAGGAGTACATTGCAATTAACAGCTGCAATTAATTGTTGGTTACCATAAGGGAGCTGTCAGATCTTTTGTGTGTGTGAAGTATTTTTTTTATTAAGCAACAGAGTTGGGATTAGTACTGTTTATGAACTGAGACTAGAGCATTCAAAAGAATTGTCTCCTGATTTTAATACCCTGAAATCACTGTTTTTATGTTTAATATTAAATTACCAAAATAGATTGCTTGATGTATGTTAGGCATGTTGCTAAGCACTACATGCATTAGTTCATTTAATCTTCATAAAAGCCCCTGAGATGTAGGTTGCCTATATTGCCTATATTGTTATTCATCTTTTCCAATCAAGAAATTGAGGTTTAGAGGGTTTAGTAACTAGTCCCAAAGTCACAAAATTAGTAAGTTATGGAACAGGCATTGAAACAAAATACTGTATAAATCTAGAGCTGCTCTCTTAACCTTTTTCTGTATTACCTTTAAATACCATTGTGTATTCATGGCAGTTAGAAAGTAAAAGTCTCGTTTTCGACTTTGCTTTTCAAAACATTGTCAGGCATGTTTTTAATAATATATTTATTGTGTCTTTGAGGTAAAGATTTAGATGTAGATGCTTTTACTAAGGATTGAACTTAGAATCAAAAAAGAGAGAAAACATGTTTTGGTGATCTAGACATGCCTGGTGGTAACATGCTCTTCAGTCCCTCCTGCTGATTTGCTGAGGCCACTGACCACTTTTTATCTCCAGATTTTTTTTACTAAGTGAGTTTAGCTTCACTTAATAGCCAGTACAGCTATTACAAGGATAGCTCAGCTTCTATGTGAGATACTTCAGAAAACGTTCTCAAGATTATTTGGAAAGGTTTTATGTTCCTTTTTAGTTGTTTAGGGGAGGAGTTAATGATATGATACAATATTGATATTGTTAATCTGTTTAGGGAGCAAACAAAGTTCAACTCAAATGTTGATTATTTTACTGATACTTCTGTAATCTGAAGGAATGGTTGTCTTTTGTATCTTCATAAGAGTGACCACACATCAACCATTTAAAATGACTGCTTTTCCATGATGACAGTGAGCATGTTTTATTATGCTTCCCTGCTAGAGTTTTGGAACTAGCACACCTGATCTCTTCATCCCTACATGGTACTCTGAAAACTACTAACCTAGAGCCTTTAAAGGTGTCAGGTCACAAAGGGAGAACATAAATTAAGAGAAATTTCCAGCCCTCTCTAACCAGGTCGCTCTACAAATTAGTAAATCAAAATCATCATCATCATCTCATCTGATGAGGCTACACAACTAATTAGTGAGAAACTGAAGTAGAATCCTAGTCTTATGACTTGAATCTTCTGTCCTCTTCTAGTCTACAATTTGGAAAGAAGTTAGGCATGCTTTTTAAAGTAAATACTATATAATAAACCACCAATAAGATTATCTTGCCAGTTATTTCTTTATGGAATAATAATAACAATATCTTCCTTTCACTAATCACTATACTTTTCCAAAAGGACTTCTCTATATTTTCAGAGAATGTATACACTCTTTATTTTAGACTGTAGAAGATATAATCTCTGTTAGCCTCATATGGGCAAAGCATGATATTCATTAGGTTTTCTATATGGTTCTTTTTGAGAGACAAAATGATAAGAATATTAGCATCAAAAATTAACTACCCAAGCCAACTTTTAGTGTTGTCAAAGGGTCAGTTTAGACCCTGCTACATGTCTTGCACTGGTTTCCACATGAACTTTGGCTCTGGTGATTGATGTTCCTAGTCATATCTAAGGACATGTAAGATTTCAAACTGCCCTCTGAATTATCAAAGAAATCTGCTGTTTAAAAACAGATGTATGCTAAGCCTTGTTCCACCAAGGGTTTGCCTTGACTAGTTTGCGTTTTTAGGATGAGGCATGTTTTTCCTCGTTTTTCTTTTTAAATTAGGTCATCTCTATGTGGTGTATAATGAATTGGTTACTGAAAATACTTAGTTATCCAAGATATCCCTGCCTAAACATCTCTGACAAGGAGTCAACAGGAGCTCTGTGAATGCTATCTAACAGAGAATGGAGCTCTCCCTTGGTGGAATTATAACAGTGTTTGCTGGAAATCATTCTATTTATCTTCTCCTATAATTATATACACTTTACAGAATCACCCCTCAAGCTTTGGGAAAATGTGAGGAAAACAAAGACAGGAGAAATGGAGAAATATCCAATCAAGTTTTATTCATGGTGACCTAATGTTTTTTGCAGTGCAGTTTTAGTTAGGTTATTTTAGAAAATGAGGAGCCTTTTTACCCCTCATACACAACGATCGACCTCCCTTTTCATTTTATTCTCCTTTGTCCTATTGTTTAACAGTTGTTTTGTATAAGATACCAGCCGTGCATGCCAATTTTGATGCAGCAGAATGAATCATGCTGCCATTGATCTCAGCCTGAACAGAACAGCCATCTTCAAATAGGAAGAAGTTTCTAGCTTCAGGTTGTTTCAGCCCTGCATGCCTTGCCTAGCCTGCCATGTAAAGTCAGTTGCTTCACTCCAAACAGCTCTGTATTAATATGCACAACATGACCATTTGCGGTAGAAGGTTATTAGAATGCTAGTTTGTATCCTCTAGTGAATGAAATGATGTGTGATTATGAAGTCATCAGGCATGGACCAGTAAGACTCCAGAGAGCCTGCCCCCTCTGAGGTCCTCGGGGTGCCATTGATTGGTGGCCATGTGTTTGTGCCCGATAGACTGTGAAATGGTGTGTTGCTACACGGCTGTGTTGCACCTGCGCCCCACCGAGGTGATTGATTGGTTTGGTCATGTGGAATGTTCCCATCTGGTCTGCAGTAATGTGTTCTTTTTTTTTTTTTTTTTCAGTCTGTGAATAGCAAGTGCTGGCTGGATAGTTACAGCAAACAGTTTCAGGGACTAAATAATCCTTTTCCTCTAAGAATAAATTGGGATTTGAAGGAGTTTGTTTATGCTCGCCTTGTTTTTATGAACATCATTCTCCATCAGGTTCCTGCCCCTTCTCTCTAGAATGTTATGCTCCTTTCTCTTTTGAACTGTTTCCACCTCCTTCTCATACTGGATTAAAATGTATTTTATACATTTGTAATTTGTACAAGTCTAAAGAAAAATCTGTCCTTTTTGTTTTTTTGCTGTTTGTTTTTCTGGCATGCCACTTGAGGTGGTTTATAGTTCTTTAAAACATGGTTTCTATAATCATAATTGGATTATCAAAGTACTGATATATTTTTAAGCCTTCATTTAACCCCACAAAGTAGTGGTTTATTTATTGAAAACTACTGATGTTGCAGTTTAAATGTCAAGAAATTCTTTATTAGGTTCTTTTTTTTAAAGATTCTATAGTTATATTGGGCGGTCTTGTTTGATATTTCTTAATCTTAGTCCTTTTTCATAATTGATCTATTCATTCCACCTAATGACTAATTACATATCAGAGCACATCATCAGCCACATTCATCATAGTAGAATGTAATAATCAATGACATTTCAACAAAGGAAAAAATAAATATGCAAATAAGGCCTCATTAACATTTGCATGAGTTGTTTGAATAATCACGTTGCTGACAAGGCTGTAATTAACAGAAATTGATGCTGAGTTCAGTATTTGATAGTGTGTTTTCTCAGCGTTTTATTGTTGTCACTGCGGGGGCTGAAATGAAGTTCTGCTCTACTTGTACCTTGACTGGAGTTTGATGTGTTGGGCTGTGCCAGGTACCAAAGGCTTCCGGGAACCCTTGATTCATCTGTGACCTGCACTTTACACATATAAAGACACTTTATTTAAATTACTTTATTTTTCGATGAAGCACTGTTAGATTTTAGCAATTATGAGACAACTGTAAAAAGAAAACAAACATGAAAATTCAAATCATTATTTTTCTTGAACTGCTTATGAATCAGATAGATACTGTAAGACTTTACATTTAGGTTTTTTCATGCCATCGAAAATTGATGTCATTAAATTTTGTTTTTTTCTTAAATAATGCCCAGTGGATCACTGTTAAGAGGTTGAAGCTTACTGTAATTGAAAATCACTTACTTAGGAAAAAATCTAATTATAAAATGTACATTTTTTTAAAAATAATTCTGCTCCCCAGATTTCTTCTCCTTTTCCTGTACTGTTTCCTGTTTTTGTCATGGATATTAACTGAAATGCACTAAACACAATAAAGCTGTTTATGTCAGTTTTTTGGATGACTGCAAGTGCTGATTATAACAAGTTTAAGGAATTTCCTTTGTTGAATGTGTACCCGTGCCATATGGCTCAACATGGAACATTAACTTGACAGGGATAATGGATTGTGGTATATGGAGACAATTTTGCCTGCAGCTTTACTATAACTCATTCTGGTTGGGGATCACAGGTTTATAGTATGGGATGCAGCAAACATCCAGATGGATTTACTTTACATAAAAGAGTTGCATTTCTTTTTATTTCCTCATTGTAATTGGAAAAAGAACATTTTTTAAAGAAGCAAAATATAAAGAAGTAAACAAAGAAGGAAGGACTGTTCAAAAAAGAAAAATAGATTCTGTTCAGTCTTTTATAAAATGCTATGAAAGAGACTATTTTTGTACATATAGTACATTACTTTAAAATCATGGTTTACATAGGCTTACATTGTTTACACATTTTAGGGCAATGTCTAAAATAAATTTTACTTGTTTATAATTGGAGAACTGTCTACATCAACCTTCTTATATCCCAGTGTTTCAGGTTTGTAGACCTGAAGGAGCAAGTGGTGTCATTTCTAAAATTATTTTAATGATGCTAGAATAGCAGCCCTCCCTGAAATGAATTGGATTTGTAAGGTTTAAGATAGAAAAACCTTTTTAAAAATGTCTAGTTTTTTAACTGAAATATATTACATATAGTAGGAGAAGAAAAGGCTTGCTATTCTGTTAAACAGTAATAAAACAAAATTGCTAACCATTAGGCTTATTCATTTTATATGTATCCCTGTGATACTTAACTCTGATTTATCTGGGGAGACTAGGAAACCTAAAAGTCATTTTTGTAAAATGATCAGCGTAAGTAAAGGTTAGTTACTTATGGAATGTTTAAATGTGTTGCTGTTAAGAACTGACATGTATGTTAGTTCAGAGGGAAAAATGTGGAACATTCTTTAACGAAATAGTCTTGTGCTAAGAAACAGGCTTCCTTGATTTTCAGGTTTTTTTTTAATCATTTGGATCTTTTTCCTTTCTATTTTCCACTCTGTGTTTAGGTGAATATACAATTAATGTCATCAATTAAATTATGTGTAGTTTACATTTTTCTGTCTAAACAAAATCATTGATCAATAATTTTTAGCTAGAATGTCTTTGATACATTAGGTAATATGCCCATCCTGAGCATAGGAGGTAAAGAAATGTGTTTAATGTGTTTGTTGCACCCTCTAAACTCTAGCACTCAAATTACTGACTGACGTCTTTGAAGGTCTACTTTGAGTATCTAAGATACACACAGAAGTCAGAGGGTGAGCTTTTAAACCATATTTGGTCTCTAGAAGTTGGAAAGAAGATAGGCTGGGAGACCATGTGGAATATCATGCTGTTTTGTTGTTATTGTTTGGTTTGGTTGCTCTGGAGAAACATTTCCTCTTTATGCTTCTTACAAAGTCACACTAGTCTATCAGAACCATGGATTGAATATTTGAACATAAAACAAAAAAAATATTGAGGATCCAAGATGACAGTGGAGTAGGTGGAAGCTACACTTACCTCCTCCCAGGACCAAACTGTAATTACAACTAAATTATAGAATAATCAGCCTGAATAACCAACTGAAGACTAGCTGAAGAGAAACCTTGTAACCAAGGATTTATAGAAGCCACGTTGGGGCTTCAAAATGGCAGGGAAGGCAGAGACATAGAAAGGGCTGGCTCTTTCTCCCCCATGGGCGCAGCAGCTGAAATTCTAGAGGGATATCTCAGCTATAGGGGAGTTCCCCTGAGAAGCAAGGGAAATAAATCCCAAGCCTTCTCCACATCTCGGAACATGAGAGCCAGGAAGAGGCACCCACATAACATTTGGCTATGAAAAGCAGCAGAATTATATCTGCCAGAGAGAGACATAGGCACCCTCTTAAAGGGCCAGTGCACAAAATTTCATTTGCTGCCACTTACCCTGGGTTCTGGTGGAGGGAGGGCAAAGTGGACTAAAGTTGCATGAGGAGAGTCTGGGGTCTGTGGCTCTGATGAGGGAGCTGAAGGGACAGCTGACAGAATCCCTGTGCTGAGTCCTTCTCTTACACCACAGACACCATCTTTCTTGGGTAGAGCACTACTTTTTGTGTGGCATCAGCCTGGGGGAAAGCAACGATCCCAGGCTCTGGACTCCTTCTCACCCCATCCAGTGGAGCTTATGCCAACTGAGGAATACAGCCAGAGGCTTTTTTAGCGACTGAGCATAACAGGCAGCCAGCAAGCAAACAAAACTGGAGGTGGATCTTGGGGTGCTTGGGACTTTCTTTGTCCTGATGTCAGGCTTAGTAAAAGCTGGCCTTGGTGTGCCACTTGGTCCTTCCTATACCCACCCAGACCCAGTGTCAGAAGCAGCCATAAACTGTGGGTGGTTGGAAGCTTCAAATAGGTTGCCCAGTGGTAGTCACAGGCAGCATCTGACACTGGTCCACAACACAGTCCTTCCAAGAGGCCCAAACACTACACACTCAGTGACTAGCTTCAGACAGCAGCAGAACAGGTATTAATAAGCATCACAAGCAGCATGTCCAAAGGGAGATCTTGGCAGGCACCTAAACCTGCTGAGGCGAATTCCCTTTGTGAGCACCTGCACAGCAGCTCACATACTGTGGTTGGCATTGAGCCTCACAGGCATCCAGCCTGAAGACTGATGCCACATACAAACGTGCCAATAGCAATCAAAACTCAGTTACAACAGGAGGGCCCGCATAACCCACACTAGGGACATTTCTGGAGCACCCAGCTCAGGTGGTCAAGGAAAGTATGCCACTGGACCCCACAGGAAATCTACTACATAAGGCCACCCCAGAAAGACTGGGAGTCAAAGTAGATCTATCAATACATAGAAAGGAAGACAAAGAGGCAGCCAAAATGGGGAGATAAAGAAACAGTCCTCAAATGAAAGAAAGGAGAAATGTTTAGAAAAAGAGCTAAATGAAATGGAGGCAAGTGATTTATCAGGTACAGAGTTCAAAGTAATGGTTATAAGGATGCACAACAGCATGGCAAATGACACAGAAACCAAAAAATAGGACTAGTCAGAAATGAAGAATAGAATATCTGACATCTAGAATACCCTGGAAGGAATAAACAGTAGGTTAGATGAAATAAAGGATGAAATCAGCAATTTGGAAGACAATGTAGGAAATAAAACACCCAATCAGAGCAGCAAAAAATAAAAAAGAATTTTTAAAAATGAACATAACAACATCTGAATCATAGGGGCACCAGAAGAGAAAAGAGAGAGCAAGGGATTGGGAACCTATTTGAAGAACTAATGACTGAAAACTCCCCTAACCGGGTGAAGGAAAAAGACATACAAGTCCAGAAAGTTCAGAGAAACCCACACAAAATGAATCCAAAGAGTCCACACTAAGACATATCATTAAAAATATGACAGTGGTTAAAGACAAAGAGAGAATCTTTCCTCAATAAAAACATTTCAGGCCAGAAGGGATTGGCATGAAATACTAGTAGTGATGAAAAGCAAGGACTACTTGCTTTACCCAGCAGAGCTGTCATTTAAAATTGGGGGAGAAATAAAGAGCTTCCCAGACAAGTAAAAGGCAAAGGAGTTTATTACCACCAAACCAGTATTATAAGAAATGTTTAAGGACAGGCCTGCTTTAAGAAGAAGGAGGAGGAGAAAGGAGGAAGAAGAAGACAGTAGTTAAAATAAGAAGGCAATAAATATGTACCTATCAACAATCACTTTAAACATAAATGGCTTCAATGCTCTTATCAAAAGATATAGGGTAGTTGAATAAATAAAATAATAAGACCCATATATATGCTGTCTCCAAGAGACCCACCTCAAAACAAAAGATGCACACGGACTAAAAGTAAAGGAATGGAAAAAGATACTTCATGCAAATGGAAAGGAAAAAAAGCTAGGGTAGCAAAACTTATGTCTGCAAAATAGACTTTAAAATAAAGACTATATAGTAAGAGACAAGGATACTACATAATGATGAATGAAGCAATCCAACAAGAGGATATAATCCTTGTGAACATTTATGCAGTCACATAGAAGCACCTATATGTAAAGCAAACCTTGAGGACATAAAGCGGAGATTGATTGACAGTAGTACAGTAATAGAAGAGGATTTTAAACCCCATCAACAGCAATGGATATTTCTTCCAGACAGAAAATACTTGTAAGGAAATGGCAGCCTTAAATAATACACTAGATCAGATGGATTTAATTGATATCGTAAGAGCATTTCACCCAAAAGCAGCAGAATATATATTCTTCTTGATGCATATGGGACATTTTCTATAATAGACCACATGTTAGGACACAAAATAAGTCTCGATAAATTTAAGACTGAAATCATAAAAAGCATCTTTTCTGACAATAATGGCGTGAAACTAGAGATCAGTCACAAGAAAACTGAAAAACACACAAAGACATGGAGGCTAAATAGAATGTTACTAAACAATGTATAGGTTAACAATGAAAAAAATCATAATAGGGAAATTCATAGCATTACAGGCCTACATCAAAAAACAAGAAAAATTTCAAACAATTAAAATTTACATTTAAAGGAACTTCAAAAAGAACAACAAATAAAGCCCAAAGTGAGTAGAAGGAAATAATCAGAGCAAAAATAAACGAAATAGTATAAAAAATAAAATGCTACAAAGATCAGTGAAACCAAGAGCTGATTCTTTGAAAAGATAAACTAGATTGACAAACCTTTAACCAGATTTATCAAGAAAAAAAGAGAGAGGCTCCAAATAAATAAATAAAATCAGAAGCAAAAGAGAAGTAACAGCTGACACCAAAGAAATACCAAGGATTATAAAAAAAAATATTGCAAACAACTGCATGCTAATAAATTGGACAATGTGCATGAAATGGATAAATTTCTAGAAACATTCAATCTTCCAAATCTGAATCAGGAAGCATCAGAGAATCTGAATAAACAGATTACAACTAGTGAAATTGAAGCAGTAATCAAAAGACTTCCAACAAACAAAAGTCCTGGACTAGACTGGTGACTTCACAGGTGAATTTTCCTAAAACATTCAAAGAAGAAGGATCACTGATCCTTCTCAAACTATTACAAAAATTTCAAGAGGAGGCAAAACTCCTGAACTCATTTTGCAAAGCCAGCATTATCCTATTCCATCCAGGTAGTGACACTAAAAAGAAAGGGAATTATAGGCTAGTATCCCTGGTGAACATAGATGCTAAAATCATCAACAAAATATTAGCAAACAGGATCCAGTAATACATTAAAAAAATCTCATACACCATGATCAAGTGGGATTTATTCCTGGCAGGCAAGGTTGGTACAATATCTGCAAATTAATAAATGTGATACACCACATACAAAAAAAGGAAGGATAAAAATCACATGATTATGTCATTAGAAGCAGATATAGCATTTGATAAAATCCAGCACCCAGTTATGATATAAATTTGAAGCAAAGTGGAAATAGTGGGAACATACCTCAATGTAATACAGGCTACATATGACAAACCAACAGCCAACATATTCAACAGTGAAAAGCTAAAAGCTTTTCTTTAAGATCAGAAACAAGGATAGCCATTTTCACTGCTTTTATTCAACATAGTTTTGGAAATCTTAGCCATAGCAATTGGACAAATCACAAAATAAAATGCATCCAAATAGGAAAGGAAGAAGTAAAACTGTCATTATTTAGAGATGAAATGATTCTGTACAGAGAGAACCCTAAGGATTTTACAAAAAAACTATAAGAACTGATAAATGAGTCCAGTAAACTAGAGGTTACAAAATGAATATCCAGGACTCAGTTGCATTTTTATACACTAATAATGAACTATCAGAAAGTAAAATAAGAAAACAATCCCATTCACAACTGCTTCAAAAAGAGTAAAATACCTAGGAATAAATTTAACCTAGGATGTAAAATACCTGTACTTGGAAAATTATAAGACACTGAAGAAGACAAAAAATAAGTGGAAGCATATACCGTGTTCATGGATAGGAAAAATTAATATGATTAAAATGTCCATACCAACCAAAGTAATCTGTACATTCAACACAATTCTTATCAAGATACCAAATGGCCAATTTCACAGAAGTAGCACAAATACTTCAAAAATGTATATGGAATTGCAAAATACTTTTTTAATAGCAACAGCAGTCTTGAGAAAGAAGAACAAAGTTAGAAGAATCATGCTACCTGATATCAAACTAGGCTACAAGGCCATAGTAATCAAAATAGCATGCTGCTGGCATAAAAACAGACATATAGATCAGTGGAACGGAGTAGAAAGCCCAGAAATAAACCCATACCTTTATAGTCGATTAGTATTTGACAAAGGAAGCAAAAACATACAATGAGGTAAAGACAGTCTATTCAGTAAATGGTGTTGTGAAAATTGGACAGGTAGCAAAAAATATATAGCTAGACTACTTTTTTATATCATACACTAGAATAAACTCAAAATGGATTAAAAACTTAAATGTTAGACTTGAAACCATAAAAATTCTAGAATAAGCATAGGCAGTAAATCTCAGACATTTCTCATAGCAGTATTTTTTCTGGTGTGTCACCTCAGACAAGGGAAGCAAAAGAAAAAATAACAATGGGACTATATCAAACTAAAAAGTTTTTGCACAGCAAAGGAAACAAAATGAAAGGGTAATCCAGTGAATGGGAGAACATATTTGCCAATGATATATCTGATAAGGGGTTAATACTTAAAATTTATAAAGAACCTGCCCTGGCTGGTGTGGCTTAGTGGATTGAGTGCCAGCCTGCTAATCAAAGGGTCATTGGTTCCATTACTCGTCAGGGCACATGCCTGGGTTGTGGGCCAGGTCCCCAGTAGGGGGCGCATGAGAAGCAACCACACATTGATGTTTCTCTCCCTTTTTCTCCTTCCCTTCCCCTCTGTCTAAAAATAAGTAAAATCTTTTTGAAAAATTTAAAGAACCTATAAAACTCAACATCAAAAAACAATCCAATAACAAACAACAGCAGAAATGGCAAAGGACCTGAGTAGACACTTCTCCATTGAGGATGTACAGATGGCCAAGAGACATATGAAAAAATGTTCAACATCACTAATCATCAGAGCAATGCAAATTAAAACCACAATGAGATCTCACATCACACCTATCAGGTTGACTATCATCGATAAATCAACAAACAGCAAGTGTTCGCGAGTATGTGGAGAAAAGGGAACCCTCATGCACTGTTAGTGGGAATGCAGCTTGGTGCAGCCACTGTGGAAAGCAGTATGAAGTTACGTCAAAAAATTAAAAATGGAACTACCTTATGACCCACCAATTCCAATTCTGGGAATTTATCCAGAGAAACCCGAAACACTAATTTGAAACAATATAAGCACCCCTATGTTCATTGCCGTGTTATATACAAGAGCTAAAATTTGGAAGCAGACCAGGTGTCCATCAGTTGATGAGTGGATAAAGAAGCTATGTGGTACATTTACCAAATGAAATACTACTCAGCCTAAAAAAATAAGGAAATTTTACTCTTTGTGACAGCATGGATGGACCTGGAGAGCATTATGCTAAGTGAGAAAGACAAGTACCATATGATTTCACTCACTTGTATGGAGAATCTAATGAACTAATAAGCAAAATAGTGACAGACTCATAGATAGAAAGCAGGCTGTCAGCTGTCAGGGAGTTGGGAGGGATTGAGCAAAAAAAATACTCATGAACATTAGCAACAGTGCAATTATTGCCAGGGGTTGGGGTGGTGGTATTATTAGGGGAATAAGTGGGGATGGACAGAGACTTGATTTGGGATAGTGAATATAGAATACAGTGTACAGATGATGTATTGTAGAACTGTGTGCCAGAAACCTGCATAATTTTGTTAACCACTGTTGCCCCAATAAGTTTAATTAAAAATGGGAGGTTAATTAATAAATGCATGAATAAATAAAATATATTTTATAAAATCTTTATGATGTAATTATCACATCTTTCAGTAAATCAGTAGGTGTTTATTATTGCTGCATTTCAAAGTACTAGTTTCTAGTGTTTCATTTCACAGTAATACATACATAGAGAAAAAATGTGTGAATTTTCCCTTAAAAATAAAATTTTCAGGGACATAAATATAATTTATTTCAGATGTGAGGCTTTCCATTCCATTTTATTTATTCTTTATTTTT
Source organism: Trachops cirrhosus (assembly GCA_028533065.1). Classification (NCBI taxonomy): domain Eukaryota; kingdom Metazoa; phylum Chordata; class Mammalia; order Chiroptera; family Phyllostomidae; genus Trachops; species Trachops cirrhosus. The sequence continues at coordinate 148,293,061 of CM052538.1, forward strand.
AAATTTTTTTTGGATTTTTTAAATTGTTTTTTTCTATTACCATTTAGTCCCCTTATATCACCCCCCGCCACATGCAATCACCATACTGTTTGTTGTCCATGTCCATGAGTCCTTTTTCCATTTAGCTCAGTCCCTCTTTTATTTATTATATTTTTTCCATTTTCCCTTCCATTTTATAGTGTTTTCTTTAAAAAAGTGATACTTAGCATATGCTTCTAAAGAAAATGATGTTTTTTAATATTTAAATATGTATAATGAATAATGAAACAATGTTCTTTTTTCCACTGTGGTAAAAGTTTGACACTTAAGTATGGGGGGCTATTATCTATTATATTATTTTGAAAAATCTGTAATAGTCACAGATTTTTAAAAGTTGAAAATCTAAATTGTGTATCTAGAAATACTATTTCTAAAAATATGTTTGGACTAATAGGGAACATTGGAATAGTTGTAAACTTTATGTATTGTAACCATTGAAAGTTAGTGGTTATGGCATTGCTTCTATAATACAGTGGCACTTCAGCTACTATCTGGATTTGTTTAAATTGTAGAGTACATTAATTTTGCAAAAGTTTTTGTTTGCAGAAGTTACAGTTCTGAGGTACTGTGTGCTTTTCTCCAGTGACAGAAAGATTCATCATAAAGAAGGTTTTTTTAAAGAACTTTACCACCAATTTTACTTTCCATCTCTTTTTAGCAACCTATCCTTAAGCTAGTTTTCTCCTTAATAGCACACCATCATAGAGAACAGAAACAGATAAAGAAAAAGGAGTTCCAATATTTCTATTTTCTTTTTCCATGTTAGTATCATTGATTGGCAAAATTTTTCATAAGATTGGTCTTTGATGCTCATATCTGAAATAACACTTTAGCATCGAGGGTTTATGTTCTTCATGCTTTTTCCTTTAACACTGTTTCTCTGCAGTTGGAGCTGGTGGCTCTCAGTGCTTAAATTAGATTTTGGAAGAGTTTCTCCCTAAGCTTGGAATGGAACTTAACTTAAGGCTTCTTTCTCTTACAATATTTGTTACAAAAATCTTTGGGAAGTCAGTGCACTAGGGATTGGTTGGGGAGTCTACTGTCTCCAGTGGAAGTCCAGGCAACTGCAGCTGCTACTCCAGACAACAAGTACCACACAAATAACCAGATCTATTTCATATCTAAACCATACTAAATAGTAAAGCTTTGTGGGGTTTATTCATGAGTGTTACCTTATAAGAAAATCTAGCAGTTATTTCTAAGAAAAAGGCAGCTGTTTGTTTTAGAAATGACTTATTATTAAAGGGATTCATTAGGCTTGGAATAGGAGAATAGACAAGAGATAAAATTAGAAGAGGCTTACTGATATTTATTGGAGTTAAAAGATATAAAGAAAGTGACCAAGTATTATTATTAATGTGTAAACAAGTTATAAGCCATTAAATAGTCTCTTTTTCAGATGCATGCTACCAGTCGATATATTACTAACTTATACTGTTGTTAAATGATCAAAATTTTAGATTTAGAATATTATAACTAATATTTCTGATATTGGGAAGTTTTATGTATGTAAGTGAATTTATTATTATATTTACCAGTAGCCAAAGTCATTTACCCCATTTCAATTGAGAATTGGAGTTCAAATTTAACATGTACACGGTTTCTGAAAGAACCTTGTGAGGTCTTCTAGCTAAGGTCATGTTTAGATTGTCCCAAGCACATGAAAATTAGTCTCTTTCTGGCCATCTCAATCTGCCTCTCTGTTTTTCCCCTCCTTTTCCCCATCTCAAGCTCCCCATGAGTCCTTTTTCCTCAATTCCTTTACCCCCTAACCTCCCCCACCCCACTCCACCATCATCCTGCCATCTGTCTATGAGTCTGACCACATTTTTCTTGTTAGTTCAGTTTGTTCGTTAGCTTCCACATATGAATAAAATCATATGATATTTGTCTTTCTCTGACTGGCTTATTTTACTTAGCATAATGTTCTCCAGGTCCATCCATACTGTCAAAAAGGGTAAAATTTTCTTCTCTTTTACTCCCAAGTAGTATTCCATTGTGCAAATGTACCATTGTTTTATACACTCATCCACTGATGGACACTTGGGCTACTTTCATATCTGTTGATTGTAAATAATTCTGCAATGAACATAGGAGCGTTTATGTTCTTTCGAATTAGTGTTTTGAGTTCTTTTGCATATATCCCCAAAAGTGGGATAGCTAGGTCAAAAGGCAGGTGCATTTTTGCATTAATTTTTTGAGGCATCTCCATACTGCTTTCCATAGAGGCTGCACCAATCTTCATTCCAGGAACAGTGCAAAAGCGTTCTCTTTTCTCCACATCCTTGCCAGCACTTGTTTTGTTTATTGATGATAGCCATTCTGATATGTTGCTTGGTGAAAAGGCATGAGGTTTTTAGATGGTTTTCTAGTACACATTTTGTTGTTGATATATCACGTAAAATTACTCATTATTTTCTCCCCAAACTCAGGTATTGAGGAAGACCTAGTGCCTGATATATGCATTGAGTTCTAAGTAGGTGTGTGTTGTATATATACAATACTGTTTCCCACTTGATCCTCTTAGCTTTTTATGTCTTAAGTAAAGAAGTCCACTCACACACTCTGTTCATTTCCTCTTTTGTAATTGCTTTGGGTGGTCTCTCTTACATAATGCTCTTTGCTCCTCTCAGCCCTTCTCCTTTCCCACTCTTTCCACCTTTTATCCACCTGTTCTGTGTAGCATGTAACAGTTATCTACCCAGTTCTCTCTTTTACAACTGCTTTTTGAAATTAAGTTAGTCAGCAGGGTAGGTGCTGAGCAAATAGCAGAGAGCAAAATTCTCTGGTCCCACCTTCATGGAGCTTACACTGTAGTGTTAAATGTATGTCTTGTTTCATCAACTAGATTGTAGATAAATGTGTTAGGGCCATAGAAGGTATCCATCGAATTGTTTGATCATTCTAAATGAAAGAAAAAGATGATTGCCAAGGATTATGGTTATTAACATAAAGATATTCTTTTACTAATACCACATGGCTGGGTCATAGATTATCAGCATTGGAAAGGACTTTAAAAGGTTCATAATCCAACAACCCATTAGTGCTTTAATCTTTTATTTAACAAACATTTATAAATCATGTGCTAAAATATTAGACATTGTGCTAAGGACTAGGAAAATAAAGGGAACAAGATTGACAAAATCCCTGCCTTTACCGAGCTAATGCCTAATAATAAAACCTTCCATTTCTTAGAGTTTGTTGATTACAAAGTACTATGTAATTATAATAGAAAAAACATTTATTAAGTATTTGTGAGACACCTGGCTGTTTGTGTATATTAGTGCATTAAATTCACACAACAATTCTATGTGGTAGACACAACTGTCTTATTTTATATATGAGGGAACTGAGGCAATTAAATTACTCAGGGTTGATAGTTTACATTGCAGACATAGGTCTTTGTGATTCCACCTTTGCTTTTTACCAGTAGTGGTGACTTCTGACTCCAAGTCCAATACTCTCCCTTTTAGTGTTTTGCCTGTCTTTACATCTCATGAAGGTGTTGTCCAACTTACACTTTGAATAGCTTCAATAATGTAGTATTTACTTTCCCAGAGGCAGTTATTTAATTTTGGATATCTCTGTTAGAATGGTCTGCTTTGTGATGTGCTAAAAAAAAAACAAAATCTTTCTTCCTAGAATTTTTCTATTTTGGCCCTAGATATGCTCTTGGGATCACACCAAACCATGGCATCTCTTGAGATACTTAAAGCAAGATATCACCTTGTCTTCTCCAGAAATATTTTTGCACTCAAAACTCATGATTTTAAATGTTTTTTTTACTGCCTCAGTCATTTTCTGTGAACAACTTTTAGATTGCTTGTAGTTTTCTTAACTGTGGGTCCAGCAATTGTTTCATTACTTCTAGATGTAGAGCCAGATACAGAGAAAACATAAGCTCTCCAACTAATGTGGTAAACACTTTGGACTTTTTTCAAAATTAAAACAACAGCAAAAACAAAAGGTTAGATTAGAACCTGAATGGGGAGAGCTTGAAATGTCAGGATTTTTTAAAAATGTATTTTGTATGCCATGCTTTGAGAAACTTTCATCAGTTTTGAGCAGTGGAATGTAATGATGACAGTGCTCTTGAAATACGAGTTTATTGTCAATGTGTGATAGATAGGAGCAAAGAGAGACAGAGGTGAGGATATCAGTTGAGAGATGATTGCTTAGATGTTCATCCATAGGAACCTGAACTGAGATGGTGGTTGCAGGGGAAAAGAAAATGATGAATATAAGGCACATCCTAAGGTTATCTTTTGAAATTTGTTCACTCTTAAAATGGAAGTAAAAAAGAGAAACAGATGATACTTAATACAAATAGGCTCAAGTTCTGAACCAGAATAGATGATATTCCTGAACTTATTTGAAAATATAGTTGGCACTCTGTATCCACAGGCCCTGCATCCCCAGATTCGACCAACTACAGATCAAAATTATTTGGAAAAAATATTGCTCATGTGTACTATATAGTAAAACCTACAACGGTTGCATCTGTATTTAACATGTACAGACTTTTTTTTTCTTTTTAAACAATACAGTATAACAACTATGTACATAGCATTTACGTTATAATACGTATTATAACGTAATCTACAGATGATTTAAAGTATGCAGGGGATGTACACAGGTTATATGCAAATACTACGCCATTTTAATAAGGTACTTGAGCCTCCTCAGATTTTGCTATCCACTGAGGGGAGGGGTAGAGCCAATCCCTGTTGGATACTGAAGGATGACTGTAATTTGATGAAACATTACTACTTACTTAATATAAATGAGTATTCTGTAAATAAGAAGCACTACTAACTACATAAGTTACTGAGAGTTCTTGTATTGTTTATACTTTGCTATTTATATTTGTGTTCATGGTGACTGTTTTGTAAGGATGATTAGATAAATCACCTAACTTCTTCCTACACATATTATAGTAAATATTTTACATACATGAGTTCTTTTAAAGATTGTAGTTTATCTGTAAGGATTATATTATGTTTCATTTGACAGTATCTTTTTTCTAGATCAAATTTATACACATTTATTGTAGAAAATAAAAATATAAAAATGACCTGAAAGAAAATAACATTTTTATCACTCTTGACTTATTAGCATTTAAAAATATGGAAACTAGCCCTAGCCAGGTAGCTTAGTTGGTTGGAATTTCATCCCATACACCAAAATGTTGTGAGTTTGATCCCTTGTCAGGGCACATATCTAGGTTGAGATTTCAATCCCCAGTCAGGGAGTGTGTGGGAGGCAACTGATTGATGTTTCTCCTTCACATCATTGTTTCTCTCTCTCTCTTCCTCTCTCTCTAAAAAAAAATCAATAAACATATCCTTGGGTGAGGGTTAATTAATATATATATGGAAACTAAACATCAGAGATTAAGTTGATCCAACATCTTGCACCTGCACTAAGTAGTGAAGCAAGTATTGAAACCCAAATCTGTGTGGTTGTAAATCTACCACTTCTTTCATTTTGATCATGTGTCTCCTTAGTTGTGTAACTAGGTATCTGTTAGGTATTTTCTGATTGGCTAGGAGGATAAATGATTCTTTATTGACACACAAACATGTTTTCTAAAAGCTAATTTGCCAGTTCATTGGAACTTGTACATTTTTTCTCATAAATACAATGTTAGAGGTAATAGGAGTAGGTATTCAAACTGGGCTTCAAGAAAGTGACACATAATGTAGCCGGACTTGCATCCAGAAAGGTGATTATTGTGATACAAGGACAAAGAGCAATGGGAGTACCTAGAGAAAGAGTTCTTCTTTTATGCCTCATAGGGTCAGGCAAAGTGTATACCTGTTTCCTCAGTATAATTTATCTTTGGAACCTTCCCACCTTCATACCTGCAACCTCCTCTTCCCTTCCAGAATCTCCTTATGCCCAGTGCTAATGTGGTGCTTTAGTCTTCGAACAGAAGATTCTTCCTACCCAGAGTACTCTGTCCAGAGTTCTCATTTTTCTCTCCAGTGTCTTACCAGACTTCAACATACTGACTCAGCTTCTCTGTTGGGAGACAATCAATCTAATTACTCACTCACATTAAGGAGCAGTGGTAGTGTGGTATAGTACAAAGAAGTATTTGACATCAGACCTGTATCTTAGCAATCTGCTAAACCTTCACAAGTTGTGCGACTTTAGGTAATTTATTTCATCTCAGTGATTCTCAGTCACCTCATTTGCTTATCAGGGCTGGCTGAGTGTCAAATATTTGAGATAATGTATAGCAGATTTGGTTGTGCAATGTAAAAATACATGTACTGGGTAGGCATCATTGACAATGAGTAATGGACTTACAATTTTTACATAATTTCTTGCATTTTGAAAGTTTCCTTCTTGATCATCCAAATTAAACTCTGAAGTGCAGAGTTTTACTTGTTGCTTTATTTTAAAATAGTGATTTCAGAGAGTGGGAAAACAGTTGCAGTTGCAGCAGGCGTCAGGTAAGAAGAGTGACCAAACTTGGATTATGTATTCAAAGTTGCCTTCCCAAAACTTTGATTCTCTTCCTTTCTTTGAATCTATCTGGTCTCTAAACCACCATATCCAGATAGTCAGCTCCCTTCTCTTCTCCTCCCCTTGGCCTCTTGGTAGTTGGGACTAGGAGAGCAGTGAATTTCTCAAGCTTAATGCTCATAAGAATTTTCTGGGTATCTCTCCAAAATGCATATTCTAACTCAGATCACTTGGGTAGGACCTGAGATTTTAACTTTTTACAAACTTCATGCCCAGGCCTCTAGTTATGAGTATTACATTTTTGGGTGGGTTTAAAACATGGATGATGTTTTGCTGTATGTTTCATTTCTAGAAGTGTATGTAACTTAGAGAATTGCTCATATTGTCACTACAAATACCTTTTAAAATTTTGTATTAATTTTCTCCATTTAGGAGAAACTGTATTCTGAGTGAAGCTTAGACCTCAATAGTTGTCCCAAGGTGATGGTGAAAGTTACTGATACTAGTGTAAAGTGGTTATGGAGGAGAACCACTACCAGAGGGAAATGTAACTGATGGTGCTGAGTTTTTCCTTTTCATTTTTAAAACTTTGTCAACTTCTCTTACTAATAGTAAATTAAATATGAAATTTAAAAATAAAATAAAAATAATTACTGAATGTGTCCAAATTCATTACATTTTTCTCATATTGCAGATTATGCATGTTAAAATCAATGATACTGAATAGCCAATGTTTTTATATTGTAATACATTAAGATTTTATCTGAGGAAAGCTGATAATTATTAAGTCCTGTTTGTCTCTATGATATAAAAATTATTCAACTCTATACCATAGAGTACTAGGACATGTATATTAGATTTAGTCAATGCAGAAATACCAAGACACAAGGGGGCACTGTTTTACCGTAATCTGATTGAATTTAACAGCTTTTTGTTCACAGTGAATGTCGCTCCCAAAATTTCATCTTTTCTGTGGTTATCATGAAAGCTTTAACACTTTATTATGTCCCTCTAAAGCTGTTATATAATACTTAAACCAACTAATCTTTTAGAGTTCACCAATGACATGTGTTCTTAGCAAAATTCAGGAACTTTTTATTGTATTTGGCATGGTTTGGGGAAGAGTGGATGATTTGAAGATTGTGAAACACATTTAGTTGTTAGTGTTTAGGTCTTGTGGTGGGGGAAATCACTGTAAAAACAATTCAGTTGCTTTGGGGAAATATAGTGCCTCTGTTTGCAGAAAAGAATTGGGATAAAGATTGAACTGTTATAAGCTGCAGCTGCATTTGCCATCAAATACCTAGTCGGTGCTGACAAATGTTTTGTTTTTATTGTCATGGAAACTTGGAGCCAGAGAATGGATATTCTATTCCTCTCATTTGGGAAAATAGCAGTTCCTTGCATAAAACAGAAGGATCTTCCAAAAGCAGTGTCTAAAATAGATATAGCCTAAATATAATCCAAAAAAAGTTGAGGAAATAAGTGTGGAATAAATGCAATCGTTTCTGGATTACTTCTATGCTCAATACTAAGAATGTATCTGTACACTCTGTTATTAAGCTTGTTATTACTGCTAGAAAGTTGAATTCCAGTGAGAACAATATTTGTTTAACATCAACATGATAGTTACCTAACCCTTTAGGACCTGTCTTTGCTTTTCCTCCTTGTTCTTAAGATATCTGTTGGGAACTCTATATCCTATTAAACAATTGCATCTGATCCCTGAGTAGTTTTTTTTTCCCATTCATGCTACTTATCTGCTATTATCTTTCATTCAGAATATTGTAAAGCATTTTATATTGGGGGGCAAAGCACTTTACCCAAAATAAGAAACTTCCTTTCTTTAAATACAAAAGATTTTTGTATGGTCTCAAAAAAAAGAAAATGTAAAATTTCAAAATTATAAACATGCAAGTAAATCCTTATGCATATTTTTTAAAGATTTTATTTATTTTTGTAGAGAAGGGAAGGGAGAGAGAAAGAGAGGGAAAGAAGCATCAATTTGTGAGAGAAACAATTATCAGTTGCCTCTTGTATATTCCCAACCGGAGCTTCTCTCCAGGCATGTGCCCTGACCAGGAAGTGAACCGGCGATGTTTTCAGTTCGTGGGACCATGCCCAACCCACTGAACCACACCAATTGTGCTTATGAATATTTTATCAAGTTGTAAATGGAAACACACATTACAAGAACAGAAAATGCAAAGGAATTTTGGGTTCAATTAGAATAAATGTGACATAAATGAAAATAATGGGAAATAAGTAAAATGTAAATAAAGTGCTAATACAAATTAAAGCAGTTTATCTTACGTAAACAGGAAAACCATGAATTATGGTGGTTTTACCAAAGGGCTAAGTTATATTACCTCCACAAAGGAAACAAAGCAAATATTTATGACTTCATAAAATATGATAGAGAAGGAATATAGTGGACTATTTTAGATAGTATAGTCAGAGAAGGCTTTTCTGAGGAAATAACATTTGAGCAGAGACCTGCATGTTCTGGCAGAAGAACATTTTATGCAGAGAGGCTAATAAGTCCACCAGTCTTCAGTGGAATTGAACTTAGAATGTTTAAGAAATAATATACAAGTTTTTAAACAAGATTGAAAGAGAAAAAAAACTATGTTTAAATGGACTTCAAAGCAGTATAATTAAGTAGAATATGACCAGTTTTCTTACATGAAACAGGTCCAAGATTATAGACTCCTGAATCTAAGTTTAGGTTGCCAGGAAGAAGGAACCTCTCAGAGGAAGAATAGGATTGTTTCAAAATAAAGTTTTTAGTGTGAGTTTTACTGTTATTTAGTATTTTTCAAAATATTGTTATGAAGTTAGTGGTTTTTATTAATTGAATATAGTCTTGTGTACTCAAGAAGCAATTAAGAAAAAATGTGTCAAAAATAAATGTAAATAGCTAACATAATCGGAAACAGATACTCTTAAGAAGCAATGACCCCTAAGAGAAAATAGTTTAATAACAGCAATTTTTACAAATTTTAATGCTGTTTAGAGCATGTGTGTGTGTGTGTGTGTGTGTGTGTGTAATACATCAAATCACGTACAATAGGACTGGGAATTGAAGACCTGCACAAAATCTACCTGAGGTTTAATTTAAAGACCTAGTAAATATGTCAGCAGAAAACAGAGAGGAAACTACAAACTAGGCATTGTATTCCATAACTGAAATGATAGAAAAGAACTGGAAAATTGCCAGCTTTTTAACCTTTTAAAAATAATAATGTGAGCAGTTAGTGTAGGAGATCATATTCTTCGAGCAGTTTGTTCCAAATTCAAATATGTCGGCAGACCTTGTAGAATTCAGAGTATTTTAGAAATAAAATATCTGAGGCTAGTAATAAGAGAACCTCTTTATAATGTCATAAAAATTAAAGTACTTTAACAAAGTTTTAAAATTTCCCAAGACTTTATCAAACTCAATTTCTATTATGGTAAAGTCTAGCTGAGCAGGATGTTATTTAAAAATGCAAGGATATTAACAGATTTAGAATCTGTTGTATTATACTGTCTTGTGCCATACGCACTCATCTAAGCAGGGTTTTGTTTTGGTTTTTTTTGGTCAGAAAGTCATTTTTTTATAGGAATCACGTTTTGCTGTGTTCTAGCTTTCTGATTTATAAAAATGGGTTTGTTAAAGAAGACCACAAAAATGCTGTTATATTCTTTTGGATGGGAAAGGGCTACTGGAAGGATTTCCAAAAAGTGTAAAAAGCTAAGGAAGTTTCATAGTAGTCCCAAAGAAACCATTAGTTTTCAAACATTGTGGTACACGAGAGGAGGGAAGTAAAGAAGGTGAGTCCTACAGTTCTCCATCTGACTGAAGGAAAATTCCAGGCCACAACAATGAGTAGAGGAAATTAAATAGTCCAACAGTCTTGGGAGACAATGAACAAAGAACCAAATTCAGGGAAGCTTAGGAGGGTTGAATTTGCAGGGCAAAAAAGAGGGAGAACAGAAAAAGAGCTCAAGGTCTGCAGAGTGGTTCCCTTAAATCTTTGGCTGATCCATGTGTGCATGCAAGAGAGGAAACTTAACTTGAGACCAGGAAAGACACACTTGAAAGGAGTAAGCTGAACAGCAACTGAAGTTAGACAAAGCTGAAAATAGTCTTCCAGCCGACCAAAGTGGAAGATCTCATAATATAGGCATACCTCATTTTACTGCACTTTGCAAGTTTCCTTTTTTTTTTTTTTAAATAAATTGAAGGATTGTAGCAACCCTGCCTGGAGCAAGTCTGTTGGCACCATTTTTCCTACAGCGTTTGCTCACTTCTTGTCTATCACATTTTTGGTAATTCCCACAATATTTCAAATTTTTTCATTGTTACTCTATTATTTTTGTTATGGTGATCTGTGATAAGTGATATTTGATGTTACTATTATAATTATTTTGAGGTGCCACAAACTACACCCATATAAGATGGTGAACTTAATTGACCCTTCAGCAATTACCACTCCAGTCAGTCAGCATCTATCAACATCAAGGCAAGATCTTCCACCAGCAAAAAGATTACGACTCAGACAATAGCATTTTTTAGCAGTAAATACATATGCTCTTGCATACTTAATAGACTACAGTAAGTATAAATATGACTTTTATATGCACTGGGACACAAAATAATTCATGTGACTTACTTTATTGGAATGTTTGCTTTATTGCAGTGGTCAGGAATCAAACCTGTAATGTGTCCAAGGTATGCTTATAAATGGCATTGTGTGGAGTCCTCATAAGGGTATTGTGTTGATGTGACTAAATTAGCCATGGGCTGAAAGCTGTTCTGGACCCACAGTAACAAAGCTTAAAGACAACCCTCCAGAAGGATCAAACTGATTCTAAGTCGATTAACTGCTTACCAGAACAAAATGCAACATTCTTTAAAGGAATACAACAAAACCTAGTACCCAAAGATGTGAATTTAATAATGTCTGGCATTATGAAAAATTACTAAGCATCGAAAGAAGCAAAAACTATGCTCTATAACCACTAGTAAAATTCAACAGTAGAATTGATATAGTGGGAAATTACAGAGATGATAGAATAAGCAAATGAGTATTAAAATGGATGTTATCAATATGTTCCATAGTTCAAAAGTGTAGAGGAAAACAAATATGATGAGAGGAGAAAAGAAAGATATATTAGAGAAAAACCAAATGGAGTTTCTAGAAGTGAAAAATATATCTGAAGTGAAAAATACACTGGATGGCATTAATAGCAGATTTTTCACTGCAGAAGAAAGGATCAGTGAATTTTTAAGCATGGAAACTATCCAAAATGAACATCAGAGAGCATCCAGCTTCTACTTATGGTGTAGAGAGCTTCAGAGAATCTCATTTCCACTCTTCACAATGAAAACAAAATTAAAAAGCCTTATAAACTATAAAATTCTTTTATTAACCAATCAGAGAGCTGAAATCTCAGGACAATCATGTGACCTGAATCACAAGGAGAATTGGGACACATGAACTGTCTTATCTGTGACAGAACATGGAAGAATAAAACGTCTTACCAGTCACAACATAAGTGGGTAAGAGTAATTAGCTAAAATTTTAAAGTTTAAGAGAAGGCCCATTGTGGGCTAACAACATATCATGTTGAACTAATTGGAGACACCTAACAAAAAAACAGTTGAAAATTGTTTCCCTCAAATCTGCAAGAACGATTAGAAGTAAGGCAGGAGACTGAAGAGAATTCTTGTTGATGGTATAGGCATGCAGGCACTGATCCATTGTGGGAAACACTTAAAAGCCTACCAGCGTCCCTGGACCCTAGTTACTAAAAGCGTTAGGCCACTTTAGGAGGGGCAGCAAAGCCTCTTGCCCAAAGGAAATAGGTTAAGACATATTGTGACTGGGGGAGGACAGGAAACTCGTCTTAGATGTAAAATCCTGTGCATATACCAAGTACAGGTTTCCTGCCTGTCAGGGAGGGTTGAAAACATTAACCTAAGGTCAACTTTAGATATAAAGCACAGTTTTGCTCTTGTAGGGAGAGGAAGGGATAAAGGACAGGAAAGCAATAGCAGTCTACCACTGGGGGAGTGGAAAAACCATGAAGAGCGATCCGCTCAGGGACACAGATTCTATAGGGTCTGTTGAAAGCTGAGGATGGAAAAACTAACCCTGAGAAAAGTCCTACAGCACCCCAGCAATATAATAAGCACTAGATGAAAGCAGCCAATCACTAGAGGGAATTGAAGCCTCTGGTCAACTGAAGGTAGCCACAGCAACAACAATCACACCCAGCTAAACTTCTAATTTGATTAATTTTCCCACACTAAAGTTTTTATACAAGGAGAGGAATGCTCATTTCCAGGCCTAAATACTGTACATAAGAAGGATCTTCTATACATCCTTCATTCAATTAAAATTATGATAAATATATATAAGTAAGAAAAAATATTGTCAGGAGGCAAAATAATCAACAGGACAAGACTCAAAGGTGATTTATGTTAGACTTATTAGACAAGAATTTCAAAGTAACTCTGCTTAACATAATAAGGATCTAGTGGAAAAGGTGGACAACATGCACTGATAAGTAATTTTTAGCAAATAGATGGAAGTAATGAGAATCTAATTGAAATGTTAGAAATAAAAGACATGATATCAGAGATGAATTCCTTTGGGATCATCAGTAGACAGTACAGATGCAAAAGAAATTTGAGTATAGGTCAATAGAAATCCAAACTGAAACACAAAGAGAAAAAAATGATTGCAAACAGAGCTATGGGACAATGTCAAAGCCTAATACATGTGATTGAAGTTTCAGATGGAGTGGGAGAGAGAAAAAATGATAGATCCAAGATTTTAAAAGCAACACACACACACAACTAGACATACTGTGTTCAAACTGCTAAAAGCTAACAATAAAGAAAAAATCTTGAATCCTGGCCAGTGTGGCTCAGTTGGTTGGAGTATTGTCCTGTAACCAAAGGGATGCTGGTTCAATTCCTCATCAGGGCACATACCTAGGCTGCAGGTTTGATCCCAGGTCCAGGTGCATGTGGGAAGCCACCAGTCCATGTTTCTCCCTTCCTCTCTCTCTAAAAGCATTGAAAAAATGTCCTTGGATGAGGATTAAAAATAAATTTTAAAAAAAGAGAAAAAAATATTGAAGGCAGCAAAAATGAGTATGTACAGAGAAATAAAAATAAACTACACCAGACTTACTAGAAAGTTTGCAAGTAATAAGATAATGGAGGAATCTCTAAAATACGATTAAAATTTAAAACAAATATCAACCCCTAATTATCTGTCCTTTGAAAATACTTTAAAAAATGAGAGTGAAGTTAAGACTTTTTCAGATACAGAAAAGCTGAGAGAATCAATTCCCAGCAGACTTGTGCTACAATAACTGTTAAAGTTCTTGAGGCAGAGGGTATGTGACTTCAGACAGAAGCTTGGATCTACACCAGCACTCAGCAATTTTTTTCTGTAGAAGGCCATATATTACACATTTTAGGCTTTGTGGGTCAGACAATGTCTGTCACAACTATTCAACTCTGCCTTTAAAACACAAAAGCAACCATAGACAATTTATAAACAAATGAGCATGACTGTTCCAGTAAAACTTTATTTAGAGAAATAGGAAGCAGGCCAGCTTTGGTTTATGGGTCATAGTATGCCAACCCCTGATCTATACAAAGAAATGAGAGCTCCAGAAAGGGTAAAAATGAAAATAAATATAAAAGATATGCTTCCTCATTTTTAAGTATATTTTATTGATTATGCTATTACAGTTGTCCCATTTTTTTCTTCCCTTTATCCCCCTCCACCCTGCACCCCCCTCCCTCCAACACCTAGCACCCCTCCCCTCCCACCTTAGTTCATGTCCATGGGTTGTACATATAAGTTCTTTGGCTTCTCCATTTCCTATACTATTATTAACCTCCTCTTGTCAATTTTGCTTCTTATTCCCTGTACCTTTTCCCCCTTTCACCTCCCACCCTGTCCCCGCTGATAACCCTGCATGTGATCTCCATTTTTGTGATTCTCTTCCTGTTCTGATTGTTTGCTTAGTTTGTTTTTGTTTTGTTTTTTAGGTTCAGTTGTTGATAGTTGTTAGTTTGTTGTCATTTTACTATTCATTCCTCATTTTTAATCACACCACAAAATAAATATCTGAGCAAAAATAGTAACACTGTATATGGGGTATATAAAATATTCAAAAGTAAAATGTATGACAACAGTAACTCAAAGGATGCAAGGGAAGATTTTGGAAATACCTTGTTGTATGGTTGCTACATTTGAAGGTAGACCCTGTTAATTAAAGATACACTACATTATAAATTGAAGGCAAACACTAAACATTAAAAGCAAACAGTACAGACTAAGTGTAATACTCAATCCAAAAGCAAGTTAAAAAAAATAGGAGACAAATCGAAAACATCTTACAAAATGGTAGATTTAAATCCACCCATATTAATAATCACATTACATGTAAATAGTCAAAATGAAGCATACAGAGAAACAGGAGATTTTATCTAAGTTTTTTACTTTTATATTCTCTACTTTTTCAGTGGTTTTTGAACATATTTTTAATAGGTTCTTCCCTATATGAAAACACAAAAATAGTGAATATCACATCTGTTCATACATAGCTAACACTGTGTAACAAACACCTCCTCACAGTCTTAATACTGGTAACACCTCCTTTTTATGTTTCAAGGACAGTCTGTCCCTGTATTCCCCCATGAAGTTCAGACAACAAACAAGTTATCTTGAACCAGCAACTTACAACCATCAGACCCAAGATAATATCCTGTAACCATTTTCCCCAACCCCTGTGAGAAAGAAGATAGTCAGGTTAAGATTTCTTCCAAGCCTATCTATCCTGTTTCTCTATATTATATAATCTACATCTCTGTTAACATTCACTTTAGATTTTTTTTTTTGCCTTCATTTTTCTTCAAATCCCTTACCACCTTTTCCAGATCTTGCATTCTTTTTTTTTTTTTTTTTTTTTTGGTAAATCTCTTTCAGTTGTGAATAGAAATTTAACTGTGGCTAAGTACACAAATAGTGCTAAAGATATATATCCATTTATTAATGCTAAGGAAAGAGTGAAGCCATAAGATATTAATGAATTAAAACACATAAAAAATTTTAAAACCTTTGAAAATATCCAGTAGTTTCCTTTAAATTATTTCTCTGGAACCTTTTTTTTCTGCCTCTCTTTAAGGCTTTTTCCTCAAGCACTGATATTCAAGATGTACATATATGGATTTTATAGTCAATATATTTCATTTTAAAAATAATAACTAATACAATTAGTCCTTGTGTTTTTCACTGTGCCATATACTTTATATGTCATTACATTTTTATCCTCACAAAAACCCAGTGAGATGAAACTGTTATCTTATTTCACAGTTGAGGCAACTGTTAAGAGACAGAGAAATTAGGTAATAATGTTAGTTGAAGCAGAGCTGTGATTTAAACCTAGTCTACATCCAGAGTGTCTATTCAAACCATTTCCTCATGTCTCCTCCCTAATTTTATTATTATATATATTTTTTCCTATTCCTTCCTTCATTCTTTATTCTCTTCTTTTGTTTTTCCCTTCAGTAAATATTTTGCACAGATATACTGTGACTTAAATTGATTTATATAGCTATTTATAATGAGTTGATTTGTAAAAAACTTATTTTTGAGTTATGCCTGAATCACAAATGAACTTTGGATTGTAACCCATTGAGAACCTGCGGCTACTAGCCTTTACCTGTTTTCAAACTGTAAAAGTAAGATGGCAGTAAATTGCAAGACTGGAGGCCATGCATTGAAAACTGAATGTCTCATTTTTCACCCTCAGGGTATCTATTATGTAGGAAGAACCTTACTACATAAGGTTCTTTTGTACAAAAGGGATTTAAGGCTCTCTTTTGGTCTTTGTACATCTGTTTCAATAAAATAGAATAGTCTCCTCTCAGTTGTTCTATATTTGTATATTTTCTATGGTGTACAAAGTGTGCCACCTTTCTACTGATATAGATGGAGGGTGTTGAGTCCCAGTGAGAAATTCTATGAACATTTAGAGTTTTTCTTAATCTGAGTAGAATGAAGTCTTGGTAATTCAGACTATATTGACTTCAGTTTGCTATATTTAGCATCCCATATTCATGGTTAAATATTTCAAAGTGTAATTAAAGAAATATGAGTTGCTTATACATTTTATTTTTATAACTGCACAATTGTCATTATTCCAAAAGTCCCTACATTTTTTAGCAGCTGTCTTTTCCCTGCTACTACCAGCAGTGCCCAAATTTATATTCTGTTGGAAGGGGATACCTGATTACTAGTAAAATAGATGAGGATGTCAATTCCATGGGATATTAAAACAAAAATATAATCTAATCCACCATAACCCATTCTTCAGGTAAAGAAACTGAGGCCTGGGGAAGTTCAATGACTTGTTCATGTCACATAGCTAGTTTATAGCCAAGACAGGAATAGACCCTCCTGACTTTTTCCATGCTTGTTTCATTCACTCACAGTTTCTGACCAGATAGTTGGTGAATGGTAGCAGTTCTATTGACTAGCTCCTTTCTTTTTATTCCAGTTCTTGCTGTCAAAGGAAACTAGCT
This sequence comes from Trachops cirrhosus, assembly GCA_028533065.1. NCBI lineage: Eukaryota > Metazoa > Chordata > Mammalia > Chiroptera > Phyllostomidae > Trachops > Trachops cirrhosus. The sequence continues at coordinate 148,310,174 of CM052538.1, forward strand.
AATTAACAATCATTTATTATCCACTATTTTAGAGCACAGTTCTGTTAAGCTGTCTCTGCTTCCACATGGCTGTGTGCCATAGATAGAGCCTTGGAGTAGAATCTGTCCCTGGCACACAAACAAAGTAAGTCTAGAATTCTGGATCAGTGTTCTCTGAACAAGTGGCATCTACCTTCTGGTCCCTGGATCCATAAAAAACAGACTCAGATACTGACCTTGTCAGGTAAGGTCATGGTTTAAATTAAACAGCCAGAATATAGAAAAACTTGAGAAAATGATGGGAATTAGCAGTAATAAGCTTAATGAATCAAAATTTTTGAGAGAAGCATTCTTAACAAGAATTTGGTGAAAACAATCAGTACATCAGAAAGAGTAGATATTTAAGTATGTGACTACCAGGATAATTTGATAATATGTTCTCCTCCCTTTCCCCAGCCAAATTATTAGGTGATGTGATTTTTACCTGATTTGTGGGGGCAAAGGGTTGTGTTAGGAAAGTAGACAAGGTTGAGGTGTTGAGGGATTGGCTTAATTTATTTAATCCCTAGATAGTTTTAAAGTGTCAACTGAATTATTTCAAATCCTTTTTTACTTAAGAATAGAATAAACATCATAATGCAAAGGTCATTTGATTACCTTTAGAGAATATGTATTCACCATGTTTTCTCCTGAAATGCAGCCAGAGATGAAGAGATGATTCCTAGTTCTATAATTTGTTGGATGCTATAAAAATGAAATTTCTTTGTTTCTAAGTTCTAAACAACATGTGGTTGGGGAAGTATGGAGACATTAAGTGAGAAAACAGGCTTAAATTCTGAACCTCAGGAAAAGCAACAATGCAATATAAATGATTTCAGGGACATTTTAAAACATGCAATTATAAAAGAAACTCAGAGAAGTAGAGTTTTGATTTTAAGCTATGTATAATGAATACCTTGTTATTTATTCTATATGTGGTAAAATTGGACCATAAAGTGGTCCAAAAAGTTTTGATAAATGACTAAAATTGATCAAAATGTACCTTACTCTGTTCATTAATTCCTAATATCTAACAGCCTACCCACCTCACCCTGTCATACAGAATTCTGCATACTAATTGTTATCTCTGGGCATTCTGGTGGCTGAAAGGCACACTGTCTTGTATAAACCTTCTCATCCTCCTCTATCTATATTTAATGTGTGAGTCTGATTTTAGGAGAAGGAGTGGAGAGCATGGTGAAGGGTAGCTGGATTGGTCCATATTTGCATCCTGAGCTACTTTGTTTCAGGTTTTAGTCTCAAGAAGTCATTTCTTTTTTTCATTTTTATTATCAAGAAGTAATTTCTAAAGGCTGTTAAGATTGCCCAGGTCTGACTGTGTGCTCTTGTCAAAGATAATGAGATACTTTATTGGCACTTTAGCAATTCTACAGGAATTGCTGCTTACAATTCACCAACAGGAGGTTGGTGCAGAGTTAAGATGGAATGACTGATGAGATAAGGGCTGAGTTAGAAAAGTGATTACAACTGGGAACTTGCTAATCACTGACCTCTATAGTGATCCTCTGGTTTCTCACTAATCTCACTCACACTTGGCATTTTCCTATGCTTCAGCTTCATCTTGCATAGCTGTGGAGTAATTTGGCATGGAGTGAACAAGAGAAGGGCATGGAGTCCAGCAGCTGTGCTTGTTGGCATAGATATTTAAATATCTTCAAAGTAGCCAGCAGTGTGCTTGGCACAAATGTTAGCCAGTAATACTTAAACAAATTGTTGTGAAGAAAATAGGCAGGCATTTATGTTAAAATCCTCTCTCTTTTCTTAAAAAAATCTGTTAGTTTGAGATCCTTTGGCTTTTTTTTTTATATAAGTTTGAGCAGCTTGCTACCAAAATGAAATCTGTAAATGTAATAGTTAGCATTGGCCAAGGTTCTTTCAGACAAGAATTTCCAAGTACTTTGTAGGCATTAATTAAACTGTACAGGCCTGTGTGAGTTGATTTTTCTAAAAGATGAATGGTACCAGTGATGTTAAGTGACTTGTAACTTGCCCAGTTCACTCAAGAGAGAGAGTGTCAAGAACCAAGAGATGAATCCAGTAATCAGGATCCCTAGGTCTCTGCTGTGATATACCCAGCGGCATTACAGGTGTCCCCACTTTGTAGGATGGTATTTTATGTTTCTCCAAGTGGTTAGTGTGATCCAAATTGTCAGAAACCTTTGGTGTAGCATTCACCCACCAAAAAAAGAAGGAAAGCTTCTCTGTGAGCAAAGAGCCTAGGTAAATAATGAGTTTTCAAAGATACCCGAGGGAAAGGAGGATAGTCTGCTCACAAAACTTTTACCAAATTTAGATTTGTGCCCAAATATTTATATTTACCTATGTAAGGATTTCATATTGTTTCTCTGAAAACTAAATATGGAAAAGTTCTCATGATTTATATATTGAAATACTTCATTTTGAAACATAGTAATGTTGACTTAGGTAACTTTCTGAAAAGTCCAGAAATTATTTTTCCAGGTTAAGACTTTATCTTATTTAAAAAATTTAAAAAAAAAACAACCAAACAGTTTAATGCTACCCATTTAAAAAATATCGCATGGAATTTTTTATTTAATAGATTGTGAATTTGAATTAATGGATGCAAATCAGTATGCCTTACAAAAATGAATGTTGACGTAATATTGGCTTTCAGGCAAAAAGGGAAACTATTTGTTCTAATTTGTGGTGTTACTCATGAAGTCAGAGTCTTAAGTAGTATATTATTCACTGAAAGTAGTAAATTTTAGTTTGCAGGAAATTTCCAGGTATTCACTATACTGCTATAGACATAAATGCTGAGCCAGCTATATCTTCCATAATATCTTTGTCTCTGGCCATTTCCTCATAAAAACATTATCTTGAATTGGTAGCAAAAGAGTACATACTGCTAAGAGTATTACAGGGCAGGTTTCTCTAGCCAATAAATAGAGGTCTACAGGAAATCTTGAAAATTTACTATAATATCTCACAGCTGTTATGAGCTTCCTTTAATCACTCCTTGTTCTTAACAAGATTTCTGGTAGGAAGAAAGTACAACTAGCAATGCTACCAGCAATGTAAGTAAAGTACCTTTCACAGTACCTGTCTCATAATAGCTAGTCAGTAAATGCTAGTTCATGTCACCATACCCACAGCAATCTCAAGACTTTCAAAGTAAGGAGAGGAAGTAGAAGAGTCCTAGACTGCTGTGCACTCTAAGGAAGGTTCAGCAAAGCATTCTGGGAATTTTTGAGCCAAAGTTGGTCAAGAGAGGAATACCATGTCTCCCACAAAGAGGTATGCTTTAGTTCCCACCCCCACCCCCCATATTTGTTGAAGCATGCTAGAAGCAAGGGATTCTCAGTGCAAAAACAGTCATGGATTTCAGAGTACAGCATATGGAACCCTCAGGTCAATTACATTTCCTGAAGTAGGAGTTCTGCAAGTTAAATTCTCATGGCTGCACAGCAATTTTTTTTTCACAAAAATTGTTTTAAACATCTACACACAAACAAATTCCTGCATTGGCCACACAAAACAACCTCTGGGATGCCATTGTGCAACCTCTGATCTTGTTCAATTTGTTCCTTTTTTTTTTTTTCACATCTTAGGAAACTGAGGCCCAGAAAAACAGGATGAGAATATTTTTCTAACAGGCAAGAGTAACATCATCCATCATCATGTTCCCTGTGTGAGAACTGAAAACAATAGCAATTACTTTTGAGTGAAACCAGCATAACTGACCATAACTGGCAGCATAACTGACCTAGTAATATCCAGCGCCAACCTTTAGATTAGTTGGGTTTTGCTGCCAAACATTTTTGGGATGATTTGTCATCAGTACCTCTTTTCAGCAGGAATAGATTTCACATCCAGTGCCACATCAGTTGATTGGTAGAGGCTACTTAGAAGGCTAAACAGAGAAAAATTCTTATGCTATATTTGGGTTGTACCAAATATCTACATACATGATCAGAATGTGGAGATTGTGTCCTAAACCTTCACTGGAAAACAGTGTAGTATAGTATGCTGTTAAGAATTTGGTGTCAAAGAGCCCTGTGTTCTAGTTCTTTGGGCTATTTACTTATTCTGTGACCTTGGGCAAATCATTTTTCCTCATAGTAAAATGGGGATTTAGTAGTACCTACCTCACTGACTTGAAAGAATTTATTGTTTCTTCCAAGAAATTATTTGTCTGCATTATTTTAGTCTTCTAATTGGTCTACCAGCTTCCATGCTTATTCTCCTCCACATAGCAGCCACGATGATACTTTTGATACATAGATCATCTTTTCAATATATAGTACTGATGGTGTCAGTTTGATTTGCCTACAGAAAAAAAACATGTAACTTGACCCACTACCAACATACATAGAAACCAAGTTCAGATTTAAACATGAAAGATAAACAGTAAAGCTTTTCAAGGAAAACATAGAAAAATAGATGTATAACCTCAGAATAGGCAGATCTTTTAAACAGTACACGCACCAAAAAATGCTAATCATAAAGAAAAAATGGACAAATTGGCCTACATTAAAATGGAGAATTTGTTAAAAGACTTCATTAAGATAGTAAAATGCCAACCTACAAAAAGATATTGCCATAGATATGATAGGAAGTCTTCTGTCAAAAATATGTGAAGAGCTTCTACAAATCAACAATTGCAGATAATCCAGTAGGAAAAAAATGTGGGCAAAAAACATGAATGGTTGTTATACTATAAGATACCCTAATGTATTTTATACATTAAAATGTACAATAAACATGAACTCACTGTGATTCACCAGTAGAATTTGGTTACTAAAAATGTCTATTACATCTTCTATTGCATTAATAAATAAATTCACAACAAAAGAGCAAATCATTCCACAAATCTCTTTACTGAGAACAGCTTGAATACTATATAATTTTTTGCACGGTCTTTATTGTTGGAAATTCTGTTTACTGAGAGTTCTTCCTCATAACAAGCTAAGATAATGCATCTCTGTATTTTTATTCTTTGTTCCTAGGTCTCTTCACTGGGGCCTAACAGTGTAGTTTCTGATTACTCCTTGGTATGATAGCTCTGTGAGTATTACAAAGTACAGAGGCCACACTTCTAGATTTTCTCTTCTCTAAACTAACATCCCAGTTCTTTTAGCTGATTTCCAGATCCCTCACCAGCCTGGCTCTTTAGGTTTTGTTTGTTTGTTTTTAAGCATTATGCTTAAAATGTGCATGATGCAAAGTAGAAAGCAGTCATCCGTGGATTTTTTTTCAGTAAGACTGTATTCTAAGTTAGTGCTGCATTGGGTGAGAGTTGGACTATACAGCCTCTGAAGTCACATTGAAAACTGAATCTCTGAGCCTGGGAAAGTTCATTTGGTTTCATTTGGCAATTCTGATTACTCAGAAATGATGTGGGAGTCCTATAATTGACCAGCCCTTCAGGGAGTTACCAAAACTATACTTAAAATCTGAATACTTAACAGCCAGTGTTCCCAAAATTAGGTGTGGCACATTCCACTCCAAGAGGATTCTTGTCATTTCCACTCTTTCTTCCACTTCCTGGGGGGTATGTTCTCAACTCTTAAGGTTCCCTTCTTAATTCAGTATGCTTTATGGATTGCCTTAGTCAAAGGCAATTCCTTGTCACTCCTCCATAACTACCCACAGTGCATTTTGGATTTGAACTTCAAGACACCTGACCTTAATTATGAAACTTGTTTTTCATCCAAATGATTTGTAAATTTTTCCACTAGTTGGTACCTATTAAAGGGCAGAGGCTTGGGTCTTCATCTTATAACCCCACGATTTGTCAGAGTGACTAGCCATATATGTCTGATGGAATGTATCAAACTCAGATTCTTCCATGTAGTCAACTTTTGAATATTTGTGGTTGGGTTGGGGAGGAATGGGAATATAGAATTATGCTGTCTACTCCCAGCATCAATTTGGCTACTGATTGTGTCCTCTGTGAAAAGACTGTACACAGTCTTGTGTCCTCTCTGAGAGAACCCATGGTATGGGAGAACATATTCACCAGTGATGCATCTGACAGGGAGTTACTTTTTTAAATATATAAAGAACTTATATAACTTGACATCATGAAGACAAGTAGTCCAATTAAAAATGGGCAAAGGACCTGAATAGATACCTTTCCAAAGAGAATGAACAGATGACCAATAGACATATGAAAAAAATACTTAACGTCACTACTCATCACAGAGATGCAAATTAAAACTTCAGTGAGATATCACCTCACACCTGTCAGAGTGGCTACCATCAATAAAACAACAAACAACAAATGCAGGCAAGGGAACTCTTGTGCACTTTTGGTAGGATTGCAGGCTGGTGCAGCCAGTGTAGGAAGCAGTATGGAGTTTCCTCCAAAAATTAAAAATGGAACCACTTTGAATTTTACCAGACATCCAAAGAAGAACTAACACCTATTCTTCTCAAACTATTCCAAAAAATTCAAGAAGAGGGAAGACTCACAGACTCTTTTTATGAGCCCAGTATTATCCTAATCCCAAAACCAGGTAAAGACACAACAAAGAAAACTACAGCCCAATATCTCTGATGAGCACAGACACTAAAATCCTCAACAAAATATTAGCAAGCAGGATCTAGCAATACATTAAAAAGATCATACAGCATGTTCAAGTGGGATTTATTCCAGGATGAAATACAAAGATGGTACAATATTCACATATCAATAAATGTGATACATCACAAACAAAATGAAAGACAAAAACCACATGATTCTATCAATAGATGCAGAAAAAGCATTTGATAAAATCTAGCACTCATTTATGATTTAAAAAAAAACCCAACTCTCAGCAAAGTGGGAATAGAAAGAACATACCTAAATATAGTAAAGACCATGTGTGACAAACCCACTGCCATCACCATACTTAGTGGGCATACAACTACAAGCGTTCCCCTTAAGGTTGGGAACAAGATGGGGATGTTCACTTTCACCTCTCTCATTCAACATAGTACTGGACATCCTGGCCATAGCAGTCAGACAAGAAGAAATAAAACTGTCATTATTTGCATGACATGGTACTGTACATAGAGAACCCCACAGATTCCACCAAGTAACTACTAGAATTGATCAATGAATTCAGTAAAATAGAAGGACACAAAATTAATATCCAGAAATCAATGCATTTTTATATGTCAGTATTCAACTATCAAAAATGGAAACTAAAAAAAAATCCCATTTACAATTGCTTTAAAAAGAATCAAATATCTAGGAATAAATTTAACTAAGGAGGTAAAAGACCTGTACTTTGGAAAATTATAAGACACTGAAGAAAGAAATTGAAGATAAGTGGAACCATATACTGTGTTCATGTATAGGAAGAATTAACATAATTATAATGTCCATACTACCCAAAGCAATCTATAGATTCAATGCAATTCCTATCTAGATACCAGTGATATATCTCACAGAACTAGAACAAATCTTTCAAAAATTCATATGGAACCACAAAAGACCCCAAAATGGTGGTAGAGGTATCAAGCAAAAAAGGACTCATGGACACAGACAACAGTAAGGTGATTGCAGTGGGGGTAGGGGAGGGGGGATGTAGAAGAGGTTATAAGGAAGATAAATGGTAATAGAACAAATACAATAAAAACTACTTAAAAATAGATGAGTGGATGAAAAGGCTGTGGTATATTTACACAGTGGAATACTATACGGCTATTAAAAAGGACGGAATCTTAAACTTTTGGACCTGGAGATTATTATGCTAAGTGAAATAAGCCAGTCAGAGAAAGACAAATACCATATGATCTCACTCACTTATATGTGGAATCTAATGACCAAAAGTTAGTGCAAAACAAAACAAACAGGCTTGGACAGATGGAAAAGACTGACAGCTGTCAGGGGGATGAGATAAGGGGGAGGCTGGATGAAAGAAGGTGAAGGAATTAGTCAGAGGAGGGCAATGGAGACATCTGTAACAGTGTCAACCATAAAAAAAAGATAAAAGAATGTAGGGAAAATTACCTTTTAAAGAGCTCTTATAGACTAATAACTAACATTTGTTCATATTTTTGGAAATTAGGAAAGCAGTGGAGAATTGGAACTTATTGTTGCATCATGTAATTGGTAGGGAACAAGGTGAATTCATTTTTTTTAATTCTGAGAAAATGTGTTACAGTAATTATTGCCTCATAGTTTATGCATCTTACACAAACAACCAGGTAAAATGATTTCTTGGACTTAAGTATTTTACACTTTCCTGAACCTTCTGTTTTAAACACTCTACAAATTGGCCAAAATCACCTATTATTTCTTGAGCAGCTCTCAGTTTCCAGTCAGAAAAAAAACTGTGGTTAACATAAAATATATAAGTCTAGCTACTTTAAGCACAGGAGATACTTATTTAGAAAACATGTGTCTGATGGCATGATATACATATCTTTGTATCTTCCAATAATATGTTGCTGTTCTATTAGAATTGGAGTTCTTAGCCTATAGTCCAGTGACTCCAAGAATAGAAGGATAATCAGTGAATATGGACAAGGAAAAAATTTCATTTTTATCTTTACCAACCTCTAAGTGAAATTTACATTGTCCTTCCATTTGAATGAGAATAGCAAAAGACTCTTTAATAGTACCTATGATTTTTGTAACCAATAGAACAGAGATTTTCATAGCATGATAGAGTTGTTGCAGAGATCTTAAACTATCATTTATGCTTTGAACTTGCCATTGTAAGTCTGCTTCTAGATCTTATTTAATGTGTTAAAAATGTATATACCATGATGGGAATTTTTTTCCCTACATTTTCATGATAACATACCAATATACTTCATAATACTATGTATTGTGTTTTGTGACTTTAAACACATTCTTTTGAAAAGACTGCCAAAGGGGCCTATGGTGTGTCAGTACCCATATACAAATAAAATCTCACTACTTGAATATCCAGTAAATTCTTTGTAGTATTTTCTTTATTGGCATTGCAAGGAAAATTAGATTTAAGTTATGTTACATATGTCTAATAGTCCTTAAACTGTGTTCAGCTGACTTTCATGTTAAAATTGTGAACATACTTAGCAGAAACAAAGTAGCCAGAAGTTTTTGTTGTCAATATAGACTTAAAGTAATTTTGAATAAATAAAAGATGAATGTCTTCTAAATCTCACACCGAGTACACATCATTGTATTTCAGGAAAAACCAAACTTCTAAGTCACTAAGAAAGAATGAGTTCCCAATAAATGAAAGATGAAGTAAAATGTACATACTTTTCAAAATCTTATTTGAATAGATCAAGTATTATGTTAAAAACAAGCTATTAACTTTCCATTACAGAAGAAACTTTTACTTTGTAATGTTCTTAGCTTATATTAGTTTTCATTTATTAACTATTGTTACAACAATAAGTTTTTTTTAAATTAGTTTTTATTCTCTCTGATTTGACATCCTTTGTGAAAGGAAGTTTAGGAATTTTAATAGGCACAGGAAAGTAAATTTTAAAAATTTATTTTTTAAAATCTTTCTATTTATTTATTTTTAGAGAGAGAGGAAGGGAGGGAGAAAGAGAGGGAGAGAAACATCAACATGTGGTTGCCTCTCATGTGGCCCCCACTGCGGTCCTGACCTGTAACCCAGGCATGTGCCCTGACTAGGAATTGAACTGAAGACCCTTTGTTTTGCAGCCCATGCCCAGTCCACTGAGCGACACCAGCCAGGGCCCTAAAATTTTATTTTTTAAACCATCTACTTAAGGGGTAGCCTCCACACAGATAATTATATGTATTATATTTGAAAGCCATATTTTATTAAAAACGGAGCTAATATTGATCTCATACTTTATTCCCTTTTCCACCTAACAATGCATTGTTAGAAAAGACTTCCTTACTAGTATATTTGAGTGAAAAATATAACATACCTTAAATAGTTTCTTAGCTTTAAGTATTTTACTTGTTGCTTGAAATAATGTTTCAGGTAAGGGAATTTGGCAGATAGAAAAGGCTTAGTGCATATTTCAGCCAATCATTAGTAGTTATTACATTGTGATAAATGACAAACCATTGATACAGCTTTTTTTTAATTCTGTATTTGTTTAAACGTTAATACAGTCTTCTAATTCAGTTCTGCCAAGAATATGAGACATGATTTTATTTAATTGAAGAGAAGAAACTGTTTAATGATAGCTGCCACATTTTGTATGGAGATCACCTTATAAAGAAAAGCATATTCTTTTCCAAAGAAGCAATAGAATAGTTGAGGATAATATTTCTGATCAAGGTTTGGCATTAACTCAGTTCTTCTTATGGTGGGTCATAACAGCAAAGAGGCAAAATCATAAAGCTTTCCAATAATTTAAAGTCTTAAATTGTGACCCAAGTTCCTAAAAGAGGTGGGGGCCATAAATGTACTATACAATTGATTTTTATGAAGTGTCCCAAGGCAGTACTTTCTTAATGATTTCCTTATGATTTTTGATATCTTATAAACTTAATTCATTTGATTAATAAAGTAATACCCCCAAACCATAGAAGTAGGCTGTTCTTTATTTTTTCCCAGTAATCTCTCTGCTAATCATTCTGAGTTGGCATTTTCCCTTCAATCTCTGCCATCTTTTTTTGTCCAGCAGGGTTTCTGATCCATTTTGATGAGGCATGGGGATAGATATGTGTCAAAATTGCAAATGCACAATCATTTTAATAGTTTTGTGAGGTCAGATTCCAAGAGTAAAAAAAGTAAAGTCCAAAACCCCAACATATCACCTTGACTCTTAACAGGCAATCTTAGTTGTAAAGGATATATATCCTTAAAAAGTTACAATTTTTAATTTTTATTTCATTTGTATAACTTGCAAATTAAAATTTTTTGTGTAGAACAATGACTTCATGGGGAGAATGTGATCACATTAAATTAACCTCTTTTCATAAATCTGCATTTTTATAAGTTGTCATTACCTGAACATGTGCTTCATTACTAATAGCCAGTAAGTGCTTCTTAAGACATATGCTATAATAATTCTAATGAGATCAAAATTATATGCCTAATTATTAAAGTATTTTCTAATAACTACCTTTATTATTACAAGAATTATTTTATTTATCTAAAGGTTCATGGGTGCCAAATTTAGAGTTGTAAGATTTCTATGAGTTGGCCTGTGTGGCATGTATAAAAATGATTAAATATTAGTCCATATGTCTCTAAGGTTCTTTTAATTATGCACCACATCAGAAGATAACTTTGAGCTTCCGTGTATGTGTGGAGTTTTAAAAATTAATAAACTATATATTTTTGTATAATCACAAGCTAATAACTTGTATAGTATACAATTATAATGAAGTTCATATAACCTCAGGAACTTTAAATATTTGGGGTAACTTGTCAGATTTAATTACATTGTTATTTTTACCTTGGAACAGAGAAAAAGAGTTAGCTCTTCCATTGTCATTGTTTATTTGTACCACCATCTTTGATATTAACATCAAACTGTGATCCCTGCAGAAATCTTATTAATCAACCTGTCTGTTTGTCGGGGACTGTTTAGTTTAAAACTATATGATATTTGTAGATTCACTTTATTGAACATACTGAAATTCCAGTGTTTTAAAAAGCAAATGAGTCAAAACAATGCTGTTAATTGTCAGTACTGTGAGACATCTGTTCTCCCTCTAGACTAGCCCATACCATTCCTGATATTTGACCACTTGACTTTTGAACTGCAAATGTAGTCCCAACAGGAATTCTTACGTGTTTCTGGGAAGAGTATAAATTGGCATGATGACTTCAGAGAATAGTGAGGTGATACCTGTAAAGTTGAAAGTCTACATCCTTTTAACCAGCAGTTCCTTTTCTTTGTGTCTATCCTGGAGAAAGTCTTATGTGTGTGTACAAGACTTATGCAAGGATATTTGTTTCAGCGTTCTTCATGCTAACAAAAAAGTAGAAACAATCTAACTTTTTCAGTAGGGGCTTACATCAACTGTCACTTTATTTGTATAAGGGGACATTTTATAACTGTAAAAATGAATGAACATATATCTCAAAAACACAATATTGCATAAAATGCAAATTTCAAAGGATACCATGTAATCTCATCTGTTTAAATGTATTAAGTGTAAACATTAATGTATGTTTAAATGAATATGTAAATTAAAAGTTTCAAAATATACATGGTAATCATATACACCAACTGTATGATAATGATTACTTTGGGATCTGGGGTGAGATTTGAGCTGTGTCTATACCATTTTCATTTCTGAAAGAGAAAAGGAGAGAGGGAGAAATACTCATTCTGAAGCAAATACGGGAAAACATAATTCTCACTGGTGGGTACATGTATAATACTGTTGGCTATATAGATATCCATTCTTTTGACTATTTTTTAATGTTTCTTGATGAAAAGAAAGCATTTAATAAAATACATAATATATGTAGTAAGTCAGAATTTAACTGTTATACTGGCTGGAATGACAAACTTTTAAAATTTTTATTTATTGGATTTTATTTTCTTTGTTCTAATTTTCTCTATACTTCCAAGCCCCAGTACAATTACTGTAAGTGGTCTAGAAGTTGAATTCTGTGAACAAATGAGGGTTTATTATAAAGTTATTTTCTTTCTTTTATAGGAAAAACGTCAGAGAGAGGCTCATTTTCCCTATACAGTAGAGACACTGGATTACCAGGCTGTCAAGTAAGTTTAAAAAAATTATAAAAGTGGAGATAATTTTTTAACACATAAAGGCTTTTATAGAGGAGGTAGAAATTTATTCAATTTATTTAACCATTATTTGTGCCTTTAATTTGTGACTGTGTTGGGTTTTTAGCAATTAAACATATTTTCTTGTGCTTCCCTCTGCTTAAAATGGTTTCCCTTTTGCAATTCACTAATCTTTATCATCACAGATTTTAAAAACTAACATTCATCTTGGCTGGGTGGCTCAGTTGATTGGAGTATCATGTCATACACCAAAACATTGTGGGTTCAATTCCCGGTCAGGACACACACCTAGGATGCACATTCAATCCCCAGTGGGGGTGCAAGTGGAAGACAGCTCATTGATGTGCCTCTCTCGCCCCCTTCCCCTTCCTCGCTATCTAAAATCAATAAATATATCCTCGGTTGCAGGATTAAAAAAAATAAAACTAGCATTCATTTTCACTGGAAGCAGAGTAGCAGTTATCTTCCTACCTCTTTCCAAGATACTCATCATTTTTGAAAATATTTTTGCATATTCCCTCATAAAAAAACAGTTGCTATTGCATTATATGAAGAGCATGCAGTTGCTTTGTATACCTTGAATATCATGTAATGTTGAACTTATTAATATTGGAAATATTATTGTTTGAGTCCTACATCTAATAAAATTTTTAGCTTTCAATGGTCTCTTTACTTGGAAACTTTATTACAGTTTTTCCACATTCCCTAGTATGTTGCTTATCTAGTAATGGTCATTTTCTCTGCCTTTCCCCCTATATCTTTAGACTGAGAATCCTGAAGTCAGTTCACTGCAGATTTCCATCAGAATCAAGCCAAAGAGAATAGAAAGACAGGATATAGTAAATTTGTTTTTTGCTGCCTGCACCCAGACCCACCCTAATTTCACACATGGGCATGTGAGCCAGTTTTCACTGTCATACTAACAATACTACTCCATTTAATAACATATCCCATAATTCTGCCATTCAGAGTCAGAGGAAGATCTAGGTTCAAGTCCCATCTCTACAAGTTGGAATCTCTGGTCATAAGAAAAGTCATTTAATATTAAATCCCATCTCTGCATTGATTTCCTCATTTGAAAAATATAATTAGCATTTTTTTTGGCTCTATACTATCTATACTTTGTAGGACTCTGAGGATTGAACTTCCATATACTTGTGAAAACATTTTATAAAATGAGTACTTTTCAAAGTTTCTACTTCATATAACCAACAAAAACAAAAGCTACTGGAGCCCTTCATATTATATTTAATGAACCAAAAAGTTTGAGAGCCAGTGGTCTAACATTCACACTACTGCTAAACTTGAGAAAAAACTACTGTAAACTCTTTAAAACCACAGCTGCTTCTAATAAATCATAGTTAATGCCTATATTAACAAGTTTTCACTTTCTAATATTCTCTTGGCAAAGGTATTGCTATTTAGTTAAAATCAATGGTAAGCTCTATTTATATAATTCATCAGTTTTGCTAAGATGACTCTTAACAGTTTTTGCCAAGATTAATATATGTTTATACCAGATTTAATTCTGGTATAAAAAACACATTTATTTTAAATGTACATGCATAGTGCTATAATAAATTTATTACCATTTATTAAGCACTGAAAGAGCTCATAATATGAACACATTTAGTACTTTTAACAATACCCATTTTGCATATAACCAAACGTTCTGAAATAGAGAACAGGCTGACAGTGTCCAGAGGGGAGAGGGGAGGGAATTTCAGGGGAATTTCAGGGGAAAAGGGGAAGGGTTTACAGGAACAAGTATAAAGGACACATGGACAAAAACTTAGGGGTGGGTGGAAATGGGAGGGAGGTGGGGAGGGCTGGGTGGGTGGGCTGGGATGGGAGTAAAAGATAGAAAATTGTACTTGAACAACAATTAAAATAAAATTTAAAAAAATAATACCCATTTTGCAGATAAGTAAATAGTATTCTTCAGAGGTATTAAGTAATTTACTTAAGGCCATACACCTAGTAAGTGGTAAACCTTCTAAACTCTTGTTTGATATTTTTAACAATTATGTAACTATGCTTCACCATAAGAATCCCTCAGATTTTTAGTCTGTCACCTTACCATCCTTCCATTTTAACATGTTTGGTCAAGGAAGGGCCTGGGAATTTACGTTTTTAACAAGTACCCCAGGTGATCTAATTCACATGGACTGGAGATTATGCTTTGAGAAAGCCAGTTCTTCTGTATGGAGTATGAAAAAAGAAGAAAGTATCAGATTACTGTTTAACAATTGTTTATAACATGTTGCAGAGATCAGGCAGGCCTCTGGAAAAGACAAAAATAAGATTACTAGAATGTATGAAATACAAAATAATATTGCTGTATACAAGAAGATTTAAAGGTATTAAAGTGAGGGGAAGATTTGTTTATGAAGAATTTACAAAAACAATCCATGTACCCCAAAGAAGCCCAAAATTCAGCACAGACGAATGAAAATTATACTGCAGCAAGGACACATATCCTCATTGAAGACTGGAGGACTCTTAAAACAAGTAAAGGGATTCCTCACTGTGAAAGAAACAGTGGCTTTGCTATGTATTATTATCACTTGGCTCTGACTGTGCTGCAGTATATAGGCGAAATTGTGATGGAAGGCACCAGCTGATTTGAGGCCTAAGCAGTAAGCTCAGAAAATTCAAGAGTTAAAAGAGATGTATAACTTCCATTCAAAGAAATACCAGTATTCCAAATGGTATTTATTATAATGGGTTAGAGAAGAAAAATATACACTGAAACTACTAATTGGTTGCTGCCATTTTGTCTCAACTTTTCACAAGTGATGTAAAAATCTTAACCACACAATGATGGTACAAGGAAATATAAATAGCGACTAAAAAATTATATCCAAATACCACTTTGCAACCTTTTTTTTTTCAACAGAATCCCTCCAAGGAACATTAACTCTGCTATTAATGTACATAAAGTGCTGCTGACATACTGCAAAATTCAGGCTAATTTAATAATGCCTGATGGGCCTTACTTCATGTTAAGATGATGTAATAATATGTTGCTAAATGAGTCTCCTCATATTACCTTCACAGCAATCACATAACTGATGAGCCATTAAAAGGAAACTGGTGTAGCAGTATTACTGGAAACACTGATATATCATTCTGCAATTGAATTTTTTTTAAAACTGATCCAGCACAGAACACAGAAGCCAACATCTTTATTAACAATAGGTATAATACTTTAAAAATTGCCATTATGAGGTGAAAAATCCTTTTAGTATTACAACACCTTCTCAGTGAAACCTCTTAGGTATTTAAGTAGTTTGTATATGTTTTTCTCAAAAAGTGTTCAAACCTGGAAGAGGGAGGATCTTGTTTTTTTTTTGTTTCCTAACATTTAAGTTTCATCAGAATTCGGAAAGTATCCCCTTGAGAAAATGACAGTTAATTTTAAAAACTCTGTTAACACTTAGTTATTTGGAAATTTACCCACACCATTTGCTTTTTTACCATCTTCTTTTTCTATTATAGCCAGTCTCTTATGCAGACATTTGATAATGATAAAATGATGAGTCAATAATACATCAAGAAGATAGAACAATAATAAATGTGTAAATACCTAATAACAGAGCTTAAAAATAAATAAAAGTAAAAGTTGATAGAATTAAAGAGAGAAATAAGTCCACAATTATAAAGATCTGAATAACTCTCTCAGCAATTGACAGAATAACTAAACAAAAACTTAGTAAAGATGTAGAGCTAAGTGAACCATCAACTACCTTGACCTAATTGATAGAACTCTATTCCCAACAACTGAAGAATATAAATTCTTCTCAAGGGCAGTTGAATGTAACATGTCAATATATTGTAAAACTAGTGTCAATATATTGAAGAGTTTTGAAATCACAAAAAATTAAATGAGAAGTCATTAAGATGCTAAGAATAATGTCCCAAATTTGGAAATTTAAAAACCCATGTCTAAATGACCCATGGTTCTAAAAAGAAATCACAAGGGAATTTAGAAGATAATTTTAACTGAATTATAATAAAATATATAACAAAATTTGTTGGTGCAGCTGAGGCAGTGCCCAGAAGAAAAGATAAAGCTTTCAATGCTTGTATTTGAAAAGAACTTCTACAGTATATGACCTGAGATTCTCTCCTAAGAAGTTAGAAACACAAAAAGAAACACAAAGGAAGTAGAGAGGAGAAAATAATAAAAATAAAAGCAGAAATCAATGGAATATTATACAAATAAAAGGAAAAACTAATGAAGCCAAAATTTGATTGTTTGAAAATACCCTTAAAATTAATAACTCCTAACTAGATTGATTAAAACAAAAGAGGGGAGGGATGAGGGAGGAGACAACACGAATTACCAATACTGTAATGGAAGAGAAGTAGAGCACTATAAATTGTATATTTATTAAAAAGATAATAAGGAAATATTGTGAATAACTTAATTCGGTAAATTTGACAACTTAAGTGAAATAAACAGATTTCTTGAAAAATGCTTACCAACAGGGAACAAGATAAAACAAAGTCTGAATAGCCCTTTATTCATCAATGAAAGTAAATTTATCTCACAAATTTTCCCACAAAGAAAACTTGAGGGTCATTGGTTTCATTGGTGAATTCTTTCAAATGCTTAGGAAAAAAAAATAACAATCTTATACAAACTATTTTTGTAGGAGGAGGGAACACTTTGTAGCTTATTTTTTGAGAGGAACAACAACCTGATCCTCAAACTGCACATCCAGTTTCTACTAGAAGTGAAAGTTTGGCTTAACATTAGAAAATCAATCAATTCATTTTACCATATTAACAGAATTAAGAAGAAAAACCAAACTTTTGAATTCTTTAATAGAAAAGATATGTGACAAATTCAAGTACTCATGATAATAAAACCAGTCAACAAACTAAGCACAGTAAACAGCTTCCTTAGCTTGATAAAAAACATTCATGAAAGATCAATAACTAAGAGTTTACTTAATGTTGAAAGACTAATAGTTTTCCCTCTAATGTCAGGAACAAGGTGAGAATTTTTATTCTCACCACTTGAGTTTTATGTCATGGCCAGTGTAATAAGGCAAGAAAAAAGAAGGCATAAAAATTGGAAAGGAATAAATTAAGCTGAATTTTCAGAAGACATGTTTGTGTACACGGAAAATCCTAAGGAATTATCAAAAAAAACCTTCTGAAACTGATAGATACTTTTAGCCATGTCACAGGATACAAAGGCAATCTAAAAACTCCCAACTGTATCTCTACACACTAGCAATAAATGATTATAAAATGAAATTTAAAAAATCATATCATTTATAGTCAAAAACAAAATACTGAGGTATAAATTTAATAAATTATAAGATAAAATATAGTAGTCTCCCCATTATTATATGGGGGACATATTATAGGGCATCCATTGGATGCCTGAAACTGCAGATAGTACTAAACGTTATATATACTATGTTTTCTCCTGTACATACTTTCAATACTGTTTCATTTGTAAATTAGGCACAGTAAGAGATTAACAACAATAATAATAAAATAGAATAATTATAATAATATACTGTAATAAAAATATGTGAATGTGGTTTTTCTCTCAAAATACAGTAGTTCCCCCCACCCATCATCCATAATTTTGCTTTCTGTGGCTTCAGTTACCTTGGTCAACTGTGATCTGAAATACTAAATGGAAAATAAGAAAAATAAACAATTCACAAATTTTAAGTTGTGTGCCATTCTGAGTAGCATGATGAAATCCTGTGCTGACCTGCTCTGCCCCACCCAGGATGTGAATCATCCCTTTGTCCAGTGAATCTCTACTGTATATGCTACCCACCCATTATTTACTTACTAGCCCTTTAGTTTACCAGATTTTGTTCATTTATGTAACAGTGGCCCCAACAGGTAAGAATAGTGATACTAACATTGCAGATATGCCAAAGAGAAGCCATAAAATCCTTTCTTTAAGTAGAAAGGTATGTATGTAAAGGTAAAACCATAATATATAAAGGGTTTGGTATTATTCACTATTTTCAGGCACTTATTGGGGCTCTTGGAACCACTGAGGCTCTTGGAACATACTTCTTGCAGATAAAAGGGTAGTAACGTATCTTACCATATTGTATTCAATTCTTCTCTTTATGTGAGATGATAAAATGCCTTTGTGATGAGATGAAGTGAAGTGATTGACAGTAGGCATTATGACATAGTGTTAGGCTATTGTTGACCTTCTGGTGATGCACAACAAGCAACTTTATGGTTGCTTTATGATCAGCATGAGATTTCATTATGCTACTAAGAACAGCACACAATCTAAAATTTATGAATTATTTTTGGAATTTTCCATTTAACATTTTTCAGACTGTGGTTGACCATGGATGACTGAAACTGCAGAAAGTAAAACTACAGATAAGGGAGGACTACTGTAATGCTGAGAGAAATAAAGATCTAAATAGAGAGATATGCAATGTTCATGAAGTGGAAGATTCAATATCATTTAGGTCTTAGTTCTGTTGGGCTGTAGATTTAATGCAGTCCCAATTATAATTCCATCAGATTCTTACAGATATTAACAAGGTTATGTAAAAGTTTATTTGAAAAGGCACAGGGTTAAGAACCAAAATCATTTTAAAAGGGGGAAAGAACTTATTTTAGCTGACTTCAAGATTTACTACAAGGCAGTACAAATCAAGACTGTGTGATATTCCTATAAAGATTGAGAAATAGATGATGGAACAGAATAGAGTCCATAAAGGGATCCACATATATAGTAAATGATGTTTGATAAGAGCACACCAGCAATTTAGTGAGATAGGAAACACTTTTTTAATCTATGATGCTGAAACAACTGTGTATCAATATTAAAAGAAAAAACTCAATCCTACCTTACATCATACCCACACATAAATTTGAGATAGATCATGTACTTAAAATGAAAACTAAAATAATAAAGTTGCTAGGGGAAAAATAGGTGACTATTTTTGTCACTTCAGGATCAATAAAAATGTCTTATGACATAGAAAGCATAAAACATAAAAGGAAATTTGGTAAGTTGACCTTAAAATTTAAAACTTGCATTCATCAAAAAAGACTGTTAAGAAAACAAAAAGAGGCGTGGCTGGTGTGGTTCAGTGGCTTCAGTGCTGGCCTGCAAACCAAAGGGTCACAGGTTTGATTCCCAATCAGGACACATGACTGGGTTGCGTTCCAGGTCCCTGGTACAGGGTGTGTGAGAGGCAACTGCACACTGATGTTTCTCTCCCTCTCTTTCTTCCTCCCTCCCCCTCTGTCTAAAATAGATAGATAGATAGATAGATAGATAGATAGATAGATAGATAAATGGAAAGCAAAAAGAAAAGCCACAGTACAGGAGAATGTATTCACAGCACATACATATAAAAGAAAGGACTTACATAATGATCCCTGACAACTAAATAATAAAAAACAAGTAACGCAGTTTTTTAAATGGGCAAAAAACTCTTGAGCAGAACTTCACAAAAGAAGATACAAAAATGAGCAATCCACATATAAAAATAAGCTCCACATTATTAGCTATCACTCACAGGAAAATTAAAACCAGAGTGACATGCCAGTATGTACCTACTAGAATAGCTAAAATAAAAAGATGACACATTGCTAGTGAGACTGTAAAATGGAATATTGACTTAAAACTGTTGGTCAGTTTCTAATAAAGTTAAATATACATGCACCCCATGATTCAGCAGTTTTACTCCTAGGTACTTATCCAAGAGAAGTTTAAACATTGTTCACAAAAAGCTTTAATCAAAACTGTTTGTAGCAGGTTTATTCATTATAGCCTAAAACTGAAAACAACTAAGGTGTTCATCAACAGGAGAGTGGGTAAATGACCTGTATTGTGTTCAAACATTGAATGTATTCAGCAATAAAATGGAATGATTTAATTATCTCAGTAACATGCTGAATGAAAGAGGACAAATCTCAGAAATACTGTTTGACTCCCTTTATATAAACATCTATAATAGGGAAGACTGTCATGTGTTGATAAAATTCAAATCAGTGGTTGCTAGTGGGAGGAGGATTCTATTGTGAAGGAGGGTTCTACCACCTCTGTTTCTGAGGTGATAGAAATGTCTTGTATCTTGATGCTCATTCAGAAGTGATTGAGTAGTACACTTCAAGTTGTGAACATTTTATTGTGTGTAAAAAATTGCTTAATTTTTTAAAAAATGAAAAATGCCATTTATAGTAGAGCTAAAAAACTTAAAATACTTAGAAATAAATGTTAACAAAAGACATGCAAGACCTCAATGCTGAAAACTACTAAACATTGCTTAGAGAAATTTTTAAAAGACATCAGCAAGTGCAGAAATGTACAATGTTTATGAACAGGAAGACAATATTCTTAAAATGTCAATTCTTCCCAAATTGATCTGTGTATGTTAAATGCAATCCCAAATATAACCATACCAGGATTTTGTGTGTGTGTGTGTGTGTGTGTGTGTGTGTGTGTGTGTGTAAGAATTCACATGCTGATACTTTATTTATTTAGGAAATAAAAAGGACGTAGAATACCCAAAGCAGTCTTGAAAAGTGAGGAGCAAAGATGGGAAATTTATGCTACCTGGCTAATATAAATTAAGACCTAGTATAAAGCTAGAGTAATTAAGCAGCACAATACTAGCATATGAAGAACTAGGCAAATAAGTATAGGTTGTCAGATTGAAGACTTTTATTAGGGGACTTATGTACAGAAAGCAGTCTAAGGCGGCAAACAAGACAAATGGATCCTTGTACCTCTCATCCCCTAGTCCACGTGCTTATATCTCCTAAACAGTGCAAATGTGTGGATGGATGATCAAAAGAACCAGGTAGTGGAGGCTCTGGTGCCATGGTTAAGAGATCCAGTCTTCCTCAAGAGAGAGCTAGTGGAAGTCCTGTACAAATTTCAGAGTGCCAGGATAGATGGGTTAAAGGTTTAGATCCACCCAGATGTCAAGATATGGATTAGCTTTAAGATGAAGTCACTTATGTTCCACACATAGTTAATTAGATTTTCAACAATGTTTGCTGAAGTAGTCCAATGGGTAGAGGAAAGATTTTTGAACAAAAGATGCAATAACAAGTGGAAATCCATGTGGATGAATATGAACATCACTCCTTTTCTCACACTAAATACAAAAATTATTCAGATTGATCCTAGACCTAAATGTAAAACTAAAAAGATTTAAGATGAAAACAAAGGAAAATATCTTCTCAATTGGGGATAAGCAAAAGTACCTTACACAGAATACTGAAAGAAATAACCACAAAAGAAAAAAAATAGTAAATTAGAATTCATCAGAATTAAAGATTCCTGCTTATCAAAAGGCATGCATTTGGAAAAAAAAATAAAGACAAACCACAATCTTGGGAGTCTACATTTATAGAACATGTCTGACAAAGGACCCATATCCAGGATATAGAAGAACTCCTACAACTCTATTATAAGGTTACCTAAGACTTCTGTACCTTTTCTCTTCAGGACAGGAGATTTAAGTGCAGTGGATAAACTTACTTTCAGTTCCTTTTATTTATTTATTTTTAGGGTGATTAATAGCATAATTTTACTAATTATGCCATTACAGTTGTCCTGATTTTTCCCCCTTTATCCCCTCCACCCAGCACCCCTGATTCTGTCAGCCAGTCCCTCTACCCATTTTTCATGTCCATGGGTCATGTGTGTAAGTTCTTTGGCTCCTCTATTTCCTATACTGTACTGTACATCCCCATGGCTATTCTATAACTACCTATTTGTACTTCTTAATCCCCTCACCTCTTCACCCATTCCCCCACACCTTCCTCCCATAAGAGAGCCATCAAATCGCTCTCCATATCCAAGATTCTCTGTTCTTTTTGTTTGCTTAGTTTGTCTTTTAGATTCAATTGTTAATAGATATATATTTTTGTCACTTTATTGTTCCTAGTTTTGATCTTCTTTTTCTTAAGTCCCTTTAACATTTCATATAATAGTGTTTGATAATGATGAACTCCTTCGGTATTTTCTTGTCTGGGAAGTTCTTTATGAGCCCTTAGATTCTAAATGATACCTTTATTGGGTAAAGCAATCTTCCCTGCTTTTCATGACTTTGAATATTTCTTGCTAATCCCTTCTAGCCTGCAAAGTTTCTTTTGAGAAATCAGCTGACAGTCTTATGGGAACTCTCCTGTAAGTAACTAACTTCTTTTGTCTGCTACTTTTAAGATTCTCTCTTTATCTTTAACCTTTTGGCATTTTAATTATAATGTGTCTTGGAGTGTGCCTCTTTGCATCCATCTTGTTTGAGATATTCTGTGCTTCCTGGATTTGCATGAGCATTTCCTTCACCAAATTGGGGAAGTTTTCTTTCACTGTTTCTTCAAATGTATTTCCAATTTCTTGGTCTTTCTTTTCTCCTTCTGGCACCGCTGTGATTCGAATGCTTGACTAGTTGACGTTGTCCCAGAGGCTGCTTATACTCTTCTCATTTTTTAAAATTCTTTTCTCTTCTTGTTGCTCTGACTGGTTGTTTTTTCCTTCCTTATGCTTTAAATCATCGATTTGATTCTCAGCTTCATCCAGTCTACTGTTGTTTCCCTGTAAATTGTTCTTTATTTCAATTAGGGTATCTTCCATTTCTGATTGGATCTTTTTTATGCTGTTGAGGTCCTCACTAAGTTCCTTGAGCTACCTTATAACCAGTGTTTTGAACTCTGCACCTGATAGATTGCTTATCTCCATTTTGTTTAGCTCTTCTTCTGGAGTTTTGATCTGTTTTTTCATTTCTGGGCCATGTTTCTTTGTCTCCTCGTTTTGGCAGCCTCCCTGTGTTTGTTTGTGTGCATTAGGTAGAGCTGCTTTGACTCCGTGTCTTGGTATTGTAGCCTAATGTAGTAGGTGTCCTGTAGGGTACAATGGCACAGCCTCCCCTGTCACCCAAGCTGGGTACTCCAGGTGTACCCTTCATGTGGGTTGGGTACACCCTCCTCTTGTGGTTAAATTTGGTTGCTGTTGGCAGATCAATGGGAGGGATTTACCCAGGCCAGTCAGTTGCAAAAATTGTCCATGGCCACTTACCACTACCCTTCACCCTCTGTGGCAGATCACCTGTGCAGGGGCAGGGTGGTGGTGCTCCAACATGGTCTATTGCTTTCTGCTGGGTATACTGTCCCTGGGCTTTCCCAAGTGTTGCAGGCAAAAGTGAGCACCCACCTGTGTTCTGCCCAGGGCCACCCTAAATGAGCTGTAGAGCTATCTGAGATGGCTACTACTTGTGCTGGGTTTGGAGATTCCCAGGTGAAGCCAAGCTTTGAATCTAGGCTGGCTGCTGCTAGTGCCAGGCCTAGGGCTCATTGAGACCAGCTGTTGCATGCTTGAGAGGATTTAGGAGGTTGAGAAGCACGAGCCAAGACCAGCTATTCATATGGAAATGCAGCTTGGGTGAGCCCTAGTTAGGTGGGGAGGATATTCTGGGGCTCTCTAAGGTGAGTCAAACAGTGTTAACCAAGTTGATAGAATCTCAGATATGGTACCAGCTTACTGGCTCTGTGAGAGGAAGGTTCAGATAAGGGTCAATGGCCTCTGCTCGCCTTGATGCCAGACACTTCAGTTTTTCCCTGTATACCTACCACTGGTGCCTTTCAAGCTGCTACCCCACTGCTGGAGCCCAGAGGGAGTGAGTCTGATTAGGTGAGTCCATGTGTGGGTTCTGTAAGAGAAATTGCTTAGGGTTCAGCAGTTTCTTCCATCAACTCAATCCCTGCTGATTTTTGTAGCCAGAAATTTGAGGGACTTATCTTCCTGGCACTGGAACCCTGAGCTGGGGACCTGGTGTGGGGCTAGGTCTCCTCACTCCCAACATATCTTTCCCAAATTTTTATTCACTACATGTGGGTGAAGGACCAGCCCCATCCGCATCTGTGCCTGTCTTACCAGTCTGAATGGATGTGGTTTCTTTAATTCTGTAGTTGTCTCTTCCATTCAACTCAATATCTGAGGGTTCTGAATGATGGTTGTTCTATATTTTAGTTATAATTTTGATGTGGGTGTGTGAAGAGGCAAGCCATGTCTGCCTCTGCCTCCATCTCGACCGGAAGTTCCAATCCCTTTTAAACTTGTAATTCTTTGGTCATTTCAAAAACAGAATCACTAGTTGCTAGCATGATTATAAGCTGCTACATAAAAGGTACTGTGGTATTGGTACTTCTTTTTTCTTTTCGTTCAATTCTTGTTTCTTTTGTTCCTTCCTCTCTCCCTCCCTCCTTCTTTCTTTCCTTCCTTCCTCCACTCCTCCCCACCCCCCACTTTCCCCCAAAAAGGCTTCTCTCCTAAGAGAAGAATTTTCCTTAGCCAGTGAGAGATGACAATTTTAGAGTTTTGAACTGTGTTACTTAATGGGGTGATTTCCAACAGTATACAAGGGGACCCAAAAAAACTACAAAAACCTTCTGGAGGGTGGGCCCCTTGTAGTATAGGTTTTCCCCACTAGGTAAGTGTTGTAGGAACCCATCTGTATCAGTGTACCAGCTGGCATTGTTGTGAGAGGCTGTGATTTGCTTCAGTTAATCTTTTGAAGACTCTTTCAAGGCATTTGCCCATTTCATGACGGGTGATTTATGAGCACACCTGCCCACACCACTCTTTAGTGTTCAGTAGTTTTTGACCAAAAACAGCATAACCTCCATGTCCCACCCTCCCTATTCACCTGATCATGCCTTGACCCCTTGACTTTTTTTTCCCTGATGAAAAAAGTCCTCAAAGGGAAATTTCACTGATGTGGAAGAGGTAAAACAAAAAATGGCAGAAGCAGTAAAAGGCACCAGAATTGATGAGTTCAAAATCTGTTTTGTACACTGGAAAAAATGTCTCGATAGGTGTATTGTATCAAATGGACAGTACTTTGAAGGCAACTGAAGTTTATACCTGTAAGAATACATTTTTTTATAAATAAATTCCCTGGGTTTTTTTGGGTCCCCCCTCATATATAAAGACTGAGGGATGAGTTCAATGGGATAATTATCCAGCCTTCTTATAAGAATATAAGAAAGTCATGCTGCTATAGGAAAGTTTTCCTCAACCCTGTTTCAGTCCCTGGCTGGGTCTGAAAAACAAACCTGCAAAAACAGATTAATAGAAAAGCATACAGATTTATTTAATAAAAGTTTTACATGACACAGGATCTTCATAAGGAACTGAAGTAAAAGGCCTATTTACTTTTATGCTAGGTTTGATGAAGATTGGACATAGTTGTGGAGAATTATGATACATTAACAAGTATGAAGTAATTATAATAATTTGGGGGAATCTTTGCAAGGCCTGTTGGTTAGGATTTCTCTTGGTATCCCCTTGTCTTTGGAGATAAAGATGCTTCTTTCCTCCAGATATAGAAAGAGTATCTCTCACATTGAAGATGTTATAGCCTGTTTCAAGGAAGAAGGATTTGGGTGGGGAGAGGGTACAGATTAGAGTCAGCTTCCTGCTTCTGCAAGTTTTACTCCTCAGCTTAAAATATTCAAGAAGCCAAGGATGCTGTATCCTGTAGTCATCAATGCTTTTTTTTTTTTTTATTTTAATCTTTAGAGAGAAGGGAAGAGAGGGAGAGAGGGAAAGAAACATCAGTGTGTGGTTGCATCTCATGTGCCCCCTACTGGAGACCTGGCCTGCAACCCAAGTATGTGTCCTGACTGGTTATCAAACCAGTGACCCTTTGATTCACAGACCGGCATTCAGTCCATTGAGCCACACCAGCCAGGGCATATAGCCATCAATGCTTTTACTTTTTAAGTTTTGAAGTTGCTAAGACAGAACTTTTAATGCATTTTAAATGATTTCAGTAACCTTAATTTTTTAATATCTACATATAGTTTGGCTTGAGGTATTTCTCTTAGAGTTCCATAAATTTAAAATAAATGTCTTAAGTAGTATTGGAGATTATTTGCTTTATTTCAAACCTACTTTTAATCAAATAATAAGATTTTTGCACTGATTTTTATAGGACTAATTACAGAAATCTTTATCCCACCATATGATGTATACATTGTGTTTTACATTTATAGGCTGGCTCCCATAGATTAAGACTCAGGTACCTGGAAAGATGTGCTCTAGACCAGTGATCAGCAGACTGTGGCTACCAACCAAATATCCCCTCCCTACCCCTTTACTTTTTTTTTTTTTTTTTTTTTGGTGAATGGTTATATTAGAACATAGCGTTGCTCATTTGTTTATATATTACCTATGTCTCCTTTCTTGCTACAAAGGTGGAGTTGAGTAGTTGCAACAGAGACAGTATTTCCCTGCAGAGTTTGAATGTTTTTCTACCTGGCTCTTTACAGAACTAACCATACTCTAGATAATGCATAATTTTCCATCGAAGCACAATATTTTCCTATGCAGATATGTGTTTCTGACAAGAGAATTAGGGGCTTTCATATGTAGCCAGTCATATATACTGGCCTGCTGTTTATCCAAGAGAATTAATTAAAGCTAGTTGTCTTAAAGAACAGTTTGGATATTTCTTTACATAACAGTAAACCTAATAGTAGGAACCTTAGGCAGACTAGTAGGGACCTTATGGCCTGTTTTAGGGAAACATAATATTTAGGATAAAAGTTGATATTGTATACCATTCTGAGCAAATTTATTTTAAAACATGTGTAAGTAAACTAAAATTCGTTCAGAGAGAAACGCTCACAAATAGTAAAGTAACTTGCAACCGTAGCATATGGAGAATGACTGAAGGACTGAGTGCTAGTTTTAAGGAGGGAGGATTCCAGTAATGTAAAAAATTTTCAAATATTGGAAGTATAATTTGATTTGTTCTGTAACTGTCAAGGTTACAGCTTTTGACAGTAGGGAGAAGTTAAGCAATCCTGATTTTAACTTAATATAGGAATGTTCTCATAGTAGATAAGATGGAACTTTCGTAGATAGGACTTTCCTCTCACTAGATGTATTCAAGCAGAGGCTAGACATGCACTTTAACAGGATTTTTATAATAGAGAGATTAGAAGATCTGTTGTTTAAAACAAATGACCTTAAAATGTTCCTCCAATTTTGTGAACTCTCTCATGACAAATAGAAGGCTTTCCAAGAGTTGCTGCTGATACTTCTGAGCTTGGAGACCAAAAATTGCTACTGACAATAACCTGTATAGTTTTATATGTGTTTTAACCTTTATTCCAATATTACTCAGCGGTCTCAATGTAGAAATACAATTAGCAAATATTTGAATTGATCTAGTGATCAGGTTTGCAGGCCAATTAGTTATGATAATGATAATAATGATAACACATAAGGATAGCGTACATCAGACACTTACTAGTGCCAGGCATTATGCTAAGCACCGTACAGGCATTTCATTTGGTCCTTGTAATAGTGCTCTATGAAAAAAGTGTTGCTGCTGTTGCTGTTACTATTATTGCTCCTATTTCACAACTGAGGAACCTGAACCATTTGGGGTTATACAATTTATCCAAGGTTTCATAGCTGAAAAGTGAGGTAAGGATAGGAAACTGAAGGTAGTGATGAGATAATGGTTAAAGTAGTAGACTGTGGTCTAGTCTTCAAAAAAAGGAAATGAAGCCATGGTTAAACTTTTGATACTGGAAAATAAAAGGTCAAGATATTGGATATATTGAGACAAAAGAACAAGTGCATTAAGTAATAAGAGGGGAGTGAGGCTGTAAGAATAGCCTATCTCAGAGTTGAATATTGTACTTAAAAATTTTAGAAGTCATGTGGTTCCCAGTACTAACAGCATCCTTCTGGGAATAAATTATTCAACAGTGATTAGAGGATTATTAGAGTCAGGAATATTAAGAAGACATAAAAGTTTTATATTGGATCAGTGTTGAAACTATCCAAGAGATGATTCATTCATGAAGTAGCATGTGAAGGGGCCATGTACAATGGTTGGCACACAGTAGGCATTCAGAAAATCTGAATCCTGTGATCTAGGAAAAAGTGCCTTAGCAAGAGGAATAAACCATCAGCTGCCTGCAGAAGAGCTTTTGGGATTTGTGAGTCGTTTGGAACTTAGGTAAAATAAATTGTTTTGTGGAAGGAAAGTCTCATCTTGAAGTATCAGACAGTAGGCAATTTTAATTCCCTGCTTCTGTTAAAAGGCCAGAGAGAGTTATATTATGCAGGGGACTTGGCAGGGGAAAAAACTTAATTGTTTCTGTTCTTTCAGTAAAACTTGCTAATTATACTTTTGGTGGTGGTTAGTGCTCTTTGGGAACATTGTTTCAAAAAGTTAGTTTATTCTTTTGCAAGTTTATTTCAGGAGAAAGAATCTATTAAATAATGGCTAGAGAGTAGACATCGTCTCAGAATAAAAAGTGAAAACAAGAGTGACCATAGACTGGATATTATGTGATAATAAGGGATTGTCATTTTTGGAGGATATAACAAGAACTGAAAGATGACAGTATAAATGAAGTAGAAACAATAGAATGTTAGGTTGTTGAAGCTGGATTAAAAAGTATATGAAAGTTCATTGTACTTTTTTTCCTACTTTTGTTTACATTTGAGAATTCTGAAAATAAAATGATTAATTTTTTAAAGGTGTCTTGTATAAAATGTTTCAGTTTGAAAAGTAACTCATGCCTAATTATATACCTAATACTTACTATATATTGGGTTTTGTGTTCCTCTTAATTGTATTCATGAAAATGCAAGGGATTGGGAAGAGGGGGTACTCATTTACTAGATGTAAAAGCTAGCATTAAAGGAAAAGGGAGTGGCTTCAAAGTATTAGAACCTCATCTGTCTGCTAAAAATCTAAGAAGACTAACACCATTTCCACAAAAGCAAAAGAGAAATGACATTTATCTCCTGTTCTAATGCTGGTTAGCACCTCACATAGCTTTTTTGTATTCACAAAAACAGCAAAATGGCTTCCTGGTAGTTTTGCAGATGACTTTCAGAGGTTCCTATTTAACAAGGATGTTTCTAAATTCAGACATTCAGGAAAACTCACTTAGAAAAAGACAGTATGCCCACTCCTAACCTCAGGAGAGTCTGCCTTCAAAATACCCTTATAGCATTTTTGGACGTGAGGACTGTCTTTATAGAAGCCTATAAAATCCTAAAAGAAAGGTATATTGCACAGTAGCAATTATTTAAATATTGGATATATTAAAATGGCTTTTAGTTTGTTCTCTTCATAGTTCTTTTATTTACAAGAAGCTTTTCTTTTACTGATCTGCTTCCTAAATCTCTTTATTTTGATATCTTTTCATTAACTGATGCCAGATTTGGGAGAAAAGTTCAGAGAAAAAAAAATTGGTGGAAAGGAGATATTAAGATGGTAAAATTTCCCTCTGTTGCTGATAATTAAAGAAGATTTATAAAGTTAAACTGCTAAGATTACCATGTTTTAGTAATTTAATAGTACATGGGTAGTTTCTTTTCTTTTTCCTCTTTTTAAGATTGAGAGATTGGTTTGATTGCTTTGGCAGGACACATTTGATGGATGACTGTCATTATCTCCTCAAACCTGCATTACACTTTGAGTATAGAAAATGATAATTAAATTTTCAAGAGACTATGTTGAGATTATAAGATTTGGGACTTGTAAAAAAAAGAGCATTACGGTTGGCTGGTGGTGGTTGGTGTGTTTTTATCTATGGAGGGGAAGGAATAGAAGCATCTTAGGTTTCCTTTTACTTTGTTTCCCTGTATATCTTCCTCCCCCCAACCCCCATGCTCCCAATTAATATCTTGTCCAATGTGTTGGTAATGACTTGGACCTATTCAGGTTGCACAAAGCATTTAATGAAATCTTGTCTTAGACAAAACACTAGAGAGGATCATAATTAATGTCTCATTTTCTGCCAGTTGCTATTGATTACTCATTCAAGATCCCTTTGTTCTCAGAATGATAACAACTGTATTTTGCATCACTATCTAATGAGATTCTCAGGATAGAATTCTTTACCAACACGCTGATAATTGTTAACATATCCCTGGAATTTCAATGTAAATGAATTTGCATCATAATACAGTTATTTCACAAATGTGGATGTTTTCGAAATTTGGATTTTATTACACTCTGTTTTTTAATTATTTGTAGAAAATTAACAGAAAAGACTGATAATATTAAAGCCCAACATTTATATTTTGCCCTGAATTCCCCTTCACTCTCCAAGATTTTTTATGATGACTTGGGGTGAGAGGCTTCTTTATCACTCTTCAGTTCCCTTGTCATAATCTCTGAAACTTCAGATGGATTTATAAACTGTACCAGGATGTTTCTGAAGTAAAAGGACAATTGTAAATATGATAATACTATACTAATGTTGCCTTTGAACAATTTTCTTTCTTCATCCTTTCGTGACAAGTACATGGGGCACTATAAAGAATTCAGCTGAGAAATTTCAACAGTTTATGTACTCTATTTTTATCATGATTTTTAAATAACTTTCTACCTCTTTAATTAGATTTTCCTCTCAAAAAGACAAATCTGGGAACAGCTACTTGTTGGTATTAAAACTGCATACCACTTCAGGGGTATAATATGGGTATGAAATTAAGGGATTCTGTAGAATATACACAGAGCAGAGGTTCCAGGAGTCCATATTAAGTATCTTAAATTTTTTGAGATGTGTGACTATAACATTAAGTATTCTCTCTCTTATTTTTCTAGATGAGTTAGTTCTTAATTTGGAATCATAAAATAAGGCTAGTAATTTTTTATGTAGAATTAACTAGGTCTTTATTTAATCTGAAGTTGTGGATATCAAAGTATATGTAGTACAGTGTTAAGGCTAAGCCATTTAATGGTAAAAGCCATTAAATGGTAAACAGGCTCTTAGGAAACAAGCCTGTTTATCAAGATTTCAAACACTTTCTCTTTTAATGGTAAAGAATATCCAAATTATTACACTGTGATTCTGAATCCTCCTGGCCATAGAGCAGCACCATTTTTACATAGGATGTTTTTCTGCTTTCTTATTAAATCACATTTAGAGTACCTTCCAATATAATTAGGCAGTCACATTGATAAATCATGTTGGCTGAGCCCCCTACTATATTTCTGTCCTTTACTTTTTGGTCAGTATCATCCTGAAGGCTTACAATGAATAGCCTTTTCAAATTCACATTTCAGAGTTGGAAATTCTGAAGCACATGAAGAAGGAGAGAGAACTTTTTTTTTCATTTTTTAAAAGATTTTACTTATTTATTTTTAGAGACAGGAGAAGGGAAGGAGAAAGAGAGGGGGAGAAACATCAATGTGTGGTTGCACTCCCTTCTAGGAGCCTGCCCTACAACCCAGGCATGTGCCCTGACTGGAAATCGAACCGGCAATGCTTTGGTTGGCAGGCCTGCGCTCAACCCAGTGAGCTACACCAGCCAGGGTAGGAAGAGAGAACTTTTAAAAACATTATCAAACAGTCCACACTAAGTTCCTTATAAAGAAATGGGTTTTTTATTTATTGGCTAGAGGTTTGTTATATGTAATTCAAAATGAAACTTAACTTGCTGTAGGTTTTATTACAATAATTTAGGCTGTATCAGTGTTTCAGGGACAACCTTTCATTGATTATTCTTTAGTAATTAGGTATATATTTCATAGATGGGGTTCTAGATGACTGTAAAAAAGATTCTTTTCTAAGCATGTGTAAGAAATTTAATACTGTGTCTTTTCAGAATTCTGATTCTGCCTTGAATAAGACAGCTTAGCAGAATAAAACTGTTGTGCCTAGTTCTGTATCCTCTGGGATAATTGTGTATTCTTTTACCCTGAGACACCTCCAGGACAAGATCAGTGGCAATCAATAATGCTTCTCATTTGTTTTGGGCAGGCAAAAAAATCAATAACATGATCTGATATGGAATTTAATTTTTGGCAAAAAATTAGTTTATAATGTGTGTGTTAGTGTTACTAAAATGTTTGGAGAATGAAAGGAAAAATATATGATTTTGTTAGTGGTAGAATATCAAAATAGTAGGCTTATAATAGTTTAGCCCTTAATTTTTTTAGTCATATATTCTGTTAGTTTCATGGGTATTATTTTCTAAATTATTAAATCCTTGTGGAGAAAATCTTGTCTTAAACCTTTTTTTTATTTCTTGTAGTCTTAAACAATTTATTTTAGTTAACAGGATAAAATATAATCCTGTGTTCTTAAAAAGAAACAATTTTTTCTACTTTTACTTTGCCTATTATATAGCTCATGATACAGATTAAGTGGTGGAATGGTTATCTCTATGATAAGCCCAGCTGACTGAAGAACAGCTTCTACATTTTTTGGCATTAATACTCAATATAGAACAAGAAGCAAGGTTATTTCCTAACCACACCTTCATATTTGTCTATAGTATGGAGAAAGGCTTAGCACCACTAAAATTGGTAGCAAGTTAACTTTTTTCCCCTAAACAACTTGTTCTCCTTGTTTTTCTTCCTTTTTTCCACTCATGTGCAAGTCTACCAGTATGTGTTCTGTAAATGTCAGCTTTAGGATTATAATCCACAAATTCATGTACAAGACACTTCAAGTTAACAATTTTATAAATGGTAATTAGATTCCTGGACTATTGTAGGCATCTTGTTATATAGAAGAGGAAGCCTCTGAAACAGACCTAG
Organism: Trachops cirrhosus; assembly: GCA_028533065.1. Taxonomy (NCBI): domain Eukaryota; kingdom Metazoa; phylum Chordata; class Mammalia; order Chiroptera; family Phyllostomidae; genus Trachops; species Trachops cirrhosus. Next base: position 148,343,422 of record CM052538.1, read on the forward strand.
ATTGTAATTAGGATTCTACTACTTGCTATCTGTATAACATAAAATCTATATAATACTTAATTAAATTGCAGTAAACATTAACTGAGATAATACATTTGAAAGTGTACTAATGGATCCTTCATATTTATTCTGATTTTCTCCAACTTTTTATTTTTAAAAATTCGCATCCCCAGAAACATACAAGAATTTTACAATGTACTCATTGTACTCATTAACCAAGCTTCATTAATATTTAACCATACTTGTACACACATTCCTTTTCTTTCACTCAATATGTGTTTATATACAAATATATATACACAAATATATACATATACAAATATATATAAATATATATATGTTTATATGTGGTGTGTAGGTTTATAAACAAAAATATAATACTTCCACTGAATCATTTTGAGGAGTAAGTTGAAAGTTGTCTATTCTTGATTTAAATTGAAACAGTTTGAATCTGTAACACTCCTCTTAGGATTTAGCCCCTAATTGTCACCCCTCTTTCTAGGAGTATGTCTGTTCTCTTTCCTATTTCTAACATCCTGTCTTACTATAGTCATTGGGAATTGTAACTCAATCAGCTTCAATTCAGGGTACACAGGTTTCCTAACCTAAAACAAGAGTTTGTACCCAGGAAACAATTTAAAATGTCATTCATCTTATTTTCATTGATTTTTGTGATACTTAGAATATGGTAATCTATCGAGGGAAAATGAAATTGAGTTTTTGTTTTTGCTAGGTCTTACAACCATATTACTCAGTTTTACTTAAAGCTTTATTTACTTCACCCAGCAACCGTGTGAGCTAATTACTAATACAACCATTTATAGAAAAGAAAACAGATGCATTAATGTTAGATAATCTGCCGTGGATCAAACAGTCAGGATTTGAACTCAGGTAGCTACTATGAAGCCCGTGTAATTTCCTGGACATAAAGCTTTATAAACATTTTATCTCCTTTTAGGAATATAAGAAATGAGCTTTCCTACCCATGACTTAGATTATTTTATGCCTCTGTTAGTCTTTATTATGACCATTATTTGACTTATCTTATGACTTCAGCAAACACACTTCTTCACCATCCTCCGAATTCAGTTCTTTGTTCCTTCATCAAAGCATTATATAAGGGGTCAATAAACATTTCCTAAAAAGGGCCAGATAGTAAATATTTTAGGCTTTCCAGACCATACAGTCCCTCTTGCAACTACTCAACTCTTCCATTGTAGCACAAAAACAACCATAGCTAAATAATAAATGAATAAGTGAGACTGTGTTCCAATAAAAATATTTTTAAAAACAGGCCCAATTTGACCTGCAGACTATGATTTATTGACCCCTAGTAAAAATCATTATCTTCTATGCCCATTTGAATTTATATGTCAAGGAAATGTTGTAAGGAACACTGTTAAGAGACATATGAATGCCCAGTTCCTCTCATATATTTGTTTAAAAGTGTACAATGACCAGTTAATATGTGCCTTCCACATGAGAAGCAGATAATGTAATATATACAGCAGGTACCTCAAAACATATCATGAAAGGCAGTTTTGCACTGAGCAGAGAACATCCTAAAAAACTAGTGTTGTTTAAAGGAAACTTTCCAGGTACATGACCCCTCCCCTCAAACATGTGGTAATAATATGTTCCATCTGGCATACTATGAGCCATGTTTTTATCACTATTTGAAGAATGTTGAATGTGCCTATCATGGGTAAAAAAAGAAAGAAAAACACAAAATATGTGATAGTGGAGCCCTGGCTGGATGGCTCAGTAGGTTGGAGCATTAGCCCCATGCACCAGAAGGTTGTGTGCTCAATATCCAGTCAGGTCGTGTACTTGGGTTGTGCGTTCAATCTGCAACTGGAGTATGTATGTGAGGCAGCTGGTTTCTCTCTCTCTTTCCCTCTGTCTTTAAAATCAATAAACATATTTTTAGGTGAAGTTTAAAAAAAATGAAAAAAATTGACAATGGAAAGTTAATTATAATTTGTGGGAAACGATTCCTGGATCACACTACTATACACAAGAAACATAATGGTTTGTTATAGAAATAGAATGAATGCATGTGTTATTTACATTTGTATTGATTATTTTTGCAATTTTATCATTTTTCCTGGAGATTATCTTAAGGGGAACTGTTTCTCCTTTATGTCTGATAGTCACACCTCTCTTAATATGTTGAACCTTGTATCTGTTGGAATTTGAGCACTTAATGCTAAATAATTACATTAATACTATGTAGTCTTTTCACCTACACATAATATTATTTGGTGATTGAAATTTTCTTTTTAAGATTTCTCCTTTATCAAGAAGGTATCAACTCTGTTAAAAGAAGAATTTACCTTTTGAGTAGTCTGAAAAAATAAATTATAAGCATTGTCGTATAGTCTTTAGCTGATTTAGCACATTGATTGCTACATGTACACTTCAGCATTGTTAAAAAAGAAATATCAAGTGACTTTTAAAAAAGACTTTAAAAAGAAGTATCAAGTGAAGATGAAAGTCAATATAGCAATATATACAAGATGCAGTGAAAGCAGCAGAGGGAAATTTATAGTTGTAAATGCTTACATTAAAAAAGAAGAAAGATTTCAAATCAATAACCTAACTTTATACCATATGAACCTAGAAAAAGAAGAGCAAATCAAATCCAAAGCAAGCAGAAAGGAAATTAAGATTAGAACAGAAATTTTAAAAAACAGAATAGAGAAACAACATAATCAGCATAATCAGAAGTTTTTTTTTTTAAGATCAAGATTGACGAACATTTAGTTAGGGAGAAAAGGAGAGTCTGATTTTACTAAGATTAAAAATGAAAATGGGGAGCATCACTACTGACCTTGCAAAAATAAAAAGGATTATAAAAATACTATGAACAGTTGTATGCTAATAAATTAGACAATCTAGATGAAATGGACAAATTCCTAGAAGCATACACACTACCAAAACTGACTCAAGAAGAAACAGAAAACCTGAACAGGGCTAAAACAAGTAAAGGGATTAACTCAGTAATAAAAATTCTTCCCCAAAAAGAAAAGTGCAACTCTGGCTGGGTGGTTCAGTTTATTAGATTGTCATCCCCAAAAGGTTGCGGGTTTGATCCCATCAGGTCACATACCTAGGTTGCAGGTTCTCTTCCAAATTGGGGTGCGTACAGGAAACAACTAGTCAATGTTTCGCTCTCACATCAGTGTTTCTCTGTGTGTGTGTCTCTCTTCCTCTCTCTAAAATAAGTAAAAGCATATCCTCAGGTAAGGATTAAAAAAAAAAGAAAAGCCCAGAAACAGATGGCTTCACCTAGGAATTCTACCAGTCAATCACTGAGAGATGTATTAACACCAATCCTTCTCAAATACTTCTCAACTCAGTCAATGATGCCAGCATTACCCTGATACAAAGGCAGACAGGGTTATCAAGAAAAAAGGAAATGACAGACCAGTATCCTTTTTGTAAAGTACTGTAAAATTCCTCTACAAGATGCTAACAACCTAAATCCAGCAGCATAATAAAAGGATTATACACCATGACCAAGTGGGTTTTATCTCAAGGAATGCAAGAATAGTTCAATATATGAGATGCGATCATTGTAATTCATTAATGGAATTAAGTGGGGAAAAATCATATAATCATTTCAATTAATGATGAAAAAGCATCTGACCAAATTCAGTTCTTTTTCATGATAACACTTAAAACTAGTAACAGGAGGGAGCTTTATCAACTTGGTAATGGTTATTTAGAAAACCCAACAACTTATATCATACTCAGTGGTTAAAGCATGAAAACCTTTCTTCCTGAGATCAAGAACAAGGATGTCCACCTTTAACACTTTTATATTCAACATTTTACTGGAAGGTTTAACCAGGACAATTAGGCAAGAAAAAGAAATAAAAGACATCCAAATTGGAAAGGAAGAAGTAAAACTATTACTGTTTGCAGATGATATGATTTTCTTTTATTTAAATAATATTTTGTTGTTTATGCTATTACACTTGTCCCAGTTTTTACCACTTGGTCCCCTTTTACCCAGGCCCCCTCACTCCCTCAGGCAGTCCCCACGCCATTGTCCATGTTCATGGGTCTGGCATGTATATGTTCTTAGGCTACTGTATTCCCTATGCTGTACTTTGATCCCCATAACTATTCTGTAACAACCAATTTGTACTTTGTAATCCCTATACCTTTTTCACCTGTCCCTCCAATTCTCTCCCATATGGCAGACATCAAAAGTTCTCTGTATCTATGAGTCTGTTTGTGTTCTGCTTGTTCATTTATTTTGTTTTTTAGATTCAGTTATTGATAGATACGTATTTATTACCATTTTATTGTTCATATTTTTGATCTTCTTGAAGAAGACCCTTTAGCATTTCATATTAATGGTTTCCTCCCTGTATGTCTTTGATGCCTTTCAATCTGTGGCCCACCACTGGAGCTCAGAGGGAGTGAGTCCAAATAAGTTTGTCTGCAGGCCCTTTAAGAGAAACTGCCTGAGACTCTAGCAGTTTCTGTGTTCCACAGCCTCAATCCCTACTGGTTTTTACAGCCAGAAGTTATGGAGACTTATCTTTCTGGCATTGGAATCCTGGGCTAGGAGGCCTAGTGTGCATTCTTCACTCTCAATATACTGCTCCCAATTTTTATCTGCCACACATGGGTGTGGGACCAGCCTGTTCCACATCTCCTCCCCTCTTACCAGTGTGGATGTAGTTTCTTCTTTAATTCCATAGTTGTAGAACTTGCATTCGGCTCGATTTCTGATGGTTCTGAATGATGGTGATTCTGTAGTTAACTTGTAATTTTGATGTTGTTGTGCAAGGAGGTGAGCCATGTCTACCTAGGCCACTATCTTCCAAGATTCCCTATTTGAATTGTTCTGATATGATTTTATATGTAGGAAATTCACAGTAAAGAGCTAATAAATGAATTTAGTAATGTTACAAGATTCAAGATCAACACACAAAAGTAAGTTGTATTTTTATATACTAATGATGAAAAACCAAAACTAAAATTAAGAAAACTGACTTCATTTGCACTAACATCCAAACGAATAAAATACCTGGGAATAAATTTAACTACAAGGTATAAGACTTACACACTGGAAACTACAAAGCATTGCCAAAAAAAATTAAAGAACACCTAAATAAATGGAAAAATATTTTGTTCATCAACTGGAAGACTCATTTTGTTAAGATGACAGTACTCGCCAGAGCAATCTATAGATCCAGTGCAATCACTATTAAAATTTCAGAGACTTTTTTCACAAATGGAAAAGCTGATCCTCAAATTTATATGTAATTTCAAAGAACACCATATAGCCAGAAAAAATATTGAAAAGGAATAAATTTGCAATACTCAAACTTTCCAATTTCAAAACTTACTGCAAAGCCATGTAATCAAAACAGTATGGAACTGGCATAAAGTAAACATAGAGACCAGTGGGGTAGAATTGAGAGTTCAGAGATAAATGCAAACCTCTATGACCAATTTACTTTCACCGAAGGTGCCAAGACCACTGAATAAGGAACTACTGTTTTCCTCAACAAATGGTGTTGGGACAATTGGTTATCCACATACAAAAGAATGAAGTTGGTCCCCCACCTTATACCATATACAAAAATTAACTCAAACTGGATCAATGATTTATGTATAAGAAATAGAACTATAAACTCCTAGAAGAAAATACAGGGGTAAATTTTTATTACCTTGGGTTTGACAATAGATTCTTAGATCAAAAGCATGAGAGACGAGAAAAAATAGGTAAATTAAACTACTTCAGAATTAAAAACTTTTGTGTATCAAAGGACATGAAGGAATAAAAAGGCAACCTACAAAAGGAATAAACTATTTGCAAATTGTATGTCTCCAAACTTTTTAATGGTTAACTTTATGTTATGTGTATTTCACCTCAATTTTAAAGCTAAAACTTAAAAATTATTTTAAAATCCTTAAATAGTATGATAAACTGAAATTAGAATGTTTCCTGACTATCAGAATGGAAGCAGAGATGGGGCTATTATGACTACTGTTACAAAGTTCTACTGATTGTTTCTGACCAGAGTTGAGATTTATTCCTCAGTACTTTTATGATACTCAGTGCCTGAAAGGACAACCAAGAATAGAGTGATGGCAGTAAGAGAAAGTTAAATATGGGGTAGAAGGATAGTGTATTTATCAGAGGAATCACAGCTCTTTTTATTTGAGAGCATCCTTTCAAGTGTATCCAACACCCTTCCCAGTTGAGATCTTCTTTTATCCTCAACTACCAAAAAACTTGAAACCAAATTCTAGCAACTTAACTTCATTTGCCTTATGATAGCATCTTTGGGTTAGTAAGTCAGGGTGCTGAATCTCTGGATTTCAATGAAGCAGTTGACAAATTCTTATAATGTCACTATAGCATACCTTAGGGCTCTCTCCTCAGTCAGTGTCATCCTGATTTTTTAAATCAGATTTATCATATTTTTTTGAATTTAGTAGGGTGACATTGGTTAATAAAATTATATAGGTTTCAGTTATACAATTCTATAATATATCACCTGTATATTGTATTGTGCTCACTATGTCAAGTCTCCTCCCATCACATTTATTCTCCCTTTTATGCTCTTCTGCCTTCTCCTATCCCCACTTCCTCTCGTTATCATCATACTGTTGTCTTTGTGAGTTGTTTTTTCTTTGCTTAATCCCATCAACTTTTCACCAAATGTGAATCCCTCTCCCCTCTGACAAGTGTCAGTATATTCTGTGTCTATTAGTCTGTTCCTATTTGGTTTGTTAGTTTATTTTGTTCATTAGATTCCACATGTAAGTGAAATTATATGGTACTTGCCTTTCTCTGACTGGCTTATTTCACTTACATAATACTCTCCAGGTTCATCCATGCTGTTGCAAAAGGTAAGATTTCCTTCTTTTTTATGGCTGAGTAGTATTCAATTGCATAAATGTACCACAGCTTTTTATCCACTCATCTGTAGAATGTTTGGGCTGCTTCCAAATCATGACTACAGTAAATAATGCTGACGTGAACATAGGGGTGAATATACAGTGTATTCTTTGTGTTTTGGTTTCTTTGGATATATTCCCACAAGTGGAATTACTGACTCATAGACAGTTCCATTTTTTAATTGTTTTGAAAGAACTCCATATTGCTTCTCACAGTGGCTACACCAATCTGCAAATCCACCAACAGTCCACAAAGTTTCCCTTTCTCCACATCCTTGCAAACACTTGTTATTTGTTAATTTATTAATGATAGTCATTCTGGTAGGTATGAGGTGATATCTCATTGTGGTTTTAATTTGCATTCCTCTGATGATTAGTGATGTTGAGCATCTTTTCATACATCTAGTGGCCATCTGTGTGTCCTCTTTGGAGAAGTGTCTGTTCAGGTCATTTGCCCATTTCTTAATTGGACAGTTTGTTTTTGTTGTTGAGTTTTATAAGTTCCTTACATGTTTTGGATATTAAGACCTTATCAGATTGTATCAGCGAATATGGTCTCCCATTCAGTGGGTTGTCTTTTCATTTTGTTGATAGATTCTGTGCTGTGCAAAAACTTTTCAGTTTGATGTAGTCCCAGTTGTTTATTTGTTCTTTTGTTTCCTTTACCTGAGGTAATATATCAGAAAAAATATTGCTATGAGAAATGTCCAAGATTTTACTGGCTATATTTTATTCTAGGATTTTTATGGTTTGAGTCTAATATTCTTGTGTGTGGTTTATTTTTGTGTATGGTTTAAGAACGTGGTCTAGTTTCTATCATTCTTTCTTTTTTTTGCACCTCGGTCCAAATTTTCGAACACCATTTATAGAACATACTGTATTTACCCCACTCTATGTTTTTGCTTCCTCTGTTAAATATTAATTGACTACAAAGGCATGGATTTATTTCTGGGCTCTCTATTCTGTTTCATTGAGCTTTATGCCTATTTTTATGCCAGTACCATGCTGTTTTGATTAGTATGTCTATGTACTATAGATCGATATCAGGTAGTGTGATTCCTCCAACCTTGTTCTTTTTTTTTTCCCCCGATTGCTGTTGCTATTCAGAGTTGTTTGTGGTTCTATATAAATTTCTTTATCCTCAGCTGAGGACGTGCTTACTGATTTTAAGAGAGGGGAAGGGAAGGAGAGAGAGGGAGAGAAACATCAATGAGAGAGAAAGAGACATTAAATGGTTGCCTCTTGTACACGTCCTGACTGGAAACTGAACCAGGAACCTAGGCATGTGCCCTAACCTGGAATCAAACTAGCGACCTTTTGGTTTACAGGATGATGGTTCAGCCACCTGAGCCACATTGGCCAGGCCTCCATATACATTTTTGGAATATATTTTTTTAATTCTGTGAAATTCATCATTGGTATCTTGATAGGAATTGTGTTCAATCTATAGATTGCTGTGATTAGTATGGACATTTAATGATGTTAAATCTTCCTATCCATTAACATGGTATGTGCTTCTACTTATTTGTATCTTCATTTCTTTCTTCGGTGTCTTATAATTTTCCAAGTACAAGTCTTTTATATCCTTGGTTAAATTTATTCCTAAGTGTTTTATTCTTTTTGAAGCAGTTATGAATGGGATTGTTTTCTTAGTTTCCCTTTCTAATAATTGCTTTTTTATATACTAGTAATGAACTGAGTTATAGATATTTATTTTGTATTCTGCTACTTTACTGAATTCATTTATCAGTTCTTATAGTTTTTTTGGTGAAATCTTTAGGGTTCTCTATATAAAGTATCATGTAATCTGCAAATGACAGTTACTTTTTCTCTTCCAATTTAAATGCCTTTTATTTCTCTTGTCTGATTGCTGGGGATAGAATGTCCAGTACTATGTTAAATAAGAGTAGTGAAAGTGCATATCTTTGTCTCTGATCTTAAAGAAAAAGCTTTTAACTTTTCCCTGTTGAGTATGATGTTGGCTGTGGGTTTGTCATACATGACCTTTATTATGTTGAAGTATGTTCCCACTATTCCCACTTTGCTCAGAGTTTTTATCATAAATGGGTGCTGGATTTTAACAAATGCTATCTGTGCATCTAAAGATATAATCATGTGGTTTTTAGCCTTCATTTTTTGTATGGGGTGTATCACATTTGTTGATTTGCAGATACTGTACCAACCTTGCCTCCCAGGAACAAATCCCACTTGATCATAGTGTATGACCTTCTTAATGTATTACTGGATCCTGTTTGCTAATATTTTGTTGATGATTTTAGCAACTATGTTTACCAGGGATACTGGCCTGTCATTTTCTTTTCAGTGTCTTTATCTGGTTTGGATTACAATAATGCTGTCTTCATAAATGAAGCTTGGAATCCTTGCTTCCTCTTGAATTTTTTGGAGGTTTAAGAAGAATCAGTGATCATTCTTCTTTGAATGGTTGGGAGAATTCTTCTGTGAAGCAAGCCATCCATCCAGTCCAGGATTTTTGTTTGTTGGGAGTGTTTTGGTTACTGTTTCAATTTCACTAGTTGTAATCTATCTATTCAGATTCTCTCATGCTTCCTCATTCAGGTTTGGAAGATTGTATCTTTCTAGGAATATATCTACCTCATCCAGATTATTCAATTTATTTGTATATTGTTGTTCGTAAAATTTTTTCAACACTTTGTATTTCTTTGGTGTTAGTTACTTCTCTTTCATTTCTGATTTTATTTATTTGGGTCCTCTTTTTTTCTTGATGACTCTGGTTAAAGGTTTGTCAATCATATTTGTCTTTTCAAAGAACCACCTCTTTGTTTCATTGAATTTTTATAGTGTTTTTTTAGACTCTGTTCTGTTTATTTCTGTTCTGATTTTTATTATATATTTCCTTCTACTTACTTTGGGCTTTGTTTGTTGTTCTTTTCCAAATTCCTTTAAGTATAAAATTAGATTGTTTGAGATTTTTCTTGTTTCTTTGAGATGGGCCTATAATGCTGTGAATTTCCCTCTTGGGGCTTCTTTTCCTATGACCCATAGATTTAAGGTTATTGTGTTCTCATTTTCATTTGTTTCAATGTATTTTTTAATTTCTTCTTTGATCTCATTGTTAGACCATCCATTATTTAGTAACATGATACTTAACCTCCATGTGTTTGTGTGATTTTCAGTTTTGTTCCTATGATTGATTTGTAGTTTCATGCTATTATGATCAGGGAAATACTTGATATGATTTCAATCTGCTTCAGTATATTGACACTTGTTTTGTGTCCTAACATATGGTCTATCCTAGAAAACATTGCATGTGCACTTGAATAGAATGTATATTCTGCTGCTTTCGAGTGAAATACTCTGAAGATATCAATTAAATTCATCTGATCTAGTGTGTCATTTAAGTCCACTTTTTCCTTACAAGGATTTTCTGCCTGGAAGAGTTATTCATTGATGTCATAAAGGTGTTAAAATCCCTTACTATAACTATATTACTGTCATTCTCTCTCTTTATATCTGTCAGGGTTTGCTTTACATATTTAGGTGTTCCTATGTTGGAAGCCTAAATATTTACAAGAGTTATATCCTCTTGTTGGATTTCTTCCTTTACCATTATGTAGTATTACTTTTTCTGTCCCTTACTATAGCTTTTGTTTTAAAGTTTATTTTGTAGATACAAGTATTGCTACCCCAGAATTTCCTTTCTTTCTGTTTGCATGAAATATCTTTTTTTTCCATCTCTTTACTTTTACTCTGTGTGTATCTTTCATTTTGTGCTGGGTCCCTGGTAAACAGCATATATATGGGTCTTATTTTATTATACATTCCGCTACTCTGTGTCTTCTCATTGGAGCATTTAGGCAGTTTACGTGGTAGTGATTATTAATACGTATGTATATATTGCCATTTTATGTTTTGAACTATGTTCCTCTCTCCTCTTCTTCTTTTTCTTATTTTTCCATCTTCTTAAAGCAGGCCGTTCAACATTTCTTGTAATACTGGTTTGGTGGTAACAAACTGCTTTAGTCTTTTCTTGTCTGTTAAGCTCTTTATTTCTCCTTCAGTTTTAAATGATAGCATTGTTTGGTAATGTAGTCTTGGTTGTAGGTCCTTGCTTTTCATCATTTGGAATATTTCATGCCAATCCTTTCTGCCCTGAAATGTTTCTATTGAGAAGTCAGCTGACAGTCTTATGGGAGCTCCCTTGTAAGTGATGGTCTTTCTCTTGCAGCTTTTAAGATTCTTTCTTTGTCTTTAACTTCTGCCTTTTTAATTATGATGTGTCTTGATGTGGGCCTTTTTGGGTTCATCTTGTTTGGGACTCTCTGTAGTCCTGAATTTGTGTGTCTTTTTTCTTTACCAGGTTAGGGGAGTTTTCAGTCATTAATTCTTAAATAGGTATCTTGAGCCATTACTCTTCCTCTTCTCCCTCTTGCACCCCTATAATGCAGATGTTGTTAGGTTTCATATTGTCCCAAAGGTCCCTTAAACTATCCTCATTATTTTTAATTTTTTTCGTTTTGCTGCTTTGATTGGATTTTTTTCTACTTTGTCTTCCAAATTGCTGATTTGATCCTGTACTTCATCTAACCTACTATTTATTCCTTCCAGTGTATTCTTGATATCACGTACTATATTCTTCATTTCTGAGTGTTTTTTATTGTGCCTGTATCTTTTTTAACGCTGTTGTAGTTCTAAGTCCCTTGAGCATCCTTATAACCATTACTTTGAACTCTGTGTATCTGTTAAATTGCTTGCCTTCATTTCATTTAGCTCTTTTTCTAAAGACTTCTCCTTTCCTTTCATTTGGGGTCCATTTCTTTGTCTCCCCATTTTATGTTTATGCCTGTTTATGTTTGTTTCTGTGTAATAGATAATCTGCTATGACTGCCTAGTCTTAGTGGGATGGCTTTTTGTAGTGTCCTGTCGGACCCAATGGCACAGTCTTGTTGATCAGCTGAGCTGGTTTTCTAGGAATATCCCTCATGTGGATTATGTGGGCCCTCCTGTTATAATTGAGTCTTGATTTCTCTTGGCCTATTTGTGCATAAGATCAGCCCTCAGGCTGGCTGGCTTTGAAGCTCAACCCTAACCTCAGCATTCAAGCTCGTGTGCAGGTGCTGACCATACAAAACAGAGTTTGTCACAGCAAGGTTTGATGCCTGCCTAAATCTTCTTTTTGATGTGCTACTTCTGAAGTTTATTCGATTCTGCTGTGATGTCTGAATCTGGCCACTGGGTGTGTTGGTTCTGGGCCTCTTGGGAGGGTCTCTGATCCAGGCCAGAATCAGACACTGCTTGTGTCTGGTCCTTGGCAATTGATTTGTAGCTACAAGCAATGTACAATTTGTAGATGCCTCTTACGGGCTTGGGTGCACACCAGAAAAACCAAACTGAACACCAAGTCTGGCTTTTTTTAGCCCCAGGCCCAGGGGGCAAGTAAGCAAAAGTCCCAAGGCATCCCCAGATCCACCTCCAGCTGCTTTTGTCTGCTGCTGCCTGTTGGTCACTTTTCACTGAAAAAGTCTCTGGCTGAATCAGAAGGATGGGGCTAGTGGAAGTCCTCTGATGGGGTGGTGATGGTCAGGCTTCAGGGAAGGTGGTAGGTGTGACCCCTGCCCTAGAGCCATATGACTTAGTCTGTCCCTGTTTTGCCCCGACCTCAGCAGGGCAGAGCCACAAGGAGTCATTTTAGTAGGTCTGTCAAAACCTGGGATGGTGGTTCTCTTCAGATCTCCTGTGAGAGGAAAGCACTAGTCAGGTTCATGGGAAAGTGGGAGCGGGGAGTGAATGGCCCACACTCCAAAGCCAGACACCTAAGTCACTAACACCCCCTGAGTTTGCCCAGACCTCTACACCTTAGCCAAGTCAGCTGACTCTTCAGCAGGGCCTAAGGTTTGTAGGGTAAAGTGAAAGGGAATGAAGTCCAGAGGTGGGGAATTGCTTTCCCCAGGCTGAAGACACACTGGAGGGGAGTGCTCCACCCAAGAAAGATGATGTTTGCTGTATTGGAAAATGACTCAGCACAGGGATACTGGTGGCTGTTCCCCCAGGTCTCCCAAGAGCCATGAACCCCAGACTCACACGACTGTAGTTTGCTCCGCTCTCCCTTCACTGGAGCCCAGGGTGAGTGGCTGTAAGCAAAATTTTGTGTGTTGGCCCTTTAAGACGCTGTGTGTGTCTTTAGCAAATTCCCATCTCTCTGGTAGAGAGAAACCCCGTTGCTTTTCACAGCTGGATGTTGTGTGGGTACCTCTTCCCAACTCTGGTGTTCTAGGCTGGGGAGCCCAGCTTAGGTTTAGGCACCACACTTCTCAGGGGGAACCCCTGCAGCTGAGATATTTCTCCGGAACCTCAGGTGCCACCTTTAGGTGCAGGTCCAGCACTTTTCACATCTCTCCCCTTCCTGCCAGTCTTAATGTGGCTTCTTCTGTAAATCATTAATTATAAGACTCCACTTTAGCTAGTCTTCATTTGGTTATTCAGGAAGATTGTTCTTGCATTTAGTTGTAATTCCAGTTTGGTCCTGTTAGTAGGTAAGTGTAGCTTCATTTACTCCACCACCATCTTGAAATCACTTACCACATTTTTTATGCTAGATGCTAGAAGGCTAGCAATTCTTGGTTGACAGACTCAGGATATTAAAAAAATAGGAATGGATTATTATTATGGATTAAATATAACAAGGTGAATTTTATCGGTGGTAAGTCTTAAGTCTTTGTACATACTTGGGATAAAAAACACAAACTAAAGAAGGACACCATTAGACTGACGTTGCCTAATTACAGCATAGGCATTAAAGAGCAGCAGGATGTGATCACTGTTAACCTTTGAATATGAACTAGCACAACTGGGTTGTTTAAATTTAGTGTTGAAAACTGTTCTGTACTAATCTGGCATATTGTCCTCCATTCCATTTCATAAGACACTTTGATAAACTTAAAATAAATCCTAAGGTCTTTGTCAGGGATGATGAGGAGGATATTCAAACCCATGTCATGAGGCACAGGTGAAGAAAACAGAAGGGCTAGTCTTGAAAATATTGGCACTCTTCAAACAATGAAAGCTATCCAAAAAGAAAAAAGAGAAAGAACAAAAGTGACTACCTGTGTTGTAATGAAAGCATTCAAGCAAGACTAGGTAGTGTTTTTTGTTTGTTTGTTTTCTTAATATTCTTAATGATTAATGAGTGGAACCACATAGTAACTACAGTGTCTTTCACCCTTAAGATTAAAGAGATCTACATAATTACTTGAAAGCAGGCAACATGAGGATGGGGAAAAGGACAAATATGTACTTAAACCAATGGTCTAATAGAACTCAAATAAGTACTTCGTGGATGCCTTCTAAATTCAAGGCATTGTTGGAGGTACTATGAATAATTCAGAAGTTACGAAATTTTCAGGTTTGGGTCATCATCAGTGGGAACATAACATGTTTCATTGGCCTTATCTTATAGTCTAGTCTCCTGAGACAAGATCTAGGACTGGGAAGCCCAGCACAGCTGTCTTCTTCAGGAAAACCTGGGACACCATACTACTCATTCTCTGCCACAAGTTCCAGGAGAAGACCACTCCATGACTCTGCAGCACTTGGTAAATATGTCACATGACAAATCCCATCCTACACATGTGTCTCCTCCACTCTAGTCTCTTCTTCTGACTACTCTTTTAATTAGAAAAAAATTGATTTCTTGGGTATCATGTTGCTGTTGGGGGTCTTATTTTCATGAAATAATATATCTGTTAGGTATTTAATGAACAGTTTAATACTCTTGTTTGGTCATCAATATAGGAGGAACTAAATAGAACTTAAAAAATGGAACTAGTTTTTCCTCTTATAAAAATATTATGTGCTCTTATTAACACCTTAGTATTTTACTGAAATTGATATAATGCTGAACAGTTTAAAAAGTGGTTTTATGTACATTCTCATTTCATCAATAAAACAGTCCTATTAGGCAATGGATATAATACTATATTTAACATAAAACTGAGTCTTAAAAGAGGACACATTCATATTATTAGTAGATGTCTTACACAGGGTAAAATGGGATTTTCTGACTGTAAGCCCAATGTTCTTTGCATATTAATTGCTTCTACTTCCCACTTTTTAAAAAATGAGGTAAAATTAAGTGACATAAAATTAATCATATTAAAGTGTACAATTCAGTGACATTTAGTATATTCACAGTGCTGTGCAACCATCATCTCTATCCAGATCCAAAACATTACCTCAAAAGGAAACATAGTACCTATTAAGCATTCAACCTTCATTTTCTTTATACACTGCCTAGTCAGGCTAATCTATTTTCTGTTGCTACTTACAGCAAGTTTCAGGTGTACTCTGACACCTTATCTAACCACTGTTTAAATGTGGGAACTTTTGGTGATTTCTACCAAAGAATCCTTTATACAGGAAAATTGAAATTGTAAAACATACTTATATTAAAGTGTGCCAGCTTCTAAAAATATATAGTGCACCAAAAGTATATTATAGTCATTTATTTTACAAATATTTGTTGACTGCCTCCAATTTATATATCTCCCTCTGTCAAACCTATATTTTGGTGAAACATCCCTAGTTTCTGGGTCTAGAGCATGCTTGAGGGTAACAAAGGGCACAGTGATGGATTATCACATTCAGCAAAGAGCTCTGATTAGATATGCCCTCTCAGTGTTATGGGTGATTTAATATTCGTACTGTTACAGTGAACCCAGATGATTTAGGCCAGTATACCTTTTGTTTTGAAAACAAAACTACTAATTGTAAACTGTTTTTTCTTCATCTCCACTTTTGTGCCTCACCAAATGAGTTAGGGTAGGAACATTCATTTGAGTCTAGGTGTATTAATGTCACTCTAGAAAATAATTTGTTTTAGTATGTTATGTGAACAACTACTGTGGCAAGAAAACACTACTGTAGACCAATATACTATTACTAAAAATTCAGGGAGAAAATGAACTATTTAAACTAGGAAGATGGGGTGAATTTCACAAAAACCCAAATTTTCCAGAAATTAGTGTTTATATTTTTTTTTACTCATTTACATTTTGATTGATAATTATAGATCCTGTTTATCATCTCTTTGTCAGGTACTGTGTACTTTTACAAAAACTCTATGAGATTGTAATATTAAGTTCTTGTTATAAGTGAGGAACCAAGACCCAGGAAACTAAGTAACTTTTTAGTCAAGGGTTGGTACCCAGAGAAGCCAACTCAAGCCCTGTGTGCATACCATTTAGTGAGTTATTTTTCTTCTATTCTTCATTATTATTTCTTAGTCTTAGCCACTGTTTCTTGGCATTGCAGTTATTCATAAAATCTTAGTTGAAAGGGCCTCAGAGGTCATTTACACCAGTGTCAGCATCTTCTCTAGTTATTTAGATGCATTAGGCAATCAACATTCTGGAAAACAATATCTAACCATACTCTGATTTCTCTTCAGATTGCATACATCTTTCACCTTTTACAAAAGATTTCTGTAGAGAGGAACAATTCTGAGTTTTTAACCAATTTTTTGAGGACTTGCATCTGTAAGGCTAAAAATTATAACAATAAGTAGCATCTAATCTCTAATTCATAATCATTTTGCCAGATTTTAATATAAACCTAATAATAAGGGCTAAAATTTATTTAGCGTCACTCTCTATAGGCACTGCCCTGAACCTGTTTTATGTATTATCTTTATTAAACCAACTCTAGGAAGTGTTATCGCCCTTTTCCATCTTAGATAGCTGAAGCTCGAAAAGGTTAAGTAACTTGCCCAAGCTCACACAGCTGCTTTATGATGAAGCTGAAATTTTAATCAACCAACTCTCTTAACTCACACTTTGCACCCTTCCAAAAGTGGTGTCAATTCCAAATTCATGAGTTTAAATTTCACATTATGTATGTGATTATATAGTGACAACTAATGATGAAATAAAATAAATGAAAAATGCCTATTTGCCTGGCAGGAGAAAATAATCCTAAACTAAACAGCAATATCTTTGCTTAATAATTACCCCATAATAGAGTGATGGGCTCCAAACTAACTAGAGCAGTTCATTTGATTAGCTTGGTACAGAGTGGCTTTATTGAAGGGATGCTGTATTAGTTGTGGTTTTAGAGTCAGGTTTTAGAAAAGCTTCACAAAAAAAAACAAGAGTTTTGCTTATAAATTTCATAAATAGAGAGTGTGCCAGGTGTTGTTTATCTTTGACACTTTGTTTTAAGGAAATGTAGGCTGCCTGTTGGGGTAGTGACTTGGATGCTAATTAATGCTTTTCCCCCTTCTTATTGTATAAAATTTTTCCACTTGGTACTTATAAAGTTACTTTTTTAGCTTTGTAACCTCCTGGGATATTTACTGTAAACATTTGTGCCCCCAGTTTAAATGAGTTTCATTCTTTCTTAAACAATTGAGTCATATCATTTATGATCCAGGAAAATACCATGCTTGTTTGATTCCCATTTTTACAGTTTTCAAAAATAAATTGTACTTTATATCAACTCTCTTCTGTGTTCTCTCTTCTTAATAGTAAACTCTTCTGGAAAATCCTGAATTTGATCCATTATTTGTGAAATATTAGAAAGCTATACTTACCACTTTTTACAATAAATAAGGACAAGTTTTAAATTGTAAATTTTACAAATCATAATATAAAAATACCATGTAAGGCTGGTTAAGCATATGAAAGTACTTATGTTTTCATTTTTATTTATTCATTTATATCTTAGAACAAAATACACTTGGAAATAAATGTAAACATCCAAGGATAAATTATACCATAATTCATGCTGAAGTTTAAGTTTTAACCACACATTGTTAAAAGTAAACTGGATTTTCAGTTTGGTGTGTGGACACTAAATTTGTGTCTCTGTTCAGGAGTCATATTACGAAAATGACCTCTTGCATCAAAGGCCCCTCTGCAAATGAAACAGAGATAAATGATTTAAGCCCCTAGTGTAGAGCCTGGGCTTGGTAAGAGATACTTAAGAAATGTTAATTCCTCCCCTGACTGATGTGGCACAGTTGGTTGGAGTCTCCTTCTGTAGCTGAAAGGTTGCAGGTTCAATTCCCAGTCAGGGCACATACATGGGTTGCAGGTGCCATCCCTGGTTGGGGCACACACAATCTCTGGTCTGTCTATGGGCACGTAGCACCAATCGATGTTTCTTTCTCCTTTCCTCTCTCCCTAGAAACAGTGAAAAAAAAAAATGTCCTCAGGTAAGGATTAAAAAGAGAGAGAGAGAGAGAGTATTCCGGACAAAATGCAGGCATAGGTAGAAATGCTTCACTTCCTCACACAGCCAAAAGAAGGATAACAACCAATGTAAAAACAATAAACAACCAGAACTGCCAGAAAACCAAACTGCATGGAACTCCAACAACCAAGGAGTTAAAGATACATTTATCTAGACCTGTAGGAGGGGTGGAGACAGGAAGCTGGGTGGAGACAGGAAGCTGGGTGGAGAGGGTCAGCACCAAGGTGGTGTGAGCAGGTGGATCTGGCTGATGGGGAAACTAAAGACTCAAAAACTCTAGCTGTAAAATACTGTGGGGGTTGCAAAGGTGGGAGAAAATCCCAGTCTCACAGGACAGTTGGTTTGAAAGTGTGCTACAGCAGAGGGAGTGGCATTGTTCCCTCTCTGACCCCTCCCCCATAGACAGTGCCACAATGTAGCAAAGAGAGTTGCCCCACCCTGGCAAATACCTAAGGCTCTGCCCCCTCTCAACATATCAGGTACACCAAGACAAAGAAATATGACCCAAATGAAAGAACAGATTAAAACTCTAGAAAAAGAGCTAAGTGACAAGGAGGTAAATAACCTATCTGATGCAGAGTTCAAAACACTGGTAATCAGGATGCAAAATATGAAGAAATGAAAAATTTGGGGGATGCAAAAAATGAAGGAAGAAATGAGGGCTATACAAATGAAATAAAGGAAGATATACAGGGAACCAACAGTGACGGGAAGGAAACTGGGACTCAAATCAACAGTTTGGAACAAAAGGAAGAAATAACCATCCAACCAGAACAGAATGAAGAACAATTCAAAAAAATGAGGAGAGGCTTAGGAAGCTCTGGGACAAGTTTAAGCGGTCCAACATCCAAATCATAGGGGTTCCAGGAAGAGAAGAGGAAGAGCAAGAAATTCAAAACTTATTTGAAAAAATAATGAAGGAGAACTTCCCAATCTGGCAGAGGAAATAGACTTCTAGGAAGTACAGGAAGCCCAGAGTGCCCCAAAGAAGTTGGACCCAAGGAGGAACACACCAAAGCACATCATAATTACATTAGTCAAGATTAAAGGTAAGGAGAGAATCTTAAAAGCAGCAAGAGAAAAGGAGACAGTTACCTACAAAGGAGTTCCCATAAGATCATCAGCTGATTTCTCAAAAGAAACCTTGCAGGCAACAAGGGGCTGGAGAGAAATATTTGAAGTCATGAAAGGCAAGGACCTACATCCAAGATTACTCTATCCAGCAAAGTTATCATTTAGAATGGAAGGGCGGATAAAGTACTTCCCAGATAAGGTCAAGTTACAGGAGTTCATCATCACCAAGCCCTTATTTATATGAAATGTTAAAGGGACTTATTTAAGAAATAGAAAATCAAAACCTATGAACAATAAAATGACAGCAAACTCATAACTATCAACTACTGAACCTAAATAAACAAAAACAGACTAAGCAAACAACTAGAACAGGAACAGAATCACAGAAATGGAGATCACATTGGAGGGTTATCAGTGGGGAAGGATAGGAGGAGAATGGGGGGAAAGGTACGGGGAATAAAAAGCAAAATTGGTAGGTACAAAATAGACAGAGGTTAAGAATAGTAAAGGAAATAGAGAAGCCAAAGAACTTATGTGTATGACCCATGGACATGAACTAAGAGTGAGGGGAATGTTGGTGGGTAGAGGGGTACAGTGCAGAGTGGGGAGAAAGGGGAGAAAAAATGGGACAACTGTAATAGCATAATAATCAATAAAATATACTTAAAAAAGTTAATTCTCTTTCCTCACACATGCTTATTGGTTTGTTGTTTTCTTCCCTATCTTTGTTTGCTGTAATCTCTCCATACTTATGGAATATGTATTTCAAAATATATCACTTTATTAGAGCCTGTTTTGCACTGAAACCAGTTAAGAATAATGAGGCCCCTATCCCTATACTCAGTTGCTTACTCCTAAATATCAGAAAACAAGAAAGGCAGTAGGAGGAAAAATTACCTGTTTATTTGAAGTCTGTTCTTTTCTAATACAAATGCTGATGAATTATACTGTTTTCCATGTACAGATTCTTTGCAAGCAAAGAAAGTCAGAAAGGTACCTCCTGGTTTGCCTTCTTCTGTAAGTACCCATTTTTTTGACTTTGTGCTAAACAAACTGATTTCAGATATTCAGTATTTGCTGGCTATAGGATATATCTGATTGGCGTCAGTAAGCAAGCACATTTCTCATAGTAACTGTTTGCTGCTTAACAGAATCATTGATTGAGATAAATCTGCATTTAATGTTAGGTTTTTAGATTTCCCTGCAATGATTTGTAGCTTACTCATATGCTTTTATTCCATGTCCCTGTCATTTGAATTCCCCTCTTGGGAAAAGGACTAGGCCGGTAGCTGTCAAAGAAGATCTCCTGTACAGGTCTTTTGATGTTTAATTAGTCATTATGTTGCTGAACAGGAGGACAGACAGAGATTAATAGCTGAGAATCTTAGAAATTTACATTTGTAATAATCCCAGTGGAGCTAAAGACATTAAGATTCGGAGGACATGTTCGGCTCAGCTTGCCTTGGTAGGACTGAGGTTATTAATATGCATAAATCACAAAGTCAGATGTTCATTGTGAAGCCCTTGTGGATTTTAAAGCCTTCATTAAGCCTTTCCTAACTTCAGCCCAGCATCAAGAAAGCTTTCAAGCAACTAGTTTGTTGATCCCTCTTTGCTCAAAAATGTATCCTTTGAGAATAAAGAGTGTTCGTGAAGGAGGTTGGGAAGGTTTGGTGAATGATCATTAATGGCCATGGTAATCTAATGCTGTAGGCGTGTTTGTGCTATTAAATATACTTTATTCTTTTAAAGAATAAAAGTATTTGTAAATGAACCTACATCATAAATCTACCTACAATTTAAAATCCCTGGTGTGAAGAAGGAAGATTTTTTTCCCCTCTCCCTTTCCTTAGAACAAATGGGGAATGGGGCTTTTGGATTGAGGCCCCATGCCTTGTAGGGTACATCTCTTTGTTGTGTAAATGGATGTTGGGCTTTTATTTGGCAGTACTTAACACATGGGCGCAGGTGCTGCTGGATGAGTCACCGCTCATCCAAGTATACACTGAATTGGAATATCCGGCCTGGCAAGTAGTAATCTAGAAGAAGCAGCATGGGTCTGTCTGAGCTTTTCATTTTTTATTAAGGCTGAAGTAAAGATAGCATCTTCTGGTTGTTTGCTTTCCTTCTTTCCTGTGTTCTCCACCCTCCCCCTGCCTTCTATTCCTTGTGATACATGAAAACTCAAATTTGAAATCCTCTTTGAAACTCAGTTCCAGATGGATCTTAGTTTTATGCAGCCTAGGGCAGATGTGCTCTGAACCTGCAGCCTACCTGGAAGGTTGGATTGCAGCTGCAAAAATTCTTAAAAGCTTTTGCTTGCATAAGCACTTGGGCCCACTAGAGGCTGAATAGCTGCTTGATAAACAAAATGTACACAATGCCTCAAATCATTATTCCTGAAGACAGGAATTTTTTTCAACAACAGCTAAAAATAGTTGGGCAATTTACATTTTAACAGTTGTGTGCTATGTAGGGGTAGGCGGTTCAACCATATAACAGATGATTTTTGCTAGATTAACAGAAATCATATTTAAAATGGACAGAATTGCTAAAACATTTAACTGTACAATTTTCTTATAATTTATTGTTATAATTCCATGAGAATTAAAAAGTTAAATTACATATTAATATTTAGTAGAACTATACATGTAAAAAATAACATATTAGTATATGAAAAATTAATCTTATTTTTTCTTAGTTTGAAATGAATTTTAAGAAGCAATTTATTTTCAGTGTTCCATAGTTTTTTTGTTTTTAAACCAAAAGGGCAAAATAGACAGAAGAGTTTGAAGGAAAAAGACACTGGAGGTCACTAGCATTCCTGACCTTAACTACATTCACTACTTGGAAGTAGTTATCTGTATTGTCTCAGGAGGAGCCACAGAGTCAGGGAAAGCCACTGAATTCTTATGAAACCTTGATTCCTTTCAGAACCATTAGGACATTTCACAAGCCATCCCTATTTATATATTGTATTACTAGCTAACTTTGTTGGGATTTATTTGATAGTTTTATGGAACAAAATAGAATGCTGCTTCTTTACTTCTGTATTTAACAACAACTTCAGACCTGATCATCTACTTTGGAAGGATTTGGAAAATAGGTTTTAAACATATTGAATGCTATTAAGAATATATAAATTATAAATATTTCATTTAATTGAAAGTATATTTTAGATTGATGTTTATGTTGAAATCTCAAGTTTTTAAAAGAAATATTTTTTTGAAATCTTTTTTTAATATATTTTATTGAGTATGCTATTACAGTTGTCCTATTATCCCCCCTTCATTCCCCTCCACCCTGAACACCCTCTCCCACCCACATTTCCCCCCTTTACTTCAGTCCATGTGTCATAAGTTCTTTAGCTTCTACATTTCCCCTACTATTCTTGCCCTTCCCCTGTCTATTTTCTATCTACCTTCATTGCTACTTATTCTTCATATCTTTCCCCCACTATCCTCCTCCCACTACCCTCCTCCCACTCCCCTCCTCCCACTCCCCTCCTCCCACTCCCCTGTCGCTAACCCTCCATGTGATCTCCATTTCTGTGTGTCTGTTCCTGTTCTAGTTGTTTGCTTAGTTTCTTCTTGTTTTTGTTTCAGGTGTGGTTGTTAATAATTGTGAGTTTGCTGTCATTTTACTGTACATGTTTTTTATCTTATTTTTCTTAGATAAGTCCCTTTAACATTTCATACAAAAAGGGCTTGGTGATGATGAACTCCTTTAACTTGACCTTATCTGAGAAGCACTTGATCTGCCCTTCCATTCTAAATGAAAGCTTTGCTGGA
>CM052538.1:148366942-148404190 GCA_028533065.1 Trachops cirrhosus
TTTCATGACTTGGAATACTTCTTTCCAGCCCCTTCTTGCCTGTAAGGTCTCTTTTGAGAAATCAGCTGACAGTCTGATGGGAACTCCTTTGTAGGTTCCTGTGTCCTTATCTCTTGCTGCTTCTAGGATTTCCTCCTTCATTTTTACCTTGCCTAATGTAATTATGATGTGCCTTGGTGTGTTCCTCCTTGGGTCCAACTTCTTGGGGACTCTCTGAGCTTCCTGGACTTCCTGGAAGTCTATTTCCTTTGCCAGATTGGGGAAGTTCTCCTTTATTATTTGTTCAGATATCTTTTCCACTTGTTGCTCTTCCTCTTCCCATTCTGGTACCCCTATAATTCGGATGTTGGAACGTTTCAAGATGTCCTGGAGGTTCCTTTTTAAAAACAAGTATGAGAGTTACAGTGATCCAGATATCAGGGATAAAGAAGAGCTACTAAAATAGATTAAAATGTTTCATGGTTGATCCAAAAAAATAGTGTATAGCTCTCCAAGGAAGATCTGCCATCTTCTGAATCAACAGAAAAATAAGGAAAAGGGAAATTTTTGAATGGGGACCTGAAATATAAACTGAAGTAGCTAGAAAGTCCCTACCTAGTAGACTTTTTGAAAACATATTTTGTAAATCTTCAGTAAAGAGGTCATAGCTTAGGGAAAGCACTTTATAGCATTTTCTTGTCTAGCTTAGGTCTGTGCTTGATGACTGTTAGAATGGCAATAAACATCACATCCTGAACCACTGAAGAGGGTAAATGCATTTGAAAATCTGTAAAATATAATAATCCTCAAACCAGGAATCATTTTCCTAATAAAAGATATGTGGCTTTAAGTCATATTTTTTTCCAAGATTTTTTGATATTTTCATTAATCACATTGACCATGTTTATAGTATATCTGTTTGGCTATGAAATTTGGGGGGGAGGGCGGTTTGGTGGGTTATTTAGATTTTGGACTAGGTAATGTGACTGTTGAGATGGATCACATAATTTCAGAGTAACACAAATGATTATGTAGAATTGTGGTGGAAACAATCAATTCAGGATAGAAAGTGCATGACAGTTCAGAGCTCCTGTACAGAGTACATGTCTGTCTTAAAGTCAGGTTTAAAAAGTGTCCCTGTCTCCAGCTGACTCATTTTGTCAGATGGAGTCACAGGATTAACCCTTGACATGTTCCTTTAAAAAAAAAAAAGGCAAAGATTAAACAACTGCCTTGACTAGAGCAACATTTGATCCGTCTGTATGCATTTTTTTCCTGTAATATGATTCTCCTTGAGAAAAAAATTGTGCTGCAGCTGTTACATAGATTAAATTAAATTTTTTCAAAAAATATTCTTGAGGAAGAGGAAAAAAAGACTATACATAGAAGGTAATTTGTAATTGTGATAAAACGACTGCACCAACCAGTTTTAGTTTCTTTTGGATAAGGCAACTTCAAAAAGATGATATTTTGAAGCAATAAACTTAAAAGGCCTTACCATAATGTGCAAGTAGAATATGGAAACATTTTATTTAGATTACCACCAGTTTTTCAGTGATTACTGTTCTGTTTTTGAGGAATGAGTTTAATGTCATATATATATATATACACCTAACCACCACCACCCCCATTTCTAGATACACTCTTAGTAAACTGTGTATACCTAGTGAATGTATTATGTATTGGAGGAGAGAGGTCTTAAATACACATGTATGGATTTTTATCTGTGTTTTTGAGAGGGGGAATGAAGAGTAGAAACAAAAGATTTTAACTACTTATTCAACTCTATTTAAAAACTACCATACTTCACATTCAGGTTTCAGGTTTAACAGCAAATCTTACCTTATTGCTTAATAAAGTGCTTTAGAACAATAAAAGATTATGCTGTCTGACTTTACTCTGAATTTCTTTTTTACTTAACTATTTGATTATTCCTTTCAGAATAATATATTACCTCTACAATAAATAACTAATGATGAAATACTAAAAATTTTATTGTGCTTTTAATAGCCAAGATTGCATAGTTGAAGTTTAATTATGCTTTTGTTTTATCAGACAACATTGTGCACTCTCTAACTTTTCTGGCACGCTCCAGAGAAATGAGCCTAACTACTGTAGGGTTGTTTTTTTTGAACCAATATATGAAAGTTTTCTCAGTTTGGAATGATGATTGTAGGAAGAAATTGTTGAAGTATTGTCAGTGTTTTGTGGCTCTCCCATCCCCCATCCTAACTCAATTTCTATTCAAAAGTAAGATTTTTTAATTTTTTTTAATCATTGGGAGAAAAAGGAAATGTCATTTCAGATGGTTGATTTTCGTTTTTGTTTTTGTGTTTTTTTTTTTTAAGAGTAGATGTTCTGTTAGAGAAAGACTGTGTCTATGAAAGACTTGAATTTACTTTACTGGTTTTAAGACATGGCATTGTTAATTGTAAATCAAAGCTTTTTACACAGTTCTCTAAGGATTGAAATGGGTCTTTGTGGCCTCTCAGGAGGGAGGAAGTTACAAACCACTTTGCAGACTGGCATTTTAATAGTCTGCTGTACAGTGATGTTCTTTTGCAGCTGCTGCTTAGCCTTTTCTATATCTGGAGAGTGTGGGGAGATTTTATTGTTATTCTGATAGCATCAACTTTTAAAACATTGTGAAGTTAGCTGGCCTTATTGTCTGATTTAGTTTTATTACTATAATTTGACCAATGTTTCATAAGAATGAGGGGGAGATCCCCTTAGAAAATTTCTGAGTTCTGTTTCATCAAAGGTATCTTTAAAAAAAAAAAAAAGTAACGTGCCCCTTTTTGCTGCCTGTGAGCTCTTCTATGATTAACACACTTCTGTTAGAACCTAACAAGGCACAGGGAGAAGAGCTAGTATAGAGAGGTTTTGATACGGGTACATCAGAGAAAAGTTACTATTCTATTTTTTGTCCACATCAAAAAAATTGAAATTTTTAAAATAACAATGTTTTTGCATGTGAGAAATATATATGTGCAGACAATGTGTAAAACCCTTTGACTTCTAAATATAATGAATGTCTAAAATCTGTCAGGTTCCCACACTGATTATTTTTCCTTTTTGAGAAATTTAAGCATTAACATCAAAATATGAATATATAAAATATTCCTTATACAATAATGAATTTAGAGAGAGAAAACTTTTTTTAGGTTATCAGCAAGACTGCACCTTTTGCCTGTTATACATACTGGCTTTTCATACTTTTTTATAAGGAAATATAAAACCTTGTTTGTTTTTTCTATTTAATTACTGAGTTGTTTAATATATGTTAGACATTCTAGAAGAGTACAGTCCATATTGATGTTATGAGTAAGGAATTTAAGGAGATTTATAACTGAACATCTGTTTTTTGGACTGAACATTTTCATGAAATGTGTTCCTTTTTTGAATATGATTTTTATAATTTAAAAAATCATTTTTTATTCCAACTAGTTAAGAGGTACTTACATGACAGATCCTCTTTCTCCAGGAAGTGATTTTGTACAAGGCTTAACTGCCCAGATCCTTCTTGTTACACTTGATCCAGTGTTTCCAATTCCTGATTGCTTGATCTTGTGTTTATCAAAGTTGGAAGCAACTTTAGACCATGCCAGATGGCAGTGTTGCTTGAGGTGTGGCAAGCTAGGTTTCCCAGCCACGAGTGCTCTAATTTAATTGAAACTAAAAACAGATTAGCAGATCTCTTAGTTTGCCTTTCTTTGAAATAGATAATCTCATATATATGATAAAATTAATAATTCCTTGGGATATTTATTTTTTATTATGTAGCATGTGTAAGTGACTTGTATTTTTTAATACCTTGAAGTTTGCCTCATTCGCATCCTCCACAATGCAAGGACTTAAAAGAAATTGAAAGAGATTACTTACAGCACAAACCCTCCCTCTCTGCTCTGTGAGTTGGTTCAGTCCTGTTTTGCATAAGTTCCTTTTGAGTAGATCCATGTGTGGATGCATAGTGCTGAAGACTTATCTCTGGCTGTGTGGATGTCTGTCTTGGAGAGAAGCTGTGTGCATTAGCTGCAAACAGTAACATTTTCAAAATCAACATGTATTGTGCTTATCCTGTTCCTGGAATGGGCAGCAATTCTTTGATGTATTACTACAATGGGAAAACGGTAAGTCTTTTTTCTTTGTTCATTTGGCTTCTGACTGGTTTGTTTAATGAAGAGCAATGTAGATTAAATTGCTTTTTACTAAAACCTGGGAGGGTTTGTTTGATCATTTTCTGTGATTTAGATTGTGTATTTCATTGTAAGTAGTGTCAGTAAAGTTGTGTCTTCAACACAGTTTGTCAATAGTTGTTGACTTATTTTTAAAATAGTATAGAAAATAAACTTGAATTTCTGAATTGTTATTTTTAATGACTGATTACTAGCAGTGAGCTTGAAAGTACCTTTGTTTTAATGTTTTATTGTTTGCAAATATATAATCGATATATGAAGTACATGCACATATATAGTATGAGAGGATTATATCATGCTTTTTAGATGAAGGCAAAGATGAAAGTCATATTGGATATTCATAAAAATAACAAGTATGAAGCTCTGGGAATGATTAGGGAAGCAGTCAGCTAGTGAGGGCCGTATTTCCTGTTTGGAGTTTCAGGTCCAGAGCCTGACTTTACTGGTATACCATCTGTTTCCAATCAAACTAGAATTTTGACCCTGTATAGATTAATAAAATAAATCAGTATTTTTCAAAGAATGTATGTATATGTTTCCTAATGAATGTATTTCTGATCAATTTACAGCACATGATTAGATGTTTTAAAATACCTTTCTGTGTTGCTTAGTAAGACTTTTCTACTTTCATTACTTAGTATTAATTATTTAGTGTGTTTCTGCAAAAATATCTTTAATTCAAAGATTTCGTATATTCTAAAAAGAAAGTGAACTTCTCTGACAAGGAGCATAGGAGGGAGTTATCTTTGTAAGATATTTGTTAAACATTATAAAAATGTTACACTGATGAATAACAATCCTGGGTTTATGTCAGAAATTCGGTATTTTTCTTCTCAATCATTCCCCAAGAAAGTTTTCCCTCGGGTGTTTTATTATTTACTTAGTGGTTTTTGAGGGGTGGGGGGTAAGGAATGGAAGCATTTTTAATATTAATATTTGAAGTTATAAAGAAAATTTAATCACATTTCCTAAAATAGGAATAAAATCCAGATACGTTTGTGTCTACCCTTCTTACCACTTGAATGTTTTAAAGTAGCATACATGGTGGGGCAAAAGTAGATTAATACAATAATTAATAAATAATAATGCAGGAATAAACTTTTGCATACTCACAGCTTTAAGCTTACTTTTGCCCCACCCTGGATGTTTCTAAGGAGGGTATGAGGGTACTTGAGAACTAATGAAAGCACTTCTTCATTCTCCTATTGCTTTGGTAAGGCCTCTTTGGACTTTAGCATTTGGTTGTTAACTTTTGGTTAAGATTTCTTAATATATGATAATCAAGCCAAACTTGATTAAACTCATTAAAAAGTATATGTTCACACTGCCTGTATAAGTAGAACTTTATTAGAATGTGAGAAGGAGATTTAGATGGGTTAATATAAGTGAAATTACTTGATCTGTATGCAGTTTTTCTTGCCAACTGTCTTTCAAATGTGAAAATATTTTTATGTCCAATTTTAAGTAAAATAGTCTGTTTAAAGGTGGTATGTGTGTGTGTTCAGTAAAATTAATTATACAGGACCCCTGAAGCAAAGAGACTATAACTCAAATTAAGTTTAGATTTTATTCTTTCAAAGCATAGATCACTCTATTACAACATTTTTCTTTGTTCTACGTTGCAAGGGTGGGGGGGTGGGCAACAGCTTTGATCGTATTAAGTATTTCCAGGCTTAGTGTAGATGACAGAGCTGGTACGGTAGAGAAGTGTAGCCTGAAAATTGATAGCCTGTGCCTGATATAGGTCAGAGGTGACTTATGTTCCTGAAAAATGCATAAAGAGATGATATATTTATTGTCTTAGTCTTCTATAGCATAAGGCCCTGGTTTTATATGTATTTTCTTATGTACATTGTATTTTTGCCAGTTCTGTCTAGTTTTTTACTATTATTCTCTTCAATAAGGAAGTCATGTGGTATGTAGTTACATTATCCAAAGACTATGTAAATACCTCAGTCTTAGTATATATTAGGAAATATCTACCCGTTGATGCTTTCTAATAACAACTATCACTTTAAATTAATATTTCTGGACTCTAAGTGAAGTACAGTTCTCCATTTGAGTTATGGAATTTTGATATAATTCTCATAGTGAACATGTTAAATTTAAGCCCCCTTTTTTATCCCATTTTATCAATTTATTTTAAGATGATAGGACAGATTAATATTTTGAAATGCTAGTAAGTTCACATTGATTTATTTTTACAGTCCCCTCACAGGTATTATGAAAGAGCAAGAAATCCTAAGTGGTACTGGTTAAACGAAATACTTCCCCCTCTTTTTTTGTTTTTATTTTTAAATTTTCAGGTTGATTCCATGTATTTTTAGTATGTTTTGGCTATTTTAATAATAAGAATGACAACTGTAGGAAAAACCTTTAATCAGAGAAGAGATTTTTCATATATTATTATTTAAGATTATGTGGCCATATTTTATTATTGGAATATAACAGGCTTAGACACTTCACATGCAGAAGAGAAAATGTTAACCCTTTTTTCCCCACTATTTGAAAAGTGAAAGAGTTAATGTTCTATATCATACGTAGCTTTAGTGTAGCTGTATTCTGTGCCATACTGTAAGATAGTAATATGTGTTTATGATAGAGGACTTAAACCATTTAACCATTACCTATTTTTTGAGATTTAAAAAAAGGAATAAAAATAAAAAATAGCAAGGAATAATGGATTTCTGAAGTTCCTTATAAATAAGGAATTTACCCTGCATTCAGTATTCTCATTGACATGACTAAACTATGTCCTTTATGCAGAAAGTTAGAATGTCTTAGAGGTAAAGGAAGGAAAGTTTTGGGAGGAGGGGATTCCTCCTGTTTTCTTCACCTTGAGGAGTGGAGTTTCAGCCTTCCTCTGATTTGATCAGCCTCCATTTTCTAGGTCTTGAACTGAAGATACTACAAATTATTTCAGGTATAAAAATTGCAGCAAGTATGGACATGATGTGCTTTTAATTGTATCAGGGGATTATCTTTTTTCTTATTAGAGACAACACAGAAATCCAAGTTTAAAACTCAAGCTTAAAAACACATTTTGAATATTGAGCTTCTTTGCATGGAATCTGGGGAAGATGAGATAGGAACAAACATGATTATAAGGCCTACTCTGTGTTAGGGGCTATGCTGGGGACTTTATGTTTACCTCATTTAATTCTAGCATTTACACTGTCATTTATCTGTTTCTAACCTTTTATGAGTAAGGGAAGTGAGGTTCAGGAAAGTTAAGTACTTGCTCAATCCCCACCCAATTAGTATGTGCTTTAAGCCAGAAGTGAACCCAGGTCTCTCTCCCAACAGCAGGTTTTCTCTTTTATATCATCCAGGAGCAAGTAGTCTCCATAGCAAAGGGCCAGACTTCATTTATCCTTACTACCATTTGTATCAAAACATACTAAAATGGAAAGAAAATGTAACTGAGGAAAAACACTAGGCCATTCCTAAAAATAAATATATTTTTCATATATGATCAAAACTACCAGTTTTCTGAATGCTAATCAATGTAGTCAGTCAAGGAAATTTTTATTTCTACTTAAGATGAAGAACTTAAGACTATCCTAGATATATTTAAAAACTCAGGAAACCAAACTAGCAGGTCTTTTCTTCTAATAGAATTCATAGTGCTTGAAATTGGTTTAGCCATAGTTTTGGCACCTGCCTGCCCACATAATTCATATTTTCAAGAAGTAGGGTTTCAAACAGCTAAAATTGCATTGTAAGTGTTTCTAAGACTTATTTTTCAAATAAACATTTTCAATAATAAAAGCACAGAAACCTAGGTGAGAGTGAATACAACTACATTTCTGTTTCATTGGGAATTTGTTGCTAATTAACATGAGAGAGGAAAGAAAATACAATTTTATTAATTCAGATTTCCAGGCTGTCTGTGAGCCCAATGGAGTTAAATCTAATGTGTATGATGAGGAAAACATGAAGTCATTTAATAATTTTCTGAAGGCAGACTACTAAAAATATTGAGTGACAAGGACTTTAGCTTAAATACTTTGATTGTTTTTCCCTTTACCAAAAATATAAGACTATAATTCCAGATATGAATCCAAGAAGGTTTTTTTCCTCTTGATTCAAGTGAGCACAAATACCAGCAAGGTAAAACTATAGTTCCTGCCAGGAGAGTATGTTGTCACTCACTGGTAGCTTTATTCATGTTTTAGAAAGAAATTTATGTCCCTTTCCAGTAGTTAATGAACTTGTTAAAGAAAGGGATCAGGTGCTATATTGTTGGATCTAAATTTCCTTAAAATGTGGGTAACTAAGAAGTTATGCTCATTGATTTGTTCAGTGTATTTAATCCTGGTATACAAATTTCAAACCCAGTCCCTTAAATATTCCATAGTTTACCTCACAGGAAAAAACTTGTGGCTATTATGGAAATGATAGCAGTTACAATAAAGAGCTGATGAAATATGCCCAGTGTTGTTAACTTAAGGTTAATAAAAATGTGGTTAACTTAACCTAAGAAGTGTTTCTCAGTTGAAAACCAGTAATAGTCAATTATGCTTGTTAGACAGCAGAAGTAGTAATTGATTTTAAGCAACTTTGTACCAAAAGCTGGAATTCTTTTTTCTTACTGTTGTTAGAAAGGACATACTACTTTATTTTAAATATGTCTCTAAATATGTCTCTGGAAATTCTTGGGAAAAGATACTGTTCATTTTATTTATAAAACTATTGAAAATATAAACATATATATGTACCTCATAGAAATTCTCATAGAGTTTTTAGTGGGCTAATTAGATGAAAAGAATCTTCTATAGAGATAGTTTGTGCATATTGAGTTAGTCCCTGTACTTCAGACATTTTGTTTTATAACACCTCATGGTTTCAGTTCTTGTGGTATTTAGTACTGGAGCTATCCAAATATTTTCTCCCTCAGGCTTGGAATTACTATTAAAACTATGGTCGTAGATTGTGTTTTATGGCGGAAAATTTTTATTTAATATTAAAATAGTAAAGCATAGATAATTATCAAATCTGTCATTTGTGTATTAGATATTGGGGAATTCTTAAATTAGGAATTCTTTAAATTCTTAAATCATAGGTTTATTTAAAAGTCTTTAATAACTTTTTCTTTGGGGTTATGTTTGTTTTAATTTAGATTAGAGAAGGAACAAGGAAAGTGGGAAGACCTAAATTTCAGAAACTTTAAAATTTTGCCATTCAGATTAAAGATGCTTTTTATCTGCGTGTGTGCATAAGATCAGTATTCATAGGAAATAAAGGATCCAAAATGATCACAACAATCAATAGGAAATCACTTTTAGGAAATTTCTTTAACTTCCTCTAACACCTATCTAGCACTCTTATGTGAGTATGATTATTGAACAACTTTTTTATGTAATCTTTTTTTAAAACAGCTTCTTTTTACTAAATTCAAGTTTCATAAAATTCAGGAAGCTGTTGTTTATATGTGTTACTGTGTGCGGAACTTGGGTAGGTTAATCAGCAATAACTAAAACATAAATCTTACAATAATTACTTAGTTTTTTTCTTAGTTTTTTAGTGTTAATTCTTAAATGTGCACATTTTTGAAATTATTGGCCCAGAGGTTTAATTTCAATATTTCAAGGTAAGATTTGACCTGAGTTGGGGTTTTCTTTTGTTTTTCCAGTGACCTAGACTCTTTTTTTCAGGTTTTAAGTATCAGCTTGTAAAATTTTTTATTGTTTAATACAAAATATAGTTATATACAATATAGGACAAATTAAGTGGATGTTCCTCAATATGATTTTACATTTTTATTTAAACGTTATGATGGTAGAGTAAATTAGCCAAATGATTTTATGTTGTTATTTTGCTAGGTTGAGAAAGATTGTGCCAAAGGTGATTACTGTTATTAGCATAAACTTTTTTACATAAGTTTATATTGTTTACACTTTTTTACATGGATGTCTGCATTAGCATGTATTAAAGCATTTATTGATATTTAACACATTAGAACTTAAAAGAGAACTATTCAAGCCATCTTTACAAAAGAACAAATAGAAGCTTAAACATATTGAAGTTTTGGTAATAATTTCTGTGTTAAAACATGTTCAGAAAAATGGATAAGCTTCTCTATCTTTCCAAATTAGTTGAAGGTGTTCTTAAAATGTTTGAGAGTTTAAGCTGATTATGGCCTTGTTAGACCTTGGAGCTTATGAGACTTTCTTTATTTCAAAGTAATTTAAGTGACTTTAAACTGCTAGTAAGGAAGAGTAATCTAAACCTGTATTCTTCTATAGTAAACACTAGTCATGTATGATTATTTAAATTAATTAAAATTTAAAAATTCATTCCCTCAGTTGTATTATCCATATTTCAAGTGTTTAATAGTCACATGTAACTAGTGGCTACTGTATTGTACAGCACACGCATAGAACATTCATTCCCATCATCACAGAAACCTCTACTGCACAGTGCTCATCTAAAGCATTCCTCCCATTTTCTGTGGAAGATATCTCATATAGGATATACAACTATTCTCATATTAAGAAAATTCCCAATTCATCTTATCATTTGGGATATTTAAAAATATCAATCATCACCCAAGCTATAAATCTATTTTAAAAAGCATGGAGTGACATTGTCTTTTAACTCATCACTGGGTGTGACAATATAAAAAGAAAACCTCTTTTTAGCAAAAAGCTTTTACTTCTTTGCATCTTTTCTCAGTAAGTATCAGAAAATCATTTTGCCTGCTTTCCTTGCATAGGTGTTTCTAATATTAATTATGTGAAGGATGCATTGAAATCAAGAGCACAGTACACAGCTCCAGCCTTTAGAGCTCAACGGAGAGTGGATTGCCCTGAATTTGGGGTTATCCATATGACTAAACTGAACCATCCAAACAGTAAAAAGGGAATCTTTTTTTTTCTAACTTGACTCCTATTGGTTGTATGAGCTCAAACATCCCAGGATAATTATGTAATCACAATAATTATAAATATTCATCCCTGGAGAACTCTAACGCTCAAAAAGTCAATTTGGGTGGGTGGGGTGAGGACATTAGATATATTGATGTGGATTTGTTTTTTTTTTCCAACCAGACTTAACAGTGAAAAAGGGACACTGTTAGATTTTCAGTTATATATTTGTTCACGTCAGAATAAATGCAGTGGTTCTATTCACGAGGAAAATTTCTCTCATCGCCATTCTTGAAGGAGAAAATATAATGTGCTTGGCAAAGAAGAAAGGCTGTCCCATAATAGCTACTGTGAGCCTGATATTCTTAAATGGAACTAGAATTCTAAAGACAATTTCTGAGTATCCACCATTTTTTAATAGAACATCTTAAATTACTTAATTGTATTTTTTCTGTTTCTTTTTAAATAGTTTGACTCCTGGTAGATTTTAATAATCTTAAAGCATACATGTTTTTTCTCTTAATTTTGAGATTGTTTGTTGTGATACAAAATCATACTTAAGATGAAAACATATGATTAGATCATTAACTAGGAAAAAACTGGCATCTATGTGCAGGTGATCAGATGACATAAGCAGTCTGGTTTTAATTTGTGGCCAGTACTGATTGTAACTAAAAGAGACTTGCTCTTTTTATGGAATTGGCTGACTATTTCCCTACATCTGGAGTTAATAAAGTCTTTGAGACCACATCAGTTGTGCTTTGCCGCAAGAACTCTTTGATCTAAAAAATCGAGACTGGCACAACTGCTGCTTCATAACATTGCATGTATGTTTTTGCAAGCTATGGTTAAGATACCAAAAGTGAAGTTCTTTGGCTGTATTAGATATGCTGTTATGCTGTTAGATGGGCCTCTATGAGAACCATGTTTTTCAAAACATTTTTATTAAAATACAAACATTGTACTTAATGTTAGTAAATAAATGATAAATGTATAGTAGTTTAGTTTTAACCATTTGAATTTATAAGATCTGTCCTTCAAAAGTCCATTTAACTTTTCAAAGTCTATTTACAAAAACTAACATTAAAAGTAACTTTACCTCTAAAATGAGTCCATTTTATTTTCTCTGTATAGTTTCAAAGTTGTTATAAGAGTAGACAGATCTCTTCTCCTTTGTGGCTTATTTTGGTTTTTCTTGCTTTCCTTAACAGCTCTCTATCTGATCAGCATATTTTTTATTTGACAGTAATTTGTAAATCAGTAAAGTGGGATTTATCTTATTTGCTTTTGTAACTGCAAACATTTAAAATTTTTTTAAGTGTCAGCATATTCTGTTTGTAGTACAGTGTGAATTGAATGGGAATGAGGATAAAGAAGTATAAATTGATAAATTATGTATAAATTTAAACTGGTAAATTATGTAGTTTTTTTGTGAAATGACATCAAAACTGGAGTATTTTCATAATTATCATTTCAGTCTATAACCTGGATTCAGTCTATAAACCTGGATAGAATTAGAGAACTAGTGCTGTTTCAGTCAATAACCTGGATAGAATTAGAGAACTTTATATTTCATACTTTCAGATCAGTGGTGATGTGTATAGTAAATAAGTTATTTGAGACAAAAAAAATGTTCTAGTGCTGTTTTCTAATTTTTATTCTTACTGTATTTTCTTGCTGTGTCTGTGGATTTACTTTACTTTTTTTTGTTGTTTATGGTTTCAGCCTAGTTTGGGAAAATATGTAAAGGGAATAGAGGACATCTCTATCTGTGGCTAAATTTAGGCACTGAAATTTGATTAAAAGAAAAAAATGCAAAATTCCTTCCCTGAAAACTTTTTCTTGCCTATTAGCCTATGTAATATATTCCAAACACATTTGCATATGCCCAATTATTTCATTCTAACACTATTTTCATGTAATAACACTAAGATGGAAAAATCTGTTTAATATACATAATGAAAAGAAACATTTTATCTAACATATTCCAACATATACCTCTATCTAGGATCCTTCTGGATAATTCATAGGAATATATCTTTGCCCAAACTTCTCGGGTATCACAAGTGTGTGTTTTTTACCTTTGGGATATGAGAGATAGGAAACCAACCTGAATTACCAATCCATTAAAAAGACACCCCTTTGTGCAAGTATCAGCACAAGTAGCAAGAAGAGTAAAAATGGACTTTTTATCCTTTTATTTAGAATGAATTTGTAGGATCACATCAGACTACTGTAAGAAACAGTATTTGAGGAGTGAACAATAGTATAACTGCTCCTATAAAAATGATAGAAAGATAATACTATTAGCTAATACTTGGTGAGTGGTTACTGTACTAAACATTTTACTTGTATTATGTTGTCTGATCTTCTCATCAATCCCCTGATGCAGGTACTGTAGCACCATCTTACAAAGGAGGAAGTTGAGTCTGGAGTATTAAATTTGCCAGCAGTCTTTACCATTAGTTAATGCTTTAAAGAAAGACTAAATGAATATAAATGACAGTTTATACAAACAAAATATTTGGTTCCCATTGTAATCTGTTTTCCTCAACTTTTTTATTAGTGCACAGAAATATGTGTTCAGGGTAAAAATATCAAATTATGTAGAAGGGCATAAAGTAAATATCCTCCTTCCCAGTTCTAAGTCCAAATGTATAATCATTAGGTTTCTTGTATGTAATTCCAGAAAATTTTTATGCTTATGCAAAAAAATAAGGTTTTTTACACACACTTCTATAATTTTAGTAAGGTAATCACTTTCTGCCACTTAAGTGAACACTTAGGATTTTTATTTTGAAGTGAAATTTAATGTACATATCTTTACCAGACTAAGGAAAGAAATATGTTTCATACACTGTTCATAATAGACACCTTTCCATTCTTCCTGACTCCTGATTTATTTTTACAAACCATGCTTTACCTTAAATGTTATTTATTTTTCTTCTTGGTTTCAGTAGTCATCATGAAAATGCTTTGATCATGTTTTGATTATTAAAGTTATATGGTTTCCCTTTTAGTTTTCCAGAGAAATGCCAATGTTGTCCATTTGCTACTTCAGAATGTTTATACTTTGCTTACCTGAAGCAGAGGTGGGCCAAAGGAAATTACCAGTGCTCTAACAAATTAAATGAGATGTTTTAAATAGTAACAAAGCATAGTAACATTTAATCTAACATATTTTGATTTCTGATAACTCTTATAACAGTGAAAAGAATGAATTTTATGATTTCATCTAAATTTTATTTCATGCTATATTCAAAAGGCATTGGTTTCCACCATCACATTTTGAATCGTGAGCCTATATGGATTTGTGTGTTGTAAGCAAAGCCAACACTTACGACTTTATTCAACCACGGGGTATAATTGTCACACAAAATGCATTACAGGAATACAGGGTGGAGGAAAACGTAGGTTCACAGTTTTGAATAGGAAACAGAGTTTATTCTTGTATTATTATTTATAAATTATGTGTTATTTTTCATATGAGCAACTGTAAACCTACTTTTGCCCCACCCTGCATTTGAAGTAGTATTTTTCTCTAGTAATCAGCTAAAAACAAACTTGCAGAATCAGGGGTGTCCAACCTTTTGGCTTCTTTGGGCCACACTGGAAGAAGAAGAGTTATCTTGGGCCACACATTAAATATAAACACCAATGAAAACTGATGAGCTAAAAAAAGGTTTTAAGTAAATTTACAGTTTTGTGTTGGGCTGCATTCATAACCATCTCGGGGTATGGGTTGGACACCCCTGATAGTAACCAAGTTAGACATTATTTATGTGGATTTCTGGTAGGCTTTCAGAGATATTAGGTGTAAGCCATTTTTTAGCACTTTATAATGTAGCATTCATTTTACATAAGTAATATAGTAATTTATATTTTAATTAAATTTCCTATTTCATTTTAAGGTATATGCACCATCCCCAAATTCAGATGATTTCAACCGTGAATCTCCTAGTTATCCATCTCCCAAGCCACCAACCAGTATGTTTGCTAGCACTTTCTTTATGCAAGGTATGTACTGCCAGGTAGTTGTCAAATACTACAGAAGTTATCTATTGTATGTTAGCTAAAATTTTAAAGTTGTTAGGGAAAAGAATAACTTTATAGAAATCCAGACATATTTATCTAGGTATTTTTGGCTAATGTAAATTAAAATTTACTTTTAGAGTTCTCCAGTGTGATTTATTGCTGACTGCATTGTTGAACTATCCACAGAACCATTGGAGTGCCCATGTAGTATTCATTGAATGTATAACAGACTTCAGTTGAGAAAAATGAATAGAGTTGCTATTTCTTATTTTATAATTAAATATATGAACGTATTAACAACTCTAGTTTCTTAGTTAAATTACAGATTTATATCATTCCTAGAATTGTAATATAAATAGTGAATATCATAGGACAGAATATGACTTGTTAAGATAGAAAAAGTGTTGCAGTTCCTTTAATTCATGTCTAGCAAATCTTTTTAATTTGGTGTCCTGTGGTTTTGGACTATGGGAAGCATATACTACAAAGGCAGTAAATTACTGCATAAGTGGTTCCTTGACTTTACGTTGGTGAGTGAAGTCATTGCTAACACATTTCATTTGAAGGCTGACTATAATATAGTCATTATCAATTACTTAGGTTTACTATTAGAGACTTTATTCCACCATTTCAGAATATTTGATATCATGTACATTGTTTGTTCTAGGTTAAGGACTTTTTAAAATATTTATGGGTATAACATTTAGCCAAAAATTAAATCTAACCTATCCCCAAATTTGGGATTTTTATTATCCTTAATATGAAGCTAGATATTTTGAGGATTTTCATAGCAACTTACCTATTAGTTTGGATTACTTTTTTTTTCTCTAGCTATAAAGTTTTATTCCTTTTTTTTAGGTAGTAATTATACAGTTTGAGAGGAAGAAAACTAGGTAGAAGACAAGGTTGGAAAGGGGAGGAAAAAATATCTGGAGGGTGCCCTTAGAATTTTTATAGCATCATCAAAATAAAAGAAAAATTTTTAGCTAAGGAAAATTTTATATTTCTCTTTTTGTCTTAGATGGGACCCACAATTCTTCTGACCTTTGGAGTTCATCAAATGGGATGAGCCAGCCTGGTTTTGGTGGAATTCTGGGGACCTCCACTTCCCACATGTCTCAATCCAGTAGTTATGGCAGCCTTCATTCACATGACCGCTTGGTAGGCTGTAACACATAACTAGGGTGTAGCAACACTTTGTCCTCACTTGTATTTCTTATTGGATTACAAGTGTAAGATTTGGTTCTGCCAAAGCTTCTGAAGTTTGAAATACTTCTAAGCTTACTGCCTTAAGCATGGCTTTTTAAAAAGTAACCTACAATAGTAACACTCTTCAGCTCTAACTTGTGTTCTTTTTGACCTATTACAGTAGTTGTCCAGTTATATGTGCATATTATTCAGAAAATGTATTTATTATATTATGTCTCTCTCTCTTTCCCTAGAGTTACCCTCCACATTCAGTTTCACCAACAGACATAAACACAAGTCTTCCACCAATGTCCAGCTTCCATCGAGGCAGTACCAGCAGTTCACCTTATGTTGCTGCCTCACACACTCCTCCAATCAATGGATCAGATAGCATTCTAGGTGAGCTTTTTGGGGTGGCAAAATAGCCTAATTATAGAATTTTCAGTGAACCGCATATCTTTCAAGAATATTTTTAGTATTGAATTTAAAAGTGAAAGAAAGGAAGAAAAGAAACCTTTTCATTAATGTAGATCCATCTTTAGCTTACTAAGTACAACACATGCAGAGTATTTGCTGGTTTATTGTGACAGTTGTGAGATAACAATAGAGAACACCCTTGAAATAATGACTGAGTGCTAAAAAAGCGTGCCAGCTTGCTAAAATTATTGATTTATTTTTCTACTTGAAATATTTAGGAACCAGAGGGAATGCTGCTGGAAGTTCACAGACAGGTGATGCACTTGGAAAGGCTTTGGCATCTGTGAGTATTGATTTTACATATTCTACTGAATGAATTTTATACTGTTGAATGCAGTAACTATATTTGGTGGGTAGTATGTGTCATAGTTAAAACATGTAGTTATAACGGGGTCAACTTCATTATTCATTTAGCATTATTCTCAGTTTGTATCAATTCATGCTGTCCTTAAAATAACTCATGAGAATATTTCACACAAGGTCTGTTCTTCTAACTTCAACTTAAATATGTCTTTGTCTTAGTGGGACAGATATAGATACAAGGAAATTTAGGCATTTTAAAATCTAAAGCAAAATTTCCAAGATTAATATTTAAAGCCATTTATTAGTTTCAAATATTACTTAGTGAGTTGCCCATTAACATAAGTCAAGTGGAACCAAGAAAGACAACTCAGTTATTTTTCTGCTACAGAGACGGAAGTGCTTTTATAAGGAATTTTTTCAGGACAGAAAGCATTTTACATTTTTTTAAAAGCAAAAAATAATCATGTGCAACTGATTCATTCAAGAAATAGGAAATGAGAACCTTCCCCACAAAAAGCCAGATTCGTTGAAGAATTCGTGCTAAAAATAGTAAAACTGATTCGAAGGCATTCCATACTATTTTCTTGAGCATCTAATTTATATCACATCAGGACATTAATGACAAAGCAATGATTTGCTTTAATAAAAGCAATGATTATGTTTTAATATGTGATCCTTAAAACATTAAAGTCCCTTTTGAAATTTTTTTGGGGGTGAAAGCATTTACCAGCAATCCCCAGAGATTTCAAATCTAAATTATTAGAAAAGAGGCACCACTTTTTTATACTTCCTTTTTTCTTGGGCTTTTTCTTTCCTCCCCCACCTTTCTCCTGATTGATATGCCTCTC
Source organism: Trachops cirrhosus (assembly GCA_028533065.1). NCBI lineage: Eukaryota > Metazoa > Chordata > Mammalia > Chiroptera > Phyllostomidae > Trachops > Trachops cirrhosus. The sequence goes on from CM052538.1 coordinate 148,384,838, forward strand.
AGAATTCCCACAGAGCTGTCTCATATTTTCTATGAAGTAAATGCGTCAAACACATTTATTGCTGTTCATGGGGAGGGTACACCATTTACTGTGAGAGTAATTATTGATAATAGGAAGGAAGCAACTATTGAACATTTGAGGAAGTAAACCTCTTTGTATGTGGTTTCTGTGAATAAACCTTTCTCTGGAGTCTAGTACAAGTTTCTTGAGAAATGAAGCCAAGTCAAACTTATCTATCACATAATGGAGCCCTGCACAAAATAGAGCTGTTTGTTTGTTGAATTCAGTCTTTTATCATATAACAAAAATGGTGATGGTAACAATACCCACAAAAATATCGGCTATAATTTGAGCGGTTACTAGGTGCTAGGCTCTATACTAAATATTTACATGCTTTTTTCATTTAATCCTCAAGAAAACCCTGTGAGGTTGGTATTATTTTCCCCATATTACAGATGAGGAACTAAGATTTAAAAGGTTAAGTAACTTCAGCTCAGGAAGATTAAGTTCTTGCCCTAGGGAGTCACCAAGCTAGGAAAGGTAAAGCCCATATATATTAGATGAGAACCCTGATCTGATGAGCTTTAGTACTCTGTTCCTCCAGAAATAGCAGTGCTGCAGTGAGTTGTTTTATAGGATGATGTGAATTAAAGGCAGTTGTGCTGCTTTATTGCCACCTGATGAAAACTACCTACTTAGGATGACAGTGATTCTATAATATTAAATCTGAAGGCTTCCCAGGTATTTGATTGGCTTGCCTATTTCTGTTTCTGAAAGAATCAGTAGCATGTATTTCACAGGTAGGAGGACAAATAATATTTGAGCCTTCAATACTAGCAACTTTTTAAAATATAACCTGTATTTCGGGGCTTTTTTTTTTCTCAAAAGTCGGTTTATTTTTTTCAAGGAAAATTTATGTATAGGAATCTCAGCATTCAGGTAGGCTAGAATTTGTGGTGTTCTCAATGGTCTTTCAAGCTCTTTTTCAGTTACCCTTCAAGTCCTTGATTATTTTCCCATGTTATAACCAGCATATGAGCCAATCAGTTGGCATTGGGAAAAGAAAAATACCAATTAGTGCGAGTGGAAGCCAGGGAAGAATGTTTAATCTAGTTAGTGGGTGGGCTTTGGTTGTCATGGAAACTCAGCTCTGTCATCTTATGTTGTTACTAGGCAGGAGCAGCCAGGTCATTCCATAAATCATTTCTGTCATAGCTGATGGTGATGCATTCCATCTGCTCCATCACTGCATGCCATAGTCTGCACACTTCAAATCCCTTCCTTCAATCCATCTGCTGCTCCCCTCCCCACTGGACACCTCCCCCAAATACATTCTTTCCCTAACTCCATTACAGACTCACATTCACTTTAGTGCTCTCAGAAAACAAAACTGAAAAAGCAAAACATTACATTAGGGATAGGAAGGATTAGAAGAGATGAGGAGAAGGAATTTTATGAGGATTACATTTAAGAGTCTGACATACCAGAATTTTATGTTCAGTATTACAGATCTTTGAAAATGGTGACCATGAGTATTTTGAAATTTTAAGTTCTTTAGAATGGCGTGTCTAAAATAGCATCTAGTTTTAGATGGAGAAACACCATCCTATTATCATTAGAAGATATTTCTAGCGTCCCAATTGTCTGATATATATCTTAGCAGGTCTTTCATGTGTGAAACATCAGAGGGTACAACCTTTGTTCTTCAGTTTAGGTATTAAAGAGCACACAGAATCCTGTGTGATTAAACATGTAAAGCCAGATAATACATTTGCAAAGGTTCCTTTATTTTAGGTTTAAGCCTGGATAATTGTGGTCTTAATCTCAGGATAGCTAGCAAGAGAATTGTACATGAAAGTATTTACACAAAGTTCCCAAAGCCCTGTGGATTATGCATTAGTTTAGATAATAAACTAGAGTAGATAGAAGGAAAGGAAAATCTGGGTATTTGTGCCATTTCTGATGTGTTTCCCTGAACATTTGCCAGACAATAACCCTTTAAGATTGTGCCCATGGAGAGTTATATAGAGGAAGAAACATCTGGTTTATTTCAGTGCTTAATACCATATCAAAACACTTGGTCTTTAATTTAGAGGAGATCAAACAAGAGAACTGTTTAACTTTGTTGATTATATCAGACTTCTTTGTGATAATTTATGTTTCGATTTCTTCAGAGCAAAGAAGAGAGTTTTAATCTGGATAGTTAAATGGTCAGCAGTCTCTAACAAAAGAAAAGAAAATTTGGGGAAGTTGACGTTTAAAAGTAATTCATGAAATAAGTTTCTTTGTGCCTTAGACTCAATAACATTAGCATAATAAAGATTAACTGAAATGTGCACTGTAGTGTTTAAAAAATTGGTCTCACAGTTCCAAGGTTGGGCTTGGAAGCTGTCTATTGTTTCTTTTTTGTCTGAGGCCCTTTTCATAACCCTCTGGCTTATTGGCACCCTGCTGATTGGAATGGACCATGACTGATAGGAGGAGGAGCCTCATTTGTTGCAGTAAAATGAGGCATATTACCGTTTAAGCCTGGCAGAAGGTATTGGGAGTTATTCATCATTGGTCATTTAACAGTACAAGGACCATGGCTGCATGCAGAATGAGTTCTTACTTTGTGTTTATCTTCTAAATTCTAAATCACTCCCATTCCTATTTTTTAAATGACTGACTTTTTTTTTCCTTTCAAACATCAGTGTAAGAGTTCTTTAAGGTCAAAAAGCACAAAAGGTAATGTGTTCCTGATTTAGAATACTCTCTGTGAAATAAGACATTATGTTTAGAATTTCTTAAAGTAACACAATTTCTATGTAGAATAAAGTATAATTTGTGTGTTATTTGGTAATAGAATAAACATGCAGAGTTGAAGTTTAATGAAATGACCTGTGATCTAAAAGGCTGTGTTATTTTGCCTTTTTAATGTTGTGTTGGTCCTCCTCTCTCCACATACACATTCTTTTTATGAAAGTAAAAGGGACAAGAAAAAGTCCTATAATTTGCCAGGCTGTCTGTGAGTTCAGGAAAAGTATTAATAGCAATTCTGTCTGTCATCACCTTAGTTTAGGAAAGAGTAGAACCAGGGAATGTGATAGGTGAGTTAATAAAATGGTTTTTATTGTACAAATGGAGAAGCTGCTTTTGAAAAAAAACAGAAATTGTTTTTTTATTTGATACATGTTTGGTACTGCTTCTCTTTGCATGATACTTTTTAAAGGGTCACACTTATTTTATATACAGCATAGAGCATTTTGCTAAGTCATTGCAAAGTAGTGGAATGTAACTCTAAAGTATAACCTCTTCCTTTTTTGAGATAAAGAAGTTGTCCCCAGTCCTTGACTTAGTTAGGGATTATGCAACACTAAGGCAGAATTATCAAGGAGAATAAATATTGATAGTTAACTTATACCCTCAAAAGCTCACACCTGCCTAACAATGTGGTATGGACATTTAGTACATCAGTAGTAATTCTCAGAAATAGTGGTTTACTATATTGTTCTCAGAGCTTCCACCATAAAACTGATTTGTAAGTGAATTCATCTTTATAAAAACTAAGATCTTTTTAACCCTTTTGGTATCTGTTACAGAACCCCATTACATAAATACTAAGATAAACACCACCACTTACTAAGTCCTGATTTTTTAATCAAAAAGTAGTAAATTCTATGTGCAGTTTAATCACTCAAGTATTTAAAAAAATATCAAACACTTACTTTTACATGACAGGGACAAACAGTAATGGATTCAATTTTGAACGATATAAGGCATTCAAGGAGAAAAGTACAACCAGCCTACAAAAAATATTAATGTAACGCACAGTGTGAAGTAAAAGGCTAAAAAGAAGTATAGGTTATTCTTAGTGTATAAAGGAGGTGACATTTGAGCTGTGCTTTGATGTGGTATAGAATTCCATCACTGAGAAGTTACGAAGCAGGCATTTTGAAAGGATAAGCTGTGTTTAGAAAATGAGGAAAAAATATATTTTGTTTGGATTATAGAGTTATATATATTATATGTAGGTAAAACTGTAGAGGTATTTTTGTGACCAGGTTATGAAAGACATCAAATGTCCTTCTGTTTTATAGTAAGCCATAGGTAGTATTCCATCACATTCGACTGTTCAGAACTGGTTGAGGACAACAGCTTAAGCAATTATGTATGGAATGAAAGGAGCAGGGAGTAACTAGGAATATCAAGATTTAAATAATTTAACCACAAGTTCTAGTAAAGGTTTGAAGAAGTGTCATGGCACTGAGAATGACGTGTACCTAAACTACAGAATTGTGGAATCTGTGGTGGGAAGTGTGGAGGGAAAGGGGAAAGGAAGAGAGAGATAAAGTGGTTCTCACCACCATAGAAAGGGTGGTGCTAACTGAGGCAGAGAAAACAGAAGAGATGGGAAACGTAGGGAGCTTGGGCAGTGATGCAGGTTTGGGTTTGGACATACTGAGCTTGAGATGGAAGAACAATAGGTCCAGATGGAGAAGTCCAGCAATCAGTATGAGGATAGAGATACCAACCTAGGAGTCATTCACAGGGGTGTCATAGTTGATGCTTTGTGAAAAATGATTTTACCAAGAGACAAAACACAGATAGAAAATAAAACTGAGACTAGGGCTCTAGGGAAATCTACATTAAGGGAAATGGAAGAGTAAAAGAGGGGTGGGATCTAAGAAAATAAACCAAGAATCTAAAAGAAGCACTCAAATGTTAACTTCTCACAAGGATGATACCATATATTCTTTCAACAAAAATGTATATATTTACCAGCATTGTCGTAGAATCTGAAACTATTTCAGATTCTGTATAATTCAGATTTTGTCTGAATAAGACCAAGTCCTTGCTTTCCTGGAGCATACATTTTGATAGAGGAAAGGGTAAGAGACTGATAATGAGGTAGTACACAAATTTGGACCATTAGGAATTAATGTAAGGAGGTGTGACAGAGAGGGAATGCTATTTGTCCAATGCTTTCATACTATTAATCCTTACAGACATGAAAATTTAAAAATCAGTCATTTAATCTAGTTTATGACAAAGTTCTACATGGAATTGAAACTTTCCTCCTCATCCACCCATCATCAATGTTACCAGCCTTTCTCTCCCTTATCAATTATTATAGTCAAGACGTATTTCATAAAAGTTAGCGTTAGTTCATAAAATGTATATTTATTTGACTCTTAAACATGAAAAATAGTGATTCAGGGGAATGTCAGGGGAAAGGGGGAAGGGTTTACAGGAACAAGTGTAAGGGACACATGGACAAAAACTAGGGGTGGGTGGAAATGGGAGGGAGGTGGGGAGGGCTGGATGGGTGGGCTGGGATGGGAGTAAAAGATAGAAAATTGTACTTGAACAACAATTAAAATAAAATTTAAAAAATAAAATAAAAAAAGAAAGTGATTTATAAAAGTAAAGGGAGGTGTGTGGGGATATGTTTGTATTGAAGTTTGATGATCTAATTTACTTATATGATTGAAATAAATTACTCTGTGTATGCTGGCCACTGGGAACCAAAATTTTGTCATTAGCTAATTTTTACATGTGTCCCCTGAATTTTTTAAAAGGTAACAATTTAAGACCACCAATATTAATCTTAGATTATCTCCCTATTACTGTCTTCCCATAAAGTCTTCTTCACAGCTTAGCTTTTTCCAAAATGGCTTTCTAACTTAAATATACAACTTCTAGATCTGGCTACTTGGAGAGAGTTGGTGTTTAAAGACATTTACAATAAAAATTTAGTGACATCATTGGAGTATTTTATTTGAGGTAGCTATACCTATTTCTATGCAAAGGCAAATAGAATGTCTGGCTGCTTGCAATTTAATCAGTGTTGTCTTTTTTAAAAATGAAAGTGTTATGTTTGACAATTATAATTTGTGGAATTTTGCTTTAATGAGACTGTCCCAATAGCTGGCTTTTGCAGCATATTATACTGTCTTTAAAACCAATTCTGAGACTCCATATATAACATAATTTGAGCCTCTTTAAATTCATTAGAGCTCTAAGCTTATTCAGAGCAAGGTTATTTCTGTTGGATGACTCTGCACCCACGAGTAGTTTTCCATTTGACCATAGTCTGTCCACATAAATTGATTTGTCTGCCTTAAGTTAAATGCTGAAATGTGAAGATGATTTATTGCGATGATTATGAGAATGGGATTATCCTAAAGATCTCCTAAGGACCATTAATGCCTGGATTAAGGAGACATTTTAAATATTGAATGGTTAATTATAAACTTGAATAAATTTCTGTCATATTTTTAAGAAATAATGAAATAAATATAAAATACTGCAATAAAAGTACTGGCCGAAACACCAGAATATTTGCATCCAGATATGTTATCTTCTTTAAAGTAAACCTGTTAGGGAGTAAAGTCCACTGATCATTTTGGGAACGTTTTTTAAAGGACTTTCAGGGTTTTTCACTTTCTTCCAAGGTGGCAAAATATCCTTTGAGAGCAAGTTAGATTTTTTACAGTGCTCACATATCACTTGGTTCTATTGGCAAAAATATAGTTGATCTGAGAACTTTTTAAATGAAACATAAGGGGTAACTTTTTAAAAATTACTTTCTTTGGATTTTAAAACTTTTTAAAGACTCTTCTCTTCAAAAGATAAGTTAGTAGTTTCCTGAAATACTTATTTTTAATGTATATCACTTATATTCTGGAAAGATTGTTTATCAGATTTGTTATTTTGTACTCACTTCTCTTTTTACTCTAAAATTAGAAACTTTAAATTATTTTCAACTAGGATAATAAAGAAATAGATATGATCTATTTTCTTCCTCTTGTATTAGAATATATACATAATACTTTTTAAAATTTTTATTTATTTTTAGAGATGGGGTAAGGGAGGGAGAAAAAAAGGGAGAGAAATGTCGATGTAGTGCGAGAGAAACATGGATCGGTTGCCTCTCACATGCCCCCAGTTGGGGACCTGGCCTGCAACCCAGGCATGTGCCCTGACAGGGAGTTGAACCAGCAACCTTTTGGTTTGCAGGACAGTGCCCAGTCCACTGAGCTACACCAGTCAGAGGTATATGATACTTTTTAATCCTAGTTTTAAAACTTGGGCTTTTATAGCCTTATATAATGGAATAGTCCTAAAATTAATGAAATAGGTTTTCACTCTGAGTCTTAGGAATGATCAACTTAGATTATAAAAATAAATCCATGCAAATGGATTTGTAATTTTGCTGTTGGCACATATTAATATGTGTATATTTGTTGTTTTCTGGTTAGATTTATTCTCCTGACCATACCAGCAGTAGTTTTCCATCAAATCCATCAACACCAGTTGGATCACCCTCACCTCTCACAGGTAGGCTTTTGTTTTATCTAACTACTTAATAACATGTATGGGGCTACTTGGAAATATTTGAAGTTAATTTTTGAAAAAAATCCAGTAAAAATTAATGAAAAAATGCATTTTGAGAAAGTATATAAACAGAGCTTTCCTTCTGAGTTCATTTTGAAGGATATTGAAATATTTGCTCGCTTTGAATTATTTGTTTATATCTTCTCTTATTCATAAAATAATTTGTGGTAATGTCTCAGAATAGTTGTTAGATAAAAATAAGGCAAGGCAATTGGGTGAAGGTAAAATATGGAAATAGAGATATATCAATAGTTTTTTATAAGATAGTACAGAAAATAAAATAATCTATTAAGAAGTAATATAACTTCTTCCTTGTTTCCTGCATTTCCTTGTACCATGTGTATGGTTCAGGAATGAATAACCATTTCTACTAGATAATTTGTCTTTATTTTTAGGTCCACTAACTTAGTGTCTCACATATATGTAAATAAATACCTGGAGAAAATGTTGGATTCCTTCCTTTTTTCCTTCCTTTCTTCCTTCCTTCCTTCCTTTCTTCCTTTCTTCCCTTGGCTAAGGAAAAGAACTCTGTGAATATACAGATAAATATTGTTAGTAGAGGTAAGTGGTTCAGATTTGCTTTGTTTTCCTTTTTTTTCCCCACATTAGCTTTAACACAAGTTTCAGATATATCCATCCTACAGTATAAATTTGTTGAGATACAATTATTATTGTAAATAGGAATTTTTAGATTTATTAGAAATAAATAAAATTACAGGAGAATGCTTAATATCTGTTAAGCTATAATTTGAAAGCTTGAACTTTATTTTCTACCAGTTTTTGGAGAAAACCATGCTGAAGAAGAAAGGTGTTCTGAGGAATGATATTAGTCAGGCAACTGGGTAAAAATTACCATATTCCTCCAACAGTTGACCTCAGGAATGATTCTTTTCCTGATCAAGCCATTAGTTAAGTCCATGTGGCTTTGTTGTTGTTAAGCCTTTTTTTCATTATTCAGAATTTCTTAAAATCAGGGCCCTGGCTATCACCTGTGCTTTGTGCCTTATGACTCTGCTAGAAGGCATTTGGGTATGGAGATGATGAAGTGCTGGCAGCTGCCTTCAGCTATTAGCGGGTTCTGCCACTTTCTCAGACACCATGGCTTCAGCTGTCTAGTAAAAGTTGAACAGCTGTTCCCTGTATAGACTGGACTATGAAAGACCCATTGACTTAAAGTTGTTGTTTAACAGAGAGCTGAAATTACAGGAAGAATGATGTAACTTTAACCCTACTCACCCTCTTGGCAGAGTTTTACTGAAATTATCAGTATCATTTTTGCCACAGTCTGTTTCCCTTTCTCCTCTGAAGTACTGTATTAGCCTTACTATATGTTCCCACTGCCTCAGCTCCACTGCCTAGTAAGATAGCTATAAAAGTGTCCTTTGGTTTTCATTAACATTAGGTGGGAAAACAGGTGACAGAGGAGCTTAGAATTTTTGAAGTGACACCAGTAAAATGGAAAATCAGACTTAGACATTTTTCACAAAATAATGGTTCAAAATAGAATCTTACATTTTCTCCTCTATCTTTAGTTGATGTTAAATGGGCGAGATCCTTTCTTCCCTTAATTCATCTTATTAATAAAAATCTATGGACTGTTGAATTGTGTAATGAAGCTATTAATAGGCTTTTTAAATCCAGCAGTCCAATAAAAGAAAAAGACTTTTATATACTGCTGAAAGGGCAAATTGACAACTGATTTTATGCAGGTATATCTTCCATCTCCTGTATCTAATGTTTCCTTGTTATCACCACTTACCCTCGTACACATACACATCAAATTGACAGAGCAGAGATGAAGAAGGAGGAGGAAAAAGAGGAAAGCAACACTATGTGATAAAGTATTCATAGCTGAAGGAAAAATGAAGAAGATGGAGAGCCCTGACCAGTGTGGCTCACTTGGTTGGGAGTCTTTTCGCAAAACCAGATTGCCACTTTGATTCCCGGTCAGGACACATGTGTGGGTTGCAGATTCGGCCCCCAGTTGGGATGCATACGAGAAACAACCAATCCATGTTTCTTTCCTTTCCCTCCCTCCCTTCCCCTCTCTCTAAAAATAAAATAAAATCTTTAAAATAAAAGATGGAACAAACCATAGCTCCCCTATAATGTAGAAATTGTTATGTACTTTATATGGTAGTGGCCTGTTTCCAAAGTAAAAAAATCCTGGCCACTCTGTGTTCTCTACACCTGCCCTATTCCTTATGCCTCATTAGCCAGACTGAGCACAGACCTTATAAGCATTAACAGATACAAAGCCACATAGGCAACTTCTAAGGCAATCTTCATTCTTTCTTAAATATTGCTCATTTTCCTTGGGACATTTTCAGGCCAAGAACACACATGATATTGTATCATTTAGGATGCTTTAGGCTGGAAAAAAAAGAGAGAAACTCTTGTCTCAGCTAGCTTAAATAATAAGGGGATTAGTTATTTTATGTGACAAGAAGCCCATTACAGATCAAGTTCTTGGACTAGTAGTCCGGACTGCTGCTCTACTGCTTTGCAATTTCTTCCTCGGGCTTGTGCCAAGATAACAATTCAAGGTCCCACGTGAAGACGTAACAATATCCAGTAGGGAAAAAAAAAAACATCTTTCCTTGTCTTTTAAGAATCTTTTTCCAGAAACCTCTTCAACAGATTTCCCCTCATGACTCATTGGCCAGCGTTGAACCTAACACAGTTGCTCTGCACAGACATGGGATGACCATGTTATCTTAGCCGTGAGATTTATCCCACAAGGCAAGAATATAATTACTTTTTCCCAGTTCACACTAGAAAGGATAGGCATACACACACACCCCTTCTGAACAAAATCAGGACTCTGGCAGCAAGGTAGAAGAGAAGAATGGCTATGTCTATTACAGTTGTCATTTGGGAAAAGACATGAATATTTGAGTTAAGAGAATGTGTTTACTAAGGGAACTTGGAAAGCAAACAAGCATAACCATGTTTTGATTTTCTTTATCTCCTTCTGGAATATAAATGAATAAAAGTTTAATAATTTCAGTACTCAATGGCAATCTTCAGAACATTCGCAATAAAAATAGAGAGGTAGCCCATGCCAGTTGTCTCAGCTGGTTGGAACATCATCCCATGAACCAAAAGGTTGCAGGTTCAATCTCCAGTCAGGGCACATATGGGAGGCAACTGATTGATGTTCCTCTCCCTCTTTTTCTCTCTCTAAAAATCAATAAAAAAACATATCCTTGGGTGAGGATTAAAAATAAATAAGTAAATAAAGAGAGAGGGAGAAAGGAAAGAAAGGATCCCTCAGTTTTGGTTAGTTCAATCAGTAAGGTATTTATCTAAAGAAGAACACCCCAGAGACTTCATGAAGAGAGTACTATTTTAAAAGGTGGTGAATAGTAGTCTCTCGTTATAAATGGAAAAGCATAACAAAGATACCAGTGTAAGGAAGTAAATGACCTATTCATCCAGAGCCATTGAGATGACTGATTATAAACTCTTCAGGTAGGGATGTGTGAAGAACTAAGGTGGTAATGTTGGCTAGGGCCTGGTTGTGGAATGCAGAGCACTAAATGCTGCATTAAGGATTATCCAACCTTTCCTAGCATGGGGGAATCTCATGAAAGTTTGAATTAAGGGTAAAACAAAGGGAAACAACTAACAAAATAAGAAAATTCACGGTAAATGGTCCTAAGAATTTCTTTCAGCCACACAAAGTGTTAGTATCCATTCTCTAAATTTATTAACCAGTTTTATTAGATGAAGTATTTACTAAGTCCCACTCAGATTAAGAACAGATCAGAAACACTGAGTGAATTTTAAATTTAGAGGTCAAAGAAAGTCTTTCCAGATTTTCTAGCCAAATAATTTGATTCTGTTATCCTAGTCACCCAGCTGTCTTGTTTTCTGGAAATGATCAATAAATTTTAATATCAAATAGATGTATTTTAATTCTTCTTGAATAAAAGTTATCTCTTTGGGGTGCTCACTAAAAAGCCCAGGGCAATTACAGAAATTAACTACATTAATAGTTTAAAGCTTATGTCTAATACAAGGAAGTAGAAGCCCAAAACCTCTATCAGGGCATTATGCTAAGTGAAATAAGTCAGAGAAAGATAGATACAGAGAACGTTTTGTTAGTTGCCAGATTTGTGGGATGGGCAGAGGTGAAGAGATTGAGATGTATATAAATCGCCAGTTATAAAAACAGTCACAGGGATGTAAAGTACAAGCATAGGGAATATAGTCAGTAATATTGTACAAACTATATACGAGATCTGTCCAGAAAAAGTCCAGCCATTGTTAATATGAGAATGGTTTGTGCAGTGTCAGTGTAACCTGGCAGCCAAGGAGAGTGGACTGGAATGCACACGTGTGCACAATGACAACTTCACTGTACTAGTCAGTGGGAACAGTGAACATGTGTACTGTGTGGCCATCCCATTCAAAATGACTAAGCAAGTAGAGCAACGAATCTGCATCAAATTTTACGTTAAGTTTGGACATTCCTCTGCAGAAACTATTCAGATGATTCAGAAGGCCGCAGCTCTGGGCAACTGTTGATTGACAGCTTCATCATGACAACACGCCCTCTCATGCATCCTATCTCATGCAGAGTTTGTTGGCGAAACATCACATCACCTAGGTTTGGCACGCTGCAACTTCTGGCTTTTTCCAAAACTAAAATCACCTTTGAAAGGGAAGAGATGTTAGGCTGTGGGGGCAGCTGATGGCAACTGGGAGAACTATTTGAGGTACCAAGGTGCCTACCTTGAAGGAATTGAGGTATCATTGTCCTTTGTACAGTGTTTCTTGTATCTTCTTCAATAAATGTCTCTATTTTTCATATTACATGGCTGGATACTTCTGGAAAGACCTTGTATGGTGTCATATGGGTACTAGACTTATTGGGGTGACCACCTCGTGAGTTACATAAATGTTTAATCACTACATTGTACACCTGAAATGTAATATTATATGTCAACAGTAACTGAAAATTTTAAAATATGTATTTTTTTAAAAAGCCTCTATACATGTCTGCCATGAGGTAGCAGGGGACAGGAAATGAAGGGAGACAGTATCCTATTCTCTAGGAAACCCCTGAGGTTTTCAGCCTTTGCACTTACATTTTTCCATATTTGTACAGTGATGCTACAGTTGACAATTACAAGCCAGAGATACCAGTAATTTGAAATTTAATCTACATGTTTTATTCATATACTAGTTTTACAAAAAGTTGTCTAGTGTCAGAGTTATGCTAGCTAGCATTATAGTCTGTTTCCAAAATTTGAACTCCTTTCACAGCCTCAAAGGTTTCATCCATAGCTAACAAGACATCAGTAGGCCAAAGTTGTAAAAGTGTATGTATTTTTTTCTTTGCTGATATACAATAAATCAGGAAGAAATACTGATAATAATAATATCCCATAGCCAAAAAGACCTTTAGGCTCAGGAAGTGAGTGCTTTTATATCTTTTTATCGCATTGATTGGCCTTGGAAGACAGATTAAAAACAAAACAAGTGTATGCCTATTTTATAGTCGGGATTTATAAAATTAATTAATATGATAGATCAACAAGAATGAAGTTCCACTAATGCCCAGTATCCACTAAAATTTCACACCCCTTTTGGAGTTTTTCCAGGCATAGGATTGACTTCTGGTGAACTAATTCCAACTATCCAGCCATCCTCTTTGTGACCAGTAGCATGAATTTTTGAAATGACTGAGTGGGGTTCAAGGAGCTCTCTCTATGAAATATAACTTGGCATCTATATGAAGTTCCAACAGATACCAATGATTTAGCCATGTTTAGTATTTTGTTTTAACCAAGTATGTCATGGTGGGTAGCCCCGTCTATAATAAAAACAAAATGGGTTTGAGTGTATGTATACTTTTCCAGTGTAATGAATTGCACTTTAGAGATGGACCTTAGCATAGTTTCTTCATGTAACTATCAAAAAATAATGAATTTAGTTGATTTCTTATCTAATTCAGTGCACACCTCTTATTGTTCAACACAAGCTAGTGAAAAGACACAAAAATTGCATACAAAAGAAACACAAAAATTGCATGTTTTGCAAAACATGTTCTAACAATTCTGAGGTGTTTAACATAAAACTTTAATTAATATTTCACACAAATTAAAAAAACTCGATGAGGCTTCTGTCACCAGCTAATCACTCATTGGGAAAGATGAAGCAAAATGACTGAAAATTAAATATTGTAAACATGAAGGGAAACTTTTTGAAATAATTTAGGTTTTTTTTCAAAATAGATTATTATTAACATCTTATTTACATAAAAATTTATAATTGTATATCAGTCCTTTGACACTAATGCACTGAAATCAGTAATAAAAGTTGGCTGGGGCCCTGGCTGGTGTGGCTCAGTGGACTGAGTGCTGTCCTGTGAACCAAAGGGTTGCTGGTTCAGTTGCTAGTCTGAGCACATGCCTGGGTTGCAGACCAGGTCCCCACAGGGGGAGCATAAGAGGCAACCATAATCTGATGTTTCTCTCCCTCTCTTTCTCCCTCCCTTCCCCTCTCTAAAAATAAATAAATAAAATCTTTAAAAAAGAAAAAAGAGTTGACTGGTTGATTTTTTTATGAATTCTTCATATAGTCAGTTACTGGATTTTTCTGGTTGCTAAATTCTACTTGTTAATTATAAAATTAGTCCATAAGCTTCTGTTTTAATGAGCAATTTTAGATTGTCCTTAATTTGTGTAGTTGAATTATGATTACTTTGTACATCTAGAAGGATGCCTTTATTGCTCATCAAAATAATTTGTAATTTGCTTACCAGTAAAAACGTTAGCTGATGAAGTATATAACATATATACCTTTCTCTTACAATTTTAGAATTTAAGAGTTTTCTGTATGATCATAAAAGTACATATAATCAATTGTGGAATATAATCAGGTTATTAAGAATCTATGTATCCAGCTTGACTGCTGTGGCTCTGTGTTGAGCATAGGCCCTCAAACAGAGAGGTCCCCAGTTCAACTCCAGGTCAAGGGCACATGCCCAGGTTGTGGGCCAGGTCCCTCCCTGGTTGGGGGCATACAAGAGGCAAGTGATCAATATTTCCCACAGTGATGTTTCTCTCCCTCTTTCTCTCTCCCTTACCCTCTCTAAAATTAAATAAATGATTTTTTTTAAGAGTCTCTGTATTCAGCTTTTCAACTTGCAAAAATATATATGATTGATGGTAATACAATTACTATGTTATTCTGCTAAGTTGAAATATTAACAGTATCACTTTACCATAAGTTTTCAGTTTCCTAAATGTGGCAAATTAACCTGCAACAACAGGCTCCAGTAGAATGTAGTTAATTTAGCAATAAATGAGACAAATTAAGTAAACCTTTAACTTTGACAACTTCAGGTTTCATATATAATTTGAGCTGTCACTAAAGTTTTTATTAAGAACAATAATATATAATTGTTTTCTATAAATAACTAATTTTCAAATGCACTATCATGAAATAGTTGAGATTTTTGATCAGTTGTTCTTTTTTCTTTTAAAGCTGTTTGGCAAGTCCATTAAAACTCTGTGTTCTCACCCCATGGATAAATTAATCCCTTTATTTTATTTGTATCCTTTCTTTTTTTTTTTTTTGTCTTTTTTTTTTTTTATATTGGTACTTTCCTAAAATTAAAGAATAAACAAAATTTAACAATTTTACAATGATATTTCCAAATTAAATAGTATGCTGTGGTATAAATCATGTTGGGGAAAAATTTTTAAGATTTTTTTATTTATTTATTTTTAGAGAGAGAGAAAGAGAGGGAGAAAAACATTGATGGACCGCAACCCAGACATGTACCCTGACTGGGAATCAAACTAGTAACCTTTCAGTTTGCTGGGCAATGCCCAGCTTACTGAGCCACACCAGTAAGGGCTGTTGGGAAAATTTTTAACAGATAATCCTTAATGCATTTGCAATCCTTTAAAAGTGGTGCATTTGTGTATTACTAAAGGTACAAGTTAATATGACCCTTTAGAAAGCAGTTTAACCTTATGAATTAAGGATCATAAATATATTCGTGCCTTTTAAGTTAGAATGCTACTTATATTCAAGACATGTTCCCCATTTACCATTCGTAACATAATAATATTCATTACTATTCATAATAGCCAATCGAAAGCAACCAAAGTGTCCAGCAGTGAGGTGATGGTGATTAAGCAAACTATGATGAGAATCAGATGCATATTAATGTAGTTGGTCATTAATAGCATTATTTTAAAGACTATGTAAAATCATAGATGGTACAGAATTTTAAATTATGTATACTTTTAAGTACATTTTCTGAAGATATGTGTGCATACTGACTGTCTAAAGAATATACAAGCATAAAAAGTAGTTATGTTTTAAAGTATAGTTTTCTCTTTGTTGTCTCAACTCCCTAAACTGTTGTGTTAATGAAAAAGATTTTTTAATGTGTTGGGCTTATAAGAAGCCAATGCTATGCTGAAAGCCAAACAAAAAATTTCGTGTAATTTTAAGTACAGTTAATGAATGTCTGTACCTTTTCCTTCAGAACATTATGAAGAACACTGAGCTAACCAAGGTGTATGGGTGCTTTGGGGTTTTGTTTTACAGGTACCAGTCAGTGGCCCAGACCTGGAGGGCAAGCTCCTTCATCTCCTAGCTATGAAAACTCACTTCACTCCCTGGTAAGAGCCTCTTAGAAACATATAGGTCGCTTTCATCTGATAGTATGCAGTTCATTTGTTTCCTTTCAGTAAATCTTGAGTAACAATGAAAAAACAGTAGGATAGCATTGCACACGAATTCTTTGCTAACAAGTGGCCTGGTTTAGTTGAACAATATAAGACTTTGGGTGTGCCTTTGCCATCTGTTCCTTGGGACAGCAAGCTTCTGGTCTAAGGACAGCTGGAGTTAAAATAGTGTTATGAGATTTTTGTTTCTTTGAAAAATCTAGGCCTTTGTTTTTCTATACTTTTGCATTTATGTATAAGAGGAAACTTAAAAAAAATACACAGACCAAATAAAGCAAGAAAATTAGTCCAGCAATGGAAAATGGTTGCATTTTACTCTTTCTCATATGATGTATAGTTTATTACATTTCCATTAAAAATTTAAAATGTAATAGCAGTCATTTTAGTCATGAAGATTATTATTTCTCATGATTTCTTTTTTTTTAAAGAATATGTAAATTATACAAGCAAAAATGTTATTTAACAAACAAGGCAGTAGAATAAAGGAGCCTGTCTAGGTATTGAGCGTGAAGAATTTGTGGTTGAATGTTAACTACTGTTGCTTTTCTATGCTTACCACAGAACTGCAAAATATTATAAAAACAAAATAAGGATGACTTGATGGAACGCCAAGTCAGTCTATCATTTAGTAATTCCAGGTTGCAAATAAAAAAGTTATTTTTCTGTGACTAACAGAATATATTAAATTAGAGGAAAGTTTTCTTCTTGCATATTTTGCAAGCACACACAAGCAATGTGTGCTATTTAGATGCTAACCTTATAACTTCGCTATTAAATTTCAGCCTTCTCGTACCTTAATACAAGTAGATCTCACAGGTCTCTGCGTTAACTTTACTAACATGTTATGCAGACATGCACATCAGCTATTTCCTCATCTCTTTTGGAGTTAATCTTAACCTGTGCTTTGCCTCCTGTTCTGTCTTGACTTTGCCAGAAAAATCGAGTTGAGCAGCAACTTCACGAGCATTTGCAAGATGCAATGTCCTTCTTAAAGGATGTCTGTGAGGTACTATTTCTTTTAGATGGTGCCTTTTTTCTGTTTCATTTCATTATAATTCCTATTATCCATTTAGAATCTTCAAGCCTGTACAGACTCCAAAGTCTTTTAAAATCAAACCATTACTATTTTCATTTTTGTAGGCGTGTTTTAAGAATAGACTTTTGTTCTCTTATGTTGTTGAGAATGATTTTTTTAAAGAGCTCTACTGGCATGTGCTTTTGATTTTAAAAATTCTAATATGTTTGTGTATGGGGCATGTGTGTATCCACAGACAGACAGTATCATTTCCTCAATTTTATGAAAAAGGATATTTGGATGTGTTCACTGTTTCAGATAGGTATGCTTTATTCACTTAAAACAAAATTACAACTTAAACTTAATAGACTTGAGGATATGTCCCCAAATTGCCCTTATTTCAAAGATCAGTATTAAAGTACAGGTTATCTTCTTTTATCAACTATAACTGAGTAATAGATACAATAGTACAGTAGCATTCATCTTTCATAAACTAAAAGAAGTAACCTTACGGTAGATTGGTAAATTGATGAAGCAGCGATTTGTTTCTGAAGCTTTGTTAGTTTAGACTATTCTACTTTTTTTGTTGATTTGTAGTGCAGGTAGTCGCTTTTGAAGCTACTTGATACTGCAGTTTATTTGCTGTCTTCCATGTATCCCAAAGTAGGAAACAGAAGTTTAATGAATTTAACAGTTACCAGCAGTAACCTCCATGTCTTTTTTCAATCACTCCAGCAATCTCGAATGGAGGATCGTTTAGACAGACTGGATGATGCTATCCATGTGCTGCGGAACCATGCTGTGGGACCTTCCACCAGTTTGCCTGCTGGTCACAGTGATATACATAGTTTATTGGGACCATCCCACAGTGCACCAATTGGAAGCCTCAGTTCAAACTATGGTGGATCAAGCCTTGTTTCTAGCAGTCGATCTACTTCAATGGTAAAATAGTGCTCATCTTTTTTATAAGTTCCAAAGCCTATTGCCCTAAATGTTTTTCATGAAATATTTGTGGAAGAGGGGCCTTCTTTTTGTGGAGAAGCAGAGTGGCTTTTAAGAATTTCCCCTACTATCCTGGACAGGGTCATTGGCTGACCATTGGCCCTTAAAATCCTGCTATGATCATGTGCAAAAAAGCAGAAACTTCCTACGAGATCATTTTAGCTTAAACTTGGATTGTTTCTAGGTGCATAGTAATTGGCAGAACAGTTTTTGCCTTGAAATAGTGTGTAGGAAGTCTGAATAGCAAAAGCAGTAAAGCAAAATTGGATTTCAGGGGCTCTCTTCTCAGCCTTCAATAACAGAAGGAATGTGAAATTATTTGTACAGGTCCATATTTAAGCTTTATTCCCAAAGAGAAAATGTGGGGGTAACTTTAAGAGTGGCTGTAATTTAAGTGACAATGAAAGGAAACAATTTTAGATTAATCCCCAAAGAGAATAAAATAATTCAGTCTACCTTTTTAAACATGGTAATTCTTTAAAGGGGAAAAAGTAAAATTCTATAGCTATGCACATCAAAAATTTTATGTCAAATATCTTATATTATTTTGTATCCAAATTATCTTTTAAAGGAATGAAGCTCTTTTTTTTTAAACATATTTTATTGATAATGCTATTACATTTGTCCTACTATCCCCCCTTCGTTCCCCTCCACCCTGAAGACCCTCTCGCACTCCCCCCCTTTAGTTCATGTCTATGTGTCATAAGTTCTTTAGCTTCTACATTTCCCCTTCTATTCTTGCCCTCCCTGTCTATTTTCTATCTACCCTCTATACTACTTATTCTTCATACTCCTCCCCCCTCCTCCTCCCACTTCCTCGTTGCTAACCCTCCATGTGATCTTCATTTCTGTGTGTCTGTTCCTGTTCTAGTTGTTTAATTTCTTCTTGTTTTTGTTTCAGGTGTGGTTGCCAATAATTGTGAGTTTGCTGTCATTTTACTACACATGTTTTTTATCTTCTTTTTCTTAGATAAGTCCTTTTAACATTTCATACAATAAAGGCTTGGTGATGATGAACTCCTTTAACTTGACCTTATCTGAGAAGCACTTGATCTGCCCTTCCATTCTAAATGAAAGCTTTGCTGGATGGAGCAATCTGGGGTGTAGGTCCTTGTCTTTCATGACTTGGAATACTTCTTTCCAGCCCCTCCTTGCCTGTAAGGTCTCTTTTGAGAAATCAGCTGACAGCCTGATGGGAACTCCTTTGTAGGTTACTGTCCCCTTATCTCTTGCTGCTTC
>CM052538.1:148404690-148442372 GCA_028533065.1 Trachops cirrhosus
GGGGGTTTTTTTTTTTTTTTTGGTCTTGACAGACTACCATAGTGAGGGGCGGGGCCTAAGGTTTTCACCAGGACCGGGCACTCCAGTCGCTGGGTGGTGACGCTGTATTTGGGGGCGGGGTCTGGGAAGGAACAATGGCGCTTGCTCTGCTCTCTGTAGAACCTCAGAACCTTCTGCCACTTTCCACAAGCCAACCAGGCCCCTCTGGCACCAATTCCCGTGTGGGTGGGCCTGTGCACCCCGCGGGGCCCTTCTTTTCAGTCAGTGACCCAAAGCTCCACTTTCCGGTGCTGGGACCGAGCTGCGCGCAGTGCCTTGCTTCATAATGGCCGTCTTGCTGGGTCTGCTGGTCGCCACCTCCCAACCTGCCCCGCCAGCCACTGACACTTGTGCGCCCAGGGTCTGCCTGCTGGGGACTTGTGTGCCACCCCGGTTGCTCAGGTCTCTGCTCCGCATCCCTCACCTGGCCTGACTCCGCCCCTCCTACCGGTCTGGACGATTGAGTCTATTTTCAACTCCCTGGTTGTCGGACCTCCATGCCTTTCAATTTTCTGTCAGTTCTGGTTGTTATCTTGTTTCCATAGTGTTGCTGTCCCTATCTTGGTTGTGCGCGGGGGCACAGTGCGTCTACCTATGCCTCCATCTTGACCGGAAGTCGGAATGAAGCTCTTTTTGAACCTGCTATGTAACTGATGCCATGTGTTTACATGTTTATGGCATGGTTTTTAGGATTCATTGAATATTATGAAATATTCTCCCATGAAACATTTTTAGCTGTAAGCCATGTGATCAAGGCTGAAACTCACCTGTCATCAAAATAGTTAGGTGCCCCAAATGCTGAAAGTTTGTGTTCTGTAAAATAGGATTGGTTCCAGATTTTCATATTCACATGTCAGACAGCCATTTATACCCTTTTTTAAAAGATTTTCTTTATGTATTTTTAGAGAGAGGAGAAGGGAGGGAGAGAAACATCGATGTGCTAGAGATACATCAATTGGTTGCCTCTTGCACACCTCCAACTGGGGACCTGGCCTGCCACCCAGGCATGTGCCCTGACTGGGAATCAAACCAGTGACCCTTTGGTTCACAAGCCAGCACTCAGTCCACTGAGCCACACAAGCCAGGGCATATACTCCTTTTGGAGTAGCTGAAGTAAACATCACACAAGGCAGCCTGGTTTCCTAAGAACAGTGTTTTCAGTAACATGGGTGACATTAGATGCATGCATGCCTTAACAATCAGTTTTGGGGTATTTTTTAATGTCAACAAATCTTGAAATTCAATTCCCTTTAAAATTAGTTTTTTACCAACTTTGGATGTGAGTCAGGATTTTTCAAAATCCATTTCTTCAAAGCCATCTAGAAACTTAGTACATTTTAAAAGGAGATGTAGAGGGGGAAATTGTTTCATTAGATATTGCCCTGAAGCTTTTAATTAAGAAAGTAGTGCACATATATCCTCTAGGAATTTGTTGCTTACTTCAGAGCATGAACAAAAGGGGTAAAGAATACCAAAGATATTCTTTAAAAAGGAAAAAATCAAAATCAAGAAAAAGTCTTCGGAGCATGAGATGAGTCTGGCTTAGTCTGAGCAGCAACGTCAATGCCACAGCAAGTAAGCCATGATACTGCTTAGTGTGTCTATCAAGGTTTTCTCTTCAGTGCTACTTTTAACTCTGAGAGGACCCAGAGCTGGTGAAAATGTGCTGGAGGTCATCTGCTATAATGTACCCCATTCAGATACAATCACTAGTAGAAGTGGAGATTTAGACCTTACTGCCTGGCTTACCCTCAAATATATAATTTAATTTACTGACAAAATCTGACGTTGTCAAGTGAGTTAGTATTCATCTCCTGTCCTGAAATGAACTTTTTTTAGTCCTCACCCAAGGACATTTTTTCATTGATTTTAAACAGAGAGGAAGGGGAGGTATGAGAGAGAGAAACATTGATTAGTCACCTCCCATATGTGCCCCAACTGGGGATAGAACCCACAACAACCTCTCCATTTACAGGATGATACTCTAAACAGCTGAGCCACAGTGGTCAGTGCTTAAATGAACTTTTTAGCTGTGAGTCCTCAGTTCTCAGTTTCAACAAAAAAAATCAAAGGATGGAACGAAATAACAAACACAATCAGCCAGTGACTCCTCCCAGCTAAGTTTTCAGCATACTGTTGAGGAAGTCTCTTATCCTAATATCTCTGTTTGTGTCTGAGGATTTCCATTAGTACCCACCTGTATTGAATCAGCTCTTCATATTCTTGGAGGTTGTGTGATTTGGGGGTACATAATATTGTAACTATTGCCTGCTATCTCCAAGACTCTCCTTTTATTTATCCCTTCTCATTTCTATACAATATACATATATTCTATACAATATAGAATACATATAGAATATATGTATATTCTATACAATATATGTATATTGTACAGAAATGAGAAGGGATAAATACCCTCATATATTGTAACTGATTGTAACTAAGAAATGACACAATTTTATATTCTGGATTACTTTTCCTTTTTTGTCTTGTTTAACTTTCTGTTTAAACATAAATTTGTATTTGTTTTAGAATCCTAAAAATTAAGGTCACATGGCCAAAATTACAAAGTAACCACGGAAATAACCAGTTTATCAGCAGTTCTTCGTAACCCATAGAATTTGTGAGGTCTGCTTCTCAAAAATCTAATTGTCTTCATTCCATTTGTTTTCTGCAGAGAATAGAATTATTCTAATGAGCATAAATACTATTTCAATAACTCCACAGAACATTCAGACAATATTTTTGTTGTAATGGATTTTTGTTCTAATGGGCATTTGCTGTAAAATCACCATCCTAATTGCAGGTTTTAAGTACGATATTGCTTTTTCTCCCAGAATTTAGAAGAGTCAACATACTTTTTTCTGTAAAAGGCCAGATAGTGAATGTTTTCAGCTTTATAGACAATCTGGTCTCTGTTGCAGCTACTTAACTCTTTCATTATAACATGAAAATGTAGCCATAGATATGAAAACAAATGGGTGTGACTGTGTTTCAATAAAACTTTATTCACAAAGAAGGGTTCCTTCATTTGTAAAACAAACCAAAAAACAGACCAGACTTGACCCAGAGGCCATACTTTCCCACTATCCAATGTAGAACATAAATTAGCTTCCCAGTGGAGGTACTGAGGGATAACAAGTTTCTTTCTTTGGGTGGGGGTAGGGGGTGCCTGTAAACTTTTTGCTTATTTTGTTTTAATGACTAGTTTGGGAATTTGGTTGAAGCAGAATATTTAAGGTGAGCCAGAATGCACCGAGTGTGGAAGAGTAAGAGTTAATGACAGGATAAAAGTGGTACAGGGAGTTTAGCAATGCTATCAAGATACTTTTGGTGTAAAAACTACGTGGGCAGCTTAACCAGCCAATATAATGCCCTTGGTCAAGGAAATAGCTTTGTTGCTTAGAAACTTTCTTTACATTGTCTTTATAACAAGATTGTGCCAGTAAGGTCATCCACAGCTGATAGTATTGATTTGTAGGAGATCAGTCTTATATTATAAAAGAAATAATTGTCTGTTTTTTTTCAGTTGTTCCAGAAAAAGATTTTTATATTTCACACCAAGGAGATAAGAAGACTATCACCTGACAAAAATATATGTTAATAGGAGTCAGTGTCAAAAAACTTGACTGTTGTTTCTTTAAACTGAATAGATTTGACTATATCAAAGATTAGAATTAAATGAGGTTTTAACCACACAAAGCTTTTAACATACTTTAGCTATCTAATGTACACAAAAATTAAATTTTCTGAAAGATTGGTATATTGGGAAAAAACCAGGAAAGGGTATAATTAGTATAACCAGCCTGGCATAGTTTTAATATTTACTCATATTTTTAATGGGGTTTAACATTTCATTTACTTCATTTCCTACTTCCTTTAAGTATTTTTTATGATTTCCCCATATTTGTTTAATGTAAATGTAGAACTTAAGACTTTTCATCCAACACTCTTCTTGGGATGTGATTGATATATCATTTAAATTTTATGCACAAAATCGGGGTTTTTAGAACTATTAAAATGTCAGCATTGGACTTCAGTTTTGCTTCCATTTACTTCATGTAAGAATAAACTCTTGCAATAAATTGCTGACAAGGAAAAGTACTTAAGTAGAAAACTAAAAAGAAATAGAGTCGTTAATTTCATCTGGCCATTACAAAGAGGCTTCTGCAGTATAAGGTTATTGTACATCACATCTGTTTATGACTGTAATATCTGAAATGCTGAGGCCCATTGAGACAGATCCATGAGTGCACTTTTATCTTTTAGCACAAAGTATCAGTTATTCCGCAGTGATTTCAACTTCAAACCAAACTAAGTTAGATGAGGAGCTTTTTGTATTAAAGGAAGCGTGGTGCAAATCTTTAAAAGTTCATTATTTATGAAATAGGATATAATTTTGTTACAAGTCCTGGGGAAATTTAATACAGGCATTTCTTTCCATCTTTCTTTTTTTTTAATTGCTTGAGGGAGTTTTTTGTTGTTTAAGCTGTGGTTGGAGATGCGTGGTATTATTATTGTATGGGAATAAATGTTAAATCATGAAATTATGATTTAAATATATAAATATTGTAATTGTAAGAGATTAAGTTGTTAAAGACTTACAGGTAAATAGGGTATAGTTTTGTTTAAAATTGGCATTTGTGTCACTTATCAAAATAAATTTGGAATCATTTTAACCTTATACTTAAATATAGTATTTGGTTTTATTAGTGTAAATTGGTATACTGTAAGAATTGTTTGTCTAGGTTACAACTGAATTGGAGGAGTTTATTTTTACCTGTATTTTACTTTTACTAACCTATGTTTTCTTAAGTGGGCAATTTAAATTTTTTTTATTTTCTTTAAGACGACATTATAGTGCTTTTTAAAGATTTTGTTAGCCAGTTTTTATTGTTCAGAATTGTTTAAAATGGCAGCATTTTCTTAAAGTTTCAAAATCTTATAGGTTACATATTATGGAAATACCATTTTAGGAACTATAACAAATGGAATTCTGCCAAGTTTCTAGCTTAAAACCCCTCTTTAGGTAAAATGAAATGCAAAAAAGTACGTAAAGATCCTTTAATCAGTCTGTAGATTAGTACTGATTAATTTAAATCATTAGTATTCAGTGAATAGTACAAATTGAACAAATTATTAGAATAGAATTCAGAATCAGAGTGGGATTCATACTGAGTACTTCTCAGTCTGTTCCTTAATTCATAAGATCCCTTATTCATTAACTAATTAGATTTAACATTTTTCTACCCTGGGTGCTAAAGCCATTGGCCAAATGAAATGGTAACAGGTTTCTTGAAGGCTGTTTCCACAAAAGTAAAGCCATACACAGAATGTGAAGATTCAGAATTAAGATGATGTCATGTAATGGGATGGGCCTTTTATTCTGACATGGAGCTCTTTATAATAATTGAAATTTTGAGCATTGCAGGCCGAAGGGTTTTTGCCTTCCCCTGCTACTCCCCTAGTAGAAGCAGCCTGTCAGCTGTATGCTAACGAGGTGAACAATTAAACAGGGTCCTATCTGGCTGGCCTCACAGGCTCTGTGCTCAGACAAAGAACTGTTTATACACCTGTTCTGTGTGTGCAGACAGAGCCATTTGAATGGGTAACTGCAGATTAAAGGGAGGACATGGGAGCCAAGGTGAGTAAGGGGTTAAAAGGAACTGGAAGAAAGAACTGAAAGTCAAATTCTCCAGAAAATATATGAGGGCCATTTGCAAGGGGAATCAAGTTACAAAGAAAAAGTTCCTGCTGCTAACTTCATTAACATGAAAAACTCCAGACTTCAAACATTTTGCCAGCCTAAAGCCTATTTTTTTTCTTTTAGAAGCCAATGATGTAGGTTGGTGTGAGGAAATAGTCTATAGTATTCCACAGAGACAAAAATATTTGCTGGCATTTATATCCCAAAACAAATCAAGCAACCTTTCTGGTTTTCCTTCAGGGAAATGATCCTTTGTCTGCCAAGTCTTTCATCAAAAAGGAGGTGACAGGACATTTTAATAGTAGCAATTCAGAAAATCAAATAATTATGTATACTAAAGAAATGAAAAATAAAAATTTAGTGGATGCATCATAACTTACCACTCAAATAAGTGAAAATTTATTTTGTTACTGTCCAGTGATTTTTGTCTTACAGGGCTGTAAAATATTTCACATGTAGTAAATATACATACATATGTTTAAATTTTTCAATTTTAAAAGTTATTTCCTTTTAAATTACTTGGTATAATAGCTCCGAATATTAAAGAGCAGAATTAGCACATATTACCAAAGATCACAGAAAGTTTTAAGATTATTACAAGCACAAATATAGAAATCTTAGCTTTTACTTTATCCTGCATTGATTTCTTCAGCAAGTCAAAATTGTTCTAGTGATATTTTATCTTTAGAATAGGCCTGTAAGGTTCCAAAGAATTTGCTGCTATATGTTATATTTATATCATATCTATTTTTATGAAATGGGATTTTTGAACTGACCTTCCTCTTAGATCATTGAGCAGTTCATAGCTAGCAAGAAAGCACCCTATGGGTTAAGAATAAACATGACTGGGATGCCCCAGAGACAGAATATTATGAAATATTTTAAAAATAATTTTCTCTCAAATATAATTTTCACAACCCTCTCTTTTGCTGGTTGTTTAGTTCTTCAGATTTTTTTCAAGTGCTTTTATGGGGGAGAAATCTAAAAGCTTAGTGAAGATTTCAGTGGGAAGAGAATAAAAGTAGTTTCTGTGGTCCTTTCCCAACTTTAAGATTTTATGATTGTAATACATAATGAAATTGTGTGGTTAAAAAAAGGATACAGTCATGCTTGATTATCTAAAGGAGTAGTGACACAGCTAATTCTCAGCAGTGACTAATCCTCAAATAACTTTAAAAATAGTTGTGGGATACATTAAAGGGTTTTTTTAAACTATATTAAAGATAAGAATAAGAGTAGATAGACCTGGCTGGTGTGACCTAGTGGATTCAGTGCTGGCCTGCAAACCAAAGGGTCACTGGTTCAATTCCCAGCCAGGGCACTTGCCTGGGTTGCAGACCAGGTCCCCAGTGGGCAAGTGTGCGAGAAGCAACCACACATTGATGTTTCTCTCCCTCTCTCTCTCCCTTCCCCTGTCTAAAAATAAATAAATGGGAGTAAACGGCAGAAGACTGTACTCGAACAACAATTGATAAATAAATACATACATACATACATACATAAATTTTTTAGATTTTTTAAAGGATAAGGGTAGCTAGAGAACAGATATTTCTTTAAAAGAGTGGTGGAAGACCTGGTAGATTCTAGTTAGGTCCACTACCAAATGGTCTGCATTGTCTGAAATTGTGCTTTGGTTTCTTTTGTTTAGCTCATGAGAAACCAAAGGATAAACTTGCATAGGGGTATTTATACCTCTTAGGGTAAAATTCATACAAAGTCATTAAAGATAAAGCTATATTAATTACTCAAGAGGGATTCAAAGCTCAGCAATTTACTGAGATTGAAAGATTTATTGAAAACACTGCTTCTCATGTATACCTCCAGGCAATAAAGCTCTTTAATTAAAGTCTTAATCTTCTAGTTGACACATCTGATACTGTTCTAATAGAGCTTCATTTATAACCAATTTTTCTAAAAATACTGTGATAGCCAAACATTTGGTGGTGTTTGCATGCCCTAACTTCCCATTACAGGTTAATTGTGATTTGTGTAAGTTTGATTAAAAGTGAGATTAAAAATATATGGCATTTTTGTTGTGTGGCAGTACTGAACTTCTGTTTTATTTAAATTTTGTATTGCCTTTTGTTACTCTTTTAAAACTTTTGAGGGCGGGCATTTAGAGAAAGAAAAAAATAAGACACTGTATGTGTGTGTGAGGAAAGGGCATGCCAAAGTATAGATAAATATTATTACTTGGAATCTAGTAATATTTTCTTAAATTCAGATTCATGCATACTTTAGTATACAAGGTTGGCCCAAAGTAGCTCTACAGTTGTTCATGTGGATACATGTTTTATTAATATAATAATTAATAAATAATATTACAAGAACAAAATGTTTCACATATAACAGTAAACCTACTTTTGCCCCATGCTGTATTTAGATAGTATTTGGAATAAGTTTTCAGATCAGTTCACAGAGGATTATTAATAGATCCTATAATATGTAGTACTTTATGGCTTCTGGAATGTTTTATCTCTGTTACCTCATCTGCTATAGTCTTCTGCAGGATATTAAATTTGGAGGTTGGAATTTTGTTTGTAATAAAATTACTTAAAATTTAAGCTACTATGAAGTTTTTTGAAATCAAAAATCAAAAAAGTGACACTCAAGAAAAGTTACTAAACTCAGATGAGTACTATTGTTTTCTCTAAACAATATAAACAGTTATTGTCCCTGAACTATCTTTTTTTTTTAACTTTAGGTTGGAACTCATAGAGAAGACTCTGTCAGTCTCAATGGCAATCACTCAGTCTTGTCAAGTACAGTCACTGCTTCGAGCACAGACTTGAACCATAAAACACAAGAAAATTATAGAGGTAAACTATATTGTATACTATATTGTATAGGTTTTCAGCAAGAATGCAGACAGATACCTTTTGGAACACTGTCACCTTTCTCACAGGCGCATTGACATCTGTGAATCAGAAGGCAGCTTAGGTGGGAGAATTCCCAAAAGTGGTGCTACTACACGAGTGTAGAGGGTGGGTATTTAGGGTTCTAGTCAGACAATTTGGCTGGGCAAATTGTAGATATTTATGGATGGAACCACATGCAAACTGTTCTTCAGGTTTTACCTGTCATTTTCTTACATTCTCTTGCTTCTGTCATGTCTGTCTTCTTTAATCACTTCCCCTCATGACTGAGTCTTCATGGTCCCTAGAGGCAGTGAGAAAGATATATCTGAGTATGTTGAGAGCTCTGAATGATAGTAGCTGTTGTTTAGAAACAGTTCAGTTGTAGAAGCAACTCTGTCAAAAAGCAAACTGATAAACATTATAATGGAACTTATTTAATAAGTACAAATATATAGCTAATATTAAGGATACCAAAGTAAAGTTCTCCTGGTTATATTTAACCATGATGCCTGTTTTACTGTGTTTATCAAGGAAAATGTTAAAGCTTATTTCCTTTACCTTGGAGAATCTTAGAAGTCAGTTTCTAAAAATCCATCAAGTTTCTCATAATTTATTCATTTGTTATGTGAATAGTGCCTGAAAGCGAGCATTAGACTGACCATCAAGGCCAGGCTTGCTCTTCTAAATAAAGAGGCTTTAAAAATCATTCTCTAACAGAAACCTAAACAGCAAAACAAAGAAACAAGCAAAATATAACCAAAGACACTGAAATAGAGAACAGGCTGACAGTGTCCAGAGGGGAGGGAATTTCAAGGGAATTTCAGGGGAAAAAGGGAAGGGTTTACAGGGACAAGTATAAAGGACACATGGACAAAAACTAGGGGCATGTGGAAATGGGAGGGAGGTGGGGAGGGTTGGGTGGGTGGTCTGGGATGGGAGTAAAAGATAGAAAATTGTACTTGAACAACAATTAAAATAAAATTTTAAAAAAACACATTCAGCTGGAAAAAAAAACATTCCCTTAAGATTTGTGGGTATATTTATTCAGCTCTAAACAGTATACTTTCCTACATCTTCCGATTCCTCTCTTGAGAACTAAGGGTATTTACTGTCTACAAAGCTTTTTACTGTCTTAGTTCTAATTCCTAAGTCTGGACATTTATTTTGTTTCTTTGTCTCTTTGTTAGGTGGCTTGCAAAGTCAGTCTGGAACTGTTGTTCCAACAGAAATCAAGACTGAAAACAAAGAGAAAGATGAAAACCTTCATGAACCTCCTTCATCAGATGACATGAAATCAGATGATGAATCCTCCCAAAAGGACATCAAGGTTTCATCTAGAGGCAGAACAAGGTATTTGTTAGCATCCAGGTGTTAAATTTCACTCATTTGTCATGGGTGAAAATACTTGGAAAATTGGAGGGTGTCATGCATTTATTGTGAGTTATATTCTAAATACTGTGTTGGGACTTCATGTATGTTACCTCCTTTAATCCTCACAGTGTCCCTACAAGGGAACCATATGAAGCTGACTTAGAAGTTATGTTTTCCATTATACCACACTATTTTAGGGTCTATACATAAGAAAGAATTACACCTCTCCACTCAGTGCTTACAGTCTGTAAGACAATTAGAGGAGAAAATAACTAAACCAAATTAAATTGTGCAGTATAGATATTTAGATACATTTCATCAATAAATATTTGAACATATTAATTTAAGGCTAAGTATAACCAAGAGTTGGCAAATTTGCCCATGGGCCAAATCTAGCCCACTGCCTACTTTTATAAATAAAGTTTGTTGTTTTTGTAAATCCTTACCAGAAGACATTTTTTTTTCATTGCTTCTAGAGAGACATTGATGTGAGAGAGAAACATCAATCAATGGCTTTCTCATACACACCCCGACCAGGGACCAAACCCTCAACCTGGGTATGTGCCCTGACTGGGAATCAAACCTGCAACCTTTCAGTTTGCAGGGCAATGTCCAACTGAGCCACACTGTCCAGGGCTATAAATACAGTTTTATTGGAATACTTTCACACCTCATTTATTTACATACTGTCTATGGCTGCTTTTGAATTGCAGCAATAGCAGTTTTGAGTATTTGCAGAAGAAACCAGATGGCTCACAAAGCTGAAAATATTTATTATCTGACCCCCTATAGATAAAGTTTGCCAACTCCTGGTTTAAACAGTGATTTGAGAAGAGTATGGAAAAGGAAGTACTCCAGGTGGGCTGATGTTGTTGGGGAAGGTTTTCCAGAAATTGGACTTGACCCTGCTTTGAAGTATGGATATTAACACATAGTATGTTAGTTTCAAATGATTTCCATATTCTTCCCTCAGATTTTTCTTAGATATTAAAACTTCTGGTATATTTGTG
The DNA here is from genome assembly GCA_028533065.1 of Trachops cirrhosus. Classification (NCBI taxonomy): domain Eukaryota; kingdom Metazoa; phylum Chordata; class Mammalia; order Chiroptera; family Phyllostomidae; genus Trachops; species Trachops cirrhosus. Next base: position 148,415,676 of record CM052538.1, read on the forward strand.
ATCCATCCTATTTCTTGGTATATATCCACTTATAATCTGTATATATCACATATAAGTATTTATATTCTAAACATTGTTCTATGTTTTAAATTATGGCACAAAGGAGATTATAGCAAGTATGATAGATATAACTAAAAGAAGCAGCACAGTCCTTCCTATGTTCACATACTTAAAAAGATGTCCTTTTGCATTTGACATTCTATTTTCAACACTTAAACATTTCTCTTGGAAAAAATTAAATCTGAAGATACTAATGCTATTATTTTTTTAACTTATTTTTGGGAGGTGGGGGAAGGCTTGTTTTTTTTTTTTTGGCCTTTTTTTAAAGATTTTTATTTATTTACTGTTAGAGGGGAAGGGAAGGGAGAAAGAGAGAAAAACATCAGTGTGTGGTTGCCTCTCATGTGGCCCCCACTGGGGACCTGGCCCACATCCCAGGCATGTGCCCTGACTGGGAATCAAACTAGTGACCCTTTGGTTCACAGCCCATGCTCAATCCACTGAGTTACACCAGCCAGGCTAATGCTATTATTTTAATATGCATTATACTCAGTTGTGCAGAGGCATGAGGAAGTGAAAATTGGGTCATGGAATTTATAGAGCACTCCTTTGAGGCATCTTAATTCTTTCATAGTTTTATTATTCAAATAGAATTTTAAGAGAAATAATTTGCATGTTTCCTCCTCATTCATAAAGGGCCAGATAAGTAAATATGTTCACCTCTGTGGACCATATAGTCCCTTGCAACTTAGTCAACTCCACCATTGTGTAGAAAAGCAGCCAAAGACAATATATAAACAAATGGGCTGGCTGTTCCAATAAAATTTTATTTACAAAATTAGGTAGCCAGCTCCTGGGTCATAGTTTACTAAACCCTGTTATGTAGGTCATCAGAAATTGAGAAAGCAGTATAATAGGTTAATAATAATGATACTTAGTGATTAATAATAGTTAATAAATTTAATAACATGTCCATTGGATGAAGGAAGGTTAACCTGAGTTTTGCTCATGGCTCCACCATAACTTACCAAGTGATCTTGGGCAAGTTATTAAAGCTGTCTGAGCTTTGCTTCCTTTTTCTCTAAAAAAGACTTTCTGTTACAGAATTTTTGTGGGAATAAACTGAAAATGAAGCACATGAAACCCTTTACACACTGTCTCACATGCAGTAAACACTCATTAAACTGTAGTTACTGTTATGACAATGGTAATTTTTTAGGTATGTGGTGTAGGCTTGCTTCCATGGAGCACTAACCTGGGTTCTTGTTGTTACAATGTCACTAATTGACTTTGTGATCCTAGGGAGGTCATTAATTTCTCTGGATTTTGCAGTGGTTTTCAGTCCTGCTGCCCAGACTCCTGAAACATTTTAGAAAGACAGGTGACTGGCCCTCAACCCAACTTCACTAAATCAGTAGCTGTGGTAGTGGACCTGTAAAAGCTGTATTTTTAAGTGCTCCTGAAGATTCTGCTAAGTGGCCACATTTGGAAATCTTTGGGCTAGATGATCTGTAAAGGTCCCTTTGCAGTCCAAGAACTAGTGATTCCCTGTTACCAAAAGAATACTTTTATGTAATTCTTGACAATTAGCTTGTAAGAATCTATTGTGTACTTCTTTCTTACAGTACTCAAGGCATTAGAAAAGAGGTGAAAACATCTGTTCTTTGTACACGTCATTTTAAGGTTATGAGGGACTCTCTGCTCAATAATATATTTCTGTAATATAAATAGAATTTTTTAAATTTATTCTAAAGCATCCCCCTCAGTTTTTTTCTGATTTCTTAATGCATTTTCATTACAGAAAGTTGGAAAAATACAGAAAAGTATATACAAAAATCACACACAACAAAAACTACTACCCAGAATTAACCACTGTCTACTTTTCAGTGGTTAACAACTGTCTTCTTTTTCTGTATATATAGTTTAAATTTTAATTGCACTGGTTATAATTTTTATAATTTCAGCTTTTTTATTTAACAGTGTATTTTTAACATTTTCATCTATCCCTGAGTGTTTTCTGCAAAATGGAAGAATATTTCTACCACCCCCAAAAGTTTCCACATACTCCTTTGTAATCAGTACCTTCTCCTATCCCCTGGCAACCAGTGATCTGCTTTCCATTACCATAATTTTGTCTTTTCTAGAAGTTCGTGTAAATAGAATCATACAGTATGTAGTCTTTTGTGTCTGATATCTTACTTAATGTAATCCTGCAACTTGATTTTTCTAGAGGCTGCATAGTAGACCATTATCCAGATGTACTGTGATTTTTCTAACCCATGTCCTGTTACTGGCATCCAGTGTGTTACTAATGTAATAGTTCTTTACATAAATTTCTGTGTACATCTCTTAATTATATTTGTAGAATGAATTTCTAAAAGTTGGAATTGCTGATTAAGAGGTAATGAACATTTTTAAGGCTTTGGATTTATTTTGCCAATTTATCCTTCAAAAAAATTGTTCCAGTTCACCCATGCTTTTAATCACTGATGATAATATTTCTCTCTGGAACAAAAAAATAATCATTTTCTGAGATAGTTCTCTCTCTGTGTGTCTTTAAGCTTTTCTTTTTCTTCATCAAGTGACTACCGGCATATATTTAAGAGCATAGATAGGTTAAGGAAATTAATACATTAGTGTACTAGGAAAGTGCCTCCCAAACTTTAATGTACATATGAATGAGCCGGTGATATGGTTAAAATGCAGCTCCTGACTTAGTAAGTTTGCAATAGAACCTGAGATTCTATTCTGTGTTTTTGATAAGCTCCCAGTAATGCTGATCACATTTCAAATAGCTAAGTGCCTAGAACATTATGTAGTCATTCAAATTATGTTTATGTAGAGTTTTACTAGCATGGAGAAGTCTTCATGCTGTAATATACAGTGAAAATGCATTTTTCAGGGTGGGGCAAAAGTAGGTTTACAGTTTATATGGAAAATAATGTAGTAATAAATAATAATACAAGACTAAAACTGTTTTGCATACTCACAACTGTAAACTTACTTTTGTAAGTAAGGCACACCATGTGTCTGGTATAATTTAAATTATGTGACTATATATGTGTATTGAAGAAAGACTGGGAAGAAATAAACATTCATGTAAAGGGTAGCTTTTACTTCTATTTGGTAGTTTGTAGGTAATTTTCATATCCATCTTTATAATTTAATTCAGTAAACATATCTACATTTTATAGGAAACCTAATACACATTGTTGTTACTTTTGTTTCCAGCAGTACTAATGAAGATGAGGATTTGAACCCAGAACAGAAGATAGAAAGGGAGAAGGAAAGGCGAATGGCTAACAATGCCAGAGAACGCTTGCGTGTGCGGGATATTAATGAGGCATTCAAAGAGCTGGGTCGAATGTGTCAGCTCCATTTAAAGAGTGAAAAACCCCAAACAAAACTCCTTATTCTTCATCAGGCTGTGGCAGTCATCCTTAGTCTAGAACAGCAAGTCAGAGGTAAGTAGGTTCAGCAAAGGCACATAATTGTTACACCTCAGGTGGGCAGACATTTCTGCTTCCACTCACCCTTCTGCTTGCGCAAATTTTTTGCAAGTTCAACTAGTATTTCTACCACTGCATCATCTAGATCACATTTTCCTGCTAGTTCTCTCAGGAAACTCACCTCCATCTCACTGAATTGGTCAATATCTGTAGGCTCAGTGCTTCACAGAAACCAGCAGAGAATAATCCTATGTAACAATGCAGAGAACAACCAGCTTCTGTGTGCTCAGCGTTAATGCTTTGTGCCTCTGTGTTCTTGTTGGCTCTGATCTCCCACACTGTTGAATTTACCTGTCCTCCTCCTGTTCCTGCCTGTCTTTCCTACCTGTCTGTGCTCAGTTTCTTCCCTGCTTTGCCCTGGGGGCATCTACTTGGTTGTACAGCTTAATAGGCTGTCTGGACATGGTCCCTGCTTGCTTTGCCTCATATGGTCCTTTATACCTATGTCAGTAAAGTGTCAGGACTTTTTTTTTATTTTTATCCTCACCTGAGGACATGGTTATTGATTTTAGAGAGGGGAAGGGAGGGAGAGAAACATCGATCAATTGCCTCTCGTATGTGCCCCGACCAGGAATTGAACTCTGACTTTTCCGTTTATGGGGTGATGCTCCAACCACCTGAGCCATACCAGCCAGGGTGATATCAGGACTTCTTTGCTGATCCCTGGTCAGTAATGCTGGTCAGTAATGCATAGTATATACCATCTTCTTGGTATATACTATGATGCCTGTATATCCCTAAGGGCAAAAATGTGATTTATATAGGCTCATCCACTACTGACCCAGACAAGTCCCCCAACTGTGCAACTTTTCAAGAAGTTTGAAGGAATCTTGAAGATGCTTTGAAACTTCATTTTCTGAACAAGTATTTATGGCTCTGTCTCAAGCAGCTATGTGCTAGACCCTGAGTTATCAATTAATACAAGCCCTTGAGAGATTCTACCATTGAGCTTGCTTTTTTACATACTACTTTTATACCTGTTTATTCAGAGTTATGAATACCTCATTTTGAGCCTTTATGCAAACAATTTATAGATGTGACCTTGGTTTCAGACCCTGCCTCTAGACTCTGTTTATTGAAAGAAATTGCCTGCCTTATTTATCAGATATTTATGTAATACTTTATTTAAAGAAAGTAGGAAAAGAAAAAAGGATTGAAGTAGACAGATGCTTGAAGACTATAACTAGCAACCCTCTGCATTGATTACAGGAAGGTCCTCTTAGGAAAGCCATAATTAGAGAACTAGAACACATTTTTGAAAAACATAAAATAGTAATTAATTTATCCATCCTGTCCATCCTCTTCTCTCCAATATATTCAATGAATAAAAATGATGACTAGGTGATTTTGTGCATAACCAAGTTACTGCTAAAGCCAGATACTTGCTCCTATTGTATTAGGACCTCTGAAATATCTGTAAAGGGTACATGTTAATGAAACCTGATATTCAAGGAGTTATAGACTACCTTGAGGTATTCATAAACATTCTTCTTGTTGCCTATTCATCTGTGGCAAGAGCAGGTTCCTTGAACTGTCCATATGTCCTGTCACACAGTAAAAACCTTTGGTAAAGGTTTTTTTACCAAAAAAACACACACAAGTGTGTCTGACACCCTATGTCTCACTCGGAAGGCAACAAGACACCTTTGTGAGTAGCCCAATACATTCATCCTCCTCCCCTGCAGCCCAAAATATTTTCTATGCTGATTGTTTTCATTTATTGTCAGATTATTGCTTCTATCTGTACTGCAAGTCTTACTGCCTTGACAACAGTGGTGAAATACCTACTCTCAGATCCAAGCCATAGAAATGAAAAACACCTCTGTGTTTGAAAAAAAGTTACAAACTTTACCATCCCTGGGTAGATTTTATTCATTCACTTGTAAGATTTGGCTTTGTAGTGGTTCCACTCATGTACCTAGAATAGAAATGCAGCATCTGAGAGAGCATCTAACATCTAGGCTATGGTCAGTGTTATGGGCACTGACTTTTTCACACAATTCTGGAAAGCTTTATATAAACAGCCATTGACTGATTCGAGTTTGAACAAAACTTAACTATACTGAACTATATATTCATTAGGGACTGCTTCAGTATTCATAAAAGCCCACCTTCCTCCAGCCCTCAGACTCTAGGCTTAAAAGCCCAGAGCTGTTATTTTACAATTTAATGTAAAAGCCTAAGGACCCGTGTAAGATTGCTTCTTGAAGGGCACTCTGGTCATTTTCTGTCAAACAGGGTTTATAACTCTTCAGCCCAATGTAACCTGTGCCTTGGCTCTGGCAGAACCTTCAGAGTTTGATATAGCTGCTGTCTTTCCATGGATTTTTATCTCCAGCAGTTTTTAGTTATCTTAGTAACCTCTTTACTTTTGAGAGTTTATTCATCCTTGCAAGGGCCCTACCCAGTATTCCCTGGACCCAGCAGTTTCTACAAAGATACACATTTTGTTTACATGTATACCTTGGACATCCTCTGGACTCTCTGGGCTCCCCTCTGGTTTTAGATGGCGCTCCAAGACTGTGTCTGGCTCTCTGTAACCTGTCATCCCTGGACAAGTGGTTGTACCAGGAGGGCAACCAGACCTGTGCCTGCAGTGCACCTGGAGAAGAGCAGGAAGAGTGACTTTCCCTCCAAGCTTCAGATATTGCCAGAACACTTTTTGTGCCTTGGTGCCCCACATATTAAATCCTGTCTGACTCCTGCCATTGCCAAGTTAAGCCTTTACCTTATCATTACTACAATTTTGCTAAACCACGGCAGATTTCATGTATATTACCTTTAAGTTTGTACTCTCAGCTTTTACTAAAGATTGGATTACTGGTCAAATGCTTCTTCATCAGCCCTGACCAGTGTGCCTCAGGTTGGTTGGGCATTGTTCTGTGATGAGAATGGTCACCAATTCGATTCCCTTTCAAGGCACAGGCTTAGGTTTTGGGTTCAGGTTTGGTCCCTGGTCGGAGCACATATGAGAGGCACCTGATAGATGTTTCTCTCTCACATCGGTGTTTCTGTCTCCCTCTTTCTCCTCCCCTTCCTCTCTCTATAAATAAATAAATAAATAAACAAACAAACAAACAAATAAATATTTTAAATGTTTCTTCATTGAACTCTTTCACAAGTCAGTTTATCAGCTCACTTCTCTTCCAGTGATAATTTAGAGTCATTAGAAATACTACAATTTTAGTTTCCTGGTCTCTTAGTGAGTTTGAAGATGAATAAACTGGGACAGTGGTTCCCAATCTGGTTGGTCCCAGAGTCACCTGAGGCTTTTTCTTTTCCTAAACAAATCTCCAGACCCTACCACCAGTGGATTTTAATTTAGCTACAACAAGATGGTCAAATATGATTGTCTTAGCATGTTCATTGATAATAGTCTAGTCCTTACTAAAATCCCACTGAAATTTTAGAATAAAAATGGAATTAACCCACAAGGGCATACAGGAGAGAAAACAATAGCAGATGAGATAGCAAAAAATGTATAGAAGGAAAGAAAGGAGAATGGTAGTAACTGACTTGTTTAGACAGAAGAAATGAAGTGGATCAGGGAAGAAAACCAGCAAGAAGCAGAACAGTTTGCTACACAAAGCCCCCAGCCCTGAAGGAGTCTGTACATGGGAGGTACTGATTGTTGGAGCAGGCATCAGTACTGAAAACAGAGAGAGATTGCCTGAGGGTCCTCTATGGAAAAGTCAGATCCCTAAATCCCCTCTCCACTTCATATTGCCTCTGCCCTCTTTCCCTTCCACTGTAAAAGAGAGGAGGAGTATTTTCTGGGGGAAAAAGGTGAAATCAGAAAGGCTGTAAACAGGAACACCAAGAAAAGGAGAGCATATGAGGCACGAAGATGAACAGTGAAATCTGCAACCCTGTGTTCTGTTTTGCTTCCCTAATGCTGCCAGCAAAATATATTAACCCCATTTTCAAGAAAATCGGAGAATTCTTTTCTAGAGAAACTAAATATAATATGTGCTCTAGAGAAAATACCTGCAGATTTAGGAATTTCTTGAATAATAATGTCTCACTTTTGTATTACCATAGAGTAAAACCCACAGAAAGAAAAATAATAGCAACTTGCCCAGTTTAAGACCTAAGAAACCCTGATTCATAACTTATGACTATAATGTTAAAAATTATTTTTCCATTGCAGAGAGGAATCTTAACCCCAAAGCAGCCTGCCTTAAGAGAAGGGAAGAAGAAAAAGTTTCTGCCGTATCGGCAGAGCCGCCAACCACACTACCAGGAACCCATCCTGGGCTTAGTGAAACTACCAACCCTATGGGTCATATGTAAACATCAGCCAGGTAAGTAAGGGTATGGAAATAAAGCACAAGGAAATCACCTGAACTTATCTTAAAATTAGAACCTTTGAACAGAATTCTCCAATGGCATTGGTTGTAAAGGTCACGTGTAATTTGGAATCCAACAGTTTACCTTTCTGTTGTATAATCATACTTAGCTAATGTCATCTTATACCCTATTTATTCTCTTCTAAGTCTGATAGTATCCTACAATTTATAAAGCATTTTGGGTTCTGTTCTGGATCATCATAAATGTCATTCTGATCTGAGAAGAAAATAGCACAATGACTCTTCCATCAAAAAATTCTTCCGCTACCGCATTTCTCTACCAGAAGTACTTGACTGTATCATCAATGAGTTTTTTGTTAACCATCCACCTCTTCTTTGCCATGAAATCTTTGTATACAAAACAGTTATTGCTTGTTTCCATTGAATCAATAATGCAAGCTTGTAATATGAAGCTTTCTTCCCTGTAAGAATATCAGTTATGCCTTGAATCTACTAATGAAGGCAGAGGTGCTATATATGATAGAACCAGTGCCCTTCTCTGGAATTTAACTTGTTGAAAGGCTGTTCCTTTTCTCTTCCTCTTTATGGACTAAATACAATTTACTTCCTTGTGTTTTTTTAAAACTGAATAACAAAAGTAATATGAGTTTGTTGCCTAAGTAGTTAATATGCATCACCTTTTTCTTAACTATATGCATTCACATCTGTAATCTAAGTTGTATAGTTAATATTTAGGTAGCAGAAATTAATATAGACTATAATTAAATATTTTGGGCAATAACATTTTAGCTAGCATCAGCAGTGTATACTTCTGTTCCCAGGTTCATCAGCAGATAAAAAGCACTAAATAAAGATAAAGGGATGGGAGGTGTGGAGCAGGAAAACTATTTCAAGTACAGTTTCATTTGATCAGCTTTGTGGTTGTCATTTTGAGCTGAAACTCTGGTATTTGATATACTGTTTTGTAAACTACAAACATCAATCAGTACCTCACCCTTTTCTGAAAAATGTGGTTCCTACCACCTCTATGTATATCCTTCCTAGGATCATACTACACCAAAACTGAAGATTTCATTTGGGGACAAAAGGAAGAATGTTGATGTAATTATTTGTGTCAGTTATAACTCCAGCAACACACAGGATAAAGCCACCTCCCCCACAAAAAATACCCAGCTCTCCAACTGATTACACGTGTCAAAGAGACTTGAGGCAAGAGCTAGTTAACTTGGAGGTCCTCCAAAACCCAAGCTGTTGTTTCATATTCTGTGGAAAATATAGAATATCATGAAAAAATAAATATTTTTGTTCAAAAATAAACAACTTTGAAGTTTTAAAATAAAAACATACCACTGTTTCTCAATGCAAAAGTGACTTTCTAAATTGGCAGATCATTTTGAAGAAGTGTGATGAGAGGTAACTTCTTATGTTCAGGTCCCAGGTAACCAACCACCAGGCTGTGAAAACAGCACTTTATATTCATCTGTCACATTTATCTCAGAGCCTGTGTCTTATTTTTCTTGCTTATTTGTTGTATCCATTTTCTCTTACTCTCTTCCCAGTCTCTCTCTAGCTCTTTCTCTTTAACTCTCTCTCCCTACCTCACATCTGTCTTCCCCGCTTCTGTTTACTTTCTGCTCTTGTTACTGCTTCTGTATTTCATATGACTTTTATATATATCTACCCATATCTCTAAATGTGGAAATTCCCCCACTTAGGTTAAATTGAAACTTGAGATTCTCACCTATCAAAAAGAGATCAAGAATCTTAAAAAAAAAAAAACGCTTCAGGGTTATAAGAAATGTAGTAAATGTACTTTGTTCCATTAGATTTTATAGGCTAGTGTTTATTATCTTAAAATATGTTTTAAAGGTTGCTAATTTCATAAGGGTGGTTTTCTGGTTTCACCTGATAATCTTCAATTCTTTATAAAACTAGATGGCAGATTAGAACCAGCAAGTGACTAGGCATCAGGAAAACATCTGCTAGAATCAAATTAAACTGATAAATTATCACAGAATGAATGACTAGAAAAGCACAAGAATTTTCCACCAGGTAATGTGAGGCCAGGTAGCTTTGAGTATCTCAGCTATCCATTGGTAAGAGCCTCACTCTGTTACAAAACAATACCACGGTTATTGTTTCAAAAGGAAGTGAAAAGTATGAGTCTTCCTAAAACTATTTTTATCAAAAATGGCTAAAATGGAAAATTTTAGAATTAACTACTGTATATATTATATTAAGAATATAGCCCTGGCTGATGTGGCTCAGTGGGTTGAATGCTGGACTGTGAACCAAAAGGTCACTGGTTCAGTTCCTTATCAAGACACATGCTTGGGTTTAGGGCCAGGTCCCTAGTTGGGGGCATGTAAGAAGCAACCCATTGATGTTTCTTTCACACAACAATGTTTCTTTCCCTCCCTTTCTCCCTCCCTTCCCCCTCTCTCTGAAAATAAATAAAATCATTTTTAAAAAGAACATAAAGATGTATAAAATTTGTACTCTAATAGAGAAAATTTTCTTAAAAATGTATTGAGCAAACATTTATTGAAGACTACCGTGGACCAATGTGAAAATCAGTACAAAATGGTCGCTGCCTCTAGAAATTTTCAATTTAGGAAAGATAGGTGTAAACTATCAACGCACTCTGATGGACTGAATGTAGCAATAAATGTATGCTTTAACAGTGTGTCTCCACTGAGAAATGGATGTGTAGAACCTCAGAGCTCAGGTATTGCCAACTTGAATGTTGCCAGAATTAAGGTTTGCATAATTGTCACAGCTGTTGTATAATCCTATATTTTGTGATGCTGTAATCACATGATCTCCTTTAAAAAATTGTACCACATACATCAAGTAAGACAATTTCAATTATGCCTTGAAGGAAAGAGGCTCATTTATAAGTCATTTAGCAAACTGCTAATTTAGTGTAAACCTGGGTATGAGGAATATCAACTGTTGTTGTTTTTCTGGGGAGGTGTTTTGTTTTGTTTTTTTAACAATGATGTTCTAATCGATTCTCTTCTCTCCCTTGGCTCTCCCCGCCACAGTTCCAGAGTTATCAGTAGGCTAGATAGAAGGTGAACTCTCCTCATAAGGACTGGACAACTCAGATTATCTGAAGACAAACCTGATAGGAGGGAGAAGAAAAAACAAAACACTTGAAACAAGAAACTCAAATATAATCCTACGATCAAAGCAACTGGTCAACACTTCCATCAGAAGTGAAGATAGGAAGCTCATCAGATAGAACATCAGCCCATGAGACATTTGCAACATATCATTTTGTTGCAAGCAGTATGTCGCTTCTGCACAATCAGAGACTGTCTCGATCTCTCCACTCACCGTGGAAGTTGCCTTGTGCCTAAACTGAATTGACAAATGCATTGTAACTACAAATTTTATTTATTGTTATGGAACTGTAAGGTCTACATATAAAGGGAAAAAGTTAATGTGGAAAGCTGATCTACACTCAGCTGATGCCGGCGTGCATTGAAGCTGTTCACGTGCAGAGAACAAAGCAGTGACAACCATTGGCCCTTAGCATTCCCAGCATACCTATTAGTGTCTTAAAAAGGAAGGGAAAAGTCTTTTGTTGCCCTCTCCTATCCTTTTGCCATATGAATAGTGTTTTCCATAAATAGGAAAATATTACTTGGTATATATAGCATTTCTCTCACTCTCATTTTTCATTCATTTTTATTTTCTCTTTGTGGGTGTTATATTTGGTCTCTGAAACAATAGTTTATGGACACAGTCCAGAATCCCCCATATAGCCCTATGTGCTTTGCATATTTACCTTACAAAGATAAGCAGAGACCATCTGTGACCATAGCTTAGCTAAGATTTTGAAAGGGAAAATTTTGTCCCCTAAATTTTCCCCAAAATAAATACTGCTTTATTTCTAATAATAACCAAGACTTTTCAAGCTTCTAGTTTTCATAGTAAAGCTTGTAATAGCAAGAAGTGTAAATTACAAGGGAAGAATCTACTATTTAGAAATTGCTTTGTTTTCCAACAGTAAGTACTACATAATAGTACTTGTAAAGTGTTAGATGTAAGTAAGCACAAAATGGATTTAAATTACAAAGAAGATTTTTCAGGCTGTGATTTTGGTGACTATAACAAAACTAAGAAGTCACCAAAGCAGGTCGTGTGATCAATGAACACACCACTCGGAGGCGAATTACTTAATGGGATACAAGAGCAATGGTCACCTGTGTTTCCTTATCCTAGCCTTTATTTCTCTGTCATTTGGATGGCTGGCCAATGGGGAGGAATTCAGTGGGTGATTTAATCAACTGCAAGCCATCTGCCCCTGTCCTGGCAAGATGAGCCAGACTAGCATTAAACCAGTACTTGTCAGTCCATCTTGAAACTGCATTAAGACACCCCTCTATCTCTTATCCTTAAAAGTTGATTTTTAAGACATAATCACTTTGAACTTCCATGAAATCTGTCTTCCACCACAACCACCCTGGGAGAGAAAAACATGCTAAACAAGGTTGTCTTGGTTTAATAATTTCTTATAGCCAATATCAACAGTGGCAATCAGCACACAGAGGAAAGGACCCAAATCACTATGTAACGTAATATTTCTGTTAATTTGAAAGAACAAAAACAAGACAGAACTTCAGATCCTCCAGTCAGGATGATTCCTAACAAATCAGTCTTTTGTGAACTTAGTGGACTTTTTGGTTACTTTAATTTGCATATATTCTCCAATTACATCAGACTCTATCTGTGGCCTTGTTCTTCATTTCAGTGTTAATCAGCTAAACAGAAATTGTTGCTTATGATGTGTGAGTGAACATATGCCATTGCCTGGCATTTTTTCTTCAGAGCTTGTTGTCTTTTTCGCTATATTAGACTTTGCAGTACGCCCAGAAGCTTTCCTTCATAAAATAGAAAGAAAAAAACATTTGGCTTATTTTTCACTGTAGCTAGTCTTTTATACAATAATCTTGTAAGAAAATTTCTTGAATTCTAAATATTACTCTTTCTAGATTTTTGAAATCGAAAAGTTTTCAGTAAAAAGTTTCTTACTTTATTTTATTATATTAGGTAGTAAAAATGTAGGGTTATTTACCATAACCTGTTCATTAATATCAGAAATTTACAATAGCATTTTAAGACCATAGTAGGATTCTAGCATACCGTGTAGTACCTATGGAGTATTGTAAGAGCTAATTGTCCGAGATGAATTGCTTCTCATCTTGTTCTCCAGTTTCCATTGTTGATTTATTGCAGATTTGTATCCTGTGTCAAATTCAAGGTATTACTGATAAATCTTTTCAACCAGCAGCAAGAAGTTCAAAATTTTTTCTGTCACTGTAACAGAAAACACAATATGTATATAACATTTATGTAGCAATAAATGTGCCATCTTTTTTTAACATAGTACACTAGTGAGTTTTTTACATTCCACTCTTCAAGAATAATGCATTTTGTTTTCTCCATCTCATTCCTGTCATGTCCACACTGCTCTTCTTTTTTTCCCAGCTTTATTGAAATATAATTGACGTACAACATTGTGAAGTTTAAGGCATACAGCAACAGGGTCTGGCAGAAGTAAGGCCTGCTTGAGTGTGGTTGGTAGGTTAATCATATGGGCATAATCATTTATAATTTTAATTTGAACATTTCATGGAAAATGTCATGGTGTGATTGAGTGTGATGTTAAAGAATTACATTGCTTATGATTTTGTAATAAAAAGGGGGCGTTATTTGTGCCAGACCCTTTATTTTGCTAAATGTTTACCACAATAAGGTTAATTAACACAGCTATCACCTCACATAGTTGCTTTTTTGTGTGTGGTGAGAGGTGCAAACCACTTTCCTTGTCTGCATTATCTCTACCACATTATCTGGGAAACCCATCAAGACAGAATCAGTCTTGGAGAATTAAGTTGGTATTTGAGTCTACAGCTTCTCTGGGTTATGTATTTCTCTTGCTCCCTACTGAGAGGGGTCTTTTACGGTTTCCTTGAAGGTTGACTAAACATCAATTAGTAGTGAATAATTACTCATTTGCAGATCTAGAAAAAAACGAAAATAGAAAAAAACTCAAATGAGGTTTTTCAAATGAACATTTCTTCAAAGTACTTTTCCCATGTTTTATGTCCTTTTTCTTACAGAAAACCTATGCCATATTTAGAGAATGGTCATATTTATTGTTTTCAGATAAAAAGTTATGCTATCACCCCAGCTTTCATACACACCACCATTACCACCAAAAGTATGCATAGTCATAACCCCTGAGGAATATGTGCCAAGCAAGGGCCTGAGAAAAACAGTGGGCAAACTTTCTGTATGGCCTGTGTATGAGATACCCATTGTCCTTGTCACACCCTCTTAGGTTTCTGGCAAGACGCTTCTCGGTGAATTATGAAACCCACTGTCCACATTGGAGGCCCAACAGGTCATTTTACTAACTAGGATTTGGTGAAAACAATTAAGTTAGTTTGATTTCTTTTTGTACAAAATGATAAACTAAATAAAAAGTTCCATCTAAGAAGAAAACAGTGTTAGAACTGAAATGAAATCTAGAAACCGTATCTCATCAACTGCCTCAATAGATTTATGAAAACAGGCCCAGAGAGGTTGTATGTGTCCAAGAACACAAAACTGGTAACAGACCAAGATGCTTAAAACTTCTCCTACAAAATCTCCATGTCTTTTTCTTCTTTCTCTTTACAGATTTTTAGATCAGTTCTATTCATTGGATCTATTTTTCTGTGGTACACTTTTTTCTTTCATATACTTTTCTCTCTTATGGAAACTCAGATTTTAAGTACACATCACATCATGTGTGGGGGTGTGTATGTATGTGTTTTTAAAAGTTAAAGAGTACTAGCTTTGGCATCAAGCAGTCTTTGGTTCAAAACCAAGCTCAGCATCCAGTTAACTCCATTTCCTTATCTAAAAAATGAAGATAACGTACTAGTTATGTAAGTACTGAATGAAACAATGTATGGAAAGCTCTTACCATGGTTCCTGTCATAAGTACTCAATAAATGATAAATATTTTTTAAATAAATAGCTTTCCTTACAACCAGATCCCAGGATGATTCCTCTCCAGCCACCCCAAGAAGATGTCAGCCCATTTGTAGGAGTCTACGTTCTTTGGGGGCAATCCAATGAAACATTCATTTTCAGCACCTTCCTATGGCTATGTTTTATGAGGACTAAAAATCTTACCTTGTCAAGAGTGAGCAAGAAGGCTTTGCCTAGTTGAACTGTGTGGATTGATAGCTATATCAGTTTGGGTCCTCAGGAAGCAGATACCAAGGCGGAGTTAAAGTGCAAGGGATGTACTGGATGTAATACCTTTGGGAAACGAAGGGGAGAGGAACCAGGAGTAGTCAGGATTGTCCTTCAGACTGTGATGCTGGTGTGGCATCTGAAAGGGGAGGAGGAAGAAGGATTAGGTAGGAAGAGCCTCGGACTGCCTTGGAGTTCTGATAAAGTCCTTGGTTATCCGATGGGGTCTGACAAGATTGCCTTTTGAGGAGTCTTGTGTTGGGCAGAAAGGGTAAGGAACTTAAATGTTGTGGTCAGTCATTGGCTGTGAGTCACCTGGGGAGAGACTGCAGGACACTGTAGCATAGGTACTGCACCTGGAGGCCAACAGCTAACTACACTCTCCAGACAGGTTATCCCTTAAGAGGAGATCTCAGAGGTGTGCCTCCATGGCTTCCAGAACACCTCTTTCACTTGCTACAAAAATGGCAAAACAAAACGAAAGGGTCTTCAATTGCTGGGACCATAGGTAAGTAAACTCAGGCTGATCAGTTTTTCAAAAATTGAAATTCTCCTTTGGCATTCCACAGTCGGACCCCTACACGTTACCAGGAATGATGAATCACATTCCTCCACCACCACCACCACGGGCTGGGCTGTGGGCTGGCGTAATTGGGCCAAGTCCCTGAGGTTGCTGTTAAATATTCTGGCATTCAAGGACTTCATCATAGTCCCAGGCAGTGGACAGTCTATGGAGTCTTTGTGGCCACCTGGGTGTGGAGGGCCACATGTTCCATTGTGTTGGGGAATTTCCCTGTGAGTGTCCCCAGCCCCAGAAGCTCTTTACCTTATAGACTATGAGGCATGCTCATGGGTGTAGAAATATGCTATTTTGCTTTTCTTTCCCTGCCTAATTGCTTATTCCAGAGACAGCCTGAAAGGGCTTTTCTGTTCCTTTTGGCCTAGACCTACAATCTCATTCCCAAACTGCCAGGGGGTACTGCTGCATACTGCCAGGTTCTCCTTTCTCATGCTTGAGGCTCAGTGCTCTGCTACGCAGAGAACCTACTAAAGCCCCGCAGAGCTCTCAGCCATTTTATCCTTACAGGCTGTAAGCACAACTCCCCAAGTCCTCACATCCTTTCAAAGCCTGTGAAAACATTAGCAACATGAAAAAATACTATGGTACCAAAAGAGAAACTGCAAAAATCAAATTCATTTCAAAACAACCATAAAAATCATCTCAAAATTTTATAGCAAAATAAAATTGCTACTTAAAATGTGGGATTTTGAGCTCATTTTAATATATTTGATATAATGGAGGTTAGGACTTCCAAAGATCTTAAACCCATCCCGGGTTCCTTCAATTACCCAGCCTTTTTCAGTTCTTCTTTTCCCTCCTCTGGTTTATTGCTAGTCTTTTTGGGAAGAAATACAACCGTGTCTTCCCCTCTGGCGACAAGGACCGTGAGGGTATCTGAAGATCTCTGCCTAGACCTGGAGGACCCCCAGAGACAGCGTGGATTTGTTAGAAGCTCTAAATGCACGGGTCCTCCTGTGCCCACGACCATGTCTTTCCTTCCTCGGCCCCTTGGCCCCTTGCAACCCTGTGAAATGTTTGGCTTTCTCCCATTTTCCTGACCTTCTGCAGCTCCCTTTCCTGCAAGCCTGAGTCTTTTCCCCTGGTCAGTTGGTCCCTTCGGGAATGGGCTGCAGCCCAGTGCTGGAAGCAGGCTATGGCTGGGCCTCTGGTCAGTCAGCAGGACCACCTTATCCTGAAATACCCCCAGGGGGTTGCTCTGACGGTTTTTCTCCATCGTGTGAGTACTCCCCATGACCACCCTTAATGCTCAGAGACATTGGATGACGTTCCAGAGCAGCACAGTAATGAAGCTCCAGCCCTGCCTTGCAGAGGCCACTTCACACTCAGAAGGCGCCAGCTGGAAGATCCCCTTCTCCAACACCGCCATCCTGTCAGGCAGGGCCACCACGCCCACTCATTCCAGGCCTCCCGCAGGCCATCCCACCTCATCCTCATTAAAGCCTGTGATGAAAGGAGCAGGGTTGTTTTTCAGGCTCAACAGTGAGTTATTGATCAACACTGATAATGCAAGAAGCTTGATCTCACCCTGAACTGGCAGAGATAAATTAGCTTGATTCCCAAGCATAATCCCAATTAGGCGCAAGGAAGAAAGGAAAGAAAACACAAAGGAACTATTCTTCCCCAAGAACCACCGACCTTCTGTCCAGGGGTGGAGAGGGAGGAGGAGCAGGAAACCAAGGAAGAAACAGGTAAACGAGTCCAAGCACCTGAGAGCTTCCTGCCCAGTCCGAACTCAGGGCAACCAGCCCATGAACACAAAGGTGAGGAGGGGTGCCTTCCTGCCAGGATCACATACGATAATGTACGTTTACTTTCTCAGCTTCGCTACCTGCCTAATGTTGCACAGGAAGGCACAATTAAGCAGGAGGTACCTGCTTAATGTAAAGTACCAGCTCTAGGCTTGCTCAGCTTCAGGGGTGAGGGTGCCAGCAGTGGACAACTCAGCTCCATCAGTCTGGGTGAGAAAGATTGGATGGGGAGTGGGTAATTACCCTGAGACCTCAGTAGAACTAGTGAAAGAAATCATTTTCTGCAGCTGGGAAGCGGGAGCCATCTTGTTCTATGTCATTTTCTAGAACTTTCCAGCCAGGATTGACAGCCCAAATGGCTCTTTCCTGGTGGTGGGGAGAGAACAGAAGGCAAGGCGTGACCTGTGCTATAGCAGCCTTGAGATGCAACTAACCAACCTAATGACTCTGAGCTTCAGTTTTCCCTCCTGTAAAATGAGGATAATTAATAATCAATGAGATCTGAGGAATTCGGAGGTGCATGGCACATAGCAGGCACTTCCTAACCCCATAAGGAAAGCAAGGCAAGGGAGCAGCAAATCAAAAACTGATGACTGGTGCCCTGACCTGGGTGGCTCAGTTGGTTGGACATTGTCCTGCAAAGCGAAGGGTCGCTGGTTCAGTTCCCAGTCAGGGCACATGCCTGGGTTGCACGTTTGGTCCCCGGTCAGGGCACATAGGGGAGAGGGCCAAAGGATGTTTTTCTTTCACATCAATGCTTCTCTCCCTCTCTTTCTCCCTCTCTCTAAAAGTAAATAAATAAAATAAAAATTTTATAAAACCTGATGACTGGCACACTAGCTTAAAAGGCCTGACAGTGTGTCAGGCACGCTCGGACCTTGCCATCACTGAGATCGCAGTGTTGTGGGAAGACAAGTAGCAGGAGCAGACAGTGTGACCAGGGAAACACAGTGGACTCCCGTTACCAAAAGACAAGGGCCCTGGCCAGGGCTGACAGCCAGGGCGGGGCTTGCAAAGAAGACTGCCTGGAAGGGGTGCCACGCCCCTGAGTCTGACCAGGAAATGAGGCAAGAACTCAAGGGCGAGCTAGATGCTGGTGAGCTCAGGATGGTTAGTAACAAAAGGGAGTCTCTGCATCCTCGGTGGGCAGAGCGGGAACGGAGAAAATGCCCTGCCCCTCCCCATCAACCACCCCATACCCACACCGAAATGTGACCCCTTCAAGTCTTCCTACTCCGTGGGGTGACCTGTGTTTGAATCCTGGTCCAAGCCAACCAACTACAAAAGTGGAGCCGTGGGCCACTTTGGGAAGCTTGAACATTGACTGGACACTTGATGCTATCAAGAAAATAAGTGTTTATGCATTTGGATGTGATACAGTGGTTGTTTTCTCGAAGTCCTCGTCTCTTAGGGAGGCACACTGAAGTGTTTGCAGAGGGAGTGATAGGAGGTCTGGAATTAGCTCCAGTATCATCCAGTGGTGTCCAGTGTGGGTGGAGAGAGTAAGGGGTTTACACAAAAGCAGGCAGGGAGTTGACAGTTGTTAGTGCTGGGTGACAGGTATGTAGGGGTTCCTTGTACTCTGTAGAAGTTGGACATTTTTCATGATAAAAGATTGAAAGAAAGAAGTAGAAAGGCACGCAGGCAGGAAGGAAAGAAGGCAGAGAGGGGAGGAGAGGAAGAAAGAGATTCTGCTCTGTTGTCCCTTGTGAAACCTTCCTCGAGCCCCGCGTTGGCAGCAGCAGAGCGGGCTGTTTCCTGTGGCCACAGCACTGAGGGCCCTGAGGAGGCGGGCACATCCAGGGTGTAGCCCCAAGCCCACACCATGGAGACAGCCAGCAGGACAGGCGGTGCACATGACATCAGGTGGCAAAGGTGGGACCAGAAGGGAGGCACTGGAAAGGAGGATATTGAAAGCAGTCAAGGAGGAGGCAAGGTGAGTCAACCTCCCTTCCTAAGGACAGGATGGTGGGACCGTCGAGTTTGGTGGTGGGGAGGACACTCCAGGATCAGAGCAATTTTTTTTCTTTTGAAGGAGAAGGAAAGGCCCCAGCTATCAGATCAGTGGGATCTGGAGAGACACAGGCCACTCAGGGCAGTCTGTGCTCTGACGACTGGAAATGTCTGTTCCCACACCAGCTGGCAGATGGCTCTGGTCTAGGTGCTGGGCCTGCCACCACTGGGGCAAAGCTTCACCCGCAGGCCTGCCCTCCCCCCACAGTCCTCACATGCCTCCCGTTTCCCTGAGGCTTCTCTGAGGTCCCCTGCAGCACTGAGACCTCAACTGCACAGACCAACCATCTCCTAGAGGAAGGACTGCATCCCAGCGCAGCCTGCAGGGGTGGGGGACATGTCCCGATCCGCCCAGGGAGGCAGCTAAGGGGAGGGAGAGTCTGCCAACTAGTTTGGGGAAAGTGGATTTTGCAACAACCTGGATGATGTTAAATGCTTGGGGGGCCTGGGAAGACCAAATGTTTAATATTTGGAAAAGAAGCTGTCTAAACAAAGTAATTAGGAGGCTCCTTTGTAGTGATATGAAAGAGATGAATTGGGTTTATCCGACATCAAAGGACAGGAGATACAGTGGGGAAGGAGGCCGCTGGGCAGCGTGGGTAGGCCTGCAGTGGAGACTGCCGCAGTCTCAGGGGCAAGGAAGGAGTGTTCCCCCTAGTGCATTTTGAGGTAGGCTTTGCAGGAGCCCCAACAAAACTTCATCCCACTCATTCAACACACTTCCCAAAACCTAGCTCTCAGATTCAGGTTTAATATCCCCAAAGCCACCCTTTCACAGCGCCATGTACCACAACCCAGGAGAGAGACAGGGGCCTGCCCTGCACTGTGTGCCACTGGGAGGGGGGTGCTTGTGGACTGCTCCTTCTTGAAGATAAACCAAGGACATCAGGCGGCAGGCGGGGCAGTCCGGCAAGCTGGAGCTTCAAAGTGCAACAAGCTGGGTGAGCATCCCGCTCTGCTTCCACAGACTGGCAACCCTGGGCAAGGCCCTTAGCCTCTCTCAGCTGAGGTCCCCAACCTTCTTGGCACCAGGGACCAGTTTAGTGGAAGACTATTTTTCCATGGACCAGGGCGATGGGGGGAGGGGGGCGGGTTCCAGATGATTCAAGTGCATTAAATTCAAGAGCATTAAATTCAAGCTCACCTCCTGCTGTGAGGTCTGGTTCCTAACAGGACCAGTCTTTAGCCAGGAGGTTGGGGACCCCTCTCTCTGAGCATGAATGACCTTGCTAGTCAAATGGAAACAGTAACCTCTAAATTGTGGGGTGTGGCGCAGGGTTAGAGGGAAGTTAGAGAAAAGGAAGCCAGAGGGTTCTCTGGATGGACTATGTTGGGTACAGGAAGAACTACACCCGTCACCCCAGGGCACTTTCCCCAGGACCCAGGCAGAGCTGACCGCAGGGCCCACTGTGCACTCCGCGCTGTCTGTGCCGCGCTGTCCCAGGGTTGGGCGCTCGGGGCGTGGCCTGCCAGCCCCTGCTGGCCTGCTGGAACACAGGATGACTTTTGAGGTTCATTAAACCGAAAAATTCAGTGGTTCTTGTATCTCAGCCTCACATTGTGAGATGTTTTATTTTAAAATAGTCTAGCAAAAATAATGTACAGAGTAGATGGAACAAAATGTCAGAATATTGATGATTCTTGAAACTGGATAAAGATGCATGAACACTTACTGTTTTATGCTCCCCTATGCTTGTGTGTTTTTGACATTTTTCATAAGGAAAGGTTAAAGTCACAAAAAGAAATTTTAGACTCTTGGAGCTCCAGTTCCCTAGCAGGTGGAGCTGGAGCTGTGTCGATGGGGCTCCCTGCCTCGCCCTCCTTCCAACATTTTGGGGGTACCATGTGCGATGCTGCAAGAGACAGAGGAATGACCAATGCAGCCCAGCAGGAGATGCTGAGAAACTGCACATGCTCCCCAGGGTACAGACCCAGGGCTCTGGGACCCGAGGAGGGGGCAGTTAACTCAGCTGGCTGGACGGAGGGCAGGGTGGAGAGGAGAGAGAGGGAGTCAGGGATGTCCAAGCACGTGGCAATCAAACAAACAGCGGCGGCAGCAGCAGCAAACCTTGGCTGGGGGATGGGGAGGCTCCTGAGTGTCCTTCACTTACAGGCCTGGCAGGCCCCGGACCGGACAGCAGGGGCTGCTGAGCACGCTATTGTCCGCAGCTATTCCACAGTTGGGGACATATGTTTCCAGGAAACTGGAAGCTCTGAGGAAAAACATGTCCCTATTTGTGTCTTCACCTGGGACAGCTCTCCACCTCTCTTGACTGAGAAGCAGGACGGTCTCCCACTCAGTTGACAGCAGTAGAGGGAAGATGTATCATCCTGAGCACACATCTGAGTAAGGATTGAGTGTGAGTGTGTGAGCATTGTGTGTGTGTGCCCATGAGGTGCTAACGTTTGAACCTGGGAATGAGGACCATTACTCCTACTGAAAAAACTCCATCTATTGAAGGGCTTATCATCTACAAGAGGAGAAAAACAGGGAAAATGCCTGCAAACAAGGAATGACCTACTTTTGGGAGAACTTATATAAAAGTGCCTAAAGCACAACACTCTGTAAACAGCAAGTAAGATTGTTTGAAGACACAACCACTGAGGGAGTTAAGATCGAAGCCTGTAGAAAGGGGTCTGCATTTGAATCCTGACTTGGCCTTTGACCTTGGGCTTAATCTTTTTTTATTTAACTTTTTCTTTTCAATAATTGTAAAGGTACAGCAGAGTTGCAAATACAGCACAGACATTTCCCTGAGATCCTTTACCTTGTTTCCTCTAATGTTGATATCTTACCTAACCAGGGGACATTATTGAAGTTAAGAAATTAACAGTGGTACATTATTAGTAACTAAGTGACAGACTTTATTCAGATTTCACTGCTTCCCCCCCCACACACACACATATGTCCTTTTTCTGTTCCAGGATCCGGTCCATGATACCACGTTGCATCTTACTATGTGTTCGATCTGCAACCATCTCTCAATCTTTCCTGGCTTTCACGTGACTTGGACATGCTGATGAGGACTGAGAATGCATTTCGTAGAATGTACCTCCATTTGGATTTTTCCGGCTTCTCCTCATAATTAGTCTGGGCTGATGGGTTTGTGGGAAGAACAGCACAGAGGTGAAGCGCCCTTATCAATACCACGTGGGGGGTGCAGGCTATCAGCATGACCGTCACCAGTGACGTGATGGCGGTGCCTGTTGGCTTCTCCACGACACAGTTACCATTTTCCCTTTCCACGTTCCATTCTTTGGAAGCCAGTCACTAAGTCCAGGCCATTCTCTTGAAGGAAGGAGTATTCTCATTTCTATTTGGAATTCTTTTGTAAGGAAGAGTTGTCCCCTCTCCCTTATTCTACTTAATCCTTTTAGGACTCAGTTTCTCATCTGCGAAATGGGGATAATAGCCCTACTGAGCCGAGAGGGTTGCTGGAAGGTCTAAATAATAGAGTGGGTGGAAAGCACTTAGCATTAGCAGAGGCTAAACCCTGTGGTCGGGAGTGATCCAAAGACACCGCACACGAATGCTGGGGGCAGTAACTCCAGGCCCATTCTGCAGCAGGCAGGGTGTTGGCTCCCCCAGATCCACTCTGCGAGGAGCCCTGCAGGCAGGGCTGGTGCTGGCCTCCAGTTATCCCTGCTGAGGAGAAGTGACTCTGGAGACTGAATGTCCCAAGTTCCCTGAAGGCACAGCCTTGCAGGCAGAAAGGGAGCAACCAGGTCAGGTCGAGAGAAGCGCCGAGGAGCTAGGCTGTGCTGTGGTGTGAGGATGAGATTTGGGTGAGAGATGATGTAAAGGCCAGTGAGAACCAAACCCCCGAGAAGCCACCACGCTGGAGACAGGATCGAGTGAAGCCTAACACACAGTGAGTGCTCCATACTTACTCTTTGATTGAATGGCTCAATGAACAGCTAAACGAAGGACACTGGACTGGGAGTCCACTTATTTGGAGCTTGTATTCCAGATTGTTTTGCTAACTTACTGTGTGACCCTGAGCAAGTTACTTCACTTGTCTGGGCCTCATATTCCTTCTGTGTGAACTGTGACTATGTTGGGGAGAGACAGGGAGTAAGTAGGTCCAGGCTCTAAAGGCAAGGCACTGACGCCTGCTTCTCCCTCTGTCACCCCACTTTCTGTGACCCAGCCTAGCTGAGGCCCTCGTCTCCAAGCTATCAAAGCACAGGCCGCAATCTTAGGGCTTATCAGTGAGCCGGGCATTGTTAGAAGCTTATCAGCATGTGCGGTAAGGGCTGTTGCAATACTTGTCCTATCTGGCTTTGCTCTGGGCTTCCTTCTCGTCGTGCTGCCTTTGTTTCACTTCTTCTCCCCTTGACTGTTCTCACTCCTGTTTGTCCTCACTGCTGAAAGAGCTACACTTGTTTTAACTCCAAATAAAATCACTGAGTGGACCCCTTAGAGTGGGGGTCCTCAGAGGTGGCCTCGCCGGCTTCCTTCCGAAGGGTGGGTCTACCCTTGTCTTTCCTCCGTGCTTATTTTCACATGAAGACAAGTGATGGAGGGGCTCTGTGGATCACAGCCTCTGGGGGGATGGTCGGGGTAGGCGTTCACCCTCACCATTCACAATCTGACCGTGTATGTTACTGGGCCAGGGTAGAGCAGCTCCCTGCGCCCTTCAGGGAGGAAACGTGGAGTCCGGGGAGGGATGTCATCAGAAAGGAAGGACTTTTCAGAGGTGGGATTGGGTGAGGGGGAATGATGAATTATTTTTAACATTTAATTTATTTTTCTACCTGGATCTCTCCTTCCTAGGAATCTTTCTGGATAAGAGCCACCTCTGCAGACTGCTGTCTTAGCTCATGGCTTATCCAGCCCTGAGTCTTTGAGTCCTCAGGCCTTCCACCCCCACCCCCACCCCCCACCCCTGCCAGGCTCCTTGTCACCCAAGCCCAGAGCTCTGTGCATCTGACCCAGCTGACCTCTACTGTTCAGCGCTGAGGCGCCCCCTGCTGCCTGAAATTGTTGTGACTGTTGGACAGAGGTTCAATCTGGGGGTGGCTGGGTTCTCATCCCGTGGGCCACAAACTTCGTGGCAAGCAATCAGGCAACAAGAACTTCTCAGTTGTCTCCAGGCCAGCCCTCTGCTGAGTGTTGTGGAGGACATGGTACAACGCAGGCCGTATCTGCTGGGTTACAATGGCTGGTGCACCCCTGCCTGCCTCCTGCCAAGATGATCTGTGGCCGTCCCCAGGCCACCTCGCCATGGTTCAGCCAGACCCCAGGCTCTGGGCCAGCCTTGCCCCCTGAAGGGAGATTCCAAGACCCCTGGGCGTGGAGGGCAAAACAAGGGCAAGCGAGGCAGCATCGCAGTGCTTCCACTGTGGGTCTCCCCCTCCCCTTCCAGTTCTTACTCTGGGGGCCAAGCAACGGCCTGGTCCTGGGTCCTGGGCTTGTCGCCGTGGGCCTTACTCTCCCATTTTCCTAAGATCTGAGTCTGGTTTCCATATTCCAAGGGCCAAGGCCCATTCTCCTCAAGCTCGCCGCCTAGCCTGTGAGGCCCCTGGGCTCCTGACCCTGACACCCGGCCCAGGGCTGAAGCACCTGGGAGGTCCAGGATGCTCAGTGCGCAGGCTCCCCGCCCCGCAGGAGCTGTGGGAATACATCAATTTCTTTTAAAATCAGAAGAGAGAAATACACTTTTAGGTTGAAGAAAAGTTTTAACATACAACATTAACATATTCATCTTTATACCCACGTGGTGGTAAAATATAACCTTAACATTATTTTCTGGTGGAGAAAAGGGGCCCAGCAGGGCCTAACGCACCCGGCACACGCCCTCCGCCACCGTCTGTCCGAGGGCTGTGGGGACCAAGGCGCGGCGGAGGCGGGTTCCTTGGACCAGGCAGTGGTAGGATTCTCTGTAGAGAGCCTCGTGAGTAGTCGCTTTTTATTTTTCCTCTTAATAAAAATGTGTAATGTTTACATTGTCAGAGAACAAACAGAACCTTGGCTTGTGTTTCACATGGAAATGGGTCTCGTGTACTTTTGGCTGTTCCTTCGTGTTCCTGGTAGTTATAGGTTCCACCCCCTTTGGAACGGAGGGAGGGTGTATCAGGATGCTGGGGCGGAGAGGGCAGGCACTCCCCTCCATTGATCTCTCTGGAATCCCCGCTTTGCCTTCCAGCTGGTCTTCCTCCTGTCCCAGATCTGCCCCAGGCAGTCCACCAACTCCGAATTCCACTCCCAGGGGCCCCTCCTGCAGGTCCTCAGTCCTGGTCTCCTCAAGGGTTCTAGCAACTTCTTTATCTACTTTGTTACCTCCCCTGTTCCAGTCCCCTGGGCTGCCACAGCAAAGTACCCCAGACTAGGGGGCTAAACAGCAGAAATTTATTCTCCACAACCCTGGAGGCTAAAAACCCAAAACCCTGGCGCTGGCAGGCGGGTTTCTCTCTGGCCTGTAGATGGCTGTTTTCTCCCTGTGTTCACCCATGGTCTTCCCTCTGTGCGTGTCTGGGTCCAATCTCTTCTACAAGGACGCCAGTCGTTGGATTAGGGTCCACCCCAAGGATTTATTGTAACTTTACTATCTCATTAAAGACCCTTCGTCCACATATAGTCACGTTCTGTGGTTCAGGTGTTAGGAATTCGGTATATGAAGAAAGGGTTGTGGGGGTGGGGGGGGTTCAATTCAGTGCATAACGCACCACCACCTCCACCTCCAAGCACAGAAATGGTTGCCAGAACTGCACAACCTGAGCTTTGAGGGCTGCAGGCCAGGGTACTGGGAACACAGAACGCAGCTGCTAACTAAAGCGCTGCTGCTCAGCATTGAGGCCTGGAGAGGCCACGGTGCTTAGGGCAGAAGGGGGTGCCCCATGGGTAGGGCCACCTGGCCAGCCCTTAAGAAGACTGCCTCTTGAGGCTTGTAAAGTAGTGATCAGCCATGGGAAGGATGCCCTCTGCTCTAAATGTACGGGCATTCCTTTTACTCCAGGCTTACAGTAGAAACCAGCAGTACCCCTTCCCCCAGGTCTACCTAGCCCACATGCCTCCACCTAAACATGCTCTGTCTTTTTAAACCCAAAGTCTGATCCTTGTTCTAATACTCAACCACAATAGCTTCAAACTCATGAATCAAGTTTATGAAGAAGCCCCTGGAGGATTCTTTTTTAAAAAAATATTTTATTGATTTTGCTATTACAGTTGTCCCATTACCCCCCTTCATTCCCCTCCACCCTGCACACCCTCTCCCACCCACATTCCCCCTTTAGTTCATGTCCATGTGTCATAAGTTCTTTAGCTTCTACAT
>CM052538.1:148442872-148675902 GCA_028533065.1 Trachops cirrhosus
GCCTCGGTGTGTTCCTCCTTGGGTCCAACTTCTTTGGGACTCTCTGAGCTTCTTGGACTTCCTGGAAGTCTATTTCCTTTGCCAGATTGGGGAACTTCTCCTTTATTATTTGTTCAAATAACTTTTCCACTTGTTGCTCTTCCTCTTCTTCCTCTGGTACCCCTATAATTCGGATGTTGGAACGTTTCAAGATGTCCTGGAGGTTCCTAAGCCTCTCCTCATTTTTTTTGAATTCTTATCTCTTCATTCTTTTCTGATTGTATGTTTTTTTCTTCCTTCTGGTCCACTCCATTAATGTGAGACCCAGCTTTCTTTCCATCACTATTGGTTCCCTGTGCATTTTTCTTCATTTCACTTATTGTAGCCTTCATTTTTTCATCTAGTTTGCAAACAAAATCAACCAATTCTGTGAGCATCCTGATCACCAGTGTTTTGAACTGTGCATCTGATAGGTTGGCTATCTCTTGGTCACTTAAAAGGATGGGTTCTGGAGCTTTCAATTGATCTTCTGTTTGAGCCATCTCTTTGTTTTTTGTTTGTTTGTTTGTTTGTTTGTTTGTTTTGGTCTGGTTACGAATGAGGGGCGGAGCCCTAGGTGTTCACCAGGGCGGAACACCCCAGTAGCTGGGTTGTGATGCTATATGTGGGGGCGGGGTCTGAGAGAGAACAATGGTGCTTGCTCCGCTCTCTGTAGGACCTCAGTCCCTTCCGCCACTTCCCCCAAGCAAACTGGGCCTTTCTGGTGCCGATTCCCATGTGGGTGGGCTTGTGCACCCCGTGGGTCTTTCCGATGACCACTCCTCTGAGGCTGGGAGTCTCTCCCTGCACCTCAATGCCCACAGGTGTTTTCAATCAGTGCCCCGAGGCTCTATTTCCCAGCACTGGGGTCCTGGGTTGCTCGCAGGGCCTTGCTTCGAAATTGCCACCTCGCTGGGTCTGCCAGTTGCCACCCCTCAGCCGGCGTTTGCCAGCTGCCGCTTGTGCACCCAGGGTCTGCCCACTGTGGTCTTATACACCTGGTCCCAAGCTCTTTGTGTTGCAATCCCTCTCTGCCAGGCTGCTGGACTCCGCCCTTCCTACCGGTCTGGATGAACGTGTCTAATTTAACTTTTTGGTTGTCCGACTTCCATACAGTTCAATTTTCTGTCAGTTCTGGTTGTTACTCTGTTTCTATATTGTTGTTGTCCCTATCTTGGTTGAGCGAGGAGGCACAGCGTGTCTACCTATGCCTCCATCTTGGCTAGAAGTCTGGAGGATTCTTTATGACAGGATCTTTCACGAACCCAGTCTGCACTTACCCGGTCACTGAGTACCACACTCTTGGAAAGACGCTGACTTCAGAAGGGCTCCCTGCATGACACCCCAGTGCTCTTGTCCCACGCATCTGACTGGTGCATACTCAAGGGGTCAAGTTCATTCAAAAAGCTAAGGGGGAACAAAGTGGGGAAGATTAATCTTTTTAAAAAAGAATTATTCCCTATATTCCAAAGCCAAATGCAAATTGAAAAACATATTTTCAAAGATAAAATGCTGTTGGGCATTTTCCAAGCTGGGGTTCTTCTCCCTTCCACAGTCCCAGGTCTCTGCTCTGAGCCCATCAACTCTCCTGCCAGTAAAATAAGAAATAGCTGGTGGATCACTTTTTAATCTCACCCATTTTGGCAGGGCTCCTTTCTGGCCCTCCCTCAACCCTGCCCACATTTTTCCTGGGGGTGGAAGACGTTGTTGCAGCTGTCTCATCTCCTTCAAAGCAAACCTCTCTGCTTAGGTCTCCAGATGCTGACGGGGTTTCAAAGGAACACCAAATCCAATCCTGACTGCCACCCAGCCCCGAGCCACTTGTGCAGAATAACAATACCCCCACCTCTGAAACCCAGAGTGTGCATGCGCTCCTTGCTCCCTGCCTTGCCTTTGCTCACAAAGTGAGCGGCAGGCTCCTCTCCTGCCTGCCCTCTCTCCAAAGAGGAGCCTGGAACAAACGGGGAGCCTTTCTGGGAATCTCCGTAAGACATTCTCAAGAGAGTCTGCATCCGTGTCACTTCCCGTACAGTCTCACTGATGTGCCCCTAATCTCCCCCTTACCTAACCCAATCCAATCCAGGCAAACTCACACCCAGAAAGTGGCATTTGCATAAATTCTAACATTCTACGGGCACATCCCACTTTCCTCTGCTTGACCCAGGACCTCCGACGCTCCCCATAAATATCTCACAGCCCTTCTGGGAGCCTCCGGACACTGTCTCACATGAGCACAGTAATAGTCCCTGCACCAGGACTCCTGGGTGCTGTCCCCACTCCACCATGGCCCCTGCGAGGTGCTGCCACGGGCTGACACCCCTTAACAGCAAACCCCTTGAGTAGCCAAAATGCTGCTGGGCCTCCTTGAGTGCCCCAGGCTGGGGTCACACTGTACTAGAAAGGCTCCCCTCCTAGCCAGTGTCTCACCCTCTCACCCTGACCCTGGAGTCTCCATTTGTGCTCTGTGTCCCACGGAGCCCCTTGTGAAAACCTCACAAGAGAAAGACTCAGTTCCTGGGGCAGGCGGTTGTTCCCAGGCACTTCACCCATAACACACTCCTTATTGTTTCCTCCCTTCCTCACACAAAACAGCAAATGGTACAAAGTCCCAGAGGCTTCGGGCCCAAGATGCATTGAATGTAACAATGCCTGGAACCCAGGGTTACACTGAGCAGGGCTCCCCCAGCTGCGATTCTGCCTGGAGACCCTTCCCATCTCGTTCCTGACAAAGAGCCGGGCGCAATACCTGTGGGCACGGACTGATGCTTGGGTAACGTCCCAGAGCCTGGCTCTCCAACTAGATGGCCAAGGGCACAGGGCCCGGTGTGGATGGCATTTCACCCGCCATGCTGACCCAGCCTCTTATCTAAAATGATGTCACATATTACTTTAAAATCACGAATGTATTCTTATTTTCAATAAATGGTTCAGTGTTTCGCCAACTACTATCTCACCTAAGTGCAGGGAGGCTCACCACATTAGTAACATGAAATCTGAATTACATCTTTTAAAGTAAACAGCTTTATTCCTTCAAGTGAGTGTAGAAGTTAAAGTGAGATAAACTTCAGGCAGAACTCCTTTGGGATCTCTAATGAAGACAGGAAAATGGTGTATCATTAGCTTATCAGTTACCATATGGAAATGGAAGGTTTTTGTAGTCCTGGAAAAGCTTGCTCATTCTCCACTACAGTGACATCTGTTTACAACATCATTTGCTCAGCTGACTCTGGCCTCATGATTTCCACCAAAGTGAATGTCAGCCCTGATTCTGCAAAATATCACATATTTCAAATTGCTGCAGTTAAGTAAATTCTTGATCTATTACTCTGCTTTATCCTGGGCTCTTAAAATGCTTTAAGAGGTCCAAAGAAATCTGCTTGGACCTGTGGAAACAGGCTGTTCTGATATTTTCTTTTTGAAGAAAAGTCACAGAAATGTTGGGGTGGTGACTTCATCACCTGCCTGAGTCCCCAGGGCCTGGGCTCCCCACCCGCCCTGTCTGCCTGGAGCTTGAAGGAAAGGCCACGGTGGAGACGGGGCTGCTCTGGACACCGCCGCAGCCCCCAGTGATTAGAGCCCAAACACGCCCCTCCGGTGACTGCTGCCCGGCACGTGACTCCTCATCTGGCACAGGTGACGTTCCCAGAGTGTGTCTGACCATCTGGGTCACAGGCCAAGGGGAAAAACAGGGACTTGGTTCCCTCATGTATCTCAAGGCTACTCTCCAGCTTGACCGCGGCCACAGAAGCGCGGAACCACCCGGCTTCTTGGCAATTAAATGGTTTTCACACTTCTATTTTTAAAAGCCTTGGAAAGGAGTAACCTGGGGGATCAGAGCAGTGGGATGGCTGTCTTTCCAAAGTTGCCCTGTCAGAGGCCCTGTCCTGGCAGGGGTCCCAAAGCAACTGTGAAACCAAAATGCCACGACAGGGCCCGCTCTGCCAACCTGCTCCTCAGATGATATAAACAGAAACACCCACGGCACCCGGCCCCTCGCAATCTGTTCTACGTGACGACGAGGAGTACATTCTGGCCTTGGATCCCCAAGGGCTCAAGATTACTGTCCACTGCTTTGCGTGGCTGCTAAAGCCTTCACGTACCAGATTCTATTGCAGTGGGGCCCGGAAAGCCGGCTCAGAGACGGAGGTCAGCACACAGGGCGCTCGTCAGTGGGAATGCTTGGCATCCACACCTGGAAGAGAAGGGAAGTGGCGAGAAGGGGGCAGGCATGGGCAGAGGGCGGAGTGAGCTGTGGTGCAGTCTCAGCGGACCTCTGGGTGCTCTGCAGCTGGGTGACCCCTCCGAACTGCAAAGGGGCATAGGGGTCCGGCCTTCATAGCTCCAAGCCAGTCAGGTATTGGGAGAGACAGGCCACGGGTGAGGTGCTGGCAACTCAGGCCTGGGCAGGGCCCCAGCTGCTGGGGGGATGAAGCGAGACCTCACTGCATCATAGCATTGTGACAGCATTACTTTTCTTTTTAAAAAATATTTTATTTACTTATTTTTAGAGAGAGAGGAAGAGAGGGAGAAAGAGAGAGAAACAGCAATGTGCAAGAGATACATTGGCTAGTTGCTTCTTACACGCCCCCAACTGGGGTCCTGGCCTGCAACCCAGGCATGTGCCCTGACGGGGAACTGAACCAGTGACCCTTGGGTTCACAGGCTGGCACTCATACCACTGGGCCACACCAGCCAGAGCTCTTTTCTTTTTTAAAAAGATTTTATTTATTTATTTTTAGAGAGAGGAGAAGAGAAGGAGAAAGAGAGGGAGAGAAACATCAACAATGTGTGGTTGCCTCTCACTTGCCCCCTACTGGGGACCTGGCCCGAAACCCAGGCATGTGCCCTGACGGGGAATCAAACCGGTGACCTGTGGTTCTCAGGCCGACACTCAATCCACTGAGCCACAGCAGCCAGGGCTCATTTCTCTTCTTTCAGCTGAAAACTTTTAAAACAATTGAGGTGAACTTCACATAACACAAAATCATAAAAATTAACCATTTCAAAGTATACTAAAAATTTAGCGGCATGTAGTACATTCACAATTTATGCAATGACCACCTATATCAAACCTCAACATACTTTCATCCCCCCAAAATGAAAACCCCAAAGCCGTTAAACAGTCGCTTCCACTCCCCCTCCTCCCAGCCCCTGGCTTTTTTTCTCTACAGATTCACCTATTTTAGCACCTCATAAAAACGGAAAAGTGTGTGTAAACTTCTGTGTCAGCCTTATTTCACGTAGCTTAACAATTTCGATTCATCCACGTTGGAGTATGTTAGTGGCTGAATAATATTCCATCGTACAGATGTCCTGAGATCAGTTTATGCATTCCTCCCTCGACGGACACTTGAATTGTAGCAAATCGTCTTTTTAAAGAAGGAGCTTAGGGTCCACGTGGACGCTCCTGATCATCGAAGATATGACTTCAGCTATTTGGAAGCAGGAAAGCTCTTCAGACTCACTGTGTGGGTGGGACCTATCCCCAGTTTACACCCCACGGGAGGCTCTGCTCAGCTGAAAGTCCAAACCCCCAGCCTTCCGGGGCCTCACAGTGCCACCTCAAGCTTATGCCACCCTCCTGCCACCATATGACGGCCTGGGGGGTCTCAGTCCCACCGTGCCTTATTCAAGCCACACTACGGCATTCCTGGGGTGCTGCCTGTCTGCTCTGAAGAACAGAGTGGGGTTTGGGGCTTTTTGCCCCAGCCCTTGGCTCAGCCCCCTTTCCTTTCTTTGTTTCTTTCTTTCTTTTTTTTTTTTTTTTTTAAGATTTTACTTATTTGCACTGTCTGGTGTAGCTCAGTGGATTGAGCACTGGTCTGCGAACCTCAAGGCTGGTGCTTTGATTCCCAGTCAGGGCACATGCCTGGGTTGCAGGCCAGGACCCTGGTTGGGGGTGTGCGAGAGGCAACCACACATTGATGTTTCTCTCCCTCTCTTTCTCCCTCCCTTCTCCTCTCTCTAAAAATAAATTTTAAAAATCTTAAAGAAAAGAACAAGAAGATTTTAAAAAGATTTTATTTATTTATTTTTAGAGAGAGGGGAAAGGAGGGAGAAAGAGAAAGAAACATCGATGTGTGAGAGAAACATGGATCAGTTACCTCTTGCATGCCCCCCAACTGGGGACCCAGGCATGTGCCCTGACCAGAAATCAAACCAGTGACCTTTCAGTTTGCAGGATGACACCCAGCCCACTGTGCCACACCGGTCAGGGCTCTCTCTCTCCCTCTCTGTCTCTCTTTTTTTTATTCTGTTCTTACCCAACCATTGATTTGAGAGAGAGAGAGAGAAACACTGATGTGAGAGAGAAGCATTGATTGGTTGCCTCCCATATGCATCCCAGTTGGGGATCAAACTGCAACTTAAGTATGTGCCCCGACCAGAAACCAAACCCGTGACATTTCAGTCTATGAGACAACGCTCCAACCAACTGAGCCACACTGGCCAGGGCTCAGCCTCCTTTTCTATCTCTCTGGGTTGCTGAGAGAGAGTGTTTCCTGTTTCCCCCTTAAGCCTGGGGCCACCCTCCTTGGCTTGAGGTCAAAGCCACCATCCTGGCAGACATAGAAGCAGTGCCCACGACCTGTCACGCTCAGCTCACTAGTGACTCTCTGCAAGGCCCTTCTACTTCTGTTCCCACCCTGTCTCAGGGCAGAGTCAGTGTGGCCCTGCTGTGATTGCCTAGTGCCTAGACAGGGGCAAATGCTGATTGAGCAGCCACATCCCTGCTTCCTCATCTGGTCCCTCTGGATTCTGTCTGCCTCGCTCAGGCCCAGCCACTTCTGTTCACCTGCTCCCCCTGCCGCTGTGTCCTTGCTCCCTGTTCTCAGGCACTTAGAGGTTCCCCAGCATCCAGCACAGAGCTGCTCAAAATATGTTTGACTAGCCCTGGCCAGGTGGCTCAGTTGGTTGGAGCATTGTCCTGCACATCAAAAGGTTGCAGGTTTGATCCCTGGTCAGGGCACATACAGGACACAAGTGATGGTTGCTTCTTCCTCCCTCCCTTCCTCTCTAAAAAAATCAATAAACATATCCTCTGGGACTCCAGGGGTGGGCAAACCCAGCCCCCAGGTGAAGTACCTGGCTGTGTGTGAGGGTCTTTTCTGGGGGAGAGGAAAGTAGGTGGTAGGTGCTTCCCACCCCCCATCTTGTGCTGTGAGAGGGAAGCCTGAAAGGTGGGAATCGGGGCCAGGGAGGCCACACTCCAAACAGCATCATCTTGTCTTTCCATTGAGTCACATTTTTATTTTATTTTATTTATTCATTTTTAGAGAGGGGAAGGGAAGGAGAAAGAGAGGGAGAGAAACATCAATGTGTGCTTGCCTCTCTCATGCCCCCTACAGGAGACCTGGCCCACAATTCAGGCATGTGTCCTGACTGGGAATTAAACCAGTGACCTTTTGGTTTGCAGGCCCGTGCCCAATCCACTGAGCTACACCAGCCAGGGCTGAGTCGCATTTTTAATGCAAAGCTAAAGCAAAGGGGGTGTGACTGGTGCAGGGTGAGGACAGAGAAGGGTCTGGAGCCCTGGACATGGGCAAGGGTGGGCGTGATGGGACACTGAGGTGGATGGTGTAGACACAAAGGGCAGGTTAAGGCTCTGAGCCAAATAGGAGAAGGAGGGAAGGAGGAAAGGAGGGAGGGAAGAGAGAGAGAAGCACCCTGGGGCCCAGGAGGCAGGGGAGAGCCCCAGGCCCTGAAGAAGCACCCTCACCCGGTCTCCAGCTGGGTGAGGCTCTGCCTTCCATTCCCCAGCCTTTTGCCCCTCTGTGCCTTGGGGGTCCAGGGTGGGCCTGGGGGTGGGCAAGGTGTTGATAGTCCCCATGTCAGAAGGGAAAGCTCATCCTGGCCACTTGCCTGACAGGGGTCCTGCAGATGTCCCCAAAGCTATAAGCTATCAATAAGCACTTGTTCCAGTTCCTTCCAGGAGGACCCCCTGTGGATGGGGAGGAGGTGTGAGCAGCCCGAAGGTGGGAGGTGGGGCAAGGCACAGGGTGGAGAGAGAGTGTTCCTCAGAAGCTGGACGTTTCTAGGCAGTCCCTGCTGCGGTGGCAGCCACACACACTTCCTGGCGGGGGGGTGGGGGTGCACAGTTGGGCGTCTGGCCTGGTCTCCTCCCAGTGAAATGAGTGTTAGAGGTGGTTTGTCTAACTCCCTTCCCATTCCTTCCAGGAGGGAAGGGGGTGCTTTCCGATACACGGGACAAAAGGGAGGGGGAAAGGAGGAAGGAGAGGGGCAAGAGGTCTCCCCAGAGCAGCTTGGGAAGAGGCCAGGGCCGCAGCCAAGGCGCAGCCCCTGACCGAGGACACCAGATGGCGTGGGCTCTCCTGCCTGCAAACTTCCAAAATGGCCCAACCCTTCTCTGTGCTCCCCACATTTCTTCAGAAGGCCGTGAATGTGGCACTTGCACTGATATCCCTGCTTACTGTTTCCTTTGTGAAGTTGCCTGCTAGCTTCTACCTCAGCTGAAACCTGAAGAGCAGGCCGATTTCTTCGTCTCCCAGACCCATGGAAGTGGGAGTCCCCAGACCCTCAGAAGATGCTCAGAGCTGTCACTGTACTTCCTTCTAAAGGCTCTGGGGACATAAAATGGTTGCTATGGAGATTCCTTCCTATAGAGTAATAGTTTTCAGGACAAAGGAATGATTCAATTCACAATCGAAACTCCTTGGTTCAGGAGGAACCAAGTCCGTCCTTGGGGATGACGTGATGTAACTGGGGTTAAAATGGGATGGATGGCTGGCTTCGGTTCGTGTGCTTGTCCCTCTTTGATCCTCGCACACGCTCAGGGCCCCCCAGCTGCCCCTCCACGCCTCCCTCTGCACACACAGCTCTCGGCGACGCCGGGTGCCTCCACTTGCCTCCTTGCAACATCTGCGGGAAGGTGCTAAAAACAATGTTAGAAGCACCCAGCTGCTTCACGGCCGGGTGAACTCCCTACCCTGAGGATGCCACGGGCCTTGGGCTTGGGCATTCATTCACACTATGCCTATATGACTGACAGGCAGAGAGCTTCCCCTTCACTGGCTCTTTGGGGAGAGACTGGGGTTAGCAGTGCAAACTAGAAACTGAGGTCCACAGAGAGGAGGAGCTGACCCAAGGCCCCACTGTGCATAAGGCCAGAGTTGGGCACAGAAGCCAGGCCACCTAAGCAGCCGTGACCCCCAGAACAGGAACAAGGAGGAACACTTTTATGAACAAAGGTATTTCCTAATAATAGGCACAGAAA
The DNA here is from genome assembly GCA_028533065.1 of Trachops cirrhosus. Classification (NCBI taxonomy): domain Eukaryota; kingdom Metazoa; phylum Chordata; class Mammalia; order Chiroptera; family Phyllostomidae; genus Trachops; species Trachops cirrhosus. The sequence continues at coordinate 148,452,123 of CM052538.1, forward strand.
AGGGGGTTGGCTGGTGGGGGCAACAGAAAGAAAGAATAATGAGAGGTTAAAATTAGATGGGCATCTGATTGAGACGATCCTTCTTTTCTTTCTGAAAGAACGCTGTTCTGGGATTCAGCTGTGTGACCTTGGAGAAGTCACACACCCTCTTGGGGTCTGAACATTTGCACCTGTTGAGTGCAGCAGCTGGGCTTGAATGAGCTCAGGTCCCTTCCAGTGCAGACCTGCTCCTGTACTGCACTAAAGCTGGAAATGCTAGTGAGGGTCCCTCCATGCTAAAATTAGTGTTCGAGGATTCCCCGTGGCCCACAGCATCAAGCACAAGGCTCCGTGTGATGTGGCGGCAGCCCATCTTTCCAGTCTTATGTCCCATGTGCTACTTCCTGTGGACTACTCATTGCTCCATCCACCCTGCCTGCACACCCTCTACCCGCAGAGCATGCCCGCTCTCACCCCAGGGCCCTGGCCTCACAGAGTCCGGTTAGTCCTTCGGCTCTTAGCGCAGAGGCTGCCTCCTTCAGGAACCCTTTCCGGAACCTGAGTTTGGGGCTGTGATCTTCCCGACCTTCTATCCACCATCAGTGCCTTCATCTGAATGCATGTTGTAATTATCTAGTCATTCAATTCCACCAATATGGCTGAGTAATTAGCATGTGCTATGACAATGACAAATTCTGACATAGTTCTGCCTTCATAGGGGGAGAAGGAGACATCCATCAAATAATCACGTTCACAAATGTGAAGCTGCGGACCGAGAGGTATGCGTGCAGAAGGAAAAGGAACGTCTTCCTGAGAGCTTGTCTGAGATCTGGGAAGGAGGAGAGGGTGGGTGGGAAGGGAGGTGTTCCCAGCAGGGGACAGCCTGTGTGTGGCTCTGATGGGAGGGAGCATGAAGGAGGAGAGGGCCGGAGGAAGGCCAGGGTGAGGGGAGGCCTCCCAGAGAAGGAGGAGGTGCAGGATGAGCTGCTGAGTGGGTGCACAGGGGCTGGCCCTGGGGGTTATTGGAGGGGGGTGTCTTGGTCAGAGGAGCCATCTGGAGAGCCTTTGACAGATTTTAGGGAGGAGACTGACAGATCGAATTTGTGTTTCAGAATGATTATGTTGGCTGCTGGGCAGAGAACAGCAGTGAACAGCCTAGAGAACAGCAGTGGTTTGCAGCCTCAGATGCTTTGCACTGGAGTCTGAGATGGACCCAGACCTCGGCTCCACCCCTCCAGACACCCATGTTCAGCTGGGCCGGAGTGGGGAGAAAGGGAAGCGGGGGCTGAGCAGGAGCCCCTGCAGTGGTCCAGCCAGTGGATGAGAGCGCCTTGGACGGGAATGGCAGCACGAAGAGGGCCTTGGGGGATCTTTAGGAGATGAGACTGACAGGGTTTGGCAACTAGTTCCCATGGGGAGAAGGAGAAGGAGGTGTCAAGGTTGAGCCCCAAGTTTCTGGCTTGTGCAAGCAGACAGAAGAGGTGGCATGCACGGAGACCGAGAGCGTTGGGGAGACAGGATGTTGGGGACCAGGGAGCAGATCACAGGGAACAGGACCCTGGGAATGCAGTCTGTATCCTCCAGTGCTCCGCCTCCGCCTGGCTGGGGAGGCTGTGCTCTCCTGGGGGCCCTCCCTGCCCCTTGGAGCTCTCACCCTCAAAGGCGAAGGTGGGTGGGGAAAAGGCCTGGCCAGTGGCCCTACCCCTAGCTGCGTGCCTCAAGTGGAGGTGTGAGGGAGGCCCAGAGGTAGGGTGCACCCAGGCCAGCAGAGACCAGCCCGGGCACCAGACAGTCCAGCACACAGTAAAGGCAGAACACGGCTAGTTTGGACACAGCCATTTCTGAAGCACAGATTCACAGCACTAAGTGATGGAGCCTTTTACCTCTCCTCGAATCAGCGGGCACCTCCGAGCAGGAAAATGAACACTGGGTTCCGCAGCCAGCTGCCCTGTAATGGAGCACCCTGGCCGGCGCCTTCCCTGGCGGGAGGCAGACAAACACAGCACTCAGCTTGTTGGGATTCCCTCAGCAGGGATCCCAGAGCAGTCAAAACCTGTCCCCATTAACCTGATGCAGGGCAGAAAGACTCCACTTGGGGCTGTTTTGCTCCCTGAACAATAAACATATCATGAAAATCCCTCTGCTCGAGTAGATAGAGATCTTACTCATTCTTTTTCGTGGTTTGTGATACTCGGTGGCGTGGACTTAACAGAGCACTCCTACACAGCCAAGAGATTTTTCTCCCATGGTAAAATAGAAATAGATATCTGTTTAATGCTGGAGACGTCAGTGACCTCTTTTTACCTGGCAGGGAACGAACCTACTTGTGTGGCTCAAAAGCCAGGGCCGGCAGCCCTGTGTGTGGGTGTGTTGGTGAAGGCAGGGAGATGAGCCCATCTCCGAGCAGATTGCTGTCCGGCCAGGGAGATGGCACAGGAGCGGCGTCAGTCAGGGATCCCACGCCGCATGGAGGAGGCCACCGCAGGCCTGCAGCAGGGAAGGCCCCAGCCAACGCTGGGAGAGGGCAACCCTGGCGCAGAGGGAAAGCGCGGAGGTCGGGAGTTACCTGGTGGGCTGTGTGGCCCAGATGTGGAGCTGGTGGGAAAAAGTTTGTTATTCTGAGGATGTGCTCAACAGCTACCTCTTTCCCACTGGGTTGCCCGCAGAATTTCAACAGGCCCAGGTTATTTCTGGCCTTTAGTTTCCCCTCACCGGAGGCCGAGCCACTCCTCCCTCGATTTTTTCACTGCAGAACCGATGAAAGTCTGAGATTGCAATCAAAAGCTTAAGAAAATAATAATCCTTGGTTGCCCTAATTCTTTCCTGGAAATACCTCACACTGACAGAAATTGTCTTTAAGCCCCTTTTCTCCTCTTTCATGCTTTAAATTTCTTCCTTAATTAAAAAGAATTGTTTACCTGATGTGGGCTCCAAAGTGCTTACTATTTTAACTTATCCTCTTGTTCCTTTTTCCCCTCTCGGAGCCAGTGACTCGGTAACTGTGACTCTGTCTTGCCCTGTCGTAAAGTGAGCATTGTCTCGTCAGGGAGGGAACGCACGATCAACTTCAGAATCAGCCCGTTTCTATCCCCATGGAATGGAAGCGCTGCCAGTCACCAGCAGAGCCTCTAAATTCAACTGCCCTGACTCGGCTGCTTGTCCCTAGCAGAGATTTCAGAGTCGTCTTTTCCTCAGAATAATACTTCATTTTTACTCAACCCTACCAACGTTTGATGACAATATTGGCTGAAAATGAATGACGAATTAAGGTCAGCATTTCAAAGTAGCTGGTTCAATTCACTATGTTATTTAAAAAAAAAAAAAAAAGCGAGCCCTAGCTGGTGTGGCTCAGTGGATAGAGTGCGGCCTTCAAACCAAAGGGCCTAGGGCGCATGCCTGGATTGTGAGCTAGGTGCCCAGTAGGGGGCGCAAGAGAGGCAACCACACATTAATGTTTCTCTCCCTCTTATGTCCCTCCCTTCCCCTCTCTAAAAATAGATACATAAAATCTTAAAAAAAAAAAAAGGCAGCCAAACTGACATATCACTGAAATCCAGCAACTGTTGAGTGACAGGATTTCCTCCCATCCTTTAAGGGGATCAAGTACAGTATCCAGTCCGAGAGTGCATCTGAGGCCTGCTGTGCAGGGACTTGCATCCTTGCTCAGGGGATTGTGATAGAATTAAGTCGACTCAACAAATGAGGTCACTGGGAAGAAGTGCTGGCGTTAAATTTACTGTTAATGCCAGGGTCAATTTATTAAATGGTCATCTGCTTGTGGTTCCAGAAGACCTCTGGGTAAACTCCAGAGATGCCCAGTCTGAGGATGGCTTGTGCATAAAGTCACCGAATCTGGTCAGGGCAAGTTTTGGTGACCATCTCTCAGTAACCCAGAATGTATTTCCAGAGGCAGGATACCACTTTGGTATATAAAGCTTTTGAAATTAGTAGAAGGTGAGTTTTATTTTTTATTGATCTTAGAGAGAAAAAGGGAGAGAGAAACATCAATTTGTTCCACTTATTTATGCATTCATTGATTGAGTCCTGTATGTGCTCCTTCTAGGGATCGAACCTGCAACCCCGGTGCACTGGGACGACGTTCCAACCAACCAAGCTATCTGGCCAGGGCGAAAGGGGATTTCTTATGTTAAATCTAGGAATGGGATCGCAGGAGGGGGAGACACTGTGACCCCGGTGCCAGGAGACTCGAGTTCTAGTTCTGCCACAGATGCTAACCGTGCTTGGAAATTCCAGTCATTGAATGGCTCATCTTAGAGTCATTGTCCTGTGTGGAGAAGTGCAGGAAAGAAAGGAATCTGTCAGCCACTGGTTGTCAGGCATAAAGGGTACCTTTCCCCTACTTTACTGAGCCCCGGTTTCTTCATCTGTCCAGTGGAAACACTAATTAACATATAACCACCCCCATCTCCCGGGAAAGTTAACATGAATAAGTCAAGAATATAGATAGGAAATTGCCATACAAAGGCCAAAGTTCTACACAAATAGAAAGCACTGGTGGCTATCATTCCTAGATTCTTTCTTAGAAGCTTTTCAATCATTCCCAACTGAGATCCCTTGTTGGGAACTCAAACTGTGCCAGTAGTCTCTTCTTTTCCTTCACAAGCTACCCTTGGGGTCGGCCTGACCTTGCTGGTTCTGTCTCTGCCTCAGGCGCCCTGCCTCTGACGCTGGGGAAGCGAGGGCCACAGAGGAACCTCGTGGCTGCCTCCAGACACTGCCCTCCTCGAAGTTTCTCAGCTGTGTCTTCCAGAGTCTTCTCACAGAATTCTTGGCTGGGTGACTACTTTCCTTAAACCAAGTCATGTCTCCTGAATTTCTAGAGGCAGTGCAGCACAGGGACATCTTGTGGGCCTTTGGGCCAGCAGGTCACTTATGAATTATCTGTGGACTTTGTTAAGACCCGGCTTTCTCATCTGCAGAGATAATAAATTTACTCTACTGGGTACCAGTGAGGATGAACTAAAAGAGTGTAAGTGAGGGGCCTGGCATGTCATAGGAGCTGAATAGACATCCTTTTCCTTTTTCCTTCTTTCCCCGTTTCTTCCCTAGTCAGCTGCCTGCATGGCTCTGTCTCCTCTATCTTGAGTAGGAGCTCCTCTTCTCTGTTTGCAAAAGAAAGGAGCTTGGCCCCTTGTCTGTGCATCTGCCCGAAGCCCTCCGAAAGGCTACCTCCTCCCCTCCCCTCGATACCGCCTTCTCTGCACTGTTGCAGATTCTGCACGTTTGGAGTTGTGTGGGGAAACATCTGGGCGCATGCATCGCTGAATGTTTCGTGCCGCATCTGGACACGTCACACAGCCACAACCACCACTGCACGCTGCGAATCATATCGTCTGTGCTGCTGGCAAACCAAGAGGCGGCTGTGTGGGTCTGTGTGTGGTGCTGGGGCGGCCCCAGAGGAAGGAAGAGGGACTCCAAGGGCCTGCAGAAGTGAGGAGTCAGGCAGGGTCTGATGAAGTGGGTTTAACTAAAGGCTGTTGAGATGCTTCTCACAAATACCCCGCTTCCTGTTGTTTTCACAAGAGATAACACTATGAGGGCTGGATGTTGAATTAGGCAGAGTCTTCTCAAGCCTCTTGAGGTATTTCTTTTGAATGCAGGGCAGTGGGGGACATGGCAGCCTGTACCACACCTGCTTCATACTTGTCCCCTTCTCCATTCTGCAGGGGAAGCAGGAAGAGAGCAAATGGTCGATTCCCAATGTGCCTGCGTTCTGCATCGTCAGCCCACCCTGGGGCCTGCCTCCCGCCTTCTGCCCCTCTCCACTGTGTCTTCATCCACCTCTGTCCACTTTAATTTTGTCTGTCCCTGTGGCTGTCCGTGGGGTCTTGGTCACCCTCGGCATCATCCTCTCACATGTTCCAAAGTGTGCTCTGTGGAATGCTTATTACTTAAGAATGTGCCTCAAAAATGGACCCCACGGCTAATGGCAGGGAACGCTGCCTGCTCCAGCTCCCTCCCAGGGACTCTTAATTCATAGTATTTATTAAGAGCACTGAAAAATCCCACATAAATGCTTTCATTTTGCTTAGCTAGTTTCTCCAAAAAATCTCTGGATCATGGACCTTTTCCTATGAACTGCCAATGAGCACCTATTAACAGAGCCTGGTGAATCACACTTTGGGAAAAACTGGCACGAACAATGTATTTATTATTTGTAGGAATGCTGTGAAGTCAAAATCCACTAATGAGAAATCTGCCATCAAAGGCCTGTGGGAAAATATGTGTGCTTTGCTTTAACAAAAATATGACATTTGTGTAAATCAGAAGTTCCCACCCCTTTCACCATGAAAGATCCTTTTTAGTTCTTTCCTCAAGGGATTCTGTTTTGAAAGCTTTTATCTACCCAGCAAACTACATTTATTGAATAATAATTTGTTTCTTTGAGTTTTATTCATCAAAGACATATAGCTGCGATTAGCGCTTCTGATCAGTCAGGATACCACACTGGGCTGAAGGACTCCAGCCCAAAGCAAATAAACTTAATGTTTTATTTAGTCTGGGAACCTCATTGAGGTAAATGTATGATTTTCCTTTGGGCTTTTTGAAATCTTGAAAATAGCTTGCAGAACCCCTTTGCTGTCTTCACAGAGTGCAGGGTTCGGGGAGGCCGGGCTGTGGGTGGAAACCCGGAGAGGACACCTGGTTGGGAGGAAGGTGGAGAGGCGTGGTGATGGGGCTCCCGCTGGACAGCGGAGACAGCGGGGCTCAGTGGCTCAGACTGAGGTCCAGATCCTGCGCTCAGATGAGAAGCCACTGGCCAGATGCATGTGCATGGGCCTCTCTGAGTGGGCAAGAACCTGGGCAAGTGTCCCCCTCTGGTCACCCCCATCACCTGGATCCCCAAAAGAGAGCTGGGGAAGAGGACAGGGCCACGGGAAGCCTGAGAGCTCAGTGGGGCTGCCAGGCTCCTCTCCCCAAATCCCACGATACAGTTTTCATTAATGAGCCACTTGGAGTGAGTGACCTCAGTTCCACTGCCATCTTGGGTGTCAGTGGAGCCCTTGAAGGCTTCAGGGCCCCTGAGATACCCACCTTCTGTCCTGTGGTTGGCTCACTGCCACCCCGAAGGGCGAACCTCTCCCCAGAAGCCCGTGCTGGCTCATTGGCCCCCGCTCCCATCCCTGTGGGAGGCAGTGGGGTACCCCATAGCTCTGCTTCAGACTATGGTGACCACGGGCTCCATAAAGAGGAGCTTTCCTGGCACGTTTGAAGTAGCGTTTGGCCTCCTGAGAGCCAGGCCCACCCGGGTTTGCAGAGTGCTGCTGGGGTAGCTGTGGGTGCGGCAGGGCGGCCCACGATCTGGAGTGAGAGAGGGGCTCTGTCACGGGAGAAGGTGCCCCGACCAGGCCCCGTGCAGCCCTGATGGTCTGCACGGGCTGTGCCCCTCCCTCCTGTGCCACGGAGGTGCTCTCACGGACCCTGGCCCTGCCCAGCGGCGGCCTTGGACGTGAATACCCAGACTTGCTCCTCAGCTCTCTTCTGTCATCAGCCAGGACCTAGCATTTTCTCAGAAGATACGATCTGTCTGGCAGAAGCCCATGGGCAAAAACAAATCTCCAGAACATTTTCCAGGCCCATTTTAGAAACATACCTGGGTGATGCCTTTTACCCATTTCCAATGACAACCAGCCCGAGGCCTCTCTCTGTGGCTTGAACCTTATGAGAACGGGGTCTGCCCCATGGAAGAACCAGCCTCCTTTGAGCAGGGAGAATGATCTGTCCTCGAGACAGTCCCCTGCCATAAACTGCTGCCGACCAGTTCTGGGGGCACAGGCCCGGGCCCCAGGGCAGTGCAGCTGTGCAGGGCAGGCCCTTCCACTCCCCCCGCCCAGGCTCCCCCGGGCAGGCAGGGGGGCCTTCCCGTGGCTTCTGGAAGCACTGACAGGAGCTACAGTCTCCTACACCTTTCATCCATCCCTTCATTCATCCGTTCTCTGGTGAACATTCACACCTGCTGTGTGTCAGTGTGGGCACCCTGCTGGGCACCGGGGGTGCAGCGGTGGACGGGTGAAATGGGCCCCTGTCCGCACGGCAATGGCTGAATGAGTGAGCGACGCAGGGGTCACACCAGGCTGCAGTTTTCTGTGTGATCTCAGCATTATCGCACTTGACTTTCACAATGGCTGTGTGAGCTAGGAGGGAAGGAGGGAGAGAAGGGAAGAAAGAAGGAAAAGAGGAAGGGAGAAAGGACAGGGGGAAGGAAAGGAAACTCCCGTGTGTCTGGTCAGTGCCCTCTGCTTTCACCTGCTCCATCTCACTGAATCTTCCCAACTACCCTGTGGGGTAGGAAGGTTTCTCCGTCCTTACTTTTGTAGGAGAAAAAGCCAAAACCAAAGGAAGTGGCCGAGGAGGGCTGGACACAAGATTGGTCTGATTCCAGAATCCTAAACTCTCTCTTGTACAGGCACACTTCCACGGGCACTCCCACGGCCCACATCACATACTCATGCATGCTCATGTGTGCTCATGCAGGTGCACACGCATTCACACGCATGTGCATGCAGTTGGACTGCGGGTCTGTGCTCCGGGGCACCGGTGGTCGACCCACATGCTGAACTCTTTCTCTCCTTCATGAATAGATAAGGTCTGAGCACCCGCAGTGCATCCTCCTTGCTCCCCGAGGTGCCTGGGTCTATAAGCCCCACCCCCACTCTGGCACCCACAGGGGCTCCCTATGGCCTGTCGTCTGTTCGTCAGCTGACCCTGCACCACAGGGGTCACTCACGACCCTGGGGTCTCCCTGTGCAGAGATTATTTGCCCGAAAACCTCGGCTAAGGCTGCTGGAGGAAATTACTTGTTTATTTTATGCCAAGAGAGAAAATCTGCTTAAATGAAATTTTTTTCCTCAAGAAAATGATTCTCCTGCCATTCTCTGAACCGCAAAACCAGTGCTAACCTTGGCTTTCTTGTCACTTGGAGAGTGCCCCACAGTCTCAGGCTCAGAGAGACCAAATCAAGTTACTCAGGACAGCCACGCTCACTGGGCTGCCCAGACTCAGCCGCTACACAGGCGACTGTGAAGTCGTGCACGTTTATTTCATTTCATTTCATTTTACTTTATTTTAATTTTATTTTTTCAAACAGAGCAGGGTGTGTTCAGAGAACACTGGTCACCCACCTCATCTGCGCTCACTCAGCCAACATTTCCTGAGGGGCTGTTGTGTGCCTGTCACTGTGCCTGTCACTGTGCCTGTCACTGTGCCTGTCACTGTGCCGGTCACTCTGTCTGTCACTGTGCCTGTCACTGTGCCTGTCACTGTGCCTGTCACTGTGTCTGTCACTGTGCTGGGGCCTAAAAGTGGTCCCCGTAGAAGGCACTTGTTCCAAAAAGGCTTCTGTTAAAGAACACCTTCACAAATGTTTAAATGATCACTTGGAAAACAGAAAACCATTATTTTGAATCTAATAACCATAGCCCGTCGACCTTATAAATATCTTCCCATATTCCATCACCTCCCAGAATACCCGTTGCTCAATCTCAGAGGAGCCCCAGGGTCTGGATCCTTCCATTTGCTCTGTATTAGGCCGATGGGCAGTATTACAATTTGCAAGTGGGACTCAGGAAGGTGAGGTGACTTTCTTCCGATCACATAGCCCCATGATCTGGAGACAGGTGGAGCCCTACGCCTGACTCTGCAGAGGTTCCCCACTCTGGCTGCACAGGGAATCCCTGGGGGAACTTTTAAACTATCAACCCCAAAGTGGCCACCCCCAGAGGGTCTGCTGTCATCGGTAGGGGCTGGGCCAGGGAGGACAAAGCCCTCAGGGGCCGAAGCAGTTGAGGACCACTGCCCCGGAGCCGTAGCACAGGCACACTGACCTGGGGCAGAGAAACTGTCTGGCTTTGCCACTGATGTGCTGTGTGATTAGGGCAAATCCCAAAACCTCTCTGTTCTTCAGCTTCCTCATAGGCCAAAAGGGAGATCTCTTTCGGGGTCTCTCTTACACGCAGGATTTGTAAGTTTCAAGAGAAGGGACAATGCCTGAAGCCCTCAGGGAGGGACACCTGAGACAGGACATGTGGAAAGGTCCGCCTGCCCATGGTCTCCCAAACATCCTGCATGAACCCCAAAAATCCCCCAAAAGAAGAATGAGCTCTATCTCAGAAACACTGAAAAACTACCAAAGAACGTGAAATCACTTTCAGAATCTGGGAAACAGAAACAGTTCTGCTTATTCTGCCACACATTTTCACAATCAGGAAGCGAGATCAAAGAAAAGCTCTGAGAATCGCCTTGCGGAGGGGACACCTAACATCTTGGTCAGACTGGGCCTCTGTCTGTGAAACGCCCCAAGGCAGGTCTCCCCTCCTGGGCTGCTGAGCCCACGGGACTGGTGGCCTCTCTCCTTGCTCCAGAACCACCGTAAGCCCAAGGTTGCCCCTGAAAAGGCAGTGGCCTCAGTCACTTAGGCCCTGCTGGCCCACAAGGGTGGTCGTGGACGAGGCACTAGGAACACGTGCCCTGGAAGCTTGCTCCTTCACCACGGCCTCCTCTTGCCGAGGAGAACCCCTGGGACCGTGAGTAGGGAGCACAGGGCCTGGTGACCAGGTTCCCTGAGCTGGGCCTTGTCCACCACAACCCCCGCCCCCCACCAACCTGGCTCATGTGAGGAGGGCCAGGATCCAAAGCCCTGTCCCACTTATTACAGTGGAGGGGCTCGGAGAGTCCCAGGCTGGGGGGTGGAGGGGGGAGCCTGGCTCTGAGAAGCAAAGGGCAGGAGGGTCACACACAGTGAAAGGGTCTGGGCCACCAAGAACGGCAGTCCTCCCCTGGGAAGGAGGAGGCTGAGGCTGGCCCAGGGCCACCTCCACGGTCCCCATGAGCCTTTAGGGCAGGGGCCACCACACTTTTCTGGCTGAAATTGGATGGAAGCGGCTTTCCCCTGGAGCAACAGGCAGCCATGTCCGCAGCGGAACCCCGAAGGTGGCTGGGCTTTCTCTGACTCGGTGGATGTTTTTCCTCAGCATCTGGTCAACAGCAGGCCTAGAGGATGCATGTTCACTGGCCACGTTCCCACTAAAAGTGTGGATCTTGGAGCCAGAATTTCTTGGTGTGAAAAAGCACTTCTTGTAGGCAGAGCCTCAGGAAGTGGGTCATAAAACTTCTTTTTTTGGCCCTTCTCCTCTCGTGTGGGGTCTTCGTATTCAAAGTCTGTAAACCAGGAGCCAGTGATGGCCCAGAAAGGGGAGAAAGGAGCCACGCCACTGAGCAGTGCCAGGCGGGGGAGTCCTCCCAGCAGGCGTGCAGGCCAGCGGCTATGGATTTGCCCCGTGACATTCAGGCACGAAAGTTACCGGTCTCCTTTAGTTTTGGAGCTCCCATCTACCAGGCTTGGGAGGAAATCCCCCCTGTTGTGTTTGGGGACCTTTTCTGCTCCCTGGGGCCTTTTGGACTGGAGGCAGCCTTGCACTGTTCGGAGAGGTGGGCTCTGGCCTCAGGGCACTGTGGGCGCTGCTGAAAGGCGCTCTTCAGTCGCCTTGGTCCCCGGTGGCAGTGGCAGCACTGTGCCGAGGTGCAGCTTCTGGCTATTCGTGCCCCTCCCTCTGGGAAGCCCTGGGCAGCACCATGCCCTCCCAGACTCCTCCACATTTGCTGAGACCGTGACCCCTGTGCCCCCCTATCCTGGCACTGTCCACCCCCCTCTTCCAGTCAGGACACTGATCTCACACCCCCTTCTCCTCCAAGACCACCCAGCTTACTGCCTCTCCCCATGCCCCATAGGCCTAAGTTGTTAAGCTTGTGTCTGTGGAGTTGGGGTGCAGAGGCTCAGCCCTTCAAACACACAAAGTGGCTTCATTCCCAGGATGCGGGGGCAGAAGGAGGAAAGAAGATGCTTTTCTTTTCCTTTGGGAATCCAGAGCATTAGCCAACTGACACTTCCACCCAACCACCCCCACAAACACAAAACAACACAAAACCGAATGACCAGTGTTTCTGTATGACTAAATAGTTCACCTTGTTACATTAACTGCATTTTACAGATGAAGAAACCAAGACTGGGGGGGTTACTTGGGCTGTCACTTGTCTTGGGTGGAAGTTTACAGAGATGCCGGCCTCATGTTTAACCTACTCACCTGGGCCAGTGTCGGGCAGAGAGGTGAACACTGCCCTGGTACTCTGGCCACAGCGCCCTAAGCAGTTACCCAGCAGCTGAGACACGGCCTTCATCACAACCATAGCACTGCCAAAGTAAGGGTGGACCGTGACTAAATGACATTGCTTCCAGCCACTGAAGACGGAGCCGGCTAAGCCCTCCTTCAGGGAGTGCGTCCCCACAGCCGAGGCTGCCTCAGAGCCCCCCGCCGCCCCACTCCTGGGCCAGGCAGCCTGCTCCCAGGTGTACCTGTGTTGTCTACCATCATCCTCATGAGAATCCTGTTTTTTTTCTTTCTCCAGATAAGGAAATGGGTGCTAAGGGTGCTGAGTCCCTTTCTCGAGTCCTATTATTAATAGGTTGCCAAAGTGGGTTTTTTAACTTGAACCTCCCATTTTTAAGTTGTGTTCTTTCCATTATACATCAGTAGATATAGCTGAGTAATTTCACTTTTTTTAGACAACAGCAAAAGAGGTGAAGGCTAGTGCTCACTCCTTTCATTTGTGGTGACACACAGGCAGACAGCAGACAGCAGGGAATGCAACTAGTCCTTGTAGCCTTTCCCCATGGATTTAGGGGTGGGACAGGAGCACTACAGCGGTTGTTCTATAAATGACCACAAGGTGGCAGCATTGCACAACAGCTGCACCCGCCAAAGTTGAAAGAAACGGGAAAGTGCGCCCAGGGGAGTGGACTGCTTTCCAAGTCACTCTAATGGCTGACAAGCCTGAAGAGGCTGTGGCCACGTCCAGCCTTTGCTCATGCTCTCTCTGACCAACAGAGATGCTGTGTGAATAAGAAACTCAGTCAGCTCCTGTTCATCGACTAGTCCATTTATTTAGCAGAGCTATCCTTCACACCTAATAGCTGTTTTTAAATATTTTGACCTTTAGTAGCATCCGGTCTGTCTGGGAAACGTTGTGCTTCCTAGTCTGGAGGTGCTGGAAACAGGATGAATTTTTCAATGAAGTCGTTCCTTGGGCCTGAGGAGGTGGTGGGGACAGGTGGCCAGGACAGGTGTTGGGTCCCAGTTGCAGGTGTCGTAGGTCATACAAGGGCAAAGGTGTGGTTTGACCAGCATTCAGGGCTAGGCAGGTGTACAATCTACCCTTTGTACAACCTACCCTTTGCCTCTGTGTGGGGCCAGGAACTTGGGGAGCTTAGGCGTCAGACAGGGGAAAAGAGTGGGTTATTAGTAAGCAGCACCTCTCACACTGTGCTCGGACACAGAGTCCTCACCATCGTTCGTGTGGTTCTCGGATTTTGGAAGTCTCTAGGAAGGGCGTGGTGGGGCAGGAGCCAGGAGCTCAGGGAAGTCGCCAGCCTGGCCCTGCCCTGCCCTGGAGGGTGTCCAGCACACACTCTGCCAGTGGGGCGTGCTGTCAGGGCCCTGACGTGAAGGAGGAGAAGCAGGGAGTCAAAATGGAGGCCGCAGGCGTTAAACTGCAGAGGAGGGTTTTTCCTGCTGGAGGGAAATAATGGGTGGTCAGAGTGACAAGCTCAGGGTTACCTTCTAAGAGCAGGTGAAGCAGAAACTGAGGAGTTACCAGGCTTCCCAGCCTGCTTCCCGCAACCTGAGGAAGGCAGAGATAAGGCAAGGGGTGGAGAGGGGCTGGGGGCCTCTCCCCATGACCTGGGCACAGACCCTAAGAAGGTGCAGACAGCCTGTCACTCAGAAGGAGATTCAGAGGCAAGACAGGGAGTGGCTTCCTCCTGTGGGCCAGGTGGGACCTCAGGCCGCACCTCAGAGTGCCGGGGTGCCTGGTACCAGCTGCTGGGTGCCAGGGTGCCTGGTGCCGGGGTGCCTGGTGCCGGGTGCCGAGGGCTACACTCTGACCTGTTGGGAAGGAACCGCCTCAGTGAGGGTGGGCCCAAAGCTCTCCACCGTTCTTTTTCAGCCTTCATTTTCTCTGAAACCTTAGTCTTCTGTACAATGAAGAGCCAGTAATAGAGAATTTGCTGAAAGGAATGTGGGGTCTTGGACAGAGATTCTAGACTGTGTTGGAAGAAAATATAAAGTGCTGTGACAAACTTCATGAATTACAGTTTAAGAGATGCTTTTTCCCCCTTTTTTTACTAACCTATTGTCTTAGGATGACAGATATCCAGTTATTTTTTTATAACTATTGCACAAACTCTATAAAGAATGAACAGGTATTTTTAAATGTCATAAAAATTAATTGATATGACTGATTTACGTTCATAACAGAATTTGTATTGAAGTACCATTGCTTGAATGGAACTCAGAAAAAAATTTCCTTCTGGCCCTGGCCAGGTAGGTTGGTTGGTTAGAACCTCGTCGGGATCTGCCAGGGCTGTGGGTTCGATCCCCAGTCAGGGCACAAGAAGCAACCAATAAATGTAGAAATAAATGGAACAACAAACCAATGTTTTTCTCTTCCCCCACCCCAACTCTCTAAAAGCAAAAAGAAAAAAATTCCTTCTGCACAACTTTACAAGGAAACATAAAATGTCAGAAGCAATTGTTCTTTAGGAAAACAAAAACAGATTAACAGATAAGACTAAAAATGCAACATGACCTCTATAAGCTGTAGAAATACTTGTTTTCTACTGCATAATTTGGACTTAAAGGGCTTTGAATATTTCTGTGTGTTTTGCAAATCACCACCAACAACTAGAAGCCCCCTTCAAGCTGCTAAATGTAATTTTTTGTCTATGGAGAAATGATGCCTTTGCCAGAGTGTTCTGGGCTGAACTGTGTTCCCCTGAAATCTGTGTGTTGAAGTCCCACCCCAGCACCCCTGAATGTGGCTGTATGTGGAGACAGGACCTTTAGAGGGGTAATTAAGGCAAAGCGAGGTCATTAGTGTGGACCCTCATCCAGTGTGACCGGTGTCCTTATGAAATGGGGGGGATTCGGACGCAGACACAGAGGGAAGCCGCTGGAGAAGACGGCCGCCTGCAAACCAAACCTACCACAACCTTGACCTCAGAGTTCCCGCCTCCAGAACTGTGGGGAAGAAAGAGCTCCCTGTTGTTTAAGCCACCCAGCCTGTGGTCCTTTGCCCTGATGACCCCAGAAGGCGAATACGCTGAGGTACACAGGTTGACAAGGAAGAGGCCACAAGAACAGAGGAGGCTAAGATCACTTCTTTCAGTGACAAATCCCTTTGCCCAGAATCATTTGTATCTGTCTTCTTAAAGTCACCATTTTCACAAAAAGAGAGTAACAAATTTTCAAATTTCAGACATGTTCATTTGTTTCTATGCAACTGTACGTGGCCTGAAAGTGACAGTCATTCTTCTGAGAGAGTCTCCTGTCTTCTCATGAATAATGGCTGGTACTGACCAGGGCTGTGCCCAGGCTCAGACGCGTTTGAGGAGATAAATGGACACCTGGACAGGCTCACCTGGTGTCTCTGCCTCTGCTGAGCTCAGGTGCAGGCCCCGGGGAAACTCGGGCAGGGCCGGCCAGATGGCGGGGTGACTTCCAGGGCAGTGAGCTTGGCAAGGACCCTGAGCACGGGCTGGGCGGGAGACCTGTGAGGGCAGGGACAAGTGCCCGGGGGCGTCAGGGAGGCCTGGTCACCGTGCAGGAGGGTCCGGTCCCCCTGGGTATCCCACCCCCCAGAACCAGATCAAGAGCTGGGTGACCCGGCCCAGGCAGCCACACGAGGCCCCTGCTCTATTTTGAAGACAAGACAAGAATTATGTACTAACTGTTCTTAAAAGAAATAGTCGATGGACTGAACAATGCTTTTTCAAAATTTGGCTTTGTGTGGCTGGACTAGAGTCTCCTAACACACTAAGGAAATTTTCTGGGGGAAACCAATCCAGAATCTCTTGCTCTAGGCATATCAGGCTGTCAGGCTAAGGAGAAAAATTAATTTTAGAGCGGTATTACTTGGCAGCCAGCATCCTGCTGGCATCGCTGCATACAGGTACCAGAACTTTTTTCAAAAATAAAACCTTATTAACTTGAAATCCAAAGAACAAAAAGAAAAATTCTCCAACCCCCACTGGACTCTGCATTGACCAGGTTCCACTTAGCTCAGCACTTTTATTAAACAGCAATAAAAAGCGTCTCGTCGGCTGGGGACTAGCAGTGGCTTTGGAATAGTCACCATTTTTAATTAACCAACATTGAAATAATAAGGTCTTACTGCAATTTGGTATGATTTAATTAACTCTAACTTTGCATCGAATCTTAAACCTCCCTGCCCTGACCAAGACGGCCCTCAGCAAGCCGCCTGGGTGAGGTCTTTCCAAAGACAGGGGCTTCTCGGGAGGCCTGCCTCGCTTTGCCTTTGGGGGCAGCAGCAGACACCCTGCTTTCGCTCAGCAGGTTATGGGGTAACCTGTCTTCCTGCCTTTCTTTCTTTCTCCCTCCCCTCCCCTTCCCCTCCTCTCCTGTCCCTCCCCCCTGGCCATTATTGCCAAGTGAACATGACTACAGAGCTTGTCACCTTCCTTCCCACTGGGTCCCCTGCTTCGTATCCATCTACAAATTTCCTGGCTCAGAAATGCCTTTAAAAAGACTTTTTTTTTCCTAAAACTGCACCAGATCTGTGCCATCGTCTTCCTTCTCAGAGCCTCTCCCCTCCGTGGGCCAGGCCCTGCACACCTGTGTTGAAGGCTCTCTGCCTCTCTTCTCAGCCTGCTAATTCATTTCCTTTAAATGGCCGTCTCATTCATCGCTGTCCACTCCCCCTCCCAGGGCCCACCAGAGGTTGTCCTCGTTCCTCCAGCTCTGGGAATTGGTGGAGGGACCCTGGAGGTGAGGATGAAGAATTGGAGGGGACAGAGTGGTCCCAGGCAGACCACTTGGTTCTCACTTCTGCTTTGACCAGAACAGCCTCGCTTTCCTCTGATTCATGTGTGAAGATTTGGGGTAATATTTGATGGGAAAACAAAAGGTTTCTTCTGCTAAACATAGGTTAAAAAAACCACTGATCTTTACAATAGGGTCCTGTTCTTCAGTTTCATAATTATGACCCAGAGCAATGCAAGGAGGACATCTGTGTTCTCCACACCTTCCTGCAAATGCGCTCACCCCCTGGGCTGAGGACACCTGGTCACTGTCTGCCTTTGTGCCTGTCATAGAAAAACCCCTTCTCCACCTTCCCATCCCCCATGGTTGAGGGCCTCGTGTAGATCGCACGCCCTTCTGAGGTGGCCGAGTCTGCCCTGCCCTCTCGAGCTGGAAGGCTGCGTCTCGTTCTGCTCCTCTCCCTGGCCACAGCTGGATGGACCAGGGGCCTCCGTGGGCCTCCTGTGGCCTGGCGCAGAAACACCTGCCCGCTAAGAAATGTGGAATGCAGAATGGAGTCTGAGCCATTTAGTGACTGTGGCTGGTGTGGGGGCGGAAGGCCACGTGGAGAGTTAGGAGCCACTGGTCAGTCAAGATTGGGAAGTGAGGGGTACAGAGGATGTGGATAAACGGAAAAAGCTAGTCCGCAGATTTGGGAGAGGAAGAAGGATGGATGAGAGAGAGAGAGGCAGAGACAGAGACAGAGAGAGACACTCTGCCCCTGAGAGGGCCCTGGTTCCCTCCTCATCTGGGAGACCTACTAGGGGGACTTACGAAAATCTGCCCCCGGATCCCAGTGCCGGGCCCTCTGTTCCTGTCCACAGAAGGGTTAGTTCACATCTCCTCGGCCGGACCATGAGTTCCTTGAGGGCAGAGATGGCGTCTCACTCAGCTTTTATTCCCTGAAGCACACGGCACAGGAGAGTGGGAGGGAGTGCGTGTGTGTGGGCCAGAGCTGCCTGCCTGCCCTGAAAACGCGTGTCTGGGCTTTACAGCTGCCCGTGCGCAGCCAGCCTGGGTGGGGCGTGCCTGAGAGCCCTTGAGCTCTTCTCGACCCCTGGCAGGGCCAGCATCGAAAAGACGACCGTACAGGTGCTGGTGAGGACATGGAGAAACAGGGACACTCATAGGCTGCTGTGGGAAGGTGAAATCGTCCGCCATTGTGGAAAACGGTCTGGAAGTTTCTCGGAAGGTTAAACATAGAGTTGCCATGTTTATTCCACTCCCAATTATCTACCCAAGAAAAATGACAACATATGTCCACACAAAATCATGCACCAAGATGTGTGTAGCACCAGTGTCCGTAAGAGCAAAAGGTGGAAACAGCGCAGATGCCCACCAGCTGATGAACGGAGGCACAAAATGCGGTCCGTCCACGCGATGGCGTCTGAGGTGCTGACACTCTCCACAGCACGCACGGGCCTTGGAAACACTGCGCTGAGTGAATAAGCCAGTCCTGAAAGGCCACAGGTGACTCTGTTTACACGAAATGTCCAAGACTGGACAATTCAGAGACAGGCCAAAAAGTTTGTTTAGTTTTTCCCATAAGAAGGCCCTAGTAGCGCTCAGTTGTCTTTAACTTCAGTCAAAACAATTTTGTTAGATTGTATTGTGACAGCTGTCATATCAGCGTGCATTGAAAAAACCTTACCAAAATTGGTGAATTTTTGTGTAGCTATTTTAATATTGAGGATGGAAGAAAATGTGCAACATTTTCAGCACAGCATATTATGCTTTATCATTTCAAGAAAGGTAAAAACGCAACTGAAATGCAAAAAAAATTGGTGCAGTGTATGGAGACGGTGCTGTTACTGAGCAAACATGTCGGAAGTGGTTTGTGAAGTTCCGTGCTGGAGATCTCTCTCTGAACGATTGATTCTCCACGGTCGGGTAGACCCGTTGAAGTTGATAGTGATCAAATTGAGACATTGAGAACAATCAATGTTACAGCACGTGGGAGATGGCTGACATCCAAATCAATCTCGAAATATCAAAATATCCAAATCAATAGAGTTATTGGTGAATGTGAAAAATGTGTCTTTCATTGTATGGGGAAAAAACAAACTAACTTTTAGGTCAACCCAATAGATCAGTGGTTGTCACGCCCTGGGAGGAGAGAGAATGGGGTTTCTATGGGGGGGGTGATGAAAATATCTGGGATTAGATAATGATGATAGCTGCCTAATGTTGTAGAAATACTAAATCCCACCTGAACTGTACACTTTAAAACAGTGAATTTTATAGTGTGTAAATTATATCTCAATTTTTAAACAAACAAAAACATGGCAGCTCTGATGAACTAAATATCTAGGCACTAAGTAACAACAGCAGCTAAGATGGTAAAAAGAGCGGCAAGCAGACACTGTGAGCCTCCTGTTGGAAGAACACTCACCCGCCTACGAAGGAGCCCTGCCAAAACAGCAGTGGATCTGAATCCGCTCAGCCCCCAGCTCCAGCACACACTCACAGAAAGTGGAGAGGAAGAGACTCAGTGCCCGACACCATGGGGAGGCGGTCCAGGCTGTGGGAAGCTGTACTGGACAAACAACTCAGTTCCTCCAACACACAACTCCGAAGGGAGAAAAAGAGACCATGGGGGAGCTTGTAGAGCATGAGACCAATCAGTCGCTTGCTAAAAGTGGACCTTGCCTGATCCTGAGTCAAACAACCTGTTCAAAAAATTATGACATTTCACACACTTGGAAGTTTGAACACTGGCTGTGTACTTGATAATATTGAGGTGTTTATGGTTAATTATTTTCAGACTCCAGTTCTATTGAGATACAGATATATAACATTGTGAAAGTTTAAGGTATATGCTGTTGATTTTTTTAAAGTGTTTTATTTATTGATCTTGGGGGAGGGGGAGAGAGAAACATTGATTTGTTATTCCATCCATCCATGCACCATTGATTGATTCCTGTATGTGCCCTGACCAGGGCTCAAACCCACAACCTTGGTGCATCGGGAGAACACCAACCAACTGACAGCCAGGAGCCAGGGCTACACAGTGTTGATCTGATGCACTTAATTATTTCAATATGATTACCGTGAGGTGTTAGCTAACGCCCCCATCATGTCACATAGTTTTTTTGATGAAACATTTAAGATCTACTCTCTTAGCAACTTGCAAGTACTTAATACAGTAGTATTAACTATAATCACAACGCTGTTCATTAGAGCTCCAGAACTTACCTTCCAGATGGCCGTGTGTACTTGTTAAGCAACACCTGCCCATTTCCTCACCCCACAGCCCCCTGTGACCACCATTCTACTCTCTGTTTCTATGAGTTTGGCTTCCTATATTCCACATGTAAGTGGGATCACATGGTCTTTGTCTTTCTCCAACTGATTTCACTTAGCATAATGCCCTCACAGTCCATCCATCTTTCCCTAAAGGGCAAGGTTCTTAATTTTTTTATGGCTGACAAATATTCCATCGCATATGTGTACCACATCGTTATCCACTCATATACTGAGGGACACCTGGGCTGCTTGCAGATCTTGGCGATTGTAAATAACACTGAAATGAGCATGGGGGTGCCGATTTTCTTTGAGACCCTGATTTCATTTGCTCTGGATGTACACCAGGAAGTAAATTTGTTTAATCATATGGTAAATCAATTATTAATTTTTCTAGGTGCCTCCGTGATGTTGTCTATAGTGGCTTTAACAATTTACACTCTCACCAACAGTGTGCAAGGATTCCCTTTTCTCCACATCCTCTCCAAGTCTTATTTCTTGTGGGTGTTTTTTTTTTTTTGATAATAGCCATGCCGACAGGTGTGAGGTGATATCTCATTGTTGTTTTCATTTGCAGTTCTTTGATGATTAATGGTTTTGAGCACCTTTTCATGTACCTGTTTGCCATTTCTGTTTTCCTTGAAAAAAGGACTGCTCAATTCTTCTGCTCATTTTTTATTGGAGTGCTTTTTGTTATTAGGTTGTATGAGTTCTTTATATATTTTGGGTATTTACCCCTTATCAGATTGATGGTTTGCAAATATTTTATCCAATTCCATACACTACCTTTTCATTTTGTTGATAGCTTCTTTTGCTGTGCAGAAGCTTTTTAGTTTGATGTAGTCCTATTATTGATTTTTGTCTTTGTTGCTTGTGATTTTGGGGTCATATCCAAAAATTAATGTCAAGGCTAATGCCAAGAAGCTTTCCCTTATGTTTTCTTCTAAAAGTTTTATGGTTTCAGGTCTTTCATTTAAGTCTTTACAATCTAGTTTAAGTTTTGTGAGTGGTATAAGATAGGCGGTTTTATTTTTCTGCACGTGATTATTCATTTTTCCCCAACACCATTTATTGAAGACAATATCATTTCCTCATTGATTGTTCTTCATTCACTTCAAATATTAGTTGACCACATATGCATGAGTTTATTTCTGGGCTCTTGCTTCTGTTCTAGTGGTCTGTGTCTGTTTTTATATCAGTACTATACTGCTTTGATTACTATTGATTTGTAATATAGTTCAAATTAGGAAGTACGAGGCCTCCAGCTTTATTACTCTTTCTCAGGATTACTGTGACTAGTCAGAGTCTTCTGTGGCTTCATATTAATTTTTGGAAGCTTTCCTATTTCTGTGAAAAATACCATTAGTATTTTGACAGGGATTGCATTAAATCTCTTCAGGTTTGATAACAGTGTTTTTTTATATCCTCATCCAAGGACATTTTTTATTGCTTTTAGAGAGAGAGGAAGACAGAGAGGAAGGGAGAAAGAAAAGCATTGATGTGAGAGAGAAGCATCAGTTGGTTGCCTCCTATATGCACCTGGACTGGGGAATTGCACGTGCCTGGATCAGGCTTCGAACCTGCAACCCAGGTATGTGCCCTGACCAGGAGAAATTGAACCTGCAGCTTTTTGGTTACAGGGTGACACTGAACCAACTGAGCCACACAGGGCTATTGTGTGTGTCTTTTTCAATTTTATTATTTTTTATTTTTAAGATTTTATTTATTTATTTTTAGAGAGAGGGGAAGGGAGGGAGAAAGAGAGGGGGAGAAACATCAATGTGTGGTTGCCTCTTGCACATCCCATCCTGGGGACCTGGCCCAAAACCCAGGCATGTGCCCTGACTGGGAATCAAACTGGGAACCTTTCGGTTCCCAGGCCGGCACTCAACCCACTGAGCTACAGCAGCCAGGATTTTTTTTAAGAGTCCTTATCTTTTAGAAATACTGATATCTTTGCTCCTCCAAAATAATATGATACATGGGATTTACTTCCAAATGATCAGGGGAAGGAAAATGGGTGGCAGTATTTATAAAATGAGATTGGCTGTAAGTAGATAATTGTTGAAGCCGCGTGACAGGTATACGGAGGTTCACTATGTGTTTCAACTTTGAATGTTTGAAGTTGTCCATATTTACTTACTATTTAACAATAAATAGACCTGACTGGTGTGGCTCAGTGGGTGGGGCGTCTTCCTGCAAACAAAAGGTCAGGGGTTTGGTTCCCAGTCAGGGCACACGCCTGGGCTGTGGGCCAGGTCCCAGTTGAATGTGTGCGAGACAGCCCATCAACGTTTCTCTCCTCTCTTTCTTCCTTCCTTCCCCTCTCTCTAAAAATAAATAAATAAAATCTTTTTAAAAAACAACAAATAAGAAAAGAAGAGTTAAAAGGGAAAAATGAAGGCAAAGTTGTTGTGTGAGGTGGGTGTGAGCCTCACCAGCAGATGGGTGCCCACCAGGCTTGCTTGGGCCAACCTGCTGGGGGCACCCGGTGTGTCCACCCTCGTCCCTCCCCCGCTGTCCCATGGGCGCTCTCCAGGGTGGAGCACTCTCAGTGGCTGTGCCCATCTGAGTGTGCCAGCTGGCCTCACAACTGTTTCCAGGGGAAGAAAGTTGGCTCCTGTGGACCAAGGTGGGAGGGGTGGACAATCACATGTGGCCAGCACTGCTGTGGAACTTAGGGCCGCTTAGTTTTGAGTCTAAACTATGGTCTGCCCAGAATTGGGGCACTTTAGAGAGCAAAGGGCTGAGGTGTGGCTGGAGGAGGGAGGTGAGAAACCTTTGCTGAGAGCTTACTAAGTTTAGGGGTGAGCGCGGTGATTCCTGGGTCAGAGGTTGGGGAAAATTCTGATCCAAGGAGTGAACTGAACTGGAGCAGGGTCCCCAACCTCCGGGCCTTGGACCAGTACCATTCAGGCCTGTTGGGAACCGGGCCGCACAGCGGGAGGGGAGCTTGACTGTAGGGCGCTTGAATCATCCCGAAACCATCTCCCCACCCCTCGTCTGAAAAAATTGTCTTCCATAAAACTGGTCCCTGCTGCCAGAAAGGTTGGGGACTGCTGAACTGGAGAGACAGATACATCATTCAAGACATCTTTGAATGCACTTTTTAATTAAAATTCAGAAGCCCTACAGGGAAATGGGCTTCTTCCTTGCCACTTTCAAGGATCACCACCTTGGAAGTGGCCGGTGCCCCAACGAGAGTTCGCTTGCAGGCTGGCTGTTCTAGAACAAAGAACACATTTCCCACGAAAACAATGTTATATGCAGTGTTGGGATCTTATGTTCACCATTAAATGTTTATTTAGCCCGTTTAAATACTGAGCATTTGCAACTGAAGTAGTTAAGGCAATTTTAATGGTCTGGCAAGTGAGGTAACGCCGGTGTTACCCATCGGTCCAGCTGAGATGAGTGCCGGGCAGCCCTCAGGAATTGTTCGTGGGATTCAGAGGAGGGAGGGTGTCCCTCCGCTCAGGGGCCAGGGAAGCAGTGAGATCTGAGCTGGGCTTGGAGTAAGGGATACGTTTCATTCAGGGCAGGGGCAACCCCTCTGTCCTCCTTCCTCATCTTTGTTAAGAAAAATGCTGAAGTGTGCTTTGGGGCAGTTCCTGAATTAGCCTTGAATCAGGCCCAGTGTGTTATGAAGGAATGTCAGGAGCAAGGCCAAGTTCAAGTGAGACAGCCTAGATGTGCTCAGGGTGTGCTGAATTGATAATCATGCCTCCAGATCTTCAGGATGCCTGCATTTGACCTTTACTGCCCCACACTCCAGGTTCCAGGCCCTCAGCTCCTGATCTGATTTCTCACTTCCACTTTTGTCAACACTACAGGATTGGATTGGCTCTTATATTTGTTTTTACTTTTGATGTTCCGAATACAGCCTTCCTCTAGGATCTTTTCCACTAGGCCCATAATTTCTTCCTGAAACTAGCATCCAGAATGCAAATACCAGATCCATTAGGCAGGTTCAAAAAATAGGTCTCTGATGGCTTCCTCATTTCAGGAAGCATTGAATTAATTATTTCCACTCAGGAAAATATTATGTTGGAGCCCATTCCTGCTTCTAGTCCCCAAGTGAACTCCAGGAAGAAGCAAATGGAACGCGTCTTACTGCGTGTAGATCAAAGGGGGAAAGGACCTCATGTTCCCTAAAATGAAACTTCAATAATTAAAAAAATAAAGGGGATGGATTTCCTTGACTCCCTCCTTTCCACTCATTTCTCATTTGCTTCTCATATCATGGTTATGGGTATCAGTCACCCACAGCCACGATAACGCTGTGTAACAAAGCTTCCCAATTTTAGTAGCTTAAAACAATAACCATTTATTATTGCTTTTATGTCTACAGGTTGAATGGGTGGTCTGGTGATTTGGGCCGGGCTTGGCTGAACTCAGCTGGACTTACTCTGTGGTCGGTTGGCAGGTGAGCTGGCGGCTGGTGGATCTAGCACAGCGCTGGGTAGGCTGAACTGGCTCTGCTTCACAGACTGGCCTGTGCTGTTCCCTCTCCCTCCAGCAGGCTAGTCCTGTTTTATTTTCATGGCTGAGGCAGGGGTCCTAAGAGAAGAACAGAAACAGTCACGGACCCCTGGTCTTAAAGCACCTCACCACTTCTGCTACTTTCTGTTGGCCAAAGCAAGTGAACAGGGAGGCTCCCATTGCAAGGGTGAGAAAGCGCACCCCACCTCTTAGTGGGAGGGTGCGGGTACAGGGAGGCTGCGAACTGTGACCATGAACGCCAGCAATCTATCAGAACTACCAATGTGCTTCTTGTTTAATCGTAGACTTTGTACAACTTCATACTTTAACAAAACTCATTCAGATTCTACTTCCAAATTCCTAATTCCTAGGGAACTGGGAAAGCAGAGCATGCCAACTTCCTATAATCCTTACGTCACAAACATTTCCAGAGTGCCCACTGTGCCAGCCCCCGTGCTCAGCAGGCCCTCAGGAAATATAGGACGTACGGGAAAGCGACCCCTCTCCTGCCTTCCTGGTGCTCCACACAGCAGCAGAATGGGCTATGCACGGGGAGACGCGGTGGCCACTCAGCTCCTCATCTTGAAAGGTGAGTTAGAGTTTTCCAGAAAGAGAGGAACAGTAGCTTACTCCAGAGATCTTGAAGATGTACAGGTGATTGTGTTTTCAGGAAAGAGCTGCTTGCAGGGAAGGACCCACCCCAGATGGTGAAGGGCCTCGTCAGCCCTTCAGTGGAGTGTGGACTTCCTTGTGAAGATACAGAACCCGCTGCAGGGTGCAAGCTGGACTTGTGCTCGGTTTGCCTTTGGAAAGATCTGTGGGGCAGCAGGGGGTGAAGGGAGTGCTGGAGACAGGGAGACCAGCTGGGGGACTATTTCCATTCCAAATCCACCCTTTCGGGCTGAAGTTTCTATGACCGTCCACTGACCTGCTGAAGTAGAGACTGGAACATCTGAACCCTCTCAGCTGCCGGCTCAGAATTCTGCACACTAGTGTGTGCTGGGGGCAGGGCCGGGGAGATTTGCCCTTGTCTGCTCTTGGCCAACTTCCTAACAGGTTAGTTTTTAAACCTCTGGCTCATTCCAGATACTACGCCTCCAGCCCTGGGAGAGAACTTAGCCTCCCTGATCCTGCATAACATTTCCACTTTCTGGGAAACACACCCTGTGCATGATGAGGTGAGGGAGGCATACACAAATGCTTTCTGCCTCGAACCTCCCTTCTCTGGCCCGGCATTTGGTGTGCAAAGGTTCCATCCTGGAGTAATCACCAGGAGTGCTTTTATTCGTCTGATACCTAGTTCAGCCCTCCCAAACTCTCCAGTTGCCAGCCCTTCTCCCTGCACAGCCAGGTTGTCACAAAGCCTCATGGGAAGTATGTTGGGCAGAATAATAATACCCCAAAGATGCCCAGGTCCTGATCCTAGGAACTTATAAAGGTGTTGTTATATGGCAAATTAAGACTGTTGGCAGTAGGCCCTGGCCAGGTAGCTCATTTGGTTAGAGCATCATCCTGATACACCAAGGTTGAGGGTTCGATCTCTGGTCAGTGCACACACAAGAATCAACCAATGAATGCATGAATAAAGGGTACGATGAATTGATGTTTCATCTCTCTCCCCTTCTTCTCTCTCTCCCTTAAAAAAAAGACCGTTGACTTGAAAATAGGGAAATTATTCTGAATTATCCATTTGGGCTCAATGTAGTCAGTAGGGCCCTTCAAAGGCGAAGAGGGAGGCAGAAGAGGGGCTGAGAGGGGGGCGCCGCGAGAAGCACCCCGCCCGACATCGCTGCTTTCGGGATGGAGAAAGAGCCAGGAGCCAGCAGCATGGGCGCCTCTAGAAGCCGGAAAGGGCGAGGAAGTAGACTCTCCCCTGGAGCTTCCAGAAACAAGTGCAGCCCCGCCAGCACCTTGATTTCAGCCAGTGAGACCCAGCTCAGGCTTCTGAACCCTAGACCTGTCAGATACCACATCTGTGTTGTTTTAAGCCACTGTTTGTGGTAAGTTGTTACTGCAGCCAGGGAAAACCTATACAGGATGTATGAGTTGACAGCAACTTCCTCGAGGACGGGGGTTTCTGCTCTATCCCTGTCCCCGAGCACTTGCTGTCCTCTGCCCTGTGCTCAGAAGGTGTCTTCAGGACGGACAGGGCTGACTGAGACGGAGTGGGCACACAGCCTCTCCTGGCCCCACTGGGCTGTGTGACCACGGGGGAGTCCTTTCACCTTCCAGTGACTCAATTTCCACATCTCTCTTTTTTAAAAAATTATTTTATTGTTGTTCAACTACAGTTGTCTGCATTTACCTCCCCCACCACCCCACCCCAGCAAAACCCACCTCCCTCACCTGCTTCCAACCCCTGCCTTGGTTTTGTCCATGTGTCCTTTATAGTAGTTCCTGAAACCCCTTCCCCCCATTGTCCCCTCTGGTTACTGTCAGATTGCTCTCAATTTCAATGTCTCCGGTTATATTTTGCTTGGATTTTTGTTGTTGTTGTTGATTAGGTTCCTGTTAAAGACTGGTGCAGCCACTGTGGAAAACAGTATGGAATTTCCTCAGAAAACTAAAAATGGAACTGCCTTTTGACCCAGCAATTCCACTGCTGGGATTATACCCTAAGAACCCTGAAACACCAATCCAAAAGAACCTATGCACCCCAATGTTCGTAGCAGCACAATGTACAATAGTCAAGTGCTAGAAGCAACCTACGCACTCATCAGTAAATGAGCAGATCAAAAAACTATGGTACATTTACACAATGGAATACTATACAGTAGAGAGAAGGAGCTCCTACCCTTTGCAACAGCATGGATGGAACTGGAGAGCATTATGCTAAGTGAAATTTCCACGTCTCTTAAGTGAAGAAGTCAGGCCTGATGACCCCCGAGGTTTTGGTGACTTTCGAGTTGACTCCCACATACGTCCCTTAACTTCCTTTCCTCTCCCCATAGCTGCCACTGGATGACTCTGCCCCCGCCAACTGGTCTCACCTACAAAGTCTGACACCATCATTCTCAAATGCCAAGGTCATTAATTAGTCAGCACCTGAGACCTTTATCAACTGTTCTCACTACTCTCTCTGGAGTCCCCTGTGCTTCCTTGTCCCTCACAGGTCCCCCATCCAAAGGTTCAATCTGGAGATCATAGTAGACTATGACCCAGACCCCTCCTCTTCCAACCCTGGAGCCCACCTGCCCATTCTCAGCCAGGGCGTGGGTGCCAAGGACTCTGGCTTTGCAGTGTTGCTTAGGTCAGAGCCTAGGACGTCCCCCTGGCCCCAGTACTGCTCTCACCAGAGCTTTGAGTTCGAATCCTGCATTTCCTCAGCAGGGGCCTCTGAGCTCATCTTCTCACTCAGCAATGGGGGCAGTCACTGAGTCACTGGAGAGACAAAATGCAGCTCCGCGTTCCTCCTGCGGTACGAGCTGTGTCACAAGCATGGGAGGGTGTTCGTGGTGACATCTACCTTCCTCACCCTCTCACCTCTGTTTTCAGAGACTAATGTGTGTCTAAGGGCAGACTCAACTTAGAGGAAAGTTTTTATTTAATAAGGGGCTGACCCAGATCACACCATGCTGCCTCTAGGCGATGGGAAGATTTGCCGTACTCACATGGCTAAATTTTTTTTTAGGTTACAAATGTTCTGTCTTAGAGCAGGAGTTCTCTGCATTCCTGTCCACCCATTAGAACCACTCAGGGAGTGTTTAAAGTTCCAAGCTCAGCTGCACCCCAGGGCCCCTGGATCACTGAGTTTCAATCATTTGGTTTAGATAGTGACTCCATTTTCCAGATGATTGTGATGGATAGCAGGGTTAAGAACCACTGCCTTCAATGACAGTACTCACTCCTGTCCTTCCCTTTGCTATTTACAAATCAAGTTTTATTAATAACAGTTATAAAGAGCAGCATGGGCCCTTGACTGTTATACCAGATGATGCTTTGTCCTAACTGACCCCAAGCCCCCTCTTAGTGAGAAAGAAAAACTTCAAGTAGTCCTGGCGTGTTGGCCATGGACCCTCTGGCCAGCTCAGCATCCACAGTCCTCTGGAAGTGTGTGTGGATGCCACCCTTACGGACTCCTGTAGCTGTCTCTCTCCTAGGAGCCCAAAGGGTCACACCTTGCACCTGCACTGACCTCTCAGGCCCTGGTCCAGGAAAGCTGCTCTCCTTGCACAGTCGCCTCTCTGACCTGGCTCCCCACTTCCTCCCTGACTCCCTCATGCTCCAGCAGCAGCTTTTCAGCCCTGGTGCCTCTGTGAGGTGGAATCCTCACCTGCTTCCTCCCTGGGCCCCCGCTAGCCCTGTGGACCACACTTTTGAAGCACATCTTTGGCCAACCCTTGACACTGCTCTTAAACTTACTGGGTGTTCCCCACTCACTCAGCAAGGGAGACTGGTACCTGCAGGAGTATGCTGTGGGCAGCTGTGGGCAGCTATGGGCAGCACCAGGACCAGGATCAGGACCAGGACCAGGATCAAGACCAGGACCAGGGCTTGTGGGGGCCTGATGGTCCCAGGCACCCAAGTCTCATCTGGACTAGTGTCGGCCACATGGGGGCAGGATCTTGGGAGCAAAAGCTTCTAGGTCACACCTGAACATGGGAACATACTGGGATCAGTTCAACCAACAAATGCAACTCATCTGAAGTGACTTATTAATGGCTGCGAGGGTACCTGGAGACATGCAGTGGGACTGCTACCCAAGATTTTAGGAGAAAGGGTCAGGAATCTGGTCTTCGGTGCAGAAAGGGGACCCCAAAAGGCAGTGTGGTACCCAAAGTGATTCCAGCTACCTGCAGCCCCTCCTCAGCCCCACGACTGCCATTCACACTGCAGGCTCCAAATAGCTCCCAGCCTCCACCAGAGACTCAGCCTCACCCGGTGTGTCCTCCGAGAGCAAGTCTGAACTGGTTCCTGTCTGAGCCACTCCCCTCTTCTGGGCTGCTGGCGGTCAAGTCGCACAGCCGCATCTCCTTCCCGAGGAAATGCCCCTGTCTAATTGTTCACAACGTGAACCAAGAAAAATGTCCCACTTTCCAAGAAGACAGAAACATCCCTCCTCCAAAAGAGCTGCTAACAACCTGTGGCTACCTAGCGTGGCTTGAAATTCCCAGACACAGGTTCCCATAGCAACCCTGGGGAAATAGCACAGTGTGCCCCAGGTACAAACTGTTTTGGCAAGGGGCTTCAAAAGAATCATTTGTGTGTGTGTGTGTGTGTGTGTGTGTGTATTCATTCTTCACTTGAGGATACGTTTTTATTGATTTCAGAGAGCGAGGAAGTGGGGGAGAGAGAGAGGGAAAGAAACCTTGATGTGGGAGAGAAACATCCATCCGTGTTGCCTCCTCTACATGCCTGGACTGGAATCGAACCTGCAACCCAGGTATATGCCCTGACCGAGATTCCAACCCGCAGCCTCTTGGTGTTCGCAATGAGGCTCCAACCAGCTGAGTCACCCAGGCAAGGCAAGAATCAGATATCTTTTTAAATGTCTTAAACATAGTTTTTAGGCAGACATCAAGGGGTTCCTCAACTGAGGTCAGGGGGTGAGAAAGCCACTGGCTGGCTCAATCCGCGACTCCAACGATACCAACGTGACAGCCAATGGCTGGTCGTGGGAGGACAGCAGTATAAAGGCAGTGAGACGGCGTCCCAGGGTGAAGGGAAATATCCCAGGCTTAGCACCATATTTGAAAACCTTGAACAGACTTCCACATACAGTGCTGTTTGGAGGTGTTGCCGGGAACCACAGTGGCCACAGCTGCACAATGATGTCCCGTTGCCCTCACCAGCCTGAGTTACACGGGGACCCGGCCTGCCCTCAACCCCTCTGTTCTGCCAGCGCAGTGCCTCCCGGTGAGAAAAATCCTCCATCTCTCCTCTTTCTTGGGCCCTGCAGGAAATGAGTAAGATTCTCCCCAAAACCTCTTCTTGGAGGACAGGTCGGCTGGCCCACGGGGTTGGATTCTGCAGGGTGCACATGACTCCTTGGAAAACCGAGCTGGGGTGTCATGACTGAGAAAGGAAAATACGAAATAAGCCAGGTCTAGCTTATGGTGATGGAAAGAAAGGAGGTGCTTGAAAAGTGATGGAGGCATGTTCAAAGATCACAGGAGACCTTGAAAGAGCTTTCAACAGTCCAAAGGGGGGAATTTGAGCAACGAAATAAAGAACAGTAACAGTGGACCATGACCTATAGAGAAAAAGGAACGGACTTTTCTATGAAGAAACCAGGTCCCCAAAACTACACATCGCACGAATCCACTTACATGGCCTTCTGGAAAAGGCACGACTGCAGGCACGGAAAACTGGTCAGTCGTCGTCAGAGAAGGGGGTGTGCGTGGGAGGCTGATCGCAAAGGGGCAGCAGGAGGGAACCTCCAGAGGCGATGTAACTGTTCCGTTTCATGTCTGTGGCGGTAGATATGTGACTCTATACACTTGTCAAAACCCTTAGAACTACAGAGCCCGAAGAGTGAATTGTACTGTAGGTAAATTAAAAAGAATTAATCAGGGTATATATTCCCCAAATAGAACACAAGTTTTTGCAAATGAACCCAATATGGATGAATGACATCACACTGAGAGGGGCAGGAAAGAAGAGGTCTAACCTAAGTGCCTCTGGAATATTGGATTTTGACTTGATACTGCAAGGCTAAAGACAAAAAGAATGTACACCAATACTGTATTCCTCGTAAATTTGCTCTGCACAGGGGTCTGGGTTAGCAATTCTGAAACTACTCTGTGTGTATACTAGGGCTGACGCAGTAAGTCGACTATATCAGTCGACTCCTGGCCCTGGGCAGGGAAAGTCCAAGAAAAGCCTGGAGTATCCGCGGTGCCACAAAGTGAGGAAGTGCTCAAACACAGATGGGAGTACGTTAAAAGAGCCCCCAGTGGCCAAAGCTGGAACACTTCGTGTAACAAAATAAATAATAATAGCATTGGATTATAACCCACCGAATAAAATAAATATATAAGAGTTCATACTCATATAACCAAACAAACAAATGGACAAGTAAGAAATGAAGTAAGACTCCAGCTCAAATTTTGCCCATCAGTACGTGATTTTATCAGCTGCTAAGTCTTAAGCATGCACCAAAGCTCACAGTTTAGATTCCTATCACTTGGAACACAACCAGAAAATTCTTTTTTTTTTTTAGTAAATGTAAGTCATCTCCTCTCTTCTTTTCTGCCGTACACATGCACACACACACACTATCAAAACCACAAACATTTTTTTTGTAGTTTCCCCCTGGTGATCTGGATCCAGAGGCTCTGCATTCTTTTATAATTGTGGGAGGTCTACACCCATGAAACTTACCTTGCACACTGTGGATGAGTGTGCACTTCAGAGGCATTAGGTGCGTTCATGGTGCTGTGCGACCCGCACCACCCTCCATCTCCAGAAAAGTTTACTAAAATACAGCTTTGGAAACTATCAATTTTATTAAATACCTCTCATTCAAATAGTAACAGCTGAAGAAAGAAATGTAGACTGGGAAGCGTCTGCTCTCAGCCGCTACATTTCGGCAGTAATAAAGTACCCCCTTTTGAAAAATCTTCTCCCATTTTATCATTCCTTGTGAATCCACAGTAATGTTACTTTGTGAAAACAAAATTTAAAACAGAAAAACAACTACTTTGTCCCCTGCTTGTACAGAACGACCAAAGTTTATAACAAGGTAAGTGTTTCATAGCCCTCCAAGCTCACTGAAACTCCATTCTCGCGGTTTTATCTTTCGGACAGGCGTGAGGAAGACAGACGGTGTGCGGTCCCAAGGGCTCCCTGACCGGAGAGTGTTCTGGCCAAATTCGGTTTGTTATATTATGCTCTTACTTTACATGTTCCTTAGTACCATACTTCTTAGCTGTCTACACAATATCACATGTAGGTCACCTTCCTTCCCAAGATGCTTTTTACCATGGTTAGAGCCATTAAGGAAGTTACAATTTTTCTGAGATGTCTGAGTTTCACTGCTAACTGGATAAATCTCTTTCTGGTATTAAGTGTGAGTATCAAGGCCCTGAAACATAAATTGAACTATGGTTGTGGGAGTTCTCTTTCATGTCTTCCACATTTTCTAAAAATTTAGTAATGCTATGAAACTGTATCTGGCCGTTGTACCACAGTGTGGTGTCCAGAGCGCCATTCTCCTTCTTGGGGCTTAAGAATGTCCTAGAATGTCAAAGGTGAGAGTGTATTGCCCGGAATCAGGAGAAAGTGACTATGCAAAATCTGTGGCATGAATGGGCACCCCCTCCTGGATTTCAGGGGGAGGGAAGGGGGGCCCTGGCAAGTCTGGGGGCAGTTGGCAAGGAATTGGCCTTCCCAGTCCCCCTGACTTTCTTCATTCTGGCCTTGTGTTCCTTTCTCTGTCTGCTGGAGGTCTTCTTCTTCTTCTCATACAGGCCGTGTCTTGCAAGTCCATGTTTGGGTTCATTTTTTCTTTGCATAATCCGAGGAATCATAAGTCATGCCAAAGCCAGTTGCCTTCCCACCACCAAAATGGGTTCTGAACCCGAGCACAAAGATGATGTCTGGTGTGGTCTTATACATTTTGGCTAGTTTTCCCCCAATTTCTCTCTTAGGGACTGTTTCCTTTCCAGGGTGAAGGACGCCAGTGACTGCCTGTTTCTGCTGAAGTAGCCTGTTGGCCATGAACTCCCCGGTCAGGACAGTGATTGCCTTGTTCATGCTGGCGCCCGATCTCCAGCAGCCAGGGAGGAGGACATGCTTCCTCATTGCTAGTTGACTGCTTTCTACACACACACACACACACACACACACACACACACCCCTCTTAGTCTCCTTTCCTCTGATCTAGAATAATATTTTCTGGTCCTCCAGAACAAATCCCACACTTAAGCCCCACATTTCTGAAATTTTTGGTCTGGGCCTAGAAACCTGCAAGTCCACAGGCCTTTGAAACCACCTCTCTGAGATGCCTCTCTATGCTGCCTTCTACCCTGTCACACCGCACCTCGAGGCAACAGGCAAACAGCAGGGCCTTCAAAAGGAGAGGCAGAACTACAAAGGGCAGAAAGGGGGCATTTTTTGGTTAATATTAGGAAAACATGGCCCTACAGTGATGGGAAGAGAGTGGGTTTTCTCTGATAGGATATAGTCACGCTCAGAAAACTGACTGTAGAACAGTGATCCCTTTCTAGTCCCAAAGGATATAGTCTCCTTAAAGAAAAGTGCAGTAAGAGAAGTTGCTATTGAGAAACTTAAGGTCTTATGGGAAATGTATTAGTAGAGTCAGGATCGCAGTCTCAGCTGCACATTGGAATCACCTGGGAAAACTTTCAAAATGCCAAAAATGGGATACCCGAGCCCCCCTCTAGAGGCTTGGACTTGATTGGTCTGGAATGATGCTTGTAGCAAAGCTATGTTTTAAAGTTTCTTAGGTCTTCCATGTAGGGGTGGAAACCGTCAGTATATAAGCAGGACCGACTCATCCATTAGACACAGCATGGTGCCCGCACCCACGATACTTTCCGGGGCCTGCAGAAATGCATCACTTCTTTTAAAAGTAGTGGGAAAAATGAATATTTAGGAGGAAGAACATGTTTTACTATATAACAGTAACATATTTTTTATATCAATGCATTTTTAAAATATAAGTGTTTTTTAATCCTCACCCAAGGATATGCTTATTGATTTTAGAGAGAGAGGATGAGAGAAAGCAGAGAGAGAGAGAAACACCAATGTGAGATGTGAGAGAGAAACATCAGTCGGTTGCCTCTCACACGTGCCCGGACAGGGCATCGAACCCACAACCTTTCGGTGTATGGGATGATGGCTCAACCAACTGAGCCACCTGACCAGGGCATAAAGTAGAATTTTTCGTATGTTTTTTATGGAGGAAGAGACGACCTGCAACACAAAAGTGCCCAGGGCCCACAGAAGTAATAATGCCATAGTATAAGGACTGGTGTAAGGGTGTGTCTTTGAACACCCCTAAATATAACTTTTCTGTTCACGTTAAGATAGCACCCCGAAATACATCAGTGATGTCTCATGCTGCATTGGCAATAATGATGCCTAAATTTCCCTTTATTGTGTCTGTCCATTACAGATGTTTCCGGGTGGTCTCCACTCTGTTTCAGTGAGCTACCTGAAAGTTTTGCTGAGTTGCCGGTGATAGCTAAGAGGCGTTTTTGAGTGTCTAGTCTTCTATTTAAACATCACTGCCACGTTTGATTTGGAGCTGCTGATCCAGTCCTTGTGGTTTTGGAGACTGAGTGGGTTGAAGGCCTCGGAGGAAAAGCAGCATTGGCCGCGAGCGAGAAGCCCCCACCAGTGTGGGGCTCTCTGTCTGGCCTATGCCGGCCTCTCATGCCCAGCTCTGCTCCGGCCTGGCCCCTCCTGTGGGCACAGCATCCTAAGTGTGAGTTACACACACCTCCGCTGCCCCTTTTCTTTTTTCCCAAACCCATATCCAAAGTTTAAAAGCCATCCCCGCATGTCGGCACAAACTCTGGAATTCTCATGGTGAGGGAACTGCCTCTGGACATCAATCGCCGTATCCTTGAATTTCCTGGAGGGCACTCGGGGCTGGGGTGGGGGTCCCGAGATGAGGGAAGGAAAGGTTGGGCTGAGTCACCCCTAGCTGCCTTTCGGTTGGCCGCCCTGTGCTCCTCCGGGGAGCTCTGGTTCTGACAGAGCAGGAGTGGGGCCTGCTCCCCCTTCTTTATTAAGGGTTTGGTCTTGGGCAGGCCATGTGGCTCTTCTGATCTCCAACTCCTTGATCTGTAAACTGGAGACAAGAACATCAACCTCCCGGGTTGTTCTGAAATTTAAAATATTGAATGTGAGCTTCCTCAAATTGCCCACAAACTCCACGAATTGCCCACAAAGCTGCTGCCGCCGTCGCTGTCACCTTGACCACAGGACTGCAGGCAGAGGGAATCACCGTGTGAGCAGACCAGCCCACAAGCCCTAAGTTTTAGGAAAACAAGTGGTGTCCACTTCGGCAAGATAAACTAATACTTCAGGCCTACCCACCAAATATGCCAGTGCGCTGCTGTTGCTGTAGACATATCCAAGAAAAATGTGTTCTGGAAGGAGCAAGCCCTCATTAGAAGGCTTTGGCCATCCTGAATGAACACTTAAAAGCATTCGATCTGTGTTTCGGGTCTCATCCATTGCCAAGTTGGTCTGGATACAGTCTGACAGTGTGGCCCTCAAGATGTCTTAGACCATCTGTGACCAAATAATTCACCCCAAAATGGTTAATTAATTTGCTACAGAGAAAATATGGGTCATAGAGTCAAATTTTTAAATTTTTTAATAGAGGTTTTGTTTTTAATCTTGGAATTTGAGCTGTCCTGACTTTGGCCAAAGATGACAGCAAAGGCAAGGATTTCACATACTGGAGTCGTTTCAGTGCAATTAGGGACACGCTGGGGATCATATCTAACACACGCAGCTTTGTTTAAGTAGTGTCAGTCGGTGGGTTGGGGGCGACTGAGGAGACAGGGATGGTAAACGCGTGCTGTTTCCCTGTAACACTTCCCTCAGCGACTGCCTGAGCGTTGCCCCTCCTCCTCTTGTTCTTCAGTCTCCAGACAGGGAGGCCAAGCTTCCAGAAAGTCCAGCCCTGCTGGGGTCCGGCTGATCCATCAAATGTACATGAAAGACCTTTGACTCTGCTGGATCCCCCCAAAGTTGCTATCTATTCCCCCTAATCTTTACATCTATTGTGCAGGTGGGAACACCTGGGGAAAAAATCTGTGCCTTACAGCAAATCCTAGAGGGCGGCATGGAGTCAATCTCAAGCCTTATTTGCTTTTTTATTTTTATTCCACAGAGAAACTCCACTCCTCTTTCAACATTTCCAACTACATGATTAGGGATGTCCTACCTGTAAAGCAGGTAAAAAACAAAAAATAAAGTGACAGTTTCTTTATCTTCCTGTCTCCCACAGAATAAGAATGTGCTACTGTCCTGGCTGGTGTGGCTCAATGGATTGAGCGCTGGCCTGCAGACTGAAAGGTCGCCAGTTCAGTCCCCAGGCAGGGCATGTGCCTAGGCTGCGGGCCAGGTCCTTGGTTGGTGGTGTGCAGGAGGCAACTGATTGATGTTTCTCTCCCTCTCTCTAAAACTAAATAAACCTTAAAAAATGTGTTAATGGTACGCTCAGCTTCATTACCTTCCTCCATATTATACACAAACACATTTGTTTTTGCAAAGGCTACTTAGGACCTTTAAATAGTAATTAGGCTCTGCCTCTTCCCCGTGGGGTGAATGGCCCTGGGATCCAGGCCACAGAGAGATTAGGGTGCTGGTCCAAGGCCACGGGCATGTGTGTTAGAATTCAGGTAGGTTGGGCCCTTCCCTGCTCTGGCCACAAGACCTGGGCTCAGAACTTGTTCTCAGTGGCATTTTTTGATGATGCCTGTGTGCACCGATGCCTTGTGTCTGTTTATTCCTTTGTCAAGTAAATGTTCACTGAACACCGGCTGCATGCTAGTGGCTAGAGAAGCTGCCAGCTGCTGCACACTATCGGAGGCAGGGCCTGGAGGAGCCATATGCACTGCAGGAGCCTGGGCATTGGATGAGGAGTGGCTGCCGGGACAGCTCCGTGCAAACTCAGCAGCACTTAGTGCTGCCAGCTTCCTACCTCAAGTGGGCTCTTGGACCCCCTGGAGCCTGCTCAGCATGGAAGCTGGGGTGGGGAGTGTAACTCCCAGGGTGACCTTGCTGGAGCCTTGGGAAAATACTCCCATCCTGTCCTGTGTGCTGTCAGCCCTGGGGGAGCATTCAGTAACTTCTCAAGAGGCCCCTTTGCACACGGCAGCAATCTCAGTAATACACCCCCATCATGGCTGCCTGCTTCCCTGTCTCACTCTTCCTGTTCCCTCTTCTGCTTCCAGGGATCACCAGCTAAATACACCACCTGCCCCAAGTCCTGTCTCAGGCTCTACTTTCAGGGCACCCAAACTAAGGCAGCCTCCTTCAAAGGCCCTGCCCAGCCCTATATTACTTTCCAAGTCTGCTTCTCCACTTCATCCGAGGACACCACTGTAACTAGTTTTGGCTTCGTTCACCACCTCCTGGCTCCTGTTTTGTGTGTCCGACCACACCCCGGGGAAGGCTTTTCTGCTCATCAGTTACCCACGGGCACTGCATCCTCGGACTGCACGCCACAGGAAGTGTGCCGTGACAGAGCTCCCCTCCTATGGCCCTTGCCTCGTCCTGCACCCCACAGGGACTTGTATGCCATTTACACCATAGCATTCCTCTGAGTAAGTCTGCTTCCTGTACTGTGTGTACTCCACATCTGGAGGAGAAAAGCGGTGATTTTTCTCTGCTCTTCCGCCTGAACATTTCTCTTTTGGCCAGTTGCTGCAATTGACCAAAATTAAAAAAATAAAAATCTTCCCTACAGGCTCAATAACAAGGGAGCAAAACTTACATTGAATAAAAATAAAGGAAGGATGCATTTCAAAATTTAAGAATCTTTGCCTGCGGGGAACTTTACTTTGGGCTGAGGCTGAAGCAACTTGAGCATGCATTTCTGTAATAACAGTATCAAAAGCAATTTCTCTGATAAACTGATCTCCACTCTGCTTCTCTCCTTGCCCCCTAAAGACTCCTTCCTTATTTTTGTTATCAGCAAAATATCTGCCTGGAAGTGGGGGCAATTGCTGATTAAATGCTTTTTAGACAGTTAACAAATATTTACCAAGTGAATACTTTCTGCAGCTCCTTGTGTAAGGGTCTATAGAGGGGGAGGTTAGCGGTGCTGGGCCCCACCCTGGGTCCCCCTGTGGGCTCTCACATCCCCTCCTCCTGAAGTGAGGGTTCTTGCCTCTCCCCTCCTGGCACCTGGTCCAGCCTTTATTCTCTTTGGCCCTCCATCTGGATGATGCCCACATCTGTCCCTCCATGTCATCATCCCCCACCCCTGATATGCGCAGGGCCATTTCCACTGAAAAGGCCGTTATGACCTCACACACCGCAAAACCTTCAGCAGCTCTCATAACGAAGTGTTCCAGCACCTGGGGCTCCAAGACACAGCCTGGGAACCTCAGCCGTGCCTGTAGTCTCTCTCTTCCCTCACTGCACACATTTGGTCCTCAAGGCCTCAGGGTCTTCTTTGGAAGTTTCTTACTTCCCCATCCCTCCCTGTTGCAATCCCCCCTCATCAGTTTGCTCGTTCTGGGCTGTAGGTTTCTGCCACCCCAGGTCTTCAGGGCTGTTTTAAGTGCCCTTTGCAGGAGAATGTAGGTTCCATTCCAACCGTTTTGTGTTGTCCAAGTATTTCTGTTTGGTTAATTTGAGCCCCTTCACTTTGGTATTAGATGCTTTTTCTACCATCTGCCCCGCCCTTTCCAGTATTCACCCCCTGACTCCCTACAAGTAGCCTTCTTTCTGAAAGCTGGACCACTCTCTGAACACTTAAATGTCCTCCTGGACCCACCAGCACCAACATCCAAAATTTCCAGGCTAGCTCACCTCCACTTCCTCTAAAGAGACGCCTTTGGCCGTTGCTGTCTCCTATGGATTCTTAAGTAGTACCCCCCCATCACTGTTTCTTTAAAATATTCATTTGTTTGTTATTGAGGTATAATTGACATGTAATAGTTTCAGGTGTGCAACATATTGATCCAATATTTGTATATATTATAAAATGATCACCACTGTAAGTCCAGCTAGCATCCAATTACAAAGATTTTTTGTTTCATGTGATGAGAACTTTTCAGTTCTTAGCAACTTTCAAATATGCAACACAATGTTATTAACTAGAGCCGCCATGTCATACATTCCACCGCCACAACTTAGCTACTTCCAAACTGGAAGTTTGTATCTTCTGATCTCCTTTACCCATTTCTCCTACCCCCATCCTCACCTCTGGCAGCTGCTAACCTGTTCTCTGTATCTGTGTGCTTTTTTTGTTTGTTTGTTTGTTTCTTTTGTAGATTCCACATTAAGTGAGATTATATGGTATTTGCCTTTCTCTGACTTATTTCACTTAGCATAATATTCTCAATGTCCATTCATGTTCTAAATGGCAAGGTTTCCTTCCTTTTTATGGCTGAACAATATGCCATTATATATGTGTATATATGTATGTGTGCATGTGAGAGTGTGTGTATATATATGTATATAGTCCAGAAGGTATCCAGCCATGTATTTGAAAAATAGAGACATTTATTGAAGAAGATACAAGAAACATTGTACACAGGACAATGACACCTCAGTCCCCTTCAGTCACCTTGGGACCTCACACAGTTCTCCCAATTTCCATCAGCTGCTCCGTCATATTACCATATTATTGCCATCAGCTGCTCCGTCACATTATTACTCATTGACACTCTGACATTTCTTCCCTTTCAAAGGTGATTTTAGTTTTGGGAAACGCCAGAAATTGCGGGGTGCCAAATGTGTGCTGTAGTGGGGCTGAGTCGCCTGGGTGATTTGATGTTTTACCAAAAAGCTCTGCATAGGATGTGATGCATGAGCAGGCATGTTGGGATGAAGCTGCCAATCACCAGTTGCCCATAGCTGTGGCCTTCTGAATCATGTGATAGTTTCCACGGTGAAATGTTCAAGCTTAGTGCAAAATTTGATGCAGATTTATTGCTCTACTCGCTCAGTCATTTTAAATGCGT
Organism: Trachops cirrhosus; assembly: GCA_028533065.1. NCBI lineage: Eukaryota > Metazoa > Chordata > Mammalia > Chiroptera > Phyllostomidae > Trachops > Trachops cirrhosus. Next base: position 148,492,339 of record CM052538.1, read on the forward strand.
TGGCCACACAGTACACATACTCACTCAACTGTGTCTACTGCCCCCCCTGACTAGTACAGTGAAGTTGTCATTGTTCACGCATGCACATTCCAGTCCACTCTCTTTGACTGCCAGGTATATATCGATGTCATGGAAACTGTTCTTATATTAACAATGGTTTGGAGATATATACCTAATATTACTGGTTTTTTATCCATCAGCCACTGATGGACACTTAGGTTGCTCCTATATCTTGGCTGTTGTAAGATTTTAAGTGATGTGGCAGTGAACAGGGGGATACACACATATTTTTAGTGTTTTTTATTTTCTTTGAATAAATATTCAGAAATAGAATTACTGGATCACATGACAGTTCTATTTTTTTTTTTAAATTATTTATTTAATTTTTAGAAAGAGGGGGAGGGAGAAAGAGAGGGAGAGAAACATCCATCTGTTGCCTCTCACACGCCCCCAACTCTGGGGGTCTGGCCCACCACCTAGGAATGTGCTCTGGCCAGGAATTGAACCAGCGACCTTTAGGTTCACAGGCCTGCACTCAATCCACTGAGCCACACCAGGCAGGGCTGATTGTTCTATTTTTCACTTTTTGAGCAACCTCCATTGTTTTTTATAGTGGTTGCACTAATTTACATTCCCACCAACAGTGCACAAGAGTTCCTTTTTCCATACCCTCCCCAACACTTGTGATTTCCCTTCTTTGGGGGGATGGCCATTCTAACACATGTGAGTTGCTATCTCCTTGTGGTTGTGATTTGCATTCCACTGATTATGAGTGATGTTGAGCACACTTTCATGTACTTGTTGGCCATCTGTATGTCTTCTTTGGAAAATGTCCATTCTGGTCCTTTGCCCATATTCAATTGGTGCATTTTTTTGACATTGAGTTGTATGAGTTCTTTATATATTTTGTATATTAATCGTTATCAAATATATAATTTGCAAATATCTTCTTTTCACTATTACTTTTTAAAGTCTCTATATTGCTATTTTAAATCATTGAATTTTCAAGTGACTATTTCACTTGAAATTTTTACTATCTCAGCAAACACTAATTAAGTACAGGGTGTATGATATATTCACATGGTCTTTTTTCCAGGCAATCTTGACAGCCTGCTGGGGTCGGTGTCCTGCTCCTCATTTCATAGATGATAGGGAAACGTTTTTGCTCAGGCTGTAACAGCAGGTCAGCGGTGTCCTGCAGTGTCCATTGGAATGTGCCTAAACCGGACACCAGGAATCTGGCTTCCAATCCCGCCCCTACTACCCTCCGCTGTGTGGCCTTGGGTCCTTCAGTCCGCCTTCCTAACAGGCACAGACATTTATTACCGTTAGATGGCAATTGGCGGCTGTAATTTTGTCTCTCTCCACCAGTGTCTAGACACAGTAGGTGTTCAATAAATATTTGTAGATTTGACTGTTGCAGAAGAAAAGTTATGCCGTAAGTTTCTGACTACTTGGGCAGAAAATGTCTGCACGTAAGGTAAGGCAAAAACTGGGCTCAGAGTCTGTGGAGGAGGGATAGAAAGGGGTGGGGGTGCGAAATAGGGAAGGCTTCTTGGAGATGGGGAATTTGGAAAGGCAGACTTGGAGAAGCAAAACGCCCGCTGATGGCGGGGAGGGGTAGGTGGAGGACATTCCGATCCGGGGAAGGGTGAGGACAAAGCGGTGCTGGAGAGGAGTGTGAGGCCTGAGTTGGGGAGAAGAGGTGCTGGCCAGGGGCGAAGAGAGGGCGCCGGCGGGCCAGCCGGAGCAGGGGTGGTGGTGGGGCGCCTGCGGAAGCGTGTCCTGGGGAAGGTGGAGGCGCGACGAGAAGCGGCAGCCACAGGAGGGCCGGGTGATCGGCAGGAGCGGGTGCGGCCGCCTGAGAAAGGCCGTCGAGGCGCCGGGCTGCCCTTGCCCGGGCCGCGAGGAGGACAGCCGCTCGGGCGGGTCTCGCCCCCGCCCGGCCCCCTGCCCCTCCCCCCGGGGGCGGGCGGCAGTGGGGGGCGTGGCCGGGGCTGGCCGGGGCTGGCCGGGCCTCCTGGTGGCGCCGTGGACGCTGCACTCGGCCGGGCTCTGCTGGCTGCGGCGAGAGCGGGACCCGGAGGCGGCTGCGGTGGCGGCGGTAAGTGAGCTAGACTCTGGAGCCGCACCGGGAGAGCGCGCGGACCGGGACCCGCCGGGCGACTGAGATGTCTCCCAGGGCGGCGGGACCCGGAGAGGCTCAGGCTCCGCCAGGTGCACCGCGCTCAGCCCGCGCGTCGGCTCTCGGAGCACCGTGCCGCGCCCGCCGCCCGGCGCGCGGGTCCTCTGGGTGGAAGGTGCGCTCCTGGCGCGCGCCCGCCTGCGGGATACGCGCGGAACATATGGTGGGGACTCCGGGGAAGCCCGCAGTGAGGTATGAGGAGGGTCTCGAGATCCCCCTTTCCGTGAAGAGGGATTGGCAGCCTTCGCACCTCTACCTCGACCCTGGGGCCTCAGTGACAGCTAGGAGGGAGCCCCGGTTCCCCTGGGACCCAAATCAGTCCCTGTCCTACCCCCTTGTTACTTAATTTCCCGGCGTGCTCGTCCAGGACGTCCCTTAAAAAGAAAGGGCTTGTGGCCGCCCCTCTCTCCCCGGCTTTCCCGATCCACGCAGGTCGACCCTGACCGCCCCCGCCTCACTTAAAGCACATATCCTCGCTTTCCAAGGGACTTTTCCAAGTTGCATCACTCTTTGGCCTGTAGACAGGTGCTTGGCTGTCATGTGGGACTTAGTTACACAGGATTTTAAGGAAACTTTGTATATTTACTATGTGTTACTTCCTCACCTCAAGGAAGACGCACCTTTCCAGTGCCACTCAAAAACATTGGGAATTCTTTCGGATCATTGGTTCTCAAATTTGGCTGCACATCTAGTGAGTTTTTCCAGATTCTGAGGTCTGGGCCCCGCTAGAGATCCTGATTCAGGTGGGCTGGGCTGCGACCTGGGCCATGGAATTTATTGTAAAAAGCCAGGTGATTGTAATGCATGGCCACACTTGAGAAGCTCTGCTTTGGGGCTGGCTCCCACAGCCACTTTTTAAACTACTAGAGATTAGTGCTAATACAGAAATCATCTCCAGGCACTGTTTCTCAACTCCCTGCCCCTCATTTTTCCTTCAGTCGTGCTCACGGAAAACACAGCCCTGACTAGGCTCTCTTGGCTCTGTAATCCACCTGAATAGCCTGATGGTCGGTTCTTTCCAACCTCAGATTGCAGATGGTTCTCTTTTTCTGAAGTTCCCTTTGGTTCCACCTCTCTGCTTACAGTAAATATTGTCTGGGCACTTTCTGCCAAGGAGGTGGGAGTGTAGGAATTGAAGCCATGAAGCCCTTGCAAGGTCAAAGTTATCATACAGGGGTGTCTTATTCAGAGACAACCAAATAATAGTTCGACTTGTCCTATTTGGAACGGATTTCAGATTAAAAGGAGGAAAAATACTTCAGGAATCCGTCATCTTTTGGAGATCCTCTGCAACAAATAATGATTTTGCATAAATGTGGGGAATTTTCCTTCAAGAGAGCAAGCAAGCTAACAAGGCCTGTAAGGTTGGTGTTGTGTTAATGAGTGTGCATTTGTGGTTAAGCTTTATTCCCAATGTGTGGCGAGCCCAGCAGATGTAACACCGTATACATCTCTTTTTTTTAAAGATAGTTTTTTTAAAAAGATTTTATTTATTTATTTATTTATTTTTAGAGGGAGGGGAAGGGTGGGAGAAAGAGGAAGAGAAACATCAATGTGTGGTTGGCTCTTGCTTGCCCCCTATTGGGGACCAGGTCCGCAACCCAGGCATGTGACTGGGAATCAAACCTGTGACCCTTTGGTTTGTAGCTCATGCTCAATGCATTGAGCTACATCAGCCAGGGCCCGTGTACATTTCTTATTTATAGAGTATTTGAGTTCGGGAATTAGTGCCTTACAGTAGTATAGGACATCTGTAGTGAGACCTTAGCCACTTGTCAAAGGATCTTAAAAAATGATAGGGAAATAGGACTAAGAAAAAATTAAATGTATGCATATATATATATATACACACACTGAACTTGACCATATGTATTTTATTAAGAAAGTGTATTTCAATGTCAGTGTCATTGTTACAGTCTCCTGGGATCTTGGTTAACTTACTGCTGTACCTAAGTATGGTGTTTGGATTAGATTGCCACCTGGATGTTGCTACCTGGTACAAACCAGTGGGCTATTCATTTTTCTTGGTGCTGGCTCTTTATATTGCATTTTTATTAGTAAGTGGGGTGATATATTTTCAACAGAATGCCCTCCAGAGGGGGAGGAACATTGGTGTTCATTTCTAGCTCCTAACATGAGTCAAAAGAACATTCGTTTTGAAAAATAAAAACTTAGCAGTTTGCCCATTTGGTTTTTCTCTTTTTCGTACTTTCTACTACCATGCCCTGCTCCTGTGGCTGTGCCCAGCTGCTGGAAGTGGGGCCACTGCAGGAACCCTCTTAGCCGTCTTGCCTTGAGAATGGAGGTTATGTGGAGTGCGTGGTCTCACAGGGTGGCCCCTGACCCGAGTCCTCAACCTTAGGGGAACAAGACCATATGGAAAGTGTTTTCCTATTGTTGGATTTTTTTTGTGGACCAGGCCAACAAAATGAAGCCATGTTACTGAATAGCTTATTAATTTACTAATCCTGTTTCCATTTGGGAAGAAAATGTTTCTTTGAGGATGTGCTTGAACTCCTGGTGTCTGAAAAGTTGCACCCGAACAGCAGTAGTTACATTGGGAATGTAATAGTACATTTTGGAAAAAAAGAAAGGAAGAAAGAAAGAGTGATGTAAATATGGACCTAAAAAGAAAAAAGTTTATTGGACCATTTCTCACTTCAGGGTAGCAGCTCTAATATTCTAAAGAGATTAGAAGAATGTAAGTGAAGAAAAATAAGAAGAAAGCATTAGTGAGGGGCTTCTTCATTTAGAGAGAGGTATGCAGCCCTCAGGAGAGTGGTCTTTGATTCGCATTAAGAATAAACTGTCCTGTTGGCTTCCTTTTTTCCCCTCTAAGTTGGGACAGTTGATTTGTTGTACTAATGGAGTGAAGGGCAGTTCCAAGATCTTTAATGACCTCCTTAACTCCCTTCCCCCAGAAACCCATTTATTTAAGAGATGATACAGACCTTTGTAAAACACAACTGATGTGCTTTTCCATTCCTTTCCTCCTCTGACCCTGGCACCAAAGGGCATTGAAATGGCTGAGAGGTCGGCACCACAGGAGAAAAACAAAGTTCAAGGGGATTGAAAATTGAGTAATTTTCCCTGAATGGCCAAGTGTTTACTCTATTCTGTCATGTGACATTGCTGTTATCAAGAAACAAGTTATGACATGAAAACTCTGAGAATTGAAAATGTGGAAAAAGAGAGATTTAATGAGAATAGCCAAGGTTGACTGGCTTTCACGTAGGGTAAGCTCATTGGAGTTTTCAGTCAAAGGCCCCAGATCAACCCCACCTTTACCTTTCTTCAGGCATTGTCCTCCATCCCCAAACCACTATCCCTGAGAGAGAGAGAGAGAGAGAGAGAGAGAGCGCTTCATTTTAAATTCACACCAAGTTTTTGTTATTTCATTTCATTTCTTTCTTTCTTTCTTTTAAAATATGTTTATTGCCCTGGCTGGTGTGGCTCAGTGGAGTGAGTGCCAGCCTGCAAACCAGAAAAGGTGGCAGGTTCAATTCCCAGTCAGGGCACATGCCTGGGTTGCAGGCCAGGTCCCCAGCTGGGGGTGTGCAAGAGGTTCCCAATCAATGTATCTCTTGCACAGCTGCTGTTTATCTCCCTCTCTTCTTCCCTCCCTTCCCCTCTCTAAAAAAAGTAAATAGAAGATAAAATAAAGTCTTTAAAATATGTTTATTGATTTGAGAGAGAGAGAAAGAGAGAGAGAGAGAAGCATCAATTTCTTGCCTCCCATACACTCCCTGACTGGGCCGGGGGATGGAACCAGTAACCCAGGTATGTGCCCAGATGGGAAATCAAACCCCAACATTTTGGTGTTTGGGACTGTGCTGCAACCTACTGAGCCAGTCTGGCCAGAACTGTTTTATTTATTTACTCATTTAGCAAATTTTTACAAAGTCCCCACTCCTGGCAAAGCTCTCTATTCCTCCAGGACTTCTTGGTAAACAGGGGACAGTCCTTGACTTCTGGAGCTTGCAGTAAGTTGGGAACTCTTAGAACCAAGATGAGCAAAGAGAACTGTGGAGGTAGTCAGGTACTACCTGGCTAGCTTCACCTGGATAGATACCTACTTAGTGCACTGGCACAAGAAAAGCTTCACTCTGGTTTAAATGATAATTAACTTTATGAGGTCCTTACGTCAAGTTTTAAGTGACTGATTTCAGTTACTTTTCTGACAGAGGAGAGGGAAGGGTGCAAGTGTGGATGGTGCAGAGAAGTAGAGAGTGAGGAGAGAGGAGGCCACATTCAGGCAGATGCATTAACCAAGGTGTGCAAAGATGGGTTAACCTCGGGCTGGGAAACCGGTGGAGGATGTGGCTGGATCTATGTTTGGGAAATGGTAACTGGCAAAATAAATTTAGTTAGCAGTGGCTACCTCTGTAACAGAGCTGGGAGGGGAGGACAAAGCACTAGGTTAAAGCAGCAGCTGCGGTACTTTTAGAGCAGGTGACTGGGTTATGTCTATGACTCCATCCAGCATGCAGACGATAGTTCTCTATCCTGCTGTTGTCACTTCACGTGGTTTTTCCCTTGGGAAGGGGATTTCCAAATAGCTGATTCGCAGGGCTAATAACCCCAGGGTTAGAAGAGTCAAATAAACCATTTGTTTATTGACTGTCTTCTGAGTGCCAGGTAGTATGCTCAGGACCTGTCTTCTGTTCCCTGAATCCCTGTGTTCCTGAGACACAGGTGGCAGTGGCCTCACTTGACAGATGAGGAAACTGAGGTCCAAAGAGGAGCTGGATCTTGTGGCAGCTCACAGCACAGACAAGAAGTGGCAGAGCTGAGGGTTGAGAGTGCTTGGGTCTGTCAATAAAAAGCTAAATTCTTTCCCCTGCTCCTTGTTCCTCTTAAGTAGAGCTGATTAGGAAATTGAATGTTCAGTGCCGTGTTTTTCTAACAGCACCGTCTCCTTAGGTCTGGGCTGACACTGCTTTCCTCTGCTGGAGGATGTGCAGTGTGAGACTGAAGATCACTGCAGGCTTGTCGCTCCAGGGGAAATTTTATGAAATCCTACTTTTATGGTTTTTTGTTTTTGTTTTGAATAGAGAGGGTCGATTAGGCTGTTCAGAAAGACTCTGAATGGATACCAAATCCTAGGTTGGAGAGCCATTATCTCCATATTTCTTCAACCTCTGCAAACCTCTGAATTTCTGTAGGTAATTGGTTGTTGGGTGAGTGATTAAAAACAAAATTCAGTGTTGAACATTGTGGAGCAAAACCCAGCTGTGCATGTTCAGTTCCTATTTATGTGGTACTTGAGACAAAAACAACATTTTGCTGCACAGTAATTACCTCAAGCTCTTAAAATTACAGGTAGGAAGGGCTTAGAGGCTGAATGGAGCTATAATTAGGAGAGATGAGTTTAAGACGGGGTTACTGAATGCGTGTTCATTACTACGACGGGTTGCAGTCTACCGAGAAGCATCAGCTCCAGGGACCATTTACATGGGACTCAGTGGAAGGTCGTCATGGAATTAGAGTGTCTGGGATGAGAGCACGGGGCGTTAGTCATGAATGACTATGGACTGTTGCTGCCAGTCTGTTTGTTTGTCGGGTGGGATTTACTCCCAGCCACCCAATCGCAGGGATCTCTGCTTGCCTTAGGTAGAGTCCATAATGATTCAGTCTGTCGCTTTGTAGGTTTTTATTTTAGGCCTATAAAGGTCCTTTATTATTAATAGTCTTTCACTGTTGTTTATTTCTTTGCTAGGGGCCAGATCACCAAGATTTTCTAGTTTTGACTTCAGTAATTTTCTTGGTTTTTACATCTGATTTCCCTGGCTTTCTATCCTTGTATTTTATAGCATTTGTAACGGGCACTCTGTATTTCCTTGAAAATTTGTAGTTCCATTCAGGGCAGAGGACCTACTGTGACCATGTCTCCTCCCAGAGGTTCTGTGACCCTGTGGCACAGTGGTGTGAGTCCCATTTTCCAGGTGAGGAGCCTAGTGAGGTTCGGAGTCCAAACTAAGTGGGAGTTTGGGAATTCTAGCTCAGAGTTTCAGACCCAAAGAGCTGCCCTCTTTTGATTTCATTACAAAGGGAAGAAAAATGACCCAGTTTTCAAAGTCACGAGAGGTTCTAGCATATCCTGTGGACTAATTGATATCATTGAGCTTCACTGTAGGTGTATCGATAGTTTTTTGAAAAAAATATTTGATTCTTTACCATTTTTGCCTACACAATTTTTATTCTCCATATTGACAACAGTGACTTACTCGGCATTACACTGCAGCAGCTGAAAAGTTGATTAGCTTCTCTCCTCGCCCTAATCAAATATCAAAAACCTGGAAAGTTTACTGAGAGTGGTGATTACAGCGAAAGCTGTAGTTGGAGCTGAGGAGTTGGAGAAGAACTGATAGAGAAAGAATGAAAAAAAGATAACAGAGAGAATAGTTTGCAAAGGGGTTGCAGGATGGAGTTTACCAAAGTAAGATTTCTTTTACTTGTGAGTTTACTTGTGGGTTTGGGGCTTGAGCACTTTTGTTCTGGTCGTAGCCAGATCAGCTTAGCTCTGTGTGCACTGCCCTGAGTTGCTTGTAAGCTTTTTTTGATGTTGTTGTTTGTTTTTTTGGTGGGGTTAGGGTAGGAGAGAGGAAGTAGAGGAATGTGTGTGAGTTGGTGGGGGTGGGATTAGAGCTACTGCTTACCTGGTCTTCCTGTCTGGTCTGGTCTGGTCTGCTCATGGCATGGCCACCTGGCACTACAGGTCTCGTCCCCGCAATGAGTCCCACTTTCTGGGTGTGAGGCACTGGGTGGGGTACAAAAGAGAGGGTCACAAATCCTCCAGGGCACTTGCCTCCAGCCCTGAGAGCTTTTAACCTAGCAACGCTATGGGGTGGGTATCAACACCCTCATGAACCCATTCTACAGGTGAGGGAAACAGGCCATGAGAAATTGGGTGACTTGTCAAGGTTGTGCAGCTACCAAGAGGTAGGATCCAGGGTTCAAACTTGTCTGGCCCTGAGCTGTGCCATTTTTCTTAAAGATTAAATTTTTTCTTATTGATTTTAAAGAGAGAGAACGGAGGGGCAGGGAGAGAGAGAGACAGAGAGAGACAGACATCCATTTGATATTTATGTATTCACTGGTTGCTTCTTATATGTGCTCTGACCATGGATTGAACCCACAACCTTGGGGCATCAGGACGATGCTCTAACCAACTGAGCTATTTGGCCAGGGCTGAGCCGTGTTTTTAATGACTTAGATGGCCTCTCTAAACCAAGCCCTGATGCCGCATTGTCTCTTCATTAATTTTCTCAATTCACCTATTCATCCCATTTCTTCCACAAATTAACGGCTGTTTGTCTGTGCCTTTGTCCCAGCAATTAGAACACCATCAGATCTGTAAACCTAGAAAGAGGACAGCTCTCTCCACTGATCTCATATGCCTGTGTCTAGAAAAAAATAGGTGCTCAACAGAGTTTTGTGGAAGGAAGGACAGAAGTCAGCTGGCCTTTTGAAACTTGACATCCTTGTATTTCCTCAGTCTCTCTCTGGCAGCCACGGCGATTTCTGAACAGAAAAACAGACAAGTGCTAAGAAGGGTGAAGATGTAGGGGGAATATTTCTCAAAAACAGAGAATTCTTGATAAAAGCATGTTTTCAAAAGTGTATTTCAAGTTCTCACGGCCAGTGTGTGTTTTTGCTTAAAGCGTTTCTAATGTGAAGGGCGTGCCGACCCCCAGCCTGTAGGTTGCTGTGAGTGAAGGAGCCCTTTCAGACCTCCGGGCACCGTGGGGCTCTTCTTGCCCGCAGAGCTCGCAGAGCCCGCAGAGCCAGCAGAGCGTGTTTTCTCTGGGGTTAAGGGCCATGCATTGCAGGGTTCCAGCCCACCGGCCCTCCGTTTTCTAGGGTCAGGGGTTGTTTAACGTTGAAATACACGAGCTGGTAGAAACTGGTAGCTCTCTCTCGTGTTCTCATTCCTTCTTTACACCGTGAGGTAAGAGCGTTGGGGTCTCACCTACTTGGATGGGAAGCCACATTTGCCCACCACTAGAGTGTAGTGATTTGGGCAGGTCTCTCTTCCATTTCCGGTTTGTTTCCTCATCTGTAGGATGGGGATGTAGTGCTTACCTCACGGAGTTGTTGGGGCTGCATCTCTTTGGCGTAGTATAGAGGCTCACTGGGGACACTTGTCAGTATCTGGAGACATTCTTGGCTGTCATGACTAAGGGTGGTGGCGGCTGCTGGCATCTAGTCGGCAGAGGCCGGGAGAGCTGATTACAGGGCCCAGGACAGCCCACTACAGATAACCTAGCTCTGGATGTCGGTAGTGCCCAGGCTGAGAGCTCTCGGTGGTTGTTTTTAACATCTTTCATCCAACGGAGCTGGTGGCCAGCGACAAAGAGTACTCCTTTCTTAAGGAGGATGAGGGGAATGGAATTTAACTTAGTTTTTCAAAAAATTTATTTTAGAGATAGAGGGGAAGGGAGTTGGGAGAGAAAGATTTGTTGTTTCACGTATCTATGCATACGTTCGTTGGTTCTTGTGTGTGCCCTGACCTGCGATGGAACCCACATCCTCGGTGTATTAGGGTGATGTTCTAACCCACTGAGCACCAGGACAGGGCTGGAATTTAACTTTTTATTGAAGCATCCAGGTTACCCTACAGGCCCCCCTGATGTGGGGGGAAAGAGTTACTTTCCTCTCCATGGAGTGCTCCTTAACTTCATTTGTAATTGCTTGCATCTATTTACATATAAGTAATACCTATAATTTACATATAAATGACTTATATGCTAAAGAAATCCCCTAACATCTCCGGGTAGTTAAACCTGGCTCTTAAGGCAGACAGCTGAATGGGGCCCCGGAGGAGAAGCCAGGCTCCTGCAGCCGCCTGCGGCCTGAGGCTGGGTACAGACTGGGTGAAGCTTGCTTCTCTTCGACGTAAAAGGATGTGTAATCATGTTGTCCTCCTATCTTATCACGTTGTTCCCAGGACTAAGTACAATGAAGCTGCATATGTGAAACGGATTCTGTACGGGTGAGGGTAGCTCTGTGCACATGCGTAAGTGTAGTATGATTCTTAAGGTGTATCTTTTGAATGTGTTTTTAAAGCAGCCCATTTGTAAGTGGCCACGCACTAAATGCCACTAAAAAAGGATCAGCCAAAGGATATGTGTTGTGGGCAGAGCGGTGAACTAGGCCCAGAAAACACTCCTGCAGCTGAGTGTGATTTGGAGGCAGTGGGTGTAAGCTGGTCACTACCTGCAGTTCATCCTCTGGCTTTTCCCTTTTTTGTGTGTGACCCTGAGCAAGCTCCTTGACTCCTTGCACCTTGGTTTTCTCACCTGTAGAATGAGGCTAACGGTAACAATACCACCTACCCAGGGCAGGTGTGGGGGAAGTGACAGTGTCCTTGAGAAGTACATGGTGCACATGGAAAGCTCAGCTTAATCAAGGAGTTGCTATTAGTAAAATAGCATTATTCATCAGTGCTCCTATAGCATGGATACTTCCTTCTCAGGTGAGGGAAGGATTGCTTGCTTCTGCCTTAGGAGCTGATAAAGGTTTTTTTTTCTGGAGTTCCTGGTATTATTTTTTAAAAATTGTGGTTAAAACATACATACCGTAAAGTCGACCAGTTTAACCAGTTTAAGGTATACAGCTCAGTGGTATCAAATACATTCACAGCATTGTGCAGCCATCACCACTGTTTAATTCCAAAACTTTTTCATCTCCCCAAAGGAAACGCTGTACCCTTAAACTGTCATTTCACATTCTTCCTTCTCCCAGACCTTGGCAACCACCAGTCTACTTTCTGTCCCTGGAGAATTGACTGCTCTGGATATTTTATATAAAGTGGACTCGTACAATATGTGGCCTTTTGTGTCTGGCTTCTTTCACTTAGTATAATGTTTTCCAGATTCATCTCTGTGTTATACCAAGTATCGGCATCATTCACTTTTACCTGCTGTCTGTGTAGAGCAACCCAAGCCTCGGTTTCGTCTGGCCTGTTCTCCCCTGTTATGTCTTGTTTCCAAGTTTTAAAATGTCTTCATTTATTTTTTTTGTCCAGCCTCATTGTTTCCACTTTTGCCATCCAGTGACTCTAATGACCCTTGAAATGAATATTGGAATGAAGCTCTCACGCCAGGTTCTTGGTGCTGCCGGGAGTAGGTCTTATTAGGTGTTTTGTTTCTGCTGAAGAGTCAGCAGCAGGATCACAGGCAGGGGCCCTGGGTTGTGCTTCATTTCCCCAGGACGGCGTGGCAGGTTTTAAAACAAGTGTCTGGAAAATACCCACCAGGCCCCTTTTATTTCTCTCGGTTTAAAAGCTTTCCACAGTGAGAAGTGGCCCTCAATTAAGTCGTTTAATAAAAACCTCCCTCTGTTTTAAAGCATTCTTGGGAAGTGTTTACATTTAATGCCACTGCAGGCTTCTAAATGAGGAGCTGTGGAGTGAGTGATCCTTAACCTGTGACTTAATAAGATCCTTTGCTTTAGATTTCCAGGTGGAGGGCTGGGCCAGATTTGTAGCTTGTCATTGACCCAGACAATCTTGGCTCTATCCTTCCCCCTCCCCCCTGCTCCTCCCCCCCAGCCACCACAGGTAGAAGATTCAGAGAGGCCTAAAGCCACATAGAAGTGTAAGCTAGTCCTTTGGAGAGAGACTAGACTGAAAGAGGTAATGTGTTCCTCCCAGCAACCCCCCTCTCCATTCTGACTTTAGTAACGGAGTGGGGGCTTCGGTAAGAAGAGATTAAAGCTTTCAGGAGAGCATCTTGGGGCTTTAGAGATTCTGGGTCCTTCAGGAGGGCGAGGCCTGAGCTCTTAGCCCGGATTTGGAAATTTCTTATGCTAAGGAGGCCAAGGGCCCTGCTAGGTGAGGAGGCTCTACTTTTGCTGTGATTTTGGAGAGGTGAGTAGGCCCCGTGAAGAGGAAGCAGGATGTTGGCGGCTCGATAGGGCTTACCGAAGGACACTTCAGGATTCACTGTGGAAAAGCAGTGTGTCTTGAAATGAAGGATGCTCCAGCATGGCCTTCCTTTGTGCTGCTTTCCTGGGGATCCTCATTGCGTGGCTGAGGATAGGAGGTGGGGAAGGAAGCCCAGAGACACTGGCGAGGTTGGGATTCAGAGAGGCTGCAGGGCCCTGCTGTTAGAGGGTCCCAGCCCTGACTCCCTGAAGGGGTAGCTGTTACCCAGGGCATGTCCCCTCGTGTTGTGGGTTAACGTGTCTAACGTGGTTAGAACAATGTCTGCATGAGAAGGTGTATATGTGTGTCTTACTATTCTGACACTTCACTTCTGTGAATTCCCAGCTAGAATCATTAGAAATGCTCATTGTTTTCAGAGCTGATTCACCTCCATACCCCACAGGCTTGGGAAAGGGTGATATCACTGGACCCTTAAAAAACATGACATGAAGTTGGAGAAATCATGCTTGATGAATCTATTAATGTTCTCCGAGGGAGAAAATAAATGGGGAAGAAGGGTGAACCAGTGGATGTAATTAATTTAGATTTCCAAAACACCTTTGCAAAGACGTCATGCCAAAGGTCATTAAGTGTTGAGTCTCCCACAATGTTCTGTGTGGAGGTGAGTGTAAGAAGGAATATGGCTGAAACCCATCTTCTGAATTGTCTCAAAAGTTCTTTGTGTTTTAAAAATAACGTCTAGTTCCTAACTGTCTTTTAAGTAAATAGTACATTTGTAGAAGGAAGTACTTTGTAGCATCAATAAACATAAGAGTCATCGCTTACATGCTAAGATGCTGAATTTCATTCCTTTGGTGATTGAACCCAGGACAGTAAATAAATGAATTAATGAAGTGAGTGGAGCTTTGTCAACACAGACCCCTCTCCCCCAGTAATACTTAGGAAGCTTGAAGCCTTGCTAGAGTAAAAACACATGTAGGAGTTAGTTGCCTGTGTAAACTTAATTTTGCTCAGCTCCCTGTGGGCCTAGCATGGGGTCTCATGTGTAGGAGTGCTCTATACCTGTTTCAACAGTGCATGAATTAGGACCACTTTAAAACGAGCATGACTATTTGTTATTGCATGTCTACTCTGTGCCAAGTAAAGTTTTTTTTTGTTTTTTGGTGCCAGGCAAACACGTTTATATATGTTCTTATGATGTTTGTTTTAGCCTTTGCAGCATAATAATGCTGGGTAACAAATAATCCCAGATCTCATTGCCTAACAACCACAAACATTGATTTTCTCACTTGCTCATGTGTTGGTTGTGCATGCTTTGGTCAACTTGGGCTGGGCTAGGCTGGACACCATGTTTCTGTTTTGCTTCAAGTCTGTTCCCCATGAACTTATTCTGGGGTTCCGGCTGAAGGGGCAGCAGTTACCAGGGGCATGCTCACATCGTGGTAGATCACATCAGTATAAGAGGGCAAAGCCTCTTAAGGCTTTGGCTTATAACCACTATGCTGTCACTTCTGCAGACATTTCATTGTCCAACAGAAATCACATGGCCAATCTCAACGTCAGTGAGGTGGGGAAGTATACTGGGGCCATTCCAGCGGGAGGTATTGTAAAGTGACATGGCAAAGAAGGAGGACATATAACCCCACTATAATGGACTGAGGCCCCGGGAACGGTGCTTTAATCTACTACAGTGGTAGAGAATGAATGAGAGGAAAGAGGGAAATGTGGGCCAGACCAGCCTTTTGGGAGCTTGCTGTGCCTAGGCCATCTGGGTGAAGAATCATACACATTTTGCCCAGGGGCCAGCCTAGACCTTGGAAGGACTATAAATTAGCCTGGCATGCTCTGACTCTTGGCTGGCTGAACGTCCCTTCGTGTTCATTCACTGTGATGGGGGTCCTGGGAGTTCCGTTTGTCGGTGGGAGGAATAGAGTGATGGACTGGGTTTCTTCTGGTTAGTAGTTGTGGCCTGACATGCTGCCCAGTGTGGGGGCAGGACAGTGATAGGTAGAGAAAGGAAGAGGACCAAGAGGGCCAAAGTATCCAGGGAGACCGGCGGCTTGGCTTACCCTTTGCTTGGTCACCTCCTAGCACAGGCCTTTGGGAAGTCAGTCTAAATCCCACTTGTAATAGTGACAGTTTATCATCAGGGCCATCATGTGTCCTGTTCCTATCTCTATGAGGATGCTGGGTCTTAGTTTCTAGAACTCTCCTATTATATCTGAAGAAACGGCCTTGGGAAGTTAGGTGACTTTTCTTCAGCTACCTGTCTCAGATCCAAACTAGGCCATCCAGTTCCCAGTGAAGGGCTTGTGTCCACACCTTTGAGTCCCAGCCCAGGCAGAGTCGTGGCTGCAGGCATCACAGTGCATCCCGGCCTGTGATGACAGAGCATCTTTTCCTAAAGGAGCCAGGTGAGCCTTGCGAGGTAGGGATGCCTCAGGAGGAGCAGAATGGGACTTTTTGCAATGTGTCCTTTTGTTAGTGAAGAGCTGCTAGACTCCGAGGAAGAAAAGGTTCTGACCATTAAGTGAAAATGCACCAAGAATAGATGGAGACTAAAATCCTCCGAAACCGAGGGCGTGGGGAGACGGACACTCACACACATGCTGTGGGTGGGATTATACATCCAGCAGAGTTCTTATTGGAGAGCAGTTTGGCAGTGGGGATAGTTCACCTACAGGTAAATAAAACTCAGTTAAAAGTGGTTTAAAATAGTAAGGGCATTGATTATCTCATGTAAACTAGAAGTCCAAAGTTAGGGCAGTTTGGAGGTTAATTAATGGAAGACCAGATGCTTTTCCTTTTAGTCCTCAAGCTTGTCTCATGGTTCCAATGTGGCTGTAGCTTCTCCAACCTGTATCCTCATCCACAGTGACGTCCAGCAGCAGTAAAAGAGGCCAGCAGAGAAACCCTTCCTAGGAGTCCTCTGCAGAACTTTCATGCCCTTTAGGCAAAAACAGGTCCCATACCCACACCTAAACCAGTGACTGGCACGGGGAGATCGGGCTTCTGTAGCTTGCTTAGGTCAATCTGGGGCCTAGATAGGGGCCCAGCCTTCCCTGAAGCACATGGGCCCTTGAAGGAGGGGACAGTCCTGGCACTTTGCTGGCCAGGGGGAAACTGGCAATGGCAATAGGTAGCCACTGGTGTCGGTCACAGCATTATCTTTCAAAATGAAGAGTATACCTAACTCAGCCCTCCCGTAGTCAGGAAGTTATCTTATGCATATACCTGTACAAGTGTGCTGGCACACACACAGAGGTGTTTATTGCGGCATTATAATAGCAAAATACTGGAAATAACCTAAATATGTCCCAGCACAGAGTGGTTAAGTATTAAGTTATAATCATATGTAATTGGGGGAATATGTAAGTACTGATAAAGAAAAATTTTATTTTTTAAGTATATTTTATTGATTATGCTATTACAGTTGTCCATTTTCTTCTCCTTTTTATTCCCCTCAACCCTGCATGGCCCCTCCCACCAGCATTCCTCTCTCCTTCGTTCATGTTCATGGGTCATACATATGTTCTTTGGCTTCTCCATTTCCTATACTATTCTTAACCTCCCCCTGTCTATTTTGTACCTACTATTTATGCTTCTTATTCCCTGTACCTTTTCCCCCATTATCCCCCCACCTCCTCCCCATTGATAACCCTCCATGTGATCTCCATTTCTGAGATTCTGTTCATGTTCTATTTGTTTGCTTAGTTTGTTTTTGTTTTTAGGTTCAGTTATTGATAGTTGAGAGTCTGTCATTTTACTCTTCATAGTTTTTGATCTTCAATTTCTTAGAGAAGTCCTTTTAACATTTCATATAATAATGGCTTGGTGATGATGACCTCCTGTAACTTGACCTTATCTGGGAAGCACTTTATCTGCCCTTCCATTCTAAATGATAGCATTGCTATCATAGGATAGAGTAATCTTGGATGTAGGTCCTTGCCTTTCATGACTTTCAAATACTTCTTTCTAGCCCCTTCTTGCCTACAAGGTTTCTTTTGAGAAATCAGTTGATGGTCTTATGGGAACTCCTTTGTCGGTAACTGTCTCCTTTTCTCTTGTTGCTTTTAAGATTCTCTCCTTATCTTTAATCTTGGGTATTTAATTATAGTGTGCTTCCTTGGGTCCAAATTCTTTGGGACTCTGTGGGCTTCCTGGACTTCCTGGAAGTCTATTTCCTTTGCCAGATTGGGGATGTTCTCCTTCATTGTTTTTTTAAATAAGTTTTCATTTTCTTGCTCTTCCTTGTCTCCTTCTGGCTATGATTTGGATGTTGGAACATTTAAAGTTGTCCTGGAGGTTCCTAAGCCTCTCCTCATTTTTTTTTTTTTTTGAATTCTTTTTTCTTCATTCTGTTCTGGTTGAACGTTTATTTCTTCCTTCTGTCCCAAATTGTTGATTTGAGTTTCTGTTTCCTTCCCTTCACTGTTGGTTCCCTGTATATTTTCCTTTATTTCACTTTTTATAGACTTCACTTTTCCCTCTATTTTGCGACCATACTCAACCATTTCTGTGAGCATCCTGATTACCAGTGTTTTGAACTCTGCATCTAATAGGTTGGCTATCTCTTCATCACTTAGTTCTATTTTTGGAGTTTTGATCTGTTCTTTCATTTAGGCCATAGTTCTTTATCTTGGTGCACCTGTTACATTGTCAGGGGTGGAGCTTTAGGTGTTCACCAGGGTGGGGCAACCCATGTGGCTGAGTTGTGGCGCTGTATGTGGAAGAGGGTCAGAGAGGGAAAAATGCTGCTTGCTTGGCTCTTGCCCCATTTTCAGTCACTTCTCCAGCTGCCCACAAGCAAATTGGGCCCTTCTGGTGCTGATTCCCAGGTGGGGATGCTCGTGAACGTTTTAGGACCTTGTGGGTCTCTCCAACGAACTTTCCTGTGAGGCTAGGAGTTTCTCCTACTGCTGCAATCCTCACAGATTTTCACAGTCAGAGGTTTTGAGGCTTTCTTTACCCGTGCTGGAACCCTGGGTTGTGTGGTCTGTCTTGCTGTACAGTTGTTCCTCCCAGTTTATCCTCATGCAAATGTGGGACCACCTGGTCTGCCAGTTGCTGCTTTGCTGTGCATCCTTCCTCCCTGGCTGCCCATCTCCACCCTTTCTACCAGTCTGGATAAATATTTCTTCTTTAACTCTTTGGTTGTCGGACTTCCATACAGTTCAATTTTCTGGCAGATCTGGTTGGGGTTTTTTTTTGTTTTTAAATTTGTTGTTGTCGTTCGTTTGGTTGTGTGAGGAGGCACAGTGTATCTAACTATGCCTCCATCTGGGCCAGAAGTCCTGATAAAGAAAAAAATTTAAAATATACTATAAAGTGCTCTTTCTTTCTTCTCACTCTCTCTCTCTCTCTCTCTCTCTCTCTCTCTCTCTCTGTTTTGAATGCACACCTTTATTACATGAGCTGAGATTAGAGAGAGGAGGATTAGCTGGTCTTTCCGGGCCTTGGTTTTGCTTAGATAGAATCCCAGCTCCTTGCCCTCTAGCATATAACCACCTGCATGGCCACACTGGCCTGGTCTTAGAGCGACACACGCAAGAAGCTTGCCTGCTGGAGCTGGTCCTCTAGAAGACTGCTGATTGTGGTATTCTTTTTGCTCTTTCTCATATTTCTTCTGGATTTTCTTTGATAATTTTTTTTTTGTTTAAAATCTCTTCCTCCTCAGGAGTTGCTTGGCTCCCTGCTTGTGGCCCAGGGACAGTACCTAGTGAGACTCATACCACTGCCAGTACTGTGTGCTGTCAGTGAGCACAATGCAGTTTTTACTGAGGGCTTGATGTGGGCCAGTTTGTTGTTGGGTGCATTGTCGACAGCATCAATAATCCTTGTTTCGTGTATACAACACTCTGAGCCCCAGGAGAAGTTGTCCATGTCCAGCTTCAAGGCTCGGTACTTCTTGTTGCTTCCTTGCATGTGGACTGGGTCTCTGTGGCACGAGCCAGTCTACTGTTGGCAGCAGGGCGTTCTACCTCATATTTTCACTTTCTCTTGCCCCTGGTCTTGTGATGCTTGTGTCATTTGTCTCCAGAACTGCCCATGGCTTGGTGCTGGCTAAAAAGAGGTACTATTAAGGTTTTTTTTAAAAGCAAAGTACAAAGTATATATTCTGAGATCTCATTTTTATTTAAAAGTATCTTATTTCGTAATTGCAAACATAAATTTCTGGAAGATGTCCCAAGAAATGTGGTTATTTGGGCTGTTGGGATTGGTGATTTGGTTGGGAGGGACATTTTCTTTTTCACTTTGTGCCCTTCTTGACTGTTAGAATTTTATACAAATCATGGAATGTGTTACTGTTATAGTAAAGCAAAACAATAGGTATTTTCTAAGTGGTGCATGGGCTTAAGGAGAGGAAACCTGGCCCTCTGTGTGCACTGTCAGAAACGTGGTTGTGAGGGGTGGGTGTGCCGTTTGGCTGTGTGATATCAGCTGGAGGGGAAGTTGTGGAAGGAAAAAAGTCCAGGAGTGAAATAAGGTCGTTTTTTATCTCCTGTGGTCCCCGGCACAGTGTCTTACCCATAGCACAGCCAAATGTACATTTGAGGAGTGAATGGCTGTTTCAGTCAAGATCCAAAAACTGCTTCATGAAGTGTCAAAACCCAACCAAGCAGCTCAAGTCAGCAAGAAAGTAGATTCTGCGTGTAAAATTCTGCTAGTTTGTTTGTAGATAAAATATGGCTGCTGTTTCCTACTTTTTCCTTGAGCTCCCAGAATCTACTTCATGGCTAAGAATCAATGTAGTATGCAACTTTCTGTTCATCATCCATCTCATACTGACGGCTACTGTGCCAGGTTCTGGATAATAGAGCTGAACAAGGTTTTTACAACAAAGGGTAAGAGCAAAGACAGGAATGCCATATCATGTTAGCTGTGTTTGTTTTTGTGGCTTCAGTGGAGAGTTATCTAGAAGTCCTAAAATTTGTTAAGGATGGAGTGAGCAGTTATTTCTTTAAGAAAAATAAGGTTCTTTGATACCTGGACTAATCAGAAAATTGCTCTTCATTATGTTGCTCTGATAGTAGAGAAAAACCACAGTTAATGGTAGTGAGTAGGGATTTTTTATCTGATTTTTGGCCAGTGGTGTTAGACAAGAATGAATATGCCTATTGGTGAAATAAAAGAGTTATATGGAGTAGCATTTTCAAGCATAATTCCTTTCCACAGAGAAAATCAAAGGCAAATGAGCAGTAAAAAAGCCTTTTTATCAGAGAGGGTGGGAGGAAAGGGGAGTAGGGTACCACCCTCATGTTGGGCTGATGTCCTTCGTAATTCCTTTGCTTGAGGGTTCTCTCTGTCTGAGTTTGAGGCTTGTAAATCAAAGAATGTTCTAACTGACATTTCCATTCAGTTGCTTTTAACTTTTGTACCCTTGGGTTTTAGCATTTAGCTCTTCTGTAAAGGCTACCGGATGCCCACTCTGTTCGGACAATGATGATATCGTTGAGCTGTGCTAAGATCATTTCCTTTGGAACAAAATGAAAAGCTTTCTGTGCTCACAATTGGAGGAAAATGTAAAATTTTAGTAGGCCTCCTCTGCTACAGGTTGAAAAGAGTCCATGTCTGAACACCATCCGCTTTGCAGCTCAGCTGCGCTGCGGAAAGGTTCCAGCAGGTTTTTGAAATACAAAAAGCAAATATGGCTTTTCACAGTGTGTTTTTAAAATGGGTCCTTGGAAATATTTGAAAGAAGAGTAATGGATCATTGGTATATTCTAGTGTGATTTAAATTGTGAGAGAGAGAGAGGAAGAGAGGACGAAGGAGACTGTTCACTTGACATGATCTTAGCACACATCCTTCTCTGGTTTTAGACAGTCTGTCCTGTATCTGTAAAGTATGAGATTACATATTATAATTTTAGGCAAAGTCTGTATCTACATCATAAAATATGATAAGAATTAATAGTAACACTAATACTGTATGGCACTCAACAGTACTTGGCACTGTTTTAAGCACTTAATGTTTACTAACTCACTGAGTCCTTACAACAACCCTGTTATTTTCCTAATTTACAGTTGAGGAAACTGAGGCACAGAGAGATTAGGTAACTAGCCCAGGGTGATATAGCTAGTCAGTGGTGGGTCTATGTTCAAGTCCAGGCAGTCTGTCTTTCCTTAGTTGAAAGCAAATTAAAATTTAATTGAAGCAAAAATTTATGAGGCATGACTCATTTTTAAATGTACAGGTTAATCTTCTAAATTGGAGACTATTCTATCAGTGTATATAGTATGTAATTTTACTGAAATAATCTCATATAATCTGAATTCCTTGCTTTATGACCAACATGTTAAATGACACAGCAAGCATATATTTTAAAAATTATTTTAGATGTAAATCTGAAATACATTAAAGGGCAGTAAATTTAGCTAGTCAACATAAAAAACTTTTAACAGAGAGTTTCTTGTCTCCTCTCTTTCCTTAGGGAAGAAAGATGAGCTCTTTCAGTTCTCAAATGACTCCTCAATTTAAAATGAATTATTCCACCAGAATACAATATTCTTTCTCCTCTTTCAGAAAAAGCAGCTGCTGCTGTCAGAAGCTGAAGTCATTTTTCTCTTCCATAGTGCGTGATTAATTCTGATGTGTGACTCTTGCCAGTTTCCTTTCTTTGAAACCTCAGCAACAACAAAACTAGCGATTCACCTCTGTCTTTGAAATAAATGCCGTGGTTGGTGTCCTACACAGACTTCTGACTGCCTAGGTCATAAGACTGCGCTGGCCTCTAGTGATAGATAAAAACAGGGACCAGGAGAGATGGTATCAAAGTGATTAAGCGTAAAGCTTAGAGCACTGCCTGGCACCTAGAAGACGTCTCCCGCCACCCCCTGTTGTTGTGTGTTGTGCTTTTGTCTGGTGCTGGGCACTGTGTTCAACACTTTACATGCATTGGCTAATTTCATTCTCACCACATTTCTGTCAAGTGGGTGATGTTTTTGTTTCTCTCCCCATTTAGAGGTGCAGAAATGGAAGCTTAGAGAGGTTAAGACATTTGCCCAAGGCCATCAGCCAGCTAGTAAGTAGTTAGAGCTATTGTGTATACCCAGTTGTTTCTAAAGTAGAAAGGTGCGGGAATCATAATTGTACAGAATCAGAAGTTTTTTTGTGCTTCCTCCCAGTTATATTGCTCAACAAACATAACCCCCATCTTGTTTCTGTCACCGTAGGTGAATTTTGACTGTCCTTGAACTTCATTAAAAATAGAATCATATTCATATAGTACATACACTTTTGTGTCTGAATTTCATCCATAGATTTGCATGTAGCAATGACTTGTTCTTTCTCATTGCTAAATATATGGCACATTTGTCATTGTATATTTCGTTGTATAACTTGATTAACTACTGTTGATGGATTTTTGGATTGATTGTAGTTCTTGGCTGTGGTACATTCTTGTATATGTGCGTAGATTCTTTGGGTATATGTCTAGGAGCAGAATGGCTGGGTCTTCATATATGTGGAACGGTGGTCAACACTGTGAAACAGTTTTCCGAAGTGGTTGTGCCAGTTTACATGCCCCCCCAGCAGTGCGTGAGTTCCTGTGGCTCCAGGGACAACATCTGGTACTGCGTGTCATCTTCATTTAGCTGCTCTGGTGAGTGTGTAGTAGAACTAGGTTATACCAAACTCGGTTTGACTCAATAGGTGTTTATTGTAAAACATTTGGAAAGTACAGGAAAGTGTAAGATGAAAATTAGAAACCGTTTTCAGTTCTGTGATTAAGTCATCAGCCACATAATGTTTGGGTCAACGATGGACCGTATACACAGTGGTAGTCTCATAAGATCATAATCGGGCTGAAAAACTCCTATAACCTAGTGACACTGTGGCTGTGATAAAGTTGTAGTGCAGTGCACTGCTCACTTGTTCACTGTGATGCCGGTGTAAACAAATCTACTGCACAGCCAGTTGTATAAAAGTAGAGCGTATGCAGTTATGTGTAGGACATAATATTTGGTAATGATAGTGACCATGTTACCTTTTGTATTATGTATTTACATATTTGTTTATGTATTTACTATATTTATTGTCATTATTTAGAGTATACTCTTTCTATTTATAACAATGGGTTGACTGTAAACAGTGGGTCATATTATGTCAGCAGCACCTTCATACACAGATCTCATGATTATTGCGTCTCTCGATAGTAGCATTTCTTGATTTAATCTCATGTTGTTTTGCACAGAGAGCTGTACAGGCTTGTAGCCTAGGAGCAGTAGGCTGCACCAGGTAGCCTAGGTATGCATTAGGTTGTACCATTTAGGTTTAAGTGCACACTATGATGTTCAGACAACGATGAAATCTCCTACTGATGCTTTTTTTTGGAACATATCCCCATTGTGAAGTGGCACGTGACTGTAGAGCTGTTAATATTTGGGTGTATTTGCTTTTTTCCCCGCAGCAAGTATGTGTGAACGTGTATGCTAAATACAAAATTGGAGTTGTTTCATCCAAGATGAAAGGGGGTATTTTAAAGGGGATATTTTGGGTGCTCATATAATGACATAGGAAAGCAATGAATGGAATGCCCAAGAATAGTCTTAGTGATATTATGTGTGTGCTTTGGATTGCTGTTTTCCTATTATATTTGGAGGAAGAAGAAAGGGGGAAAGGAAGCCAGCATTTACTGTGCGCCCACCGTGCTCCGGGCACTGGGGTACGTGGTGGTGGCGTACCCTTGCAGAGTAGACCTGAGTGCTGTGTTCAAGTGTAACCTACAGGGCAGCCATGTAATGTACAGCGTGTTGGAAAAGTAAGTCTCTTTCATACCTGGTAACTGAGCATGTTGGAAAACTGGGCTCGTGTCATAGTGCGAATTGAGTTTAATTAAACTGGTGGTTGTTTGCCCAGTTGCTAAGGTACACATACCTCATTGTTTTAACCCACTTGAGCATTAACACACAGGGCATGACACTTTGAATAGAAAGTACTTCATTCCTTGGTGCATAGGCTTCATATTTTAAACAATTGTCCCGTTTCCTTCAAATGCATTCAGTCCAACTGCTTGTTTTTCAACACTGATTGCAGTCTGAGAATTCTAAGCGTAGTCTTTATTTTAATACTTTGCATGATTGGCTGAATCTTCATGTTTTCTCTTAAGAGCAGAGGGTATGGAATCTTTCTTTCGAGGATTGTGGACTCAGGCTAAAGTTTTCTCTTGCAAGTGTAAGTTAATTTTGTGTGTGTGTGTGGGAATTACTTTTAAGAATAATGAATATTCAATCTAATGGCTTTTAAAAATAAAAACCAGAATTGATAAAAACCTTATTCAGTAAATACAACTTAAGTAAAAACAATAGCTTAATTAATAGAACATGTTGGGCAATTAGATATTTCATAGTAGTTCATTTTTTTCTGATTTCTGAAGTTTATTTAAGTAGTAAGACTAAATATTTAGCTTTTAAGTTAAAATTTCAATAGGGACACATTTCCTAGACACTGAATAAAATTTACCATTTTCATTCTTACTGATTTTATTTGTTGTGTGGTGATATGTGCAGAGGCTCTAGGTGTGTAAGTCTCCTTGTTCCTCCGTGAAGTAGCGGTGGGAATTGCTGGGCTTCTGATTCTCACGGCTACTTTTTATGGTTCTTTGTGTCAGCTTCTGTAAGTGATTCCTCATTTGTTTCCACAGCAGCTCACGCTTCTGTGTTATTGCTTCTACTTCACTTTGGGTTAGGAATCTTGATTTCCAACTGTGTAGGCTGTGGGTAAGAAGAGAAGGAAGAAGGAAGGTGATGTTGAGTTGCGTCCTGGGTACTGGGTTCGAGACAGCCTGCTGCCTGAAAAGGAAGCTGTGGGCTCCCAGCATCACCGTTTTACATGTTCAGTGGCCATTTCAGCTTCCATTTATTTTTTCTTTTCTATTATAATAATAACTTGTTTGTAATCAAACTGAAGCACTATAGAGATGTATGATTTCAGTTGAGAGCACCGTCTCTCTGAGTTCCTGTTCTTGTCTCTCACTCAAGGCCAGAGTCACAGCCTTTTATACCTGGACAAGGGCGAGTGACTTAAGCTCTAGTAAATGGAAGGTAAGTGTTATGTGTGGGCTTAGGGGAACGTTCCAGGGACTGACTTGTGTGGACAACACACCTCTTTTGCTTCTCCTTTGTCCTACTTCCTCCTGCTTGGAACGTGGATACAATGGCTGAAATCCAGCAGCCGTCTTGGATCACAAGGGAACTGTGAAGATGGAAGCCATGCTGTCAGTAAGTAGAGCCAGAGGAGGAGCCTGGATCCCTATGGCTGTGGAGCCGTGATCCCAGCCCCAGACTGCTCACCTCCACACTTCTTTCTTGGTGTTTAAGCCAGTTTATTTCATGTTTTCCAACATATGCAGCTGGACTTAACCTAACTGATACCTTTGCTGTGTCCCCCATACCGTCTTGAAGGTGACTTGTGCCTAGTAGGTGCTTGGTGAGTGTTTGACAAGTTCAGTGCCCAATGGCATTGAGGTGGGGAGTTTAAAGCTCCAGCTGCTCTGACCTCTGTCCTTCCTGCCTTAGATTAAGTTTCTCATAGGCACCTTTTGTTTTTCCTATCCCAATGCCAGGAAGGTATTTCCCAGTCTTTTGTGCAGGGCTGTAGGGCCACAGGCTCAAATATTTTGACAAGACAAGTGGGCAGTAGGCCTGTGAGATTCCATCTGCGTGCATGCATCATTTCAAAGAAGAATCTAAGGGCTGGGCACTTTTCTGAATCTTCTTAAGGAACTGGTGGTGGTTCATATGATGTCAGAAAAAGCCACTATGGAATCTTTTGCTTTCATGTGGAGGCTGTACTTTCCACAGCACCTGCCAGCAACTCGATGTCAGGGGAGTCTTTGGAAAGTGACTGTGAAGGAGCCCTGATTGCCAGCTATTGACAGGGGGTCTGCCTTCTCAGTGGCAACCTCGGAGGTGGTCTTGGCCAGACCAGCCTGTCCCTGACTCACACTGAGCCCTGTGGGCCAGGCTGACACGCCCCTCTGTGAGGCCCAGGGCTACACACTGACTTCCTGGAAGCATTTAGGCTAAGATTCTGTCACTAAGAAAATGATATTGTTTTTGCAAGTATGGACTAATGGGAGTGTGTTTAAAACTCTTCTCCCTCCAGAGTAAAGCTCCTTTCAAAGAAATATAGTGTTAAAAAAGAACCACCCCAAACAAAAAGCAAAACCCGGGAGATGAATTAACTTTTCACTGATGCCAAGCAGTTTATTTCAAAATAGGTTTCATTGGCTACAGGGATTCGGATGGCCCACCCCACTGTGCGCCCACTGAAAGCAGGGTCAGCGGTGGACGCACACCCCTCTGCGGGAAGAAGTGAGTTCCATGGCACACCCCAGCAGCTAACGATTGTTTGCTTCTCCTGGAAACGATTATAGAAATACGAAATCCTTGAAAGGCAACATCTGGCTGGACAGAGGCAAGCTGGCAAATGCTCAGTCTAAATACATGGAGGTGACGTGCTGAAGGAAAGAAGCAGCCTGAGAGAACGACCAGCGAGATTTAGTGCCATGTCTAGAGAGCCACCCCTGCCCTCTCTGCAGCTTGACCCTGGAGCTGCAGGTGACCCTGGTCTTTGTACGGGACAGACGGACAGCCCAGAGCCCACTTACACGCCCCCTCCCCTTCTGAGGCTTCCATGAGGGAAATGGGACCTCCCACAGCACCGGCGGGCAGTTGGTGCCGGGAGCCAAGATGTGTTTGCTGTCCAGAGAGTGTCCTGGGCCAGTGCTCTGCGGTCAGCCTTGACTTGTCATCTGGTTCCAGCGCAATTTGAGGTGTTGACTGAGACTGTTAGAAATGTCTCTGCCCCCTCAGTGCTTTCTCATGGCGGCCATGTGCTTGTTCTTACTAACCACGCCCAGGACCCGGGTACTCCACAGCATTTCCAGGAACGTCGCTCTGTTCTCGCACCCCCGTGTCCTGCTAAGTTTGGAGCGGCTCAGCTTTGGGCCTCTTAAAACCCCAGGGCAAATCCCTTTTTTTCCTCTTCAACTTTGCATCTACCAGCTGGTAACAAAAAACAGAACAGCATCTTCATGGATTTATGGCTGTTGAGAGTTTTTTTTTCATAGCATATGAGACATTTTCAAGTCAAGAATGCAGTTCTAATAAATCCAGTGAACCTGTCATGGATTTTCTGAAACCCAGTTTCTATGAAAGGCTATGGTAATAACTTTTTGAGGGAACTTATTGAAAATATGGGCCATTAGAGCTAGTTTTTGCAGAGGATGCATTTTCACATAAAAACGCTTTGTGTAGCAGTTCTGTTCAGTTATTTTGCAGCCTCTGGCTGTGGTTTTGCAGAGCCCTGTGGCCACAATTTAAAGGCCTGAGTTTGACTCCATTTTGGTCTCTTTGGCTTTTGAGCACTCCAGGAAAACCAAATTTCTTCATAAGTCAAGAGCCATAGAATAAATTCCTGGAGGAATTCAGGAGCAGCATCTTCTTTTGAATAGTCGTTACCATAACATAGATAAAGTCCTGCTAATCACATTTGGAGGGGTTCAAGATGGCCCTTGCTCGCCCAGATTTGAGAGCTTGGTCCAAAGAGCTGACGGTCCTCGGGGCCCTACATCCCCTGAAGTTCCACCTCTGCCCCTTGTGTGCTGCGCAGTCTTGGACCAGAAGTCCCTTTACCTTTCTGAGTTTCAGCTTCCTTACCTGTAAAATTATACTGCCTACCTCAGTGTCTTTTTTATGTGAATCAATAAAGGCACGTTGTATTGATGCTTTAAAATTTTTTTTGTCCTCTCCTGAGAACATTTTTTTCATTGCTTTGAGAAAGAGAGGAAGGGAAAGAGGAAAGGAGAGAGAGAAATATTGATGCGAGAGAGAAGCATCGACTGGTTGCCTCCTGTACACACGTGGACCTGGGGTCAAAACTGAAACCTCGGTGTGCACCCTGACTGGGAATCAAACCCCCAACCTTGCAGTTACAGGATGATGCTCCAACCAACTGAGTCACACTGCCAGGGTGTGTTGATGCTTTTTAGACTGTAAAGTGCTTCGAAGTGTTAGTTATCAAGATGATGGTGGTTCTTTTTTTCACTTTCCCCATTCCATCGCCTCCAGTGACAGTGGAGACACCAATATTGTTGCTCCTACCATGTCTGAAGTGGACATTTTCTCTCTCATGCCACGCACGGTGCCTTGTCCTTCCTGTTCCCTACCTTGGAGTGGGTCACCATTCTGTACTAATCCTGATTTGGGAGCCGCAGTCTTTACTTTTCCTGGTCTCAAGTAAGTGCTTCTCTTTCTAAGTCTTTCTGTTCTGACTCTGCCTAGGCTCCTGTTTTCTCTAGCATTCTTTGCTTTGTCCTTTGCAATCTGTAGGTCTTTCCTATTTTTTTAAGGGCGTGTAGGGAAGGGAAAGGGGCTGGCTCTGCTCTGCTGGTGAAGGGCTGGGAACCCCTGAGAAAGTGATCCATTAATCTGGCTTCTTCTGTGTTCTCTCCACATTCCCCTCTCTTAGCCTGGACTTGGCCCCTACCCCCAGGGTTCTGAGAAGACAGGAAAGCTTTTAGGAGATGACCATTTTTAACCCTGTGGGGCTACAACTTACATTTAATACAAATGCTGTTCGTTCATTCATTCATTCATTCATTCATTCATTCAATACAGATATTTACCAAGTGCCCACTGAGTGCCAGGTGCTGCATTAACCCTAAGGATATGGCAGTGTCCTAGAGAAAGGATAGCAAAGCAAAAGTCCCATTCACCACAGTGTGTATTGCAGTGGGGAGACCTAGTGGAGGAGAAGCCAATCAACACATAAACAAAGACATGTCAGTGGGGAATAAGAGCTTCAGAGGGACATACTCCACGATAAGGTGGATTGTGAAGGATGGTAGAGAACCCTACTTTATGGGGATGGTCTTTTCTGTGAGATGGTCAACATCAAGTTGAGACCTGAAGGAAAATTTGGAGTATGGCTGCCTGGGCGGAGGGCGTTGGGAAAGGGTCCCCTCAGGCACTAGTCACAAGGGCAGCAGGGCCCTGGCGTGTTTTAGGAATTGCAAGGAGGCCAGTGTAGCTGGAGGGGAGTGAGTGAGGGGGGAGTGTTCTAAGAGGAGGTGGTGGGGGTGGGGGCAAAGCCTGCTGGACTTTGCAGGCCATCTTAAGGATTTTATTGTGATGAGTGTGGGAAGCCAATTAAGCGGTTTAAGAAGGGAGGAGGCTGGCAACCCAGTTAGGAGCCTAGTAGATTAGCCTGGACTTCTTTGGAGTTTGCTCTGCTGTCACTACAAGTGGGCCACACACAGTGACGAGGAAGAGCCAGCCGGCCCGAGGGTGGGAGCAAAAAGTCTGGAGTGAATACCTCAGGATTCGGGACACCTGCCTGGTTCAGAGGGCCCTCATTTTAAAAATGTGTTTGAAAATGTCACTTTAACACACATGCGCATAGTTATTCCACTCACATGAAAATGCTTGGTAATTCCAAAAAATTGTTAGTATGCATACTGACCCGCAGGCCAGAGTTACTCATCATACTGGGCTCTGAAAACAAGCTGAAACAAATGTTTTGTCTTGCATTCATTTATTTATCAAAACATTAACTCACCAAATAGTAACCTAGTACCTACTGTACTGGTCGATGCTAGAATTTATGGTGGTTGTCTTCCTCCTGGTCAGTTCACAGGCTAGTTGGAAGGTTGGACAGCTGTCCCTGCAGCATGAGTTTCCTTGTTTTCTCTAGAATTGGTAACTGTTGAATCACTGGACCCTTGATGGCAGAGTCCAGTCATTAGCTCCTGCCCCTGGGAGTGGCCTTCCCAAGTGGCTTTCTGTGTACGTGAGGAGTTTCAAGACATTCTGTTACTGCAGTGAGAACTGAGTTTTAGTGTTTGTAGGAGGTCTTGAGTCATTGCTATAACTTTCCTAATGTCTGTGTCTATTCTTTTCTTTCTTTGTTTTTGGCAAATATGATGAAAAAAAAAAAGGTTCCTCATCTCCTTTTTTCCTGAATTGCTTCTAGTCTTACCACCCCCAAAATCTTTAAAGAAGTAACTGAAAAATAGGCCTAGTGTGAGATATCTCATCAGAAAGCTTATTAGAATAATGGGTAGTCTTTTTGCTACTGAGAAGAAAAGGTCTCCCTTTGATGGTATTGAAATTAAGTCCAGAAAGGGGGTTCTGACATTTTGTTTCCTGTCTGAAAGTATCGTCCTGTTTAGTATCATCAAAGACAGGGAGATGAGAGGGTGGGGTGGAAGTTAAGGAAGTCCAGTGACTTGGTGAAATTAAATGTCTGCACCCTGTCGAAACCTTGCAGCAAGAGGGATGCTCAGAAACAACATAGTCTATTCCAAGAAGTGGGTTCCCCAAAGCGACCGAGAACACACCCTGTTACATGTTTATTTTGGCAAAGGGAAAACCAGTTCAGTTTCCCTGCGACACTGAAGATCAGGGCTCGTGAACACATACATTCGTAAGGTGACATCATTTCCTTTGATGGTGACTTTTGTCCTGCATCCCTCCTCAGAGGTGACTCTTTTTTCAAATGTGCATTGCTTAGTTGTTCCCTTTGGACTCACAGTGACTATCATGCAGAAATGTGACTTCCAAGCCCCAAAACAAGGTTTGGGCAGTCTTCCCAGAGCTAACCTTCTGGAGACTGCACTTTGGCAGTCTTGGAGTCTTCTTCAGAATTTGAGCTTATCTTCTACCAGAACCAGGAGACCTGACTCATCAAAGCTGTTCAGAGACTGTCCTCGGCCTCTCCCTCGCAGTCACTGCTGGCTCCACGTTCGCTCCTGCGTTCTTTTAGTAGACCAGCTGTGCTCTTCCGCAGAGCCAGAACCAGATCTGGGTGTCCCTGCACTCAGGGAGCTTACAGTTGAGCCATTCCGGTGTTTCTGCTGTGTGCTGTTCAGCTCTCACTACTTTTCTTCGTTCCCTGCTTTGATGTGGATAATTTCACTAGGTTTTGGCTCAGCTTCTACGTGGAATTTCTTAATATGTTGCCATACCTCCTGAGAGCCTTCATGCTGCTCTTCTACCTCTATGTAAAAGTTATATATTTTAAACCATGAGTATCAAGTGCTACTTGGAAAATTCCATCGAGGTTCACATTTTCCGAATTCACTGTCCACTGTCCTACTAGTGTTTACAGCCTTTTAATATGACGTCCCCAGGTTTCCTTTGGGACAGTTTGGGGTTGACTTCCTTCCTCTGCCATGAGGGCAACCAGCCAATGATGGTTTTGAGCTTATATTGGGATCAGCCTGAAGTCATTCTTGAGATTCTCATTCATTTCTGGTCCCAGCAGGTGTCCCTTCGGCAGTGGGTGCCAGGGGGTGGGCCAGAACACCCTCCTGCCAGTGCAGGTGGAGCTGCCTCCCTTAGTGAAGAGACTTGACTCCTCAGGTTCATGCTCTGTATGGAGAAAAAGGATATGATCTAGAGAAAACTTTGTTCTTTGGTTGTCCTGTTATCCTTCCCCGCCCTAAAGACTTCCTGGTCCTTTTCACCTCTGTGCGTCTTATCTTTTGTGTGATTATCTTAATGTTTTTTCTTTGTATGTAAATGCATGATTGTTACCAAGTAAATATGAGGTGGAATCTGACTTTCAGATTTGGAAGAACCTGCCTTTATTGAGGGGCTGACACTGGAATCCCTTCTCAAACCCACCCCTGAATGGGCAGCCCTCCACCCCCACCCCGTTTGCATTCTTCCACTGATGGGGAACTCATTACTATATGAAACAGCCCAGTTTATCTTCAGGCGTCTTAACCGTTCGATGAAACTGGAATTTGTGTCCCTGGCACATCTTATTGTTTCTTGTTCTAACCTTTGGAGCTGCACAGAGCAAGTTTGATCCCCTCTTCACACGACAGCCCTTCTGGTATTTATATTTGATGACGCTTTTCATGGTCTTAGCCCCGTTCCCCTCTTTCTGTACCAGTGCTTTCTCTTGCCTTCTTGGTCCGTCCTGAGACCATCCTGGTCACTCTTTTCTTAAACCGGCTCTTGTTGATCAGCCTCCCCAGGCCCCCCCCCAGCCCCCCGCCCCATGCAGAGGGCATCCCATCAATCACCAGGGAGAGGACCTGAGAGCACCAATCAGCAGGGCTCATTTGGCTAATGTGGCTGCTGGGCTGGTGGCCCCTTTTTCTTTAGGACTTCCTCTAAGTCCCCCTGAGGCTGTGTGCTCGGGTAAAAAGACACACTTCTGAATAGTTGGGGGAATAGCTGGGCTCACTGTCCTGCCCTGCTAAATCTGGATATGTACTTTCCAGAGATCAGTGGTCTTTGACAAGCACCTCGTAGTGAACTTGCCATCAACGGTGATCCCCAAAGCCTAAAAAATAAAAAAGGACAGGGTTTTCTTCTATGCCTCACCCATCCTTCAATTAAATAGTTGAATTCTTCAGGGCCTTTGGTTCTCTCTATTAAACTTCATTTTGTTAGGCGTGACCCATCAATCCAGTCTGCTGATCTGTCTGGTTCCTTAACTCTCCCACAATATACTGTCTCCTGGTTCCTGTAGTTTCAGTGGTTCAGGGCACCGGCTTTACCGTGAGGGAGATGTGGGTGTAAGTCGCCCTCTGACTGGTTATGTGGTTTGGGCAAGGGAATAGTGAAGTGTCTTCTGGCACAATTGACAGAGCAGATGAGTTGGTGTTTCAGGGGACCCAAGGGCAGGAGGCAGCAGCCTCAGGAAGTCAGAACAGGGAAGCTGAAAACAACGTCATCTCATCCCTGCTTCTCGCTGAGCATTTAATTTTTTTTTCCTTTTCTTTTGGCTGACTTCCTGCATCTGCTTATGGGGTAGGAGAATAATGTTCTCCTCCCAACCCCCAAATTAGATGTCCACACCCTAATTCTGCAGCCTGGGAATATGTCACCTTATGTGGCAAAAGGGATGTGTTTAAATCAAGAATCTTGAGATGAGCAGATTCTCCAGGGTTATCCGGTGTCATCGCAGAGGCAGGAGTTTGAGGTCAGCACAGGGCGTGAGGACCAAAGCCAAGTCAGAGAGAGGGTGGCCTGCTGCTGGCTCTGGAAATGGAGCTAAGACATGCAGGCAGCCTTGGAAAGCTGGGAGAGGCCCCTAAAGCCTCCAGGAGGAACCCAGTCTTGTCACCACCTTGACTTTAGCCCAGCGGGACTGCAGACCTCCATTACAATAAAAATCAGTCTGTGTTGTTTTTAGTCACTAAGTTGCAAATGCCTCTTTGCCTTAAAGTCTTCCTCCGTGTCACCCACCCTCCTGAGCTCCCAGCCTCCTCTTGTGCCCCTTGTCGAGGCCCTGTGGTTTGTTCCTGCCTTCCCACTTCCCTCAGCATCGTGGTCTGCCTCAGAGCCTGGCACAGGCAGGTTCTTGGTAAATCTGTGGAACCAAAGAGTCCAAGTGAAACCTGCTGATGCCTTTCAGAAACTCAGCTGTGTGATTGTTGTTTTTTCCCCCCGAACCCCCTGCCACCCCGGAAGCCCTGCCAGAACAGGAAAAAGGCCAGTCCCTCATGGTTTTCCCCCCGAGTGGGCTTGCAGCCGGCTTCTTCTCTCCTAAGTGTCCCTTCCCCACACTTGGAATCACAGCCCTAGAGCCTCTGTGTGGTGAATCCACCTGCTTTTGGAGACTGAAACATAGCCATTTTTAATAGTCTCCAAATATAGGATGTTGAATGTAAAAAAACACTGAAATATGTTTTGATGCCTTCTATTTCTTGAATGTACTACAGTTGAAAAAGTGCTTCCGCCTTCACAATCTCATGTAATCCCCATGGCGGCCCTATGCGGTTTTCTTGTGAGGATGGGAGTGGCAGCGTCCACACTCCTTACATGGTGGGCTGGAAGCCCACCGTCCCTTTTCTTGGGTCAGAGTTCAGGGTGGTGACTCGTCCAGGCTCGTTTGTGTGGTAAGACATATCTGTTCCCAGGGTTGTTGGAACCACAGCTCACCACCACTTTCAAGCTGTTGAGAGCATTTTCATTTTCCCTTTAGACCTCTGGATAGCTCCTTGAATTTTGCTCTCCCTTCTCATTAAGACAGCATCCTCTCGTAACTCCCTCTATCCCTGGTCTTATCAAGGCCTCTTTACTGTCTGGACCTGTACCCATCTTCCTTCTGGTTTGAATTGGAGACACTCCGGGAAGGCCCCCCAGACCAGCAGCTGCTCTCCGGGGCACCTGCTACCAGGGTGTTCTGGGTGCACACAGAGATGCTTAGTCCCTGCTGGCTGGGTGCTGACGTGGCTGCCACGTCCTCAGCCTTCTTTCTCCTCGCAGTTCTCTGCAGGTGATCTCTAAACTGCAAACCAGATGCATTCCAATGGTTTATGTTGCAATTAGTTGACTGTTTTGAGCTAGAATGCATCTTCCTGGGGTTTCAGTGTCATAAATGGTGGTTAGGTTCCAGGTTCCCCACTGGCACCTGTTGCAGCTGTTAGGTAGCCAGCTCTTGCGTCATGAAGAGAATGGGCTTTGGAGTCAGGCAGGCCTTGGTGACTCCTGGCTTTGTCACAGCTCTCTGGGTGACGTTGGCCAAGTAATTCCAACCCCCTAAGCCTCAGTTGCCTGCAAAATGATGATAAGTAATATCTACCTGGCAGGGTTGCTGAATAATGTGTAAAAAGGTCTTAGCATAGTACTTAGCACTTGGTAAATGCTCAATGAATGGTTGGTATTAGTTATTACTGTACTATTAATTATGTATCTAGTATATTTAATAGCACCAGACACATCATTATTTATACTGCCATTTCTGTGGCTAAGGTGATTCCAAGGTCAAGCTCTGTATTGGTCGCTCATTCAAGTGTCTTTTTTCCCTTCTGGTGATCTCAGATTCCTAGGGATGTGGGGGAGGAGTTTCTTTCCTTCCTTTATTCAGTTCATAAATAATTGCATTATATCAAACATGCTATGGGGCACTGGGGGCAAAATGCTGAGAAAACCAGTATAGTCTCTGTTTTCATGGATCTTACAGTCTGGTGGGGAAGACAGACATTAACTAAAAAATCATGGAGACGGGAAAACACAGCTGCTGTGAGGAGCAGTGCTGGGAGGTGCTGCCCAGGATTTGCTGGGCCTCTGGGCTGCGTCTGTTGTTGGGTGGCAGACACTGTCTGCAGCTGGTGGCTTGGGGCTCGGGCCTGGCCTGGGGCAGCACGGGCTCAGATCAAAGCAGAAGTGGTGGCAGCTTGGACTCCAGCAGGTGACAGTCCAAGGTGTGGAAGACATCAGAGGCACAAGCATTTATAAGAGAGAAGCAGCTGGGAAGAGCGCTGCTGGGGAGGAAAGGAGACTTCCGGCTTTCCAGTCAGGGAGCTGAGTCTCAGGTTGTGCTTATTAAGGAATGTTTGAAGTGGGACTTTAATTTGGCCACTCCTTAATATTCAACCCAAATAACACCCCAGTCCCTGCTTCCTGTCACTGTGGCTTCCTGTGACCAAGCAGGGTTAATTAATATCTTTCTCCCTGTAACTACCTCCATCTCATCTCTCATTTCCGCTCCTCCTTTCTTGCTGTTGTCTCTTTGTATTTCTCTCCTTTTCTCCTGTTTGATTGCCCCCATTCCTCTCTGCAGCTATTTCAGCTCTTCTATTGTTCATCCAATGGATGTTTCTTTCTTGGAGAAGCATTTTCTGTGACTCTAAGATATAGGAGGAGGGGGACAGAGTGCTGTCTTAAATGAGCAACATTGGCGTATGGGTTTTGTCTAATGTTCCCATTTAAATTGCTCTGATGTTATGTTCTTGGGGGAAGGTGTATCTCATGTTTGCCCAGCTCTCTGCTTGCTCCTTCTCCCTTCCACAAGGTGCATTTTGCAAGTCTTTTAGTCATTCAGTTCTATGCTTTGCCTTGTGGGAAACGGTGCACAGCTCATAAATTATCACCACATGGATCATATTCACACCTTGTGCAGGACTCA
Source organism: Trachops cirrhosus (assembly GCA_028533065.1). Classification (NCBI taxonomy): domain Eukaryota; kingdom Metazoa; phylum Chordata; class Mammalia; order Chiroptera; family Phyllostomidae; genus Trachops; species Trachops cirrhosus. Next base: position 148,528,288 of record CM052538.1, read on the forward strand.
GCTCGGGGACTTGCTGGATGTCTCTTTGGGTACCCGTAATGTGATGCTGTGCGTTCACTGGGTCCAGGAAGATTGTTTGCTCTGTTCTTGGCAGAGGTATGGTTAGAGCTAACCTAACCAGGATGGTGTGCCCCATGCTCTTTTGAGGGGCAAGAGTGTAGTATCTCCATTCTGGCTGCCCAGCAGAAGTGTAGGATGGTTCAGAAATTGCAACTGTTGGCTCCTTAGTGACCACATTGACCGAAGTCGTGGGTTTGACTGTCTGGAGGCGTCTAAAATAATTTACTTAAAAAACCTTTATTTAAGAATAGTTTTGCCCTGGCTGGGTCGCTCAGTTTGTTGGAGCGTCATCCCAGACACCAAAAGGTTGCAGGTTTGAGTCCCAGTGGGGGTGCATATGGGAGACAACTGATCGATGTTTCTCTTTCTCTCTAAAATCAATAAACATATCCCCAAATGAGGATTTAAAACAAAAAGAATAGTTTTAGATTTATGAGAATGTTGTGAAGAAAGTACAGAGAGTTTCCTTATATCCCCCATCCCTAGTTTCCTCTATTATTAACACCATACTTTTGGTTTGTCAAAATTAAGGCACAAATGCTCACAAGTTATTTTTAGCTAGAGTCCGTACTTTACTAAGATTTGCTTAGTTTGTATCTAATGCCCTTTTCCTGCTCCAGGAGTCTCTCCAGAACACCACATTACATTTAGGTGTCATGTCATCTTAGGCTTCTCTTGGCCATGACAGTGTCTGAGACTTTTATTCCTTTTGATGATTTTGACTCATCAGGTATTTTACGGGATACCCATCTCTTGGAATTTGTCTGATGTCTTTCTCATGATTAAACTGGGTTAGGGGTTTCAGGAAGGAAGATCACAGAGGTAAAGTGCCATTTCCATTAATGTCAATATGTCATACACTATCAATATGACTTATCCCTGTTGATGTTAATCTTGACCAAGTCTGGGCCTGGTCATATTGTCAGGTTTCTTCACTGTAAAGTTATTCTTTTTTCCCCTTTTGATACTGTCTTCTCTGGAAGGAAGTCACTGGTTGCAACCTACTCATAGGGAGTGAAGAGTTACGCTCCCTTCCCTTCCTTCAGGGCACGGTATCTGAATCCATTATTTGGAATTCTTCTTTATGGGAGATTTTTCTGTTCTCCATTTATGTATTTATTCAATTATTTGCTTATATCAGTATGCACTCACAGGTATTTATTTTTATACTGTGGGTTCTAATCCAATACTACATTATTTATTTTGTTGCTCAGAGTATTCCAGCTTTGGCCATTGGGAGATCCATGTCTCTGTGACATACCTCCAGCACTTGTCTACTTTCTGACACTATATGATGCTCCAGGCTCATCTTGTATATTTTCCGCTCCTGTCTGAGAGTCAGCCATTTCTTCAAGGGGCCTGGTTCCTTTTATCAGAGAGTTTAGTGGTATTAGGAATCAAGATCTGGGCACTAGGTGTGCTCATCAGTACTGGGGTGTTATTGCTTCTATGTCCTCTTGGATGACAGGGCAAGGAAAACGTGTATACTGTATACAAACATATTTACAAATATGCAATCATTTGTATCTATATTAACACATGGTTAATCAACACATGGTTATTATCACATGGATCATCCTAGCCTTCCTCTCCTGCATATCTGTGACCTCCCACTCCAGCAGGCTCCTGCCATCTGTCACCCATTTACTTGTGTAATTCCAGTATACAGGGATAGTGGCTTCAGAGTTGTTAACTCATCTGTCTGTGGAAAGCATTTTTATCAACTCCAGTAAAATACTTAGGTATAGCTCCTTTTGCTTTTGGTCTTACAGACTGCACTTATTTCCAGAGTTACTTACATCATTACCTTTGTCCCTCACCCACTTTAGTCATGTTGTTTCATATATTTATATTACAGTTAGATTCTTTTGGTCCGACAGCTCTTTAAAAGAGAGAAGTGGGAAGACGAAGACTCAGCCATCAGGGGATGAATTAGAAAAAGCTTGTGAACAAGATAAAAAAATTCATAGTTACAACCAACAGTCTGATGATTATCAGAGAGAAAGGGGCATGGGGGGAGGTAGGACAGGGCATAGGGGGATAAATGGTGATAAAAGGAGACATAACTTGGGGTGCTGAACACACAATAAAATATATAATGATGTATTATAGAATTGTACACCTGAAAACTGTATAATTTTATTAACCAATGTCACCCCAACAAATTCAATAAAAAAGAAAAATAATTTTACAGAACTCAAATACAAAGCCTTCTGACCTATTTTTAATTTCATCTCACTTGTAGTTCACACAAAAAAATTGTACCAGAAGAGGCTGATATTTGCCACATGATAAATGAGACCTGTGGCTTCTCTACATTCCAAGGCCATTAAATTAAATATAAAAGATGAAGATTATTACACATAGTAGAACAAGCTTGGGAAGCATAGCCTCGCCCCCCTGCTTCTCCTGTGTCTCCTCTCATCCTAATCACTGCTCGCATCCCATCCATGCGGAACTGGAGAAGGCTCTCGGGCTTCTTACCTTACATGCTGTTCTAGAGTGGCCTTGCCTGAACAATCATATTCTCATCTGGGTATAGATAATTCAAGACCTATTTAGGAGGTAAGTTCAGATTATTAAAAAGTACCTACAATGTCGCTTTCACTTAATTAAAAAGACAACACCTTATTGTTTATATAATTAGCCTGGAAATGGGCAAAATCAGAGTGGAAAAAAGATTAGTGTATGAGCCAATGACATGCTGCCTCCAGCAAGAAACCGCCTCATGTCAACCAGCCAAACAAAGCATTCAAGCTTTGAAATAATGAGGGGAAACTAATCAGCATAATTTATTATTATTATTACTCCTCTTCCTACTACTACTAAGAGAACACCTTTTAAAGCATTTAAATATTTGAAACCCATCTAAAACTATGTGTTTGGGAGATTATCATTTGTCAAATACAGTTGTATCAAGGCATAATAAAAATGTGTTTATTATTGACACAAAGAACCAAAACTAAATACCATGTCTGAAAAACAAACAAAAAAAGCTTGTAAAGAATTTTCATTTATTGATTTTTAGAGAGAGACAAGAGAAGGGGATAGAGAGAGAAACATCTGTTTGTTTTTGTACTTATTTATGTATTCACTGGTTGGTTCTTGTATGTGCTCTGACTGGGGATTGAACCCTCAACCTTGTTGTATGGGGATGATGCTTTAACCCAGTGACCTACCTGGCCAAGGCAACAATTAATTTTCTTACATCCACCAAATGTTTGGTGGTTCCGTGCATCTGCATGACAGGATTGTTGTAACCTTTTCTTCCTCTGCTTCTTTTTTTCCCCTAACTCGTTGCTCTGGGCTGAATGTTTGTGTCCTCCCAAAATGTGAATGTTGAAGTCCTAACCCTCCATGTGATGGTATCTGGAGATGGGGCCTCTGGGAGGTACTTAGGGTTAGATGAGGTCAGGAGGATGGTGTTCTCATGATGAGATTAGTGGCTTTAGAAGGAAAGGAAGAGAGAGGTTCCTCTCCATGCACAGACGGCCATGAGAGGACATGGTGAGAAGCCTGCCATCTGAAAGCCAGGGAGAGAGCTCTGACCAGGAAAAATCAACTAGCACCTTGATCTTGGACTTCCCAGCCTCCAGAATTTTCTGTTGAAAAGTTTCTGTTGTTTAAGCCACCCAATCCATGGCGTTTTGTCTGCAGTGTGAACAGACTGTGACACCATTATACACGGAAGCAGGACAGGCACCCTGCCTGAACTGTTGAGGAGCCCTTTCTTAAACCAAATTCTCCAATTCCATTTCTACCTCTCAACAGCAAAGGGCCCCCCTTTCCTCCTGAGCATCTGAGGTAGGGGATGGGTCCAGTAATGTTCTTAGTGGTGCATTTAAGTATTAGAACTCCAGGGTTAGGCCTCTCTCCAGAAATTGTCCGAGGATATCGGATGGGTCCTTTGGGCAAAAATAGATGTTAGGATTGAGGGAATGCTTCTTAGGGGAAAGATTATAATCACTTACTTGGAGGAAAACATAACCCCTTTCCCTAAACATCCTGAGCCTCTGTGAGAGCAGGAGGGCCTGGCTTTAAAAGCAGAAGGCACGCTGAGAAGGGTAGTAGAGCGCACACATGGGGGGCTCAGAGCTGGATTATTCGAGTCCCAGCTCTGCAGTGTGGTCAGCTGTACAGCATGGTGCGGTCCTGAGTGGCCTGGGTCCAGTAGTCGGGTCCTGTCCAGGATCGAGAATGTGGAAGCCTTTTGTGAACTATAGTCTCACAGTGTGGTTGTGAGTGATTGTTAAAAGGTCCAGGTTAAAGGAGTTGGCTTTCTTGAGGCAGACTTTTCTCTTAGATGCTGATTGTGGGGTTTTAATATTTCTCCTGTCATTGGTTAGTATTTTCAGTTTTCTTAGACAGGTCAGTGTGTCTTCTCCCTGCAAGTATTGCTCACTTCTTGCAAGGGGAGAAGTTGTAGGCACTGTCACGGATGTAGGGAAAAGCCTGACGCTCCAGAGAAATGTGTGGCCCTCGATTTTTTTTAATCTCTAACTTCCAGGGAGGGACTTCCTCTCATTGTCTCCCTTTTGTGTTTCTTCCTTTTCCTTTTCAGTTTTTTCTCCTTTCTTTTTTCATGTTTAGAGTTTTGAAAAAATTACTTTTATTGCCTATTTCATTTCACAACGTGGCGCCTGTTTTGTCAGGACTGTCTGCTTCCTGCCGCCCGGGAGCAGTCAGAGAGCAGGGGGTTGGTTTGTCTAGGGCTCCCGCCATGGTTCCCACTGCTGGGACGCAGAGGGGGCTCCCCCTGGAAAGAGCTACCCAGGACAACAGATTACGCTTTGTTTTTTAACACAAAATCTTTCTGAATTGAGCCCCTAAGAGAAAGCTGAGGCATTTAAGTACTCTCTCTTTTTGCAGTTTTTTTTCCTATGTGGTCATCAGTTAACTACTCAGATTAGAGCGTGTGTGTTACTGTTCAACATTAGGCTGATGTCCAGAGGTTAGTTTGGACATTACAGTTCAGAATAGGTTAATATTTAATATACAAGCATTTAGAAGAGTACTTGGTACATAGTACCAGCACTTAAGAGTTAATTACATTATTATTATTGCAAATGAAAGAATTGCTCCCAGGTTGCGTGCCGTGGGATAGTAAGACAAAGATGAGGGACCTCATGTCGGTATTGGTTTAAGTGCAGAAAAGTAACCTGGAACTGTTCTGTTACTGGTGCAGAAGTGATGATGGGGGTGGGAATGGATCCCAGAGCTGAGGTTTGGGTCTAAAAACTGGGAACTAGGGAGCTGGAAAGTGGCTCATCTCATCACAGAAATCAGGGGCAGTGGGTTAGAGGGTCTCTGAAAGGCTTTCTGCCTTTAGAAGGTGATCCTCTGTAGGTTCCCCTCTGCCTCCTGGAGCGGGATGGGGTAGGGGTGAGCATTAATAAGTCAGGGGTTCTGTAGAGGAGAGGGAAAGGAGTGTGTTATTTTCTTCTAGCTGAATTCTTTCACCAGTGTTTTTCTGTTTTTCCCAGCATGAAAAAGGTATTTCCATGTGCTTCTGCAAGTGGTCTTAATTAAACACAGGCTGTACCTCTTCCAGCTGCTCTTGGTACACACCCTTAGAGGTTCAGCTGCAACTCAGGACAATAGGCAAGTGACTACCGGAGGGAGGGGTAAAAATAATATCCCATGAAGTTCGGTAAGGTCTGGCTCAGAGTGCTGTGAGCATGAAAGCCAGCTTGTGCATTTTCATTTGCGCCCCCACCCCGGCAGACACCTCCCTGGGGAGAGGAAACAAACGCAGCTGAGGTGGGATCTGAGTTTTCCATGACTGCCTTTACTTTGTGGTTTAATTTCAGTGATAACTAACATTCCTTAGAAGAGTTGTTTTTTCCTCCATTCTTTTGTTAGCCCACTCAGGTCGGGTGTTCGCTCCAGTGACAAAGTTCTTGTTGAGGTCACCTTCGATCTCCATCCTGCCTAACGTGGTGGTTGCTCCCTAGTCTTCATTAGCTTATGAGCAGTGTGTGGCTTATTTGACCACTCCTTCCTTTTTAAATATATGCTACCAGCTTTTCTTGGCTTCTAGGCCACCACCACACTCCCCTGGTTTCCTCCCATCTGGCTGTTCCCTCTCAGTTGTCTGCTGGCTTCTTCGCTTCCTGATTTCTCAGTGTTGGAGTGCTAGGGTTTAGACCCTCCTGTGGATCTTGTTTAATGCAGATAAGGAGTCAGTGGGTCTGGGTGGGGACTAACGTTTTGCATTTCTAACAAGCTTCCAGGTGCCCTATTACTGCCAGTGCCCAGAGCATGCTGTGCCGCAAGGCCCTGGAGCTCTGTCCTTAACGTCTCTATCTGCATTACTTCCTCACTGAGCTCATCCAGGCCCTGGCTTTAAATAACATCGTGACTTTTATTGGTGACTTGCCAGCCCACTTGGGATAAGATCCAGAGCCCTTACTGAGGTCCACAGACCTCATGATTTGGTTCCTGCCCACTGCTCTGTCCTCCTGTCTTCCCCTCCTCATCTCCTACTTGCTCTGGCAAAGTTGGCTTTCTTGCTGCTTCTCCAACTCCTCTAGCACTTTCCTTTCTCAGAAGCTGCAAACTTGCTGTTCTTTCTACCTGGCACATAGCTTGCAAAGATCTCATCATCTTTTTCACATCAGATGTTCCCTTCTCAGAGAGGCCTTCCTTGACCAATCTGTGTCCATATCAGATCGTCATTACCAGCACCACCTTGTTCGTTCCTTATCCTGCCTCATTTTCTTTATAGCAGTTGTCACTCTGTGGGTTACTTGTTTCTTTTCTGTCTCTCCCCGCTAGAATATAAATTCTGTGGGGGCAGGACTGCCTGTCCAGGTAACTGCCATAGAAGGGTGCCTAGAATGGCGGGAGGCTCTCAGTGAGAGCTTTTCATGATTAAAGAAAACAACATTGGCACACCCCGAAGGAGCCGGATGGCCACCGCTCGCTACTGCTCAGTGCCAGTGCCACGTTAATGATGGTTCAGGGGGATTTCAGGGGACTTTCAGGGGAGAAGGGAGGGGTTTACAGGAACAAATATAGAGGACACATGGACAAAACTAGGGGGGTTGGAAATGGGAGGGATGGGTGGGTGGGCTGGAATGGGAATAAAGGATAGAAACTGTACTGAATAAACTAAAAAAAACAAAAACAAAAACAAAAAAATAATGGTTTGGGTTTCAGGTTATATTACAGCATTTTAATTTTCATGAACTGTTGGAAAAGAACTGAGATGGGTTGGACACATAAGTGTGAAGACCCAACATTTTATGGCAGACTACACAAATGAAGGTGTCGTAGTTGTTTGAATTAAAAGGGTAGCGGAAAATTTCACAAGGTAATGGGGTGCGAGGAAATCAGGAGGACCTGCCCAGTAGCGGTGGGCAGGGGTCTTCCTGTCCACACCAGGCATGTGATTTCTGTCAGCAAAATTAACATCCTGCATAAGGAATTCATGTTGTGCTTTTGATTGGTGTGTCTTTGTAATTGTATTTGCATGTAATATGCAGATTTGTTTTGGCTTTGTGGTATCATAAAAACTATAATAGCTTTATATCTGCACATTAAGTGAACACTAAAGGTCTTTGAGAATTTTTCTCTTTAAAGGCATCTGTAAATTATATAAGCTTGTGAAAAACGGCAATAGCAGTTAATCAGTACTGAAGATGCGGCTGAGGACAGGGACACCTAGGACCGGGTCTTCTCAAAGGGCTCGTGGAAAGCTGTTTTTAACAAAATACGGGAAATGTGGCTCTGAGTGGGCTATTCAAGTTTAGCATGCTTTTAAGAAAGTAAAATTTTAAAATGTCTGTATTCATTTGAATATAAAAGAATATATGACAAACTCTAAAAGGCTGAACTAATTAATACTTTTGTTTGTTCACAGAACAAAAGTTCCAGTTCTGACTTAATTTTGATTACTGACTTAACTTCTGATTATTGAAAAACATCATGAACTGTGAAAGTTCTTACTGTAGATATCTGTGTAAAATAAAGATATTTAAATACAAAATAAAGATAATGGTGTTGGTGGCCTCTGCCCATCCATGCCAGGGCCTGGGATAGGGGAAGGCAGGCAGGCGGAAGCTTCCATTCTGACTTTTGCCTCAGGCCTTTCTGCTCCTGGGCTCCCAGAGACCAGAGAGGACCGGGTTCCGCACTTGGGAAATGGGGCCCAAGAGGGAGACAAGTTCTTGCTTTGAAAGTAGATGTGAATGGCTGTCCTACACACATTTCATTTGAGTATATGTATTTGTTTATATCCTGTTCACTTCTGTCTTAGTCCCTTCAGGCTGGTCTAACAGAATACCGCAGACCGGGTGGCTTATAAACAACATAAATTTATTTCTCAGAGTTCCGGGGGCTGAAAGTCCAAGGCCAAGGCACCAGCATGTGGCGTTCTGGTGAGGCCCTCTTCCGGGTTTGTAGCGGTGCCTTTTCACCTTGTCCTCACAAGGTAGATGACAACAGGGATCTCTGTGGGGTCTCTGTCATAAGAGCACTAGTCCTATTCACAAGGGCTGCACCCTCATGACCTAACCATCTCCTAAAAACTCCACCTCCTACCACCGGCATCTTTGGGGACTCAGATTTCAACATAGGAATTTGTGGGGTGTGGGACTCAAGCATTCAAACCATAGCAACTTCCAAATATGACTTTAGACTCTCATACTCATGAGCCCAACTATGTGGAAGTGTGAAACCAGGAGGACTGGGGCAGAAGACAAGGGCAGCTGTGGAGGTGGGGTTGGGGTGGCAGTGCTTTAAGAAAGGAGAGAGGGACCTACGGAAATCAGAAATGCTTGGATTATCTGAAAGTACGGTCCTTTCTTCAGTTACCTGAGTACCTGGCAAGAACAAGTGCAGCATGTTTGATGTGACTTTGGGGTCCGGGATTGTGTCCCCCTTCCCCTCCTGTCCACCCAGCAGAATTCTGGGGAGGAAGATTGAACTGGGAAACAGAGTCCCTGGTGTCACTGAACTTTGGGGGTAATAACTATCCCGAACATCACATGTGGGAATGTGCAGGGTTTCTATTTTAGGTTGTTTATTTAGATTTTAGTTTTTAATATTTTGGGTGACTCCCCAGTGCTATCTTCTACTTGTTTTTGACAGTCACACTGTATGATTTCAGTAGGTTTCTGGGGAGAATTCCAGGTGCCTGTCATTTACAGCGAAGTCTGTCTGGTTGCCATGCAAAGAGCTGAGACGTTTGTGGGAGTTGGTTGTTTGTGAGTTGATGCCTGTCGGGGGTGGGAAGGCTGCAAACCAGCCTCAGACCCTGGCGGGGAGGCTCTGGATTTGGCCGGGTTTGCTCCTGATGCTCACTCCCTCAGCCTTTTCCCTGATAAGGACAAAGACAGACAGGTTTCCCAGGCTTGATCTTGCCTTCAGTGACTAAGGAGAGATGCTTTGCAGAAGACATAACATATTCCAGAGGAGAGTTTTTAGCTTTGCAGTTCACTTTGCAGAAATCCTCTTTGAGGAGGTGCCGGGAATGTGCAGCTGGCATTGCTGGAATTCCACAGTGTCTCTTTACTCCCCTAGGAGTGATGACCCAGGCCTGTTTTCTACTTGGGGAGCACACATCTTGTGAACGTGGTGGCGGGAGGTGGGGAGAAAAGCCATAGTGACGCTGGTGATGATGCTGTGGTGTGTTAAGCAGTGACACATATTCCAGCCGGCATTGGTGGGCACTCTGCTGAAGGATGGGCAAAGACGATTTGTTATGAAAATGCTTGCCTTTCTTTAAAAAACCCCTCATATTTCAATGCATGGCTCTCTCAGACCTGTTTGTGCTTCACATCATTGAAACTTCAAGGGGAGAGACCAAAAAGACCCCTCATGTTGCCATTCCTCTGATGTCATTCTGACTTTTTAAAAATTATTCAGATTTTAGAAGAGGATTCAGAAAGCTGTGTGCCTGGCATATAGTTTATTAGTTCATTCATTCATTTATTCATTCAGCACCTGCTATGTGGTGGACACCTCTGGGTGTCAGGACACAGCAAACAGGAAGGCTTCCCTGAGGAGTGACACTTCGGCCGAGACCTGACATACCAGAGTCTGCCTCGTTGGCCCACCAGTGCAGTGGGACACAGTGACGTGTTTTGGTCCCCAGTCCTCCCAGTGCCAGGATAGCTGTGCCAGCTATTGCGGGAGGCAGCAAGGTGAAGGCATGGTCCGTGCTCAAGAAAGAACTCAGGTCTTGGGAACAGGACGTCTGCCTCTGAATCTTGGTGCTGCCCGCGCGCCTGGTAGGAGACCTTGGGGAGACCGACGCTGCTCGGAGTTCACACATCTCTAAAGGGGAACACACACAAACCCTCATGCAGGGAGGCTGCACTGTGGGGGGACGAGGTACCTGTCTGACTCAGAATCAGTTGAAAAAACTTCAAGTGTGGTTGTTGGGGCAAACCTGGAGCGCCTGTGCTGTGCTGAGTGGAGCTGACGGTGTGCTGCAATGCCAGTCAGAAACCACTGGTCTAGCTGAGCCTGGGAGAGAGCAGGATTTTCACAGCCCAAGGGAGACAGTTTTTTTTTACTGGGGGAAAAACGTTGAAAGCAGGGGTCAACAGAAGCTGCTCTTGCCAGTAACCTGTGAAATGTTCCCTTCTTCTTGGTGGCCTGAGAGAACTGTATTAATATGGATAGTGTCAATGTGAGCAGATGGCATACCCTGAGTTTGAAGAGTTTTTCGGTGCTCAGAGTTGACTGTAATATAATGAACGACAAGACTGAGAAATCTGAGATGACCACCACTGGGTTTTAGGAGGTAATTTATTTCTTGGCCATTTTGGCGTCAGCTTGGGTGGGTTTGGGTGAGTATCATGATGCATGTCAGCGATGGCAAACAGATTTTATTCTGTGTCTACACTGATTGATCTGCAGTGACTGCAAGGGTGTGGTGTTGAGGAGGATTCTGATGCCAGATTTTGGTTTAGGGAGGAAATGCAGTGATAAAATAAGCTTGTATTGATATGTTTTGGGCTTAGACTCCATATAGGAAACTGTGGCACAAATGTCATGAATCCGTTCTCTCTGGTTAAGACATTTTTCTGGGTTCCTGGTGACATGAAGACATTCGTGTATTTGATCAACAACTGTTATTAAATTTCCACTGTGCACACAGCACTGTACTTTAGACTCTTGGCCCTCTGGTTTCCTAATTAATTAGCAGGCTATTTCAGGACACTGGTGGTTAATGCTGTTTGGTTCACCAGTGGGGTTTTTAGCCTCTGTCTCAGAAGTGTGTGAAAACATTTTATGATCAAAGTCATCTTTCTTGTGGCCATAAATGCCACACTGAGTTTTTTATTATTTCCTGCTTTGTACTTAACAGACAATACGTGATTTGATTTTCCTAAGCGCTGTTTGAGGTCATCATTCATAACCTGACTTTTGAGATAGGAAAACACTGAGAAGTTACAGAACTGGCCTGACGTGGCCAGAGTTAAATGATAGACGTGTGTGTTGCCCTGGCACCTGGCTGCCGTGCTCCATTACTTGTCTTCAGAACTGCAGACTTCTGTACCTTAGCTCTGCATTGGTGGGGGACCCTTCTGAAATCATCTCAGGGCCAAGAGGTGAAAAAGGATGAATGACATTTCCTGAACATTGTATGGACATGAATTCTGTATTTTTCCAGACACCACGTAGAATATAAAATATCAATGACTGGATTTTAAAGTTGCGAATAGAATAACACCTTAAATGAAGTGGTAATACACATTCTAACCCGGTAAGGAAAGAGGAGCGGGCTCAAAACCAGCAAAAGTGGAACAGACACTGATGTGGCGGGAAACCACTGATGGGGACGGGAGGGGATGCTCTTCCAGAGGCGAGGTGGCGGGTTCCAGGAAAGCCAGCTGGGCGCCTATGCTCTGATCTGAGTGTGGTCAGGTTAGTCTGGTGATCCCGGTCTTCACACCCCTAGCGGATTCTCCATGGTTTCTAACTCTAGTGTACAAGGAATTTTCCTACAGGCTTTTCTCTTCTCTTTGCCACCCTGTTTTTGTACCAGTTGGGTTGGGGGGAAGCTGTAGAACTCAATATTAATATTCTATTTTTTTCCAAAAATAGAAACATTTTGGTTGTCATATTCATGTAAACAGATTCAAACCATATAGAAGTGTGCAAAGTAGATAGCAACTTTGCTGTCGTTTTCAAACCTCAAAGTTTATTTTCAAAGTCGTTTTTCCATGGAGTTCTGGAGGCTTGTGTGTGAAGACATTTCCTTTGAAATATTAAAGATTTGGTCACTTTCCTATGTTTGAACTATAGAAATGATAGGTAGGGAGGGAGATAGGTAGTTAGGAAGAAAGAGGAAGGACGGAAGGATGGAAGGAAGGAAAGAAAAGTGAAAAGAGAAAAGAAAAGAAAGGAAAGGAAGGAAATATGACTTCATTTAGATAAGTTGCCCCTTTGTGTCATGTTTGGGAATACATTAAAAAACTAGTATGCATTTTGCTAACCTTGGGATCCTGCACTCTGATTTTTCACTTTAATTTAGCTGATGTTCTTTTTTAAATTAAATTTATTGGGGTGCCATTGGTTAGTAAGACTGGATAAGTTCAAGTGCACCATTCTGTAATACATCATCTGTATATTGCATCGTGCACTCACCACCCAAATTTTAGTTTCCTCCCGTCACTGAATATTTGACTAGCTGAGGTTCTAATGTGGATATTCCCACACAAACTTCAGGTCTTTCTGCAGGTCTTACAAGCAAGTCCTTTAGGAGTGAAGGTCTCGTTCACTCTTTAGAGGTGTTATCTTGTGTGTATCATCTGACCTGCAGTGACTTTTTCTTTTTGTATTGTGGCTCCCTTCTTATTTCCTGCAATTAAGCTCAAGACTGCACTGAGGCTCACTAGCTCCCCATTTCTGCTTCAGATACTCCTTTATTTATTTATTTTTAAAAAGATTTTATGTATTTCTTTTCAGAGGGAGGGGCAGGAAGGGAGAAAAACATCAATGTGCGACAGAAACATCAGTCGGTTGGCTCTTGCACGCCCCCAACTGGGGACCTGTCCTGCAACCCAGCCATGTGCCCTGACTGGGAATCAAACCGGCAACCTTTTGGTTCACAGGCTGGCACTTAATCCACTGAGCTACACCAGCCAGGGCTAGATGCTCTTTTAAATGAGGTTTGTGATAAACTAGAACTATTCATTCCAAGCCGACATGAATGGAGTCCCTCCCCTGTGCCAGGTGCCATGCCGATGTTTGAGCCAGCCTGGCCTGGGAGGTGGGGACTGTTGTTTTCAGGAGGGGGAGCAAGTCACGAAGGAAGGTTCCAATTGCCTGGGGGCATTTCCTAGTAGCCACAAGAGCCTCTGGAATTGCTGGTGAATATGCTTCCAGGTCTTGGAGGTGCCACTGGGAATTAGAGTGGATGTGTAGCCCAGCATTGAGACTAATCTCTGCGCTCAGCTGATCACATGTGATGGCCCAGAGAGAGGAACTCTATCTGGCATATGTCCATAGTTCTTCCAAGTGCTAAGCTCTTTGTTCTTACCCACAAACACACTCATTGATCTCACTAACTAAAGCAATTATCATCATTTAGTGGTCTTTTCCAAAAGCATTATTTCCACTCCAAAACACCCCTTTTATTTGCCAAGTGCCACAGTGTTAACATCCTGGCAATTGGTCAGTGTGCACTGCCAAGTTATGTAAGCCCTCGGTTGGGCTTGGTCCCTGGCTGAGCAAGTGTGTCTGTGGAGCATGTAAAATCGTGAGGTGACCCTGTGTCTGAAAATGGAGAACATCTGTCCTGAAATTCATTGATTAACTCAGTGTTTACACTGTGATTGGGAAGGAAATCCACATTTCCAGTGCCCAGCTGAGAAATGTCATGCTGTGAAAATGTTGAATGGAGGTTTGTTGTCAAGGAAATGTAAATTGTGGACATTTCATGAAATTCAGATATGCGGATTAATTTACCAACAGGGAGCTGAGATTGCAATAAACCAAACTGGTCTTATTCAAAGATTGAAATGTAATTAGTGTTACCTGTAGTAGCAGCAACTCATGAAAAGGACTATAGAACCCTAGAAAAGAATTTTATTAATAAATATTACAAGAAATATTTTCATAGAAAAGTCAGAGCCAGCAGAAGGAGAGATTATTGGTGAGTAAAATGACCTCATTTAGTAAATATCATTTTTAAAAAATATCACAGTGGATAAACTTGTTTGTACAGAAACTCTTCTGTTAAAAAAGTTTTAAAAATAAACTTTAATGAATACAAACACTCCTGCAGAATAAAACATGCCTATGTGTCTTGGAAACAAGGGATCAGGACACACCCAGTCCTTTTGGTTTGGGCCTGATGCATTGCTTCATCAGTCTAAGGGACGTTAGCTGTTTTCGTCCTCATATTGAAGCGTTTCACAAATATTATTAGCCTTGACAAGCTAGTTAGAGCTCTCCTTTTCAAAATCCCACTCAAAAGATAGCAAAGGAATAAAAATTAAACCTACAAAGACAAAGAATGGTAGTGGAGCCTTAGCAGAGGAGAGCTCCAAAGCAAATGGAGGAGTGATAATTGAATTAGCGGAGTGATAGATGCCTCAACCTAAAGTGCTGGCCGTGTAGAAATGAGGTGATTTGCCTGCAGAACTGCTAATAGGCTCAGATAGGAGGCCCCAGTGACGGTGGAAGGCAGGGCGAGGGGCCAGCATCTAGTGAGTCAGGGCCATGAGAACTAGAACAGGGCTTCCTCTGCACCCTGGATATCTGGGTACCCACCTCCCCACCCCAGAGCAGACTGGAGGCCTATTCTCTGGAAAAACTGAACTGGAATAATGTTGGGAGGTGTTGTGGGTGACTGAAAACGGGCTGAATGAGAGCTGGGCCCTCCATGCTTGTCCCTTGCCCTGTTCCATTATGCCTGCAGCCAGGCCTTTGTGGCCCCCACAAGGGATTGGAAGCTTCTTTTCTTGACAAATTGAACAGTTCTAGAAAAAAAGTGCCCCCAGATACTGAAATATATGGGTCCCTCAGTGGAAAGAAAGCTTGGCACCTTTTTTCCTACATTACTTGAAGCTCACCAGCAAATAACACCTCCACACATATAGAGCCTTCAGTCTGCTTTTAGTACTTTGCTCGTAAATAGGATTAGGCAGCTAAGGAACTGAGTCGTGTTAGGGAAGCCTCACCATGAAGGGCATGGACCAAAACAAAACAAAAAAGAGGAACCTTGCAGAAAATAGAGATGGTGCAAGTAGCAGAGAAAATGTATTTTTTGAAAAAAGTTACGGTAATATTCACAGAAAGTAAGAAGCTATTTCATTTCTAAAATGGGAATAGCACTTATGAAAGAGAATAGAGAACAAGAAGGAGATAATGGAAATAACAAATTAAATACTTAAATTTAAAAAACTGTTGAGGATATATCTCTCCAAAAGTAGAAGAAAAAATTAAAAAATGGAGTTGAGAAGTAGATGAAAAAAGGCCAAAAATTGAAATTCAGTCTAAGAGATTTAACATTACTAATATAGTAGATACAAAAAACAAAAACAAAATAAAATGGTTCTCTGAACATTATCATAGAAATAATACAAGAACATTTCATAGAACTCAAGACATGAGTTTTCAGATTGAAGTAATATATTAAGTGCCCATGTGTTATAAAATTGTTTGATTTTACAAAACCCACACTTGGGTACATCACTGTGAAATTTCAGAACACCAGGGGCAAAGAAAATGTCCTGAAAACTTTCAGAGAAAAATAATCAGGGCACACACAGAGGACAGGCTATCATAATGGCACTGGAGTTCTTTACAATATTCCTGGAAGCTAAAAGATAATGCACTGATATTTTTAAAGATCTGAGGCAAAATTATTTCTAACCTAGATTCTAAATCCAGCTAGGTTATCAATCAAAAGTAAGCATAGAGTAAAGACTTTTTTTTCCAGCATACAAGGACTCAAAAATGTACTCCCTTGGAACTGTTCTTAAACATCTAGTGGAAGTATGCTCCATCAGACCAGTAGGGTAGACTCAGAAAAAGGAAGACACAAAACTGGGAAACAATTCGGAAGAAGAGGAGGAGAGCAAGCGGACTCTAATATAGGGCAGGAGGGTAGAGGGTTGCAGAAGGATCACCAGGGGACAAGATTACCAAATTATCTGCTGCTTTGATCATCTGGAAATTAACACTAGTAAGTAACAGTGGTGATGCAGCAGATAAGAGGATTTAAGGATAGTTACATAGAAAACAACACAAGTAAAAATAGCAATCAATGATTAACTCTAGAAAAGTTAAAGTTTTACAAGAAACAATAGATGACGAGAGTCTACAGTTTGGCTCTTTGGTGAACAATATGTAGTCATGATAATGTAAAACAGTTGGCCCTTGATTTTATTATTGGGAAGCTAGCAGAGTGAGAAATTCACATGTATGCTGTGTTATTTACCATATGTAAAACTGGTAAATTAAGAAATATGCACATTATCTAGCAACGTGGAGGTAAATACTAGAAGAAACAGCTATTATTTGAAATCGTTTCCTCTGGGGAATGCGATTGGGATGAGGGAAGGGAAGGTGGAGAGTACAGGTTGACATTATATTTTGTTTTACTTTGATTAAAAACTGATGAAAATGAAAATAGACAATGAAATAACTGGGTCTGTGAAATAATGATGAATTTTGCGATGAATGTACCTCTCCAAGTGGTTTCTGTCTGTAAAATAGGTGATGATGTCTAACATGTTTTACATCTAAAAGGCTAATCACCAAGCAAAACTGACAGCATCATGTCAGTAGTAGCAGACAGATGTCTCCTTGGGTCTCCAGGGAGACCCAAGACAAATCAGAAAGACAAAATAAGTAAGGGTGCGCTATAGCTGAATCAAGTAATTGGAAGGTTGTTTTAATGGATGCATTTGGAATGTCATGCCTTAAAAAAGGGACTACACCCAGCACTCATTGGACATTGACAAAAATAACCCATGTGTTTGCCCATAAAGACAACTTTAATACATTTAAAAAGGGAGAAGTAATAGACTTTTTTGTTCTGACTATAATGCAAGTAGAAATGTACAACATATAGAAGTAGAGACCCTCCAAACCAAAACAACACAATAACAAACATATTCGATATGGAAAACTTTCTCAAAAACAACTCTTGTGTCAAAAAAGAAATCAAAACCACAAACCATCTAGAAAGTAGTAACAGAAACATTACTGTGGTGGCAAACTGCCTTCCCAACGTTCGTTCTCTTCTCTCTTTTTACTAACAGAACAGTGATTTTGTTGAGCATGTCACTGACCACCTAAAAACCCTATTTCACAGCCCTCCTTTCAGTCAGTGGGGCTGGGCAGTGGCCATATGATTAAGTTCTCACCAATAAGATGCAAGGGATGATCAGTGGGCAGGGCTTCCAAGAAAGCTCCTTAAACGAAGGTTGAGTCAGCTGTCTAATAAGTCTTTGGCATATGTGATTCTGGGTCAGCCATCTTACAATCATAAGGTATCTAACGGGTACTAAAGGTAGATGAATGGAAAGATAAAAGAGGCGTTCCTCAAAAATAGCCTGGGATTCATTCATTCCAGTCTGGACTTCCTACCTCTGGAGGGGAAAAAACACTTCTCTCTCCCATATTTTTTATCCTTACTCAAGGACATTTATTCATTGCTTTTTTGAGAGAGAAAAAAGGAGAGAGGGAGAGGGAGAGAGAGAAACATCAATGTGAGAGAGAAACATTGATTGGTTGCTTCCCATACACACCCTAACCAGGAACTGAATTGCAGTCTAGGTATGTACCCTGACTGGGGATTGAACCTTCAACCTTTTGGTTTATGGGATGACACTCCAATCACCTGAGCCACACTAACTAGGGCAAAAATCCTAACTCTTAAGTTGATATTCTGGGTTTCTTTGTTAATAGGAACCAACAAAATTCCTAACTGACACAGTCACATATCGCTATTTATGGAGTATAATTAAAAATAAAAATAAACAAATGAAGCATGCAAATAAAGAAATTGGAAACAAAACAACAAAGTAAAGGAAAGCAGAAGGAAATAATAATGCTCAAACTGGAACTCAGGAAATTAGAAAATGAAAAAAAAGAAAGAATAAATCTGACCTGGCCGGTGTGGCTTGGTTGGTTGGGTGTTGTTCTACAAAGCAAAGCGTTGCCAGTTCAATTCCCAGTTAGGGCACATGCCTGGGTTGTGGGCCTGGTCCCAGGTTGGGGTGTGTGGCAGAGGCAACCAATTGATGTTTTTCTTGCATTTTGATGTTTCTCACCCTTTCTTTCTCCCTACCTTCCCCTCTCTCTAAATAAATAAAACAAAATCTAAAAAAGAAGAAGAAGAAAGGATAAATCTAACAGCTAGTTCTTTAGAAGGAACAACAATTTAAAAAATATAGACATATATTTTCCCTGTGAAATCACGAAGTTGGTGAAGAAAACACAAACAAAACTAGGTCATGAGAAATAGACACAGAGATGAAGTGATTTACACTTTGCAAAACTGTGCAAATCAATTTGAAAATGTGGATCAGATAGATGGTTTTCTTGGAAAATATGCTACCAGATTGATTCCAGAATAGAAAGAAACTCAAAACGTCTGCTAACAGTGAAAGAAATGAGACAGCTGTGATCTGTGACTAGTTCCTACTGCTCTTGCTGCTGTTTGAGCTTTCTGGTGTGATGGTGAATTTCTGGTGAGAGAACCACCGAGCGTGGCACAGACTGATGATCTGAGTGCGGCCCTGAGGAGCTTGGCCACACACCAGAAGGGTGAAGGCAGTGATTCTTGGCGTTAGGACCCATCACAAAATGAACAGCTCTGAGCCTTCAGCTTTACATAACATACTTAAGATCAGTATGCTATTTGATCTTTTTTAGTAAGAAAAAATGATTGAAAATTGTTTTTAATCATTATCACTCACTGTTAGTCTCACAACAACTGATTCCTTAAAGTAAAAATATTTTAAACAGTATATCCAAACAAATAATGATGAAGATTTCAAAGCAGTATGATGCATAAAAAAGATTGAGAGCGTTGTTTTGACAGAAAAACTAGTGGTATAGGAAGAAAGAAAAGTGGTGAGCATCAAAACACCATAGCTCTTCATTGATTTCATGGAAAACTACTCTTTCTCAAATGCTGGTAACTGGAATTTCCCTATTGGTTAAACATAAATAGCATAAAGTATGTGGAAGACAGTTCCGAATAAAAATGAAGCAAACAGAAAAGCCCATCAGCTAGAAACAGAATCATGAGGTTATGCCAAAGGCTTCAGATCATTATACCAGTTGCCTACCCTCGGGCCAGGGTTCAAGCCCGGTGTTGATCAACACCATGGTCTCTGAGCCCAGCAGCATCCAGAAAGGCCTGCTTGGACAAGCATTTGGTTCTGAAGTTTCCTTGCTGCTTAAAGTGTTTTGTTTTCTTTGAACTTTGACGTTTCCCCACATAATCTTCATTTAAACAGATGTAATTCTAATTTAATGTCCTCTTTTTATCCCATCTCTCCCTGGTAGTGGGAACAGTGAAGCATGGAGCTGTATTTTGGTGAATATCAGCACGTGCAGCAGGAATACGGTGTCCATCTGAGACTCGCAAGTGATGAAACCAAAAAGTCCAGGAATTCCCAGCCCTCTAAGGCAGGCTCCTATGGTGTCAGTATTCGGGTACAGGGAATCGATGGCCACCCCTACATAGTCCTGAATAATACAGAGCGCTGTGTGCCAGGTACATCTTTTTCTGAAAATGGGCCCTCATTTCCATCTCCAGTGGTAAATAACCTGCCTGTGCATCCCAGCAATGGGGCTAGGCTAGAGGAGCACAATGCAGAAGAATTGCAGCTTCCAGAAAACCCTTATGCCCAACCCAACTCAATAAGGGCCCTGAAACAACCCTCTCTCTTTGAGGGCAAGAATGGGGTTGTAGACTGCAAAGAGGGGCCCATGAAGCCATCCCATGTACTGAACTTTCAGAGGCACCCAGAGCTTTTGCAGCCCTATGACCCCGAGAAGAATGAGTTGAACGTACAAAATCACCATCCGCCTGAGAGTAATTGTCTAAAATCCTTAACAGAAGACGGTATCAACAATAAGAAGAGTTGGACTTGCTTTCCCAAACCTAGTAGTTCCCAGCCTACCAGCCCTCCTTTGGGAGATCTGGCCAAATCCAATGTGACAGCCATTCGTTTATGCAGCTCGGTGGTCATAGATGATCCCAAGAAGCAGACCTCAGTGTGCGTGAATGTGCAGAGCTGCACTAAGGAGGGGCTGGCAGAGGAGGCCCTTTCCACTAGTGGGAGGCCCCTACCTGCCCATGGCCCACATGCCCACTCCGAAAACAAGAAAACCAGGCCAGATGTGCTTCCCTTCCGGCGACAAGATTCAGCTGGTGCCATCCTGGATGGAGCTCGGTCTCGGAGATCCTCCTCGTCATCAACAACGCCCACTTCGGCCAACTCCTTGTACAGATTTTTGCTTGATGATCAAGAATGTGCCATCCATGCTGACAATGTGAATCGTCATGAAAACAGAAGGTATATCCCCTTCTTGCCCGGGACTGGGCGAGATATTGATACGGGGTCAATTCCTGCTGTGGATCAATTAATTGAAAAATTTGACCAAAAACCTGGGCTGCAGAGAAGGGGAAGGTCTGGGAGGCGAAACAGAATCCATCCAGATGATAGAAAGAGGTCCAGAAGCGTGGATAGTGCCTTTCCTTTTGGTCTCCAAGGGAACTCGGAGTACCTAAATGAATTTAGCAGGAACTTGGGCAAGTCCAGCGAACACCTCCTGCGCCCCTCACAGGTGTGGCAGCGGCCACCAGCCCAGGAGCACCGTGGGAAACAGAGCATGGGCCGTGCCTCCACCAAGCTTCAGGGAGCCCACCCCCGGCCTCCCCAGCAGAGCAAAGAGGGGAAAGTTCTAGAAAGCAAAGGTGGTCAGGAAAGTATGACTGTCGCACATGCATCCTCCCTCCCAGCACAGAATAAGAAGGAGGAGGAAATCAAAACAGCCACTGCCACACTGATGTTACAGAATCGGGGGCTAGCAACTTCACCTGACTCTGGTGCCAAGAAGATTTCTATGAAGACATTTACTCCCGCCTCAAATACTCAGGTAATGCTTGTGTGAGGGCCCCAACCTCCCCTCTCCCCCTCTTCTATAGAAAACTATAGAAATACATATCCTTCATCTGGAATGGGTAGTTGCACATTCATTTTTTACCAGAGTGTTTCCTCCAGATACGTTCTGCTGCCAATTGTATGGTTTTCTAAGATAATTCAAGTACAACTAGATTTTCACTGGGGGCTTGTGTGTAAAGGAACTTGTCAAACACTATAGAGAAGTTCAACTTTTCTGTTTGTATAGGTGTGAAATCAGGAAGTATGTGGAGTTTCCATGCGGAGGTTCAGGGCTTAGGTTTGTGTATTAATTTTCCTCATGATGAACTTGAGTGACTGGGTTAATTTCTGGCCTGAGAAATTAGGTTAACCCTAATTTAAGGTTAACTCTAAAGTAATGGAATTTATTTAAGTGGTATATTTAGTGTCTTGGTAGACACAATAAAAAATTAATGATAATGATAAAAAAGATAATAAGGTTGTAAGTGTCAGGCACTGTTTGTTGTATGTTACAGGATGGCACCAACCCTGCGAAGGTAGGTCCTATTAACCTCAATTTACAAGTGAGAAAATTGGGGTGAGGAAAAGTTAAGTAACTTGCCCAAGGATACCAAGCTACTTACTAAGTGGTGGAGCCAGTTGGAGGATCCTTACCTGAGGAATCATTTTTGGGAAGTAGGAATGAGTCTGGAAGCCTCCGCTTCAGGGTTTTGCCTTCTTCCTGGAAACACCATCTAATAACAGACATTATGTTCCAGGCCACACCGGACCTGTTAAAAGGCCAGCAAGAGCTCACTCAACAAACCAATGAGGAGACGGCCAAGCAAATACTTTACAATTACCTCAAAGAAGGGTTAGTACATTTCCCTGAAGGAGCAAAATATTGTCATTTCTTGTGGGGCTCTTAATTTCCTTTCCTGAGACCTTGTGTTTTGCCCACCCTTGGGGCCCTCTGTGAGCTGTTTGAGGGTTAGGATTCAATGGCTGGAGTTTTCACAGAAACATTGAAATCTTGAGTGGTGGGGAGGGAAGAGCAGGGGAGGGGAGTGTAAGAAAGGACACCATACTTTAAAAATTATAAATCAATATGTATTTTACATGACTCTACTGAATGTGTCGCTAAAACCAAATTCAAAGAGAGAAGAATGTCTGTTATTCAGTGGTGCATTGATCTGCCGTCACCTTGCGTTCTGCCATGCGCACTGTAGTACTCGGTCATCCCTTAGGAGAAGTTACTGGTAAAAACACCTCCTTTCCTCCCCAGAGTTGACATTGGCCAGGAGCCCCTGCTTCCATTATTTTTAAAGCATGTATGAGTCATTTAAAAGCAGCGCTTTCCACATACTTATCTTGGAGGTTGAGTTTGCGTAATCTGGTTTTCAGTCCTTACTTAGATAATAATTGTGCTGGAATTCTAGGTCAGGAATTCGAAGTTTCTGTTTCAGTTCTCTCATCAGATGTGATTAAAAAGAAAAAAAAGCTTTACAACCTGACATGACTGAAAGTCACATGGAAAATGCTCATTGGGTATCAAAACACTTCACGTTTTTGTATTGAGCCTTACAATTATTTGTCAGTAATATAGAGCTGACAAAATAGTCAGGTTCAAAATATAAGATATGGCTCTTCTGAAGGAAAAAAGGAACCAAAGAGATTCTTCTATTATTCTAGCCAAGAACCAGTTACTAGTATCTCTCTGTGAAGGGCTTTACTTAAGGTTAAGGTAGGAAGACTTTTGATTTTTAAAATTCTCTAAATTCTTTTATATTTTTGGTTCATGATTTGAGAGGCTGGTGAGACAGATCTTAGTAGAGGCACTTATTTAAAGAAGCTTATTTAAAAAAATTTTCCCCCTAATTGTCAGGTATGTGTGATAGAAGGTGTGGTTGAAGTTAATAAGACTTTAGCCAATCATTCATTACCTGTCAAGGTCTAGACAAAGGGCTGTTGTGTTGACAGTCTTGGCTTGGGGGATTTATTTTTTTAGACATAGGCTAAACAAGTTAAGATCACTGCAGATCATTCTTAAGTGTAAGGTTGCAAAGTAAGAAAGTATGCATGTGTGAGACACACCGAGGAGAAATCGCTTGTTGGAATGAATATAATTCATTTGAATCAAAAACAAGTTATTAAATTTTCACTGAATGTTTCCTCCAAGTTTATTTAGAATGTTGGTGTGTCTCTTTCACATGTTTGAAAGTGGAACCCCTGTCTCAAACTGAGTAGTAATATAGGACAATTTATTTGATGAAAAAATACACCATCCATTCTTGTTTCCACTGATTTTGTAATTTTTTGTAAAAAAAAGTCATGTCTCAGCTATTTGTCTTCTATAAGGGCTTATTTGTGGGTCATGGCACATAAATTATTAGATCTTATTTATTTAATTTTATAGAGAGGGGAAGGGAAGGAGAAAGGGAGAAAAACATTGATATGCAAGAGAAACAACAATCAGCTGCCTCTTGCACACCCCCAACGGGGGACCTGACCTATGACCCAGGCATTTGCCCTGACCGGGAATCGAACCAGAAACCTTTCAGTTTGTGGGTCAACACCCAACCCACTGAGCCACACCAGTCAGGCTCTTTTGCCTCTTTTTCAGAAGCACCGATAATGATGATGCTACTAAAAGGAAAGTCAATCTGGTCTTTGAGAAAATTCAGACTTTAAAGTCTCGAGCAGCAAGCACACAAGGAAATAATCAAGTAAGTTGAAGTTCTGTATCTTGCAGAGGGCATTCATTTAACATGGAATGTGGCAAACAAATTGCTGTGTCTTTGGTCTGTATAGTTGGTTATAGCACCAAATGGGAAGTTTCCTGAGTAGTGAGCAATACCTGAGATGGAAGATCATGTTTTAAATGTTATAAATTTGTACCTGTCTTTTTTTTTTAGAAAGGTTTTAAGATATTTTATTTAAAAAACATAATAGAATGAAACAGATTTAGAAAGGGAAAATAAGAGTAGAAAGAATGAAGCAAAGTAAAGAATTTGCCTAGTATTATCATAGGGAAATTCAGAAGGTAAGTGTGAACTGGCTTGGACCCAAGCTCTGGAACTTCAGAGAATAAGAAATAAGAGAATAAAATCAAGAGACTAAGAAATAGAGACAGGTGAAGCCAACCAACATTGGTGGAAGGGAAAGGAAGGAGTAGACTAGTGCTAATTAAAAAAAACAACCGCATGTTTAATTGATTATACCGAATTCGAGTTGGGACTTGAAGATTTTTGTTGTTGTTAAAAAAGGATTTCTCTCATAGTCAATGAACATCTACTGTATGTCAGACACACCTGGTGCCCTGAAAGGAAGACGCATTTAAGGGAGATGACTAAACACTTGTTCCTCTGTTCTACACCACCGTGAACTGGGGCTCATTTCTTGCTTGTGCATCTTTACTTTCTCCTCTTAGGAGTGCTAGGGGAAGACTGAGCAGGAAAGATACCCAGAGGCAGGAAATAGGAGGTTTGTCTATAGCTTCTTTTCAACCTTGGGAGAATGTATAAAGGACACTTTTAGGCATTGACTGCCTTCTTTTCTCTACTGCTCAGTATTCCCCTAGCACTCAGCTGCCTGTGACTGCTGCTCTGGCATCAAACAGAACTCTGTTGGCATCAAATCAAACTATATTTGTATATGAATGTGTATATTTATGTGTACATATGTGTGTATATGTGTGTACATGTACATATAAACATACACACATACAGGGGTGGGCGAAGTAGGTTTACAGTTGTTCGTGTGGAAAATACAACAATTACGCCCTGGCTGGTGTGGCTCAGTGGAATGAGTGCCATCCTGCAAACCAAAGGGTCACCAGTTTGATTCCCAGTCAGGGCACATGCCTGGGTTGTGGGCCAGGTCCCCAGGAGAGGGTGTGTGAGAGGCAACCACACATTGATGTTTTTCTCCCTCTCTTTCTTCCTCCCTTCCCCTCTCTCTAAAAAAAATAAATGAAATCTTTAAAAAAAGGAAAATACAATTATTAATAATAATATAAGAATAAACTGTGTCACATACTTACAACTGTAAACTTACCTTTGCCCATCGCTGTGTATAGTATGTATTGATACATATATTAACTATTGCCAGTGGGGAATCTTTAAATTATGCACTTTGCTGTAGGAGTTCTACATAGTTCTTTTTTTTTTTTAGCCGACTTTTTTTTTTTTTAAGATTTTATTTATTTATTTTTAGAGAGGGGAAGGGAGGGAGAAGGAGAGAGAGAGAAACATCAATGTGTGGTTGCCTCTCATGTGATCCCCACTGGGGACCTGGCCTGCAACCCAGGCATATGCCCTGACTGGGAATCGAACCTGCAATGCTTTGGTTTACAGCCCGCACTCAATCCACTGAGCTACGCCAGCCAGGGTGTTCTACATAGTTCTTAAAGTTAGTTAAGAATTTTTTTTTTTTTGCTAAAACTCTTAAATCCAAATTATCACTCTGATTCTTGCTTTTCATTACCTGCATATTCTTAGGGAGAACACATCCTTTGTTTTTTACATCCTTTGATTTTGATGCTAAGATTGTGATTGTGGGTTATAGACTAGGGGTATCCAGCCCAAACTTGGGAAGTCAGGATAGCCCTTCTGGAGTCAGTAACACTAGAATTCTCTGGGAGAAGGGAATGCAGGGTTGTAGGTGGAGGGAATGGCACAAATAAAATGTAAAGAGGCATGTGCTAGCCATACGTAGGGAATGGAGGAAATTTTATGTAGCGGGAGCAGAGAGTATGTGGGGACAAAGCACCAGGTAGGAAGGGCCTCAGAAATCGCATAAGAAGTTTCCATTTCCGGTTGAAGGTGATGAGCTACCTTGATGGACTTTTTTTTTAAAGATTTTATTTATTTATTTTTAGACAGAGAGGAGGGGAGGGAGGGAGGGAAAGGAACATCAGTGTGTGGTTGCCTCTCATGCACCCCCTACTGGGGACCTGGCCTGCAACCTAGGCATATGCCCTGACTGGGAATCAAACTGGTGACCCTTTGGTTCTCACACCCGTGCTCAGTCTCAGTCCACTGAGCTACACCAGCTGGGGCCCACTGATGGACTTTAAACAGGAATGGATAGCGTCATATTCATTAAAATTCATCCCTTTTGTGGGTTTTTAAGAGAGGTAAGATTAGGGGAAGGGAGACCATTTAAGAAGCACTGCTGAATCAAGGGAGAGATGGTGAGAAAACAAACTAAGGTTCTTAGATTTCTGGTTCCGATCATGGGGTAGTGACTGGCCCGTTGCCCGTATTTTTCTACTCCCATTATCTCCCTCTTATTTTCTGAATCTGATTATTTGCTGTCAGGCTTTGGACTTTTGATTTTTGGGTATTAGTTAAGTGATTTCCTGTCAGAGAATGCAAAAACCCTCTCCCATACGGACTGAGACCACATTGGAAAACTGGAAAGCAGGCAGAGTTTTTGTTTGGGAAAGAGCGGTGTGTAAGTTCCTCATGGGATGGATTTAGATTTCTAAAATGGATTGTTCTTATTTTATATGAGAGAATGGGAAGTCCAGTGTTTTTGTTGACTGTGTAGTGGGCATGGGGTGGGGGGGGTGGTTCTGGTTAACTTCACAGGAGGAGGTGAGGAAATACCGCATTCCAAGTTCATCACGTACAACTCACTTCTAGATTCAGGTGCATGAGGGCTAAGTTACTACCTTTTCTAGTTTTTATTCCTGCTTTTATTCCCCCTTCCCTATTTATAGTTTTCTAACCACATTATTGTAGGATTTTAGCCAAATCCTTTTGAGAACATCATCCTATTATTACATCCAGGGATGTAATTTTTTATTTTTTTGTTGTTGTTTAATTACAGTTGTCGCCATTTCCCCCCTTACTCTCCCCTGTCCTCCCCCCTCCCACATTCAATCCTTCTCCCCCATCATCCTTGTCCGTGGGTCCTTTATACATATTCCGTCACTTGACCTTTCCCCTTCAGAAGAAAGCCAATTTAGCCAGCATACATTCATTTACTATTTGCATACAGGCATATGCAGAGAATGAGGGATAAAAATCTTGTTGGTGGTCATGGAGCAGTAATTCCCAATCTAGTGAAAATTCTGTAATAGATTTTTATACAAAGGGCTTTGGGAACACAGAGACATGGGCTTTGGGTATTACTTTATGCAGTAGAGGAATTTTCACAAATATTTATTTTGATCTTTTTACATTGTTTTATTGGGGTATAACTTACAGTAAATTCACAAATTTACCTGCAGAGTTTATTGATTTTTTTTTAGGTATGTGTCTATGCAAACACCACCCAGGTCAAGATACAGGCCACTCCCACCACTCCCGAAGGTTTCCTCATTCCCCTTCTCTGTAGGGGTCTACATTGGAATTGAGTCTTAAGATTTTCGTGTTACTGCTCTGATTATATTTTTGGGGAAAGAGAATTAAAATAAAGTGCCTTGAACATTTAAATTAGTGTATCTTTGTAATTAATTGTAGGCTTCTGATTCGTCATCTGAAGTGAAAGATCTGTTGGAACAGAAAAACAAGTTGACTACCGAAGTGGCTGAACTTCAGAAACAGCTTCAACTAGAAGTCAAGGTATCTGATTTTTCCTTTTCTTCCCTCTGTCTTGATTGATAAAGAGTATTTTAAGTACCTTGGGATGCCCAAGTGAATTGAAAGGCAATTTTTTTCCCCTGAAAGAAACATTTCTCTCATCACTGCAGTAAATTTCTGTATATGGGCTCTTACTGTCCAAGTAATGTTTTTTTTAAAGTAACCAAAGCATATAGAGACTGTTTGCTTTGACAGCGTAAAAGAAAACACTTTTTGGTCAGACGGGCCAATAGGAAACTGAATGCATACAAAATATCAGAACTAAGTAATGGAAATAGCAGAACAAGGTTCAGCTGTGTTTGAGTTTCTCTTTTAGAAGTATTACAATACATTAAATATTTAATATTCTTTCTAGTTATAAACTGTTATGCCTTAACTATGTAGTTCAATTAGTATTTCATAATGAAATTAATAATAATATAAGTGCAAAGACATGGAGTCCATCAGAGTTTAGAAGTAGGCTTCTGTGGGATAACATTAATGTATAGTGGAGGTACTTTAAAATCACATGTATTCCTACTAGAATCAGCAGAACCTCAGAGAAGAGAGAGAAAGAATGAAAGCAAACTTAGAAGAGCTCCAGAGCCAGCATGACAAGAAGGCGGAAGAGAACTCCGTGCTGCAGCAGCGCCTAGAAGAGAGTGAAGGGGAGCTCCGGAAAAACCTGGAGGAGTAAGTTCTGGGCCAAGAGCCTGTGTCCTTCTCCCGAGGCAGGCAGAGCCTTTTAGTCCATTTAGTACTACCTGGTCTTCCAAATATTTGAAGCGGCTGCTGACTCTTCCTGTTCCCCTTGGTAAGCAGAAAGGTTATAATTTTAAAATTCTTTGTACACCTTAAAGGATGTCTTGTAAACTTTCAGCCCTTAGTGTAGACCTCGTAGTGCATAAGAGAGAAGTAAGGGACACTGAGTGGCGATACCTGAGGAGTGGGATTTCAAGGAGCCTGAGCCCAGCCTCCGCAAAGCCTGTGTCTCGAGACTACCATAATCTCCCGGTTTGTGAATTTTATCCTAGGTGGCATTGGTCTCTGCGACCTGTGCTTATGCTTCTGTTGAGTTTGCAGAGATGGAAAGTCAAGCCCAAGGTGGCCCTGTCATTGTGTTGCATTAAAATCTGTAAAAAAAAAAAGATCTGAAACTGAGGTCTGAAAAGGTACTGTACCATTAGGTCCTGTGGACATGACGGGACATTTAAGTAAAGGTTCAAGCAGGTGTGAACTCTGGAGGAAAATTCAAGAAAAATAGCATGTTATATTTATAATAAAAGCATTTAATTGCCTTGGCTATTTTGTTGGGGTGGTTTTTGCTTTTAAAACATTCCTAGAAGTTAATGTTAGAAAAGAGGTTGGTAAGAAAAAAATCAGTAAATTTAGGATGTAGCAAAGTAAAATAAAAAGGTAGAATTAGTTGTGAATTTGATTTAGAGCAGAGGTTAGCAAACTGTTGTCAGATAGTAAATACTTTATGGTTTATGGGCCATATGGTCTTTGTTGGAATCACTTAATTCTGCCATTGTATTGTGCAAATGACCATAAGCAATACAGAAATGAATGAGCATGGCTGTATTCCAATAAAACTTTATTTACAAAAGTAGTCAGTAGGCCAGACTGGCCCATAGGACATAATTTACGACTCTTCTGATCTATAGTACTGGGGCAAGGTGGGGGGAAGCAGAGAATGGGAAGCAGAGAATGGGGGGTTCCTTGGGGCTTTAGATGGCTCTGCTTGAGCACCTGAAGGTTTGAAATCAGACTGAATGAAAATAAGCAGAGCCCAGGAGAGTCTGTCTGATGGACTCGTTTCCTGTCAGGCTGTTCCAGGTGAAGATGGAACGGGAACAGCACCAGACTGAGATCAGAGATCTCCAGGACCAGCTCTCAGAAATGCACGATGAACTGGACAGTGCTAAACGATCCGAGGACAGAGAGAAAGGGGCTCTCATTGAGGTAAGAGAACTGTGGGGTCTGGTGACAAGATAGGCGCATCTGCCTGAGGAGGATGAGCTGGTGGAGGTGGGGTGGGGACTGAGAGCTCTGAGCCAGCCTCTGTTCTGTGCACCGGCTCCACCTGTGCCTGTGGTTAGATTCTGTAAGAGGATCGTCTATGATAGTTTTTAAATGTTGTCTTAAGAAAACTTTCAACCATATAGAAAGGTAGAAAGAGTCCTTCATTAACTTCCACAGAGCCCCAACCCAGATACAATAGTTGTCAGCATTTTGCGATTAATATTGCACTGTTCCCCCTTATTCATCTGTCCATCCATTCTTCTGTTTTTTCATGCATCCATTTATTTCTCTTTGCTTAACTGTTTCAAAGCAAATTACAGATAATAACATGCCTTACTCCTAAATTCTTAAGCATACATCTTTGAAAAATTGGGGAATTTTCTTGGAACTACAATACTATTATCACATTTGAAAAATTTAATAATTCCTGTATATGTGTAAAATATAACAAGAATTCTAATACCTGGGCCTTTATTCAGAATTTTCCAGTTGTCCCCAAGTATAAGTATGTTTTATGGTTGTGTTCCCCCTACCTCCCAGCCAGGATCCAATCGACAGTCCCATATTGCTTTCACTCTTACCTGAGTTTTCATTTATCTTGGCGTAGCCCTCTCCCCCATTCCCTCCTCTCTGCTCTCTTCCCCCAAACCATTGATTTTCTGAAGAGACTATTTGTCTGCTTATTTCCTCACGGTGTTCATCCCCTGTATTTTAGTAAATTTGTATTTAGATCTCTACACCAATAGATTTAGGTTAAAAATACTTTGTAAGTGATGCTATTTATGGAAAATCATTGAAAAGACATGAATGTCCATATAGCACTTACCAGTTTAAATTTTTATTTGTTTAATGCCCTGCAAGAGTGTAAACTCCAGGAGGGCAGAGTTGCTTACAAGTGGCTCAGTATTGTATCCCCAGCAGCCATCCCAGTGCTTGGGACATATAGCACTGAGTAAATATTTGGTGGGTGGGTGGCTGGACGGATGCATTATGGGTAAGTGAATGAATGAATGAATCTATTTGCTGTGTACATAGGCTGCCCATCTGGCCTCTGCCTATATTAGTATGTCCCCTATTAAATATTTAGCTCTTATCAATCTGTGAGTCAATAGATAAGGTTGATTCTTTCTTTTGCTTAGCATTTGTTAATTATTATGGGGTTTTATAAAGACAATTATTATTTTTTCCCTGAATTAGGTTACCATCCAGTTGAGTTGTTAGATACACACATATAAAATGATTAGAGAGCAAGAATAGGTTTTGAACACCTACACTTTTTTGTTGGAACTGAGTCTAACTGAGGGTCACAAGAACACAGAATTTTTATCTCTGTGCCCATGTAGATGTTTTGATATTTGCTGTAATATTATCATCACCTATATTTTTGGCATGGTTTTGAGATTTACTTTCTTAATAAACGTTGTTTTATAGGAATAGCCTGAAAAATTAATGATATACAATTTAGAACAAAGCAAAAAAATCAAATGAGAGGTACCTTGTTGGTATTGAACTTCAACTTTCTACTGCTTACCCCCTGCGGGCTTGAGTCTTTTCTTTGTCCCTTTCTTGGGATTAAAAGCTGCTGGCTCCTAAATCCCAGAAGTACCTTGTTCAGTTTCTGCTGTCAATTGTTTTCTCACCCCCTCCCTTGTTTAGTTTTGAAGTAATTCCCCAGGAAGGATTTAGTTCCTGCCCTTTAGAACTTAGCCTCTCTCTTCCCCACAACTTGGCACGGGCGGAGAGCCTAGTGCTGTGGCCACACTGCACAGGAGGTGGGAATTTGCTTTTTCGTTTTCTTTTGTTTTTCACGTGGCTAGTAGAGGGGAATCATTTGTCCTCTCCCCACGGGACCATCTCTCTGTCTCTGTTTAGACCATTTTTCCTGAGAAGGCTTTAGGCCTGTTTCTTACCACCTGGTATTTCCCTCTTTATCCAAGGATTTGTTAAAAACCACCACATTCATGGTGTTATACTGCTTCTCGTGGTTTTGCCTTCTTCTCAGCGCTCAGAATTACAGAGACAAGGCATATTAGAATGCAGCTCTGAGAATGTGTGTATTTATCACTGAAATATTATTAAAACCACAAAATGAAATTTTAAAATGGGGGGTGGGTGGGTAGAAAAACATTTATTTGTGTAACATCTTAACAATTATTGTTGTTAAAGGTTTTATTTATTTTTAGAGAGAGGGTAAGGGAGGAAGAGAGGAAGAGGAACATCATTGTGCGGTTGCCTCTTGCATGTCCCCATTGGGGACCTGGCCCCCAACCCAGGCGTGTGTCCTGACTGGGAATTGAACTGGCAACCCTTTGGTTTGCAGTCCAGCACTCAGTCCACTGAGTGACACCAGCCAGGGCAGCAGCTGGTTTTATTTCTCCATTTTCTGTTTGCCTCCATACCCTTTCAGGTTTCATCTACCTGTCCATAATATAGGGATAATTACAATGTGCCTACAGTTTTGATCTCTGTTTTTAAAAGTTAATGTCAGATACATTTTTCCTTATTATACCTTACAGTCTTCATTTCATTTTTAAGCATAAATCACAGTATATTGAATCATTCTCCTATATTTAAGTTGTTTCTTTTTTTCTTAAATTATAAAAAAATATGGTGAGCATTTTTTACATGTATTCTCATCCTTCTTTTGAAAGATATCCTAAGGATAATTTCCCAGAAATGATGTCACGGAACAGTTTATAGCTTAATCAAAATGTAACTTCACAAACAAATTTAAATAGAAAGTGAGGCTTTGACATATTGTATGATTCCTTGTGTGAACACTTTATTGATTTGAAAAGGGAAAGATGTTACCTTAGCTATTGGGAAGTCCCTTAAGTTGCTGAATTTTCCCTATAACTGAAACCTATAATTGTTATTTGCCCTTTACTCTGATACCCTCAATCCTTTTAAATTCTTTATTTTAGCACATTTGACCTTGCCCTATTTTTATATCTATCTTTTTGTTCTCCTAGCCAGCTAATTCAAGAACATATCATGTTACATCTTCCCCTACTTCATGCCAAGCAGCAGAGCAAATGAAGAAATAAATTTCAATATCTAAATTATTTTTAAAATGTCATCATTTTAAGAAAAGGGAATATTTCTGAAATGAGCTATATGCTTCTTTGCCTCTTAAAACACAATATATGTACTGTACATATATCAATGAACATAATTTAATTAATTAAATATTTCTTGACACATTTGTAGTGGAAACTGGGGTGAGGATATGGGCCTCAGGTGTGGTCATGTGTTTTCAGGCAGAGGCCAATAATGAGAGAACAGGAGGGGAAAACAGAGCACAGCTTTTCTTAAAAATGTTCCTGATGCTGCTGGCTTTCTGGTGGTGTCTTTCCTGTAATGGGAACTATGTATACCATGCACTGCTGCCCTTCTGCAAGGTGAACTAAGGCACAGTTAGCTTCTCTGTGCCAAAGTAGGGTTCTCTCCCTCTGGAAAATCATCCTCACTGTTTAAATCAGTTTTCCTTTGACTTGTCAGTGACATTTAAAACATGATCTATGGTTTCTCTATCACTCATAAAATAGACTCCATCTCCTCGTCTCTTTCAATGTATTATTCTTCATATCTTAATAGGAAGTGGCTGGGGAATCTGATAACAGATTGCAGTTATGGCCAAAATTTCCATGGTATTTGACTTAGAAGACTCTTAAACACAATGAACATTAAACACATTGTACTTTTGAATGTTTGAAAATGGCTGAGGGCCTATGTTTTGTGAGATGCCCAATGCACAAGATTTTTCATAAAATCTCTTCTAATCCTACTTCATATTTTGTTAATAACATTGGGCCCCTAAATGGAACCAGTAAACAGAGAGAATACAATAGTTTTTTTAAAAAAAGGAAGAAAGAAAATAAGGAAGAAAGAAAGAGCAGAAAATAATCCTATTCTCTCTGGATAAGCCATGCAATCGATCAACAATAGGGTGACTGTTTTTTAACCTTAAACAACTGATGGTTCTAAATTTTTGTTTTTAACTCAATTTACAAAAATGATTTTAGAACAAATTTTCAGCTACTTCCTTGCCCAAAAATGTGTTTTCCTCCGTCCTGGGGGAAATGGAGAAAATGAAACACCTGTCCTGAGTGCCACGGCGGTGGAGCTTTCTCATTGCCGGCCGCTGCCGTAGCTGGGAGCCCGCAGCGCTGGCAGCTGGCCACGCTCCAGCAGCCGTGTGGTGTTTTAGCTCTGACTTGGCCGACCTGCAAGTCCTTTAAGTATCAGTAAAATATGATGGTTATGAAACTGTATTGATCTGGGGATAGACTGTCCTCAGAAATGATATCACTGAACATTTTATAGGATTTTTAATTTAAAAAAAGTAAAAAAAATCACATTTTTCACCAGCCATGTTACACTTTTTAGGCCATCCTTCTGGAAAAAAATTTACATAATTCTCTGTCAGCTGCAGTTTTGATATAAAACCCTTTACTTACCGTTTAATTGAGCATGGGCCAGAGAGAGGAACCCTTTAGAACCTCTGGGAGGCATGTATGCAGAAGGGGGTTTAGACCAGTATTTCTCTCCTTTGACATGGAATACCCATGAATAGGTGGCATGTGAAATAAAGTGTTCTGTGGGCGAGTGCACTGCTGCTTTGGACATCTGGATATATGCACATTTGGTGTGCATCTCTTAGTGCGCGTGTTGTCAGGACAGCCCCTGGCTGCTGCTGGGCCCAGAGAGAATGTCCTCTGTCTCTCAGCTTTCCTTCCTTCTTGTCTTTTTAGGTTCTGGTCATGTTTCTTTGCGTTAGTTTGGAAATGTATAGCACAAGTCTTACTGTGTAGTAAGTACCACACACAGTCAGCTTTTACAGCCTCCCGCACCCGCACACAACATCCATTCACACAGGGCCTTCCTCTCCTGGCTGCTTGCATGTGTGCTACTGGCCTAGGTTTTGACAGCACTGATTCTGAATGGCCAGCGTTTTCCCTTGTTTTCTTTGATTGGAGTCTGTAGAGAGGCATGTTCATTTCTAATGGGTGTTGTCTTCTATTTTGAAATTTATATATTACCTCTCCCATCTTTGGCTTGGTGTAATTGTCAGTAAAGCCACTGAAGTGAGGGAGTGACATTTTTCAAATCCCTTGCGCTTTTCCGTCTCTACCCGGGAAAATTTTAAGTGCTACTAAGTGATATGGTGAGGTGTAATCTGATTGGATTTGTGCAACACAGTCCACTTAAGCAACAGCCCCAGCCACAGATAGCGGTGTGCCGGTGTAGAGTGGTCCATAAAACTGAGGTTCTTAATGTGCATTGGCGGCAGTACACAAAAGGCAACTCAAAACACAGATATATCCTGGAAAAGATAAGTGTGGGAAGAGGAACTACCTTATCGTCAAAACAATTGAGAAATGTGTGAGAATCAGAGCAGGAAACAGGGGTTAGATTCTCAAGGGCTGTGGTGCAGAGGCTGGCAGGAGGCTCCAGGAAGACCTGACAGAGGAGCCAACAGCAACAGTGACAGGGGCGTCTCTGCTGCCCATTAAGGAGGGCTGTGCAGTGGCAGCAGCAGGACTTGCCCTTTGATAAATGTCAGGGCGTGTATATTTTCATAAGATTGCTTATGTTCTGTGTTAGGTGCTTTGGAAGAGCCAGAGCTGCCTTAGCGACCAGGATGAATCTCTTGCCATTTCATCTGAGCTTATCAATGCCTATAGCTAGATTCCTGAAGGACTAGTCCTGGTCTGTGCAATGCAGCTCTTCCCTGGGACTGCAGAGGTTCCCCTGGTTCAATGGATGTGCATGTTCTAAAGAAAAGGAAAGAGATTCGATTGGCAGTTGTACTTAACTCAGTAAGACTATTTTTATCCCCTCATCAATGACCCTTCTCAAAAGGGAAGTAGCTTTACTCTGAGGCCTCAGGTTCCCAAGTAGCAACCATTCTTCCGATTCCCCAGGAATCTCTACAGTCCTGATATACAGTACATGCTAAATTATTTATATCCAGACAGGCACATTTCCAATATCATTGATCCATGCCTCGAAAATATAGTAAATCAGATTTATGTCCTTCATTCAAGGAGCTGATACTCTAGCAGGGGAGATATGAAAATAAATATATGGGCTGCAAAGTTAAAGTGTCAAGTCCTGTGATAAGTACAGCTAAAGTGAGATGGGTGTTCAGGGAGGGGAGTCAAGGAAGACTTCTTGGAGGAGGTCATATGAGTCTTAAGAGATTGTTTAAAAGGCAGAGAGAGAAGAAGAAGGGCACTTCAGAGGAAGCCATGTGGCTAATGCAATAGAGGCCACAGGTGAGAGACTAGATACAGGGAGCAGTTGGGTGGCGATGGCACGTCACC
The DNA here is from genome assembly GCA_028533065.1 of Trachops cirrhosus. NCBI lineage: Eukaryota > Metazoa > Chordata > Mammalia > Chiroptera > Phyllostomidae > Trachops > Trachops cirrhosus. Next base: position 148,564,342 of record CM052538.1, read on the forward strand.
TGGGCAGGAGGTGATGAGAGCCTAAACCAGGGAAGCGAGGGAAACAATCGAAGATGTTACAGAACTAACTCTTTGGTTGTGAGGGTCCAGGATGAGATTGGTCAGATTGCTGCCAGGCTTCTGAGCAGGTGGTGACTTCACAAGAATAATGAACAAAGGAAGCAGAAGAGAAGGAACATGAGGAAAAACACAGACCTATTGAATATGAAGTGCCCGTGGGACATCAAAATGGATGTGCCTAGCAGGTCATTGGAAGTGCAGGTCTGAATTCAGGTTAAGAATTGAAGGCAAAAGTTTGGGAGTTATTTACACAGAATTAATAGTTGGAGAAAAATAGATGAGCTTGCCAAAAAAAGAATAAGGAATGCAAAGGTGCATTCTTGGGGATCATCTTAGATTTTTGGAAGAGGGAGAGAAAAGCCAGAAAAGATTGTCACAGGGAAAAAAAATGGCTCAAGGGAAGAAAACAGGAGAGTGTAGTATCTTTGAACTGCAAGGCCAAAGAAAGTTTAAGGAGACAGGTGGGAGGATCAAAGAGGGGTCAAGAAAAGCGAGGACTGAGAAGGGGCCATTGGATATGGTGGTTAAGAGGTCACTGTGACCTTGGAGGGGGCACTCTTAGTAGCCTAGGAATAAAAGCCATATGGCAAGAGATGAATAATAGAGAGTGAATAATAGTAGGTGGTCAAGAAGTTGAGACAGTGAACAGAAATTATACTTTCAAAAAGTTTGGTGGGAAAGTTTTGTTTTTCTTTTTCCTGACTCAGAGGATCCTTGTGCCCTGAGAGGAAAGACATGGATGCCCAGAAACAGAAAAGAACAAAATGACAGAAAAGAAGGTAACAGATAGAGTAGGGACTTGGAGCAGGCTGGCCAGGGACAGCTCGCTGTGAAGTGGCTTTGTGCTGGGGAGAAGGCCTGAAGTATGGAGAACTGGGCTGAGAGGGAGCTGAGGCAGCCATGCCCAGGTCCCGGTCAAGCGGAGAGGGAAGGGAAGAGAGGGCAGGGTCTGAGCTCGAGGAGAGCTGAGCAGGTCTGGGGTGAAGATGGCAACGCAGAGGAATGCCTGCTGACTTCTGGCAGGACACACGTGGGTTTAGGTAATGCGATTTGTAGTCAAACTTGTTGCCCCAGTTTTGTGACTTTCTTCATGAACTCTGAGCAGCTGAGGAGAAAATGTGCGTATTTTGTACTGCTCAGATGCGGGGAGAGAGGGGCCAGCCCCAGGACTGGGATCATGGATTAAGGGTTCCAGCGGGATGTGAAGTAAGCAAGGTCAGCAAGTCAGCATGACCCCGTGAAGCAACAACACATAATGACCCCATTAGCAAGGGCCGCGGACCATGGCCCAGAAAGGAAGTGGGATGGAAAAGACAGACAGACGTGTCTCCTCAAAGCAATGAAAATTAAATCAGTTTCCCTTTTCTCCCTCAAATCTCAGGAAAGCTGAGCTAGTTAAATCAAGGGAAATGATGGCCTCTGAGGAGTGAAAGGGGAGAGGAAGGGATGGTCCTGTCTGTGTGAGGAAGGAGACAGTGCGGAGGGCAGGGGAGGGGGCAGCCAGATTGGAGGGGAGAAGCGGGGGCACTTGACAGAGATGGTTCATCTTCACCTCCCTGCTCACGTCTCCTCTCTTCAGGAACTCTTACAGGCAAAGCAGGACCTTCAAGATCTGCTTATTGCCAAAGAGGAGCAGGAAGACCTCTTGAGGAAGCGGGAGCGGGAGCTCACCGCCCTGAAGGGAGCCCTGAAAGAAGAGGTTTCCAGTCACGACCAGGAGATGGAGAAGCTGAAGGAGCAGTATGACGCCGAGCTGCAGGCCCTGAGGGAGAGCGTGGAAGAGGCGACCAAGGTGAGTCCCCGCCCCCGGATCTCGGGCCAGCCCACAGTGAGTGTCCGGAGGGGCAAGGAGATGTGGCTCGGGAGCAGCTAACAGGGCCAGCCGTGTCCGAGGCACTGCCAGCTGTCTTCTGTTTCATCATGTCACGGAAACACGACTTGTTCACAGAAAATAGCTTCCACTGTGCTGCTGTTGGCTGTATTAAGCCTAAAAACTTAAACATTATTTAGGGCATTGTTTAAATGCTATTGTACCAGGTGAGATTTAGAGGCCCTCGCATGAACTCTAGAAGCTCTGTAGCCCCCTCCAGATGTGCCTAAAGGTCAGCGGCCCACGACTTTGTGTGGTTTTGCTGATGGCACAGGACTGCAGACGGGACCCAGATTTCTGGAATCCTTCACCCCTGCCCTCGCCTGTTCTTTCTGACTTGTGAAACCTTTTGTTAGACGTTTCAGGTTCTTTTCTCAATGAAGTTACAAGAGGGTTAATTGGCTGAATTGCCCAAACCCTTGCAATATGATTTTTCTCTTAATTGAATTCTTGGCTCCTATAAATAGATTCTCCTAAATTAAGTTGAAGTCTTTTGGTGTGGGCCTCATGGGGGCTGTTGAAGAAGAGAAAAGGCAGTGTTTTGAGGGGAAAATGCTTTGAAATATCATGCCATCTTTAGGGAAAGAGAGGAATTGCAGAGCACCATGCACAGAGTGAGTGCATGCAATGTATAGGTCAACGATGACGAAGAAAGAGCTCTTTGGATGGTTTGTTTATTCTGTGAGGATTACAGTGACAGCTCAGAGCTCGCAGGTCCTCCCTTCACTAAGCTCCATAGTGATTCACTGATTTCAATTATGGCCCTGTAATTACAAATGACAAGAAGTGAATGATGGGTTTGTTTGTTATAACAATACAAAGTCTGGGAAATAGTCTGTTTGGGGCTATTATAACTGAGGCAGTTAAAAAGAAAAGGCTGCTTGTTGATTTGCCTATCTTAGATTCTTTTGAGATAGGGTTTAGTTTGAGGAAGAAAAGCACAACTGATTGAATTTTCATCACTTTCAGGGGATGTCTGTTTTTTCCACCTCATTTTGCCTGTGTGCAATAGCCCGGTGCCCTTGCTAGTGGCCTTTCTGTGCTGTTGCTTCATGGGGGACGTGCCAATGTGCTACTGAGTAAAACGACGCTCCTCTGAGCGCATCGTGTCTGTATCATCCTCAGATATTGCATCAAAGCTTGAGTTAGCGTGGAGTATTCATCGAAGGGGAGGTAGCCGAGGGTGGTGTTCAGGCATGGTTACAGCAGTTTCACCGTAAGGAAGATTAAACTGGCCCCACACATGGGTCACTCCCAGATATTGTAAACGGGAAAGGGAAACGTGGTAGGTGAAAGAGGATATCTTTCTTGTATGCAGTGAGGATAATCTGTAGAGACTTAGGCTATTGCGTTTTGACCTTTTTGAAGGTCAGAGTTGTGTGTTAGTTCACGGCATTTGCATTATGTCAGTTGAAGAGGGGTAACTGCGTTGACTCACGTCGGTCTGTGAAAGAAACAGCAGGTGAGCTCGCCAAGGTGTACATCAGTGGGAGAGAATGTAGGTTCTGAGCACGAGGAAGCGAACACAAAGGGGTTCACCTTGGCATCCAGTGCCTGTCAGCTAGGCTCTTTGCCCCAGGTCATATTCTGCACTGCTGCCAGCATCTTTCCCTGAAAGAACAAATCTGGTCATGTCAGCTTCTGCTTTAGTAACCGCCTTGGCTCCCCATTGCCCCAGGCTTAAGTTCAAAACTGTGAGCATGGCAGGCAACAGAAGTCCCTTCTCTTTCTAACCTCGTCTCCAGAAAACTCCATTTTCTTTTGGTCCTCTCACATCTTCACCTATATGGAATGATTTCCTTCCACTTTTCTGCCTGAACAACTTTTACTCATTCTCCAAGATCCTTCCTAATGTCCTCTTCCCTGAAGGTATCCCAGATGCCTCCACTCCTTTTGGTGGAATCAGTCGCACCTTCCTTGTGGTTTCTGTTGCACCCTGGTTATTCCTCTACCAGGAATGATTAGTTTGAATCCCACCTTATTGTAATTTATCGTTTTGTCTGCTGACTCCATGAGACTTGGAGCTTCTTAAGCACAGAGGCCATTTTTATCACTTTTTTTTTTTCTTAGGCTGGGATTGGTAGACTCAAGTACCTCAGGGCCCAGACAGGGACATAAATGAGTAAAGCTCTGGGAGTGTTGTTGGGATGACAATAGGGTGTGGTGGGGACTGTGGCAAGCTGGAAAGTGTATCCTTTGCTGTAGGGTCAGTTGCTTTTCTGCTACAGCTCAGAGTTGTCCATTTTGGGCCCATGTTGTTTAATCTCTGAATTTTTAAAGAGAAGCCAGATAGCTGGATGTTGATTTGAGATCTCCTAACTTTTAAGCAGTGCTTCAAATTAAAAAAAGAAAAAAAAAGAAGAATCACATTAAAAAAAAAAAGAACCAAACACAACCCATTTGTAGGTTGACAGGTGTGATCTTTGTTGCTTTAGCTTAACACAGTACCCGGCTTACAGTCCCGTCTGTGCAATGTCTGAGGAGTGAGAGTGAGTGGAGGATAAGTTCCCCTCTTAATCGGGTTCTCAGGCTGGTTGTGTGGTTCCCATTGGATTTTCTCCAACGATGATGTGAGAGGTCTTTTAGGAAATCTGCCGTTACTCTGAATTTCTGTGCCTTGCTTTTGAGTTTCCCTGTAGCTTTTTTTAAAAAGAAGATTATGAATATGTTTTTATACCTTAGCTTTTGCTTCTGAAGGTAATTGCTGAATGTATGTGTCAGAGCATATTTAATGGAAAAATTATGTTAATTTAGTGAACAGATGCTGCCTTTTTGCTATATTATTTACATGTGGGTACTATATAATAGAACTTTTTTAAAGTATATTTTTAAAAAATACAATATTTTAAAATATTATTTAAAAATAATATCAATATAATATAAGTATATTGATTATGCTCTTACAGTTATCCCATTTTTCTTCCTTTGCCCCCTTCTGCCTGGTTCCCTCCAGCAATTCCCTCCCTGCTTAGTTCATGCCCATGGGTCATACATACGAGCATCTCCACTTCCTATACCATTCCCAACACCCCCTGTCTGTTCTGTGCCCACCAGCAGTGCTTCCTATTCCCTGTACCTTTTCCTCCATTCTCTCCCCTCTCCCTACCTGATAACCCTCCATGTGATCTTCATCTCTATGACTCTGTTCCTGTTCTAGTTGCTTGCCCAGTTTGTTTTTGTTTTTTAGATTCTATTCTTGACAGTTGTGAGTTTGTTGTGATTTTATTGTTTATAGCTTTGATCTTCTTCTTTTTCTTAGATAAGTCCCTTCAACATTTTGTACAACAAGGGCTTGATGATGATGAAGTCCTTTGACTGGGAAGCACTTTATCTGCCTTTAATTCTAAATGATAGGTTTGCTGGAGAGAGTACTCTTGGTTGTATGTCCTTGCTTTTCATCTCTTTGTATACTTCTTGCCAGTCCCTTCTTGCCTGAGATGTTTATTTTGAGAAACCAGCTGATAGTTTTACGGGCACTCATTTTTTGGTTACTTTCTTCTTTTCTTTTGTTGCTTTTAAGATTCTCTTTATCTTTAACCTTTGGCATTTTAATTATGATGTGTCTTTTGGCGTGGCCCTCTTTGGGTCCAACTTATCTGAGCTTCCTGGACTTGTATGTCTATTTCATGGACCATATCGGGGAAATTTTCTTTCATTTAATAATAATAGTAATAATTTTTCAATTTCTTGCTCTTCCTTTTCTCCTTCTGGCACCCCTATGATTTGGCTGTTGGTATGTTTAAAGTTGTCTCAGAGGTTCCTAAGCCTCTCCTCATTTTTTGAATTCTTGTTTCTTCTTTCTGCTACAGTTGACTGTTTATTCCTTCCTTTTGCTCCAAATTGTTGATTTGAATCTTGGCATTCTTCCCTTTACTGTTGGTTCCCTGTATAGTTTACTTTAGTTCACTTTGTATAGCCTTCACTTCTTCCTTTATTTTGCGTCTGTACTCAGTCATTTCTCTGAGCATCCTGATCACCAGTGTTTTGAACTCTGCATCTGATAGGTTGGCTATCTCTGTGTCACTTAGTTCTTTTTCTGGAGTTTTGACGTGTTCTTTAATTTGGGCCATATTTCTTTGTCTCCTCAATCTGTCAGCCTCCCTGTGTTTCTGTGTATTAGGTAGAGCTGCTTTGGCTCCCCATGTTGATGCACCTGCTACGTTGTAAGGGCTGGAGTCTCAGGTATTTGCTAGGGCTGTGCAACCCGCTTAGCTGCTTTGTGCCAATGTCTCTTGGGGGCGGGGTCAGAGAGGGAACAGTGTTGCTTGCTCAGCTCTCGCCCCAGTTCCAGTCACTTCCCCTGCTTCCCGTAAGCATCTGACACCCTTCTAGCTGCTCCCCTTGTGCTGATTCCCAGAGTGGGTGTGTTTGTGTATGTTCTAGGACCCTGTGAGCTCTTTAAACGGACTCTCCTGACAGACCGTCAGCTTCTTCCACTGTGCGAACCCACACCGGTTTTTACAACTAGAGGTTATGAGGCTTTGTTCTCCCAGCTGCTCAGTCTGCCATGGGGCTGGGGTCACTTGCTTCCCAGTTGTCCCTCCTGGATTTTATCAGCCATATGTGAATGTGGAACCGCCTGTTCTGACACTATAGCTGCCTCTTGCCACCGCCAGGCCATCCTCTCCTCTCCTCCTACCTGTCTAGATGAACATTTTTTCTTTAAAGCCTTCACTGTTGGACTTCCATGATGTTTGATTTTCTGACACTTCTAGTTTTTTGTTTTTAGATTGGTTGTTATCTTTCTTATGGTTGTGTGAGGAGGTGAATCGAGTCTACCTATGCTTCCATCTTGGCTGGAAGTCTGTATAATAGAATTTTATGATTATTATTTTAACTACTTGGAAGAGAGTGAATTAAATATATATTTTAACTTTATTTTCTAAATAAAAATATTTTTATTTTTATTTATTTTTTATTTATTTATTTTTAACTTATTTTTAGAAAGAGGGGAAGGGAGTGAGAAAGAGAGGGAGAGAAACATCAGTGTGTGGTTGCCTCTCAAGCACCACCTATTGGGGATCTGGCCTGCAACCCAGGCATGTGCCCTGACTGGGAATCGAACTGGTGACCCTTTGGTTCATAGGCCCAGCACTCAATCCACTGAGCCACACCAGCCAGGGCTATTTTTTTTAATTGTATTTTTTTTCCCATTGCCATTTAGCCCTCTTATGTCCCCCCTGCCCCCTCCCCCTCCTTTCTGGTAAAGAACATTTCTTAAATCTGCACTAGCCTTTACCCTTTTACATCCCTGGGGGAAGGACCCACCCACTCATCACTGTTACTAAAAGCTGACATTGCATTACAAAGTTATTTCCTTGGTAAGTCTTAGGAGGCAGCCCAACCTTCTGTCATCAGTTTTTCTAATTTTTGCCACTGCCCCAGGGCCAAAAAACCTTAAAGTGCTATTTTATTGTCGTCAAATAACAAAAACATTTCAGCCTGGCCTGAGCTTGAGCACTAAATGTTTTAAATTGCTAGAACATTTGGTGAAAACCATCAAAGTCTATTAAGGACATTTTACAGGTATTCCAAACAGATACTCTGTAAAAGTGGTTTTTGTAGACCCAAGTCACCTCACCTCTTTAAGAACAGATTGATTGCTCACCAAAGAATTCATGAGTGCTTGTGAGGGTTCCTCCTGCTGCAGAATGAACCGGGCCTCTCCAGAGTCCAGAGCCGGGTGATTCGGGCTACTTCCCATCCCTTCCCTTCCCACAGAGGAGTGGGTCTTCGTGGGCTGTTAGAAAGGGGAGTCTGGCCATCAAACATTCTTTGAAAGAACTGTGAAGAACTTTGACACCTTATTCCATCACATACATTTTTTCTGTGTTACATCCTTTTATACTTTTTCCAGTTTTAAGAGGGAAAGGTCCTCTTTCTGCTTGGGTTTGTGGCCATGGCTGGAACCCATGTGCAGAAGTAGACAGACAGTGGGGATGTGAATGACCACAGCCGGGGGGTAGAATGAAGTCTGTCCATAGCTGTTACGTCTCTTTTTCATCCCCACCCCTTCCAGTCTCCAACTCTTGTGCCAAAGACAAGCACAGGCTGTGTAGTGTTTTCAGATTTCTCCAAGTCAGCTGAGTTCAAATTCTAGCTCCTGCAAGAACTTCCCTGGTTCCCTCTTGGGCCTTAAACTTGCTGGACCTAGAATTGCTGAAAATTTTGTTTTTGTTTTTTTCTTCCTTGTCATGCTAAGGACTGTTCTCATTTTTGCAATAGGCATCCCTAATGTGCTTGGCACTTAATAGGTGTTCAGAAAAATGTGTGGATTAGAGGAATGAATAGAGAAAAAGGGAGAGACCCTTCGAGTCCTGACAACCCCAAGACCAGGTGTTACACTCTTTTGGGGTCTCATTTATGAATTAAAATAGTGGCTCATGAAAATGCACAAATCTTGTCTGTTGGGAGCATTATCATAATGTTAATGTTGATCTTGAAGGACTATTTTTGCATCCAAAAGCTGTGGGTGTTTCAAGGGTGATTAAAAAGAGTCACTCTGTATTTGTGTTGGGTAATATGACTTCCGGACCATTAGACACTTTTAGAATGCACAGCATATTGCAGTTAAGCAACAAATATCTCTTCAGTGAATGGATTCCGGGAGAGAGGAGGGAGCATGAAGATGTGTGAGATACAGCATTCACCAATTTACTTACTGAACAGTTGCCAAGTGCTAAGTTATGTGAGGGCTATAAAGACAAATCAGATAAATCTCCTTTCCAGAAGATGGAAGCGGAGATCAGTAACACTCCAGCTGATTACAGAGTAGGACAGGGCAAATGCCCCAAGAGCAGTGGAGACGAAGGGCTACAGGAGATGACTGTACTCTGGACAGGGCTGGGGGCTGTCAGAAAGGTTTCGTGGAGGGGCAGTGTTTAAGTTGGGCTGTGAATGGTGAGTGGCATTTGGACCAATAAGCGTGGAGGCTGAAGATATTTTGGGTACGAGCAACGCCTTGTTGTTGGGAAAGGGAGATGTATGTCTGGGCTGGAGCCTTGTGGACCAATAGCAATTAAGGTGGTTCCAGATTCAAAGAGACTTTTAAGAGGCAGGGCCTAGATCCAAAGTGTAGACCATGTTTGTGTCACAGGTGAACAAACCAGCTGTATATAAAAAGAAAGACATATTTGAAATCATTGGGGGCATCTAAATACTATCTCTATACTTATTGATATAAAGAAATAATATTTAAAAATTTAGGGGTAATAATATTGTTATTGTTTAAAGTATATTTATCTTTTAAATAAACTTACTGAGGTATTTAGGGGAGAAATGATAGGCTATTTGGAATTTGCTTTGAAATGACCCATTTGGGGGAGGAAGTGAGTGGGGGTGGAATTTGCTTTGAAATGACCCATTTGGGGGAGGAAGTGAGTGGGGGCAGGGATGAAGCAAGATTAGCCATGGGTTGAAAAGTGTTAAAGCTGGGTGATGCATAAGTAAGAGTTAATTATACTATTCCTTCTACTTTTGCTAATGTCTGAATTTTTATATAATAACAACTTTATTATTTTTTAAAATATTTTATTTATTTATATTTAGAGGGAAATGGAAGGAGAAAGAGAGGGAGAGAAACATCAATGTGTGGTTGCCTCTTGTGCGCCCTGCAGCTGGGAACCTGGCCCACAACCCAGGCATGTGCCCTGATTGGGAACTGAACTGGTGACCCTTTGGTTCACAGGCCCTTGCTCAACCATACAAGCCAGGGCAAAAAAACCCCAAAACAAAACGTTATTTTTTTTAAAGAACAACCCAGAAAGATTTAAAGTAGAAAAGGTGAGGTGGAGTGAGATTGTGAAGACTGTTTGAATATCACAAAGTACTGTGGCAGATGAGTGGTTTTTAATTGGTGAGGGAGCACTTGATATTTTTTTTTGTTGGGGACCTGATAGGGACATGACCTTGTAGTGGTCTGACCTGGAGGTACAGAGGTTAGAAGTTAGAAGAATGATTGGAGGGAATGAGGAGGAAGGAGAGCAGGTAGGGTCTGAGGAAAGGTAGTACGGCCAGGGGAGAGACCCTGCTGGGGCCACGATGACTGGGGCGAGGGAGAGAACAGAGACCAAGCCGAGCCCAAGGTGCTGCCTCCAAGAGCCTGGTAGGAGGCCTTGCTGGGCATGGGACGGCTCCAGCGGGCCCCTGGGGGCCGGAGGTTAGTGAGGGGCAGGGCGGTGCAGTATTGGGTGGGGTGGTGAGCGAGTCCATGAGGGTCGGGGGACACTCCTGGGGGTCTTCGATGGGACAGAGAGAAGAAAACAGGGGCTTAGGATGGGAGGAAAAAGAGGAGGACACAGACCTGGAGGCCTGCGGAGAAGCAGATGAGTCCCTCACAGGAGGGCTTCAACGGCAGCCTGTTTGCATGTTACACATTTATACACGGAGCCTCTGTACTGTTACCTGGTTTTGCTTCTCGTGGTGTAAATTATTTCTAACATCACACCCATGTTTTATATTCTATAATCCTTATAGAAATCTTACTCAAGTTTAGTCATGTTGAAATTTTTTTGTCCCTCCAGAATGATTCAGATTATGGCTGTGTGTTTGTGTTTCACCCAACACTTTGGAAATGTCACTTAATCTTATAAAAATGCGTGTGTGCTTGGATGTTCCTTTCCCACATCACTTCTAGGTTTTCCCTTCCCTCTTCCCTGCCAGTCCCTGAATGGTGTTTTTCCAAAGCATTAAGGTCAGTAGAGGGTCAGGGGATCAAACTGGCACTAATCCCAGGATCAGTGGAATTGCCCCCCTAAGACAGGGCAAATTCAGTGTAAAATCTCATTTCTGCCTTCTCTGAGGGAACCAGGTCAGGTAGGGAAACTGTAAAAAAAAAATCCTTACTTCCTCAGCTTTGTAGCTTCGGATAACCAGCTCACTCTGAATGGCCACCGTTGGGAGGGGAGAAGCAGTGCTGGTTGCAGTCGGGCCGGGTACCGGAAAAGACCGCATTTCCGCAGACTCAGGCCTGCCTGTGGTGGCACAGAATTTTCTGTTGAAAAATGAAAAATGGGAAAGATTCAAGGTTGAAAAAGGTCTTCTTCCTATTATTTTTTTCTCTCTTGTTCCCCACTGCCCCCAATATGACTGTTTTAGTAAGTGCAGCTTTTAATGCGTCTTTCAATAACTGTATCACCCTTCTGCATTCTGTGTTGACTTGAGTAGCTAAGAGGCCTGGTGCGATGTCCTTGGATGTTCCTTTTGAACCCTCCCTCCAAGCCCTAGATATGCCCGCTTCTGGCGGCGACTCTCATCCCAGGCAGGGTTCCTGATCAGCCGCTGAGAGGGCTGGGGTGAACATACGCAGGACCTCTGTGCCCTTCTCTCCCGGTGCTTCAGCTGTGCCTGCACCACCGGAGCCACTTGTTGTAGAAGAGAATAAGAGTCCTAGACATGCCCGTTCACTTTTCATCAAGTGTTTGAGTGTGGTCTTGAGCTGTGAGGCTCCTTTACAGTCTTGTGGGGAGAAAGACATGCAAAAAAGTTACAGGTGCTGCCGCTGAGGCGTGAGCAGATGAGGAGATCAGGAAATGCTTATGCTTAAGATGGCAACCTTCAGGAAGGAAAGAGCACATCAGTTCTGTAACATGACACCCTGAGTGCCTTTCCTGCAGTAAAATACTTAAGAGTTAGAAATGAGAAAGCTACTTCCTTTTCCCAGGACCTCTTGAGAGTTTCTAGACTTAGCAAACCTTGAACCTGCTGTCTTTGTACCCAACTCCTTTTAGTAAACTAAGAGTTAATACTTAGAACTGCTACAAAATTTAAGTAGTCTAAAGGCAAGACAAAGAAAGAATGTTGGCCTGGGGGACCAGTTAAAACAGATTTCATTTATTTAAAAAAATCAGTTGAGTTCCAGTTCCAGTTAAGATTTCTGGAGGGTAGGACCTCGTAAAATGAAGTATTTACGAGGAGGCCTTGCGCCCTTCCTGGTTAGGAGGACAGCATTAAAGGAACTCGCCTTCGGGTCTGCGCTCAGGAAGCTGGGGAGTGGGTAGCTGCCGCTGTTCTGTGGAGAGCGCCTCAGTGCAGGAGGAAGAGCTGATGAAAGTTGCTTTAGGAAGATTGCTCAACGAGGGATGGGTAGGTAGGACATTCGACAGTTTTTAGTGACAGTGCTCTCAAGCCTCAAGTGCATGGTTAAGCAGGAGGACATTTTCCCGCAGTTCCAGTGGGAGGGGGGGTGGAAATAGGGCTTCCCAGAACACCCAGAGCGCTCAGAGGATCCAGAAGGTCACAGCTGATTAACACATGGTGGGAAGAGAAAGTCTTGAAACTGAATTGAGTGGAGTAGGAAATAAAAATCCCTGTCCTGGCCTCAGGAAGAGCAACGGAACAGCCTGGTCTGGAAGTCACGCCGGCTGGAGGAGGGAGGGGAGTGCCTGACCATCCCCCCTGTAATGAGGAATGATGCGGATGAGGCTTAAATAACTTGTGAGATTTGATGTTCAGTGGTCACTGTCAACTCCTAGTTGTTAGGAATGGGTTCTTGAGGCAGTTTTTGGAATCCCCATCTATAACTAGTTTACTTATAGTCATTAATTAACTAAGCAAATATCTATTGAACATTTCATTTTTGCCAGCCACTGTGCTTGGTTTTTGGAATAAATGGACCAAGGGGGTAGGACAGACATATTTCAGTGAATCACATGTATAAATTGTCATTCAATTGTGATAAGTGCTTTGAAACAGGAGGGAGGGGAAGCTTCCTTGAGGAAGAGGAGGATGGAGATCCGAAGGATAAATAGGAAATTACTAGATTTAAATAAAACCTCACAGAATGTTCCAGGCAGAAGGAGCAGCATATGCAAAGGGCTTGTGGCAGGAAGGAGCGTGGTGTATTCACGACTTTGCACGGAGCCCAGTGAGGCTGTGGTGTGAGATGACGTACAGAGGGAAGGAGGGACTAGCTCTTGAGGGCCTGCTTGTGCATCTGAAGGATTTTGTTCTTTTTCCTAGGAGTGATGGAAGCCATGAAAGGCTTTTAAACAGGGTGGGGGGTGGTGGTGGGGAAGGGGGTGTGTGTAGACTCGACATGAGCCCATTCCTTCCATGAGCCCATTCCTTCTGGGGGAAAGAGTCTGCTCTGGTCTTTACAATAAGAGGGAATGCCCTGGGATAGTGCGTCCATGCTGCTATTTACGATGGAGACACAAGCTCTCTGAGGTCTTTCCAGCAATCCAGTTCCCTTTTTAAAGGGTTATTACCTGCCCCTCTCTGCTGAAGGGCAGAAAGAGAAGAGAGAGTCGTGGAAGGTCCCATTTTGTTTGTGAGGTTTTGCTCTTTGCCGAGGGCTGGCTGCTTGCATTTGTAAATTGTGTCTGAGCCAGTGGATGAGGGTGGGTAGGGGTCCTGGCTGAAAGGAAAAGTTTGGTGTGTTGGTGGTGAGGTCTGCAGGAGGAAGGTTTTCAGTTGTTTCTTGTTTAATAAGGCTGTTATGTCTCAGTGTCCCAGTGCTAGAAAGATGTTTAAAATGTGTAGAAGTTGAGAGAATAACCAGGTGGGGTGCTTGCCTCTCTCCCCAAATGGCATATATGTTCTGAGATCTCCATGGATACCTCCCAGAGTCGAAGAGTGGGAGTAAGGCAGGAGCGACGGCCGTTCCCTGGGGCCGGTAACCAGATGCATTCCCAGGTGTGGATATGGTCAGCCCGCAGAACTGGGCAGTGTAACGAGAGGGGCTATTTTAAATAGAGAAGGACAGTCATAGTTACTATATAGTATTGCAAATAGTTGAATCCTTAACACCTGAAAGGAAAACTGCTTTAATTCTATCATCAGACATTCTACTCAATCTGTGTTATATTTTCTCTGATCCTCTGAACTCCCCTGATGAATATTTTTCTAAAGACTTGCCAAGTTCATTAAGTAGATTTCTACTCAGTGGGAAATTTAAAGTAATCTACTGAATTACTTCAAGCAGACAATGGAACATGTCATAAGCTCTAAATCCATTAGATAAGAAGTAGCGTGGAAACAGAAGTATCTACAATGTCAGAGCAAAATCAGACACATAAGCATTTATGGGAGCCAGCCTCTGAGATGGCCCTGTCACCTGCTGTCTGGTACTCTTGCCCCTTGTAGTTCCTTCCCATGTTGAATAGGGCTGAACCATGTGACCAACAGGAAATGGAGTGTGACTTCCAAGTCTAGGTCATGAAAGACACGTGGCTTCCTCCCTGCTCCCCTGCACAGAAGTGTGTGCCCTGCCCCCATGCTTGCCACCTGTGGTCCCTCCAATCCAGAATCCGGTGTGGTGCAGCAGACAGATAGGGACCTGTTTCCCTGTCTTACTGGCAGGGAGATCCTTTTCGGGGGTGGGGGGCTGTATGTTATTTTATTTTGCAGAGTAATATCACACATGACTTTTGAAAAATTCAATTCTGTGCATCAATCACGAAAATACCCCAATTCCCTCACCTCCTTTCAATGCCGGCAACCCCCTGCGAATTCTTCGGAAGATAATCTATGTCAGTGTTTCTCAGCTGGGAGTGATTCTGCCCACTCACCCTGGAGACATCTGGCAATGTGTGGAGACACTTTGCATTGTCACAGCTGGAGGTGAGGGGTGGCATCCAGTGGATGGAGGCCAAGGATGCTGCTAAACATCTTACAGTGCACAGGACATTCCCCCAATGCCTCCCCTGCAGTGCTGCTGCTGTGAAACTGCGGCCTGTGTATACAAGTGTGTGTGCACATGCCTGTGTATGTGTGTGTATGTACATTCCTTTCCTTTTACACAAATGACTGCCGTCTGACCTGCAGCATAGATGGTGAGCGATAGCCTGAATGCTTTTGTCAAACCACAGCTGTGATTCCAGAATCCTCTTTTCTCAGTTGAGGAAATGATACCAACAGCACCTGTCTCCCAGGGTTGTGCATATTCTAGACTCATCCTGTGTCCTCCTCCTGGACATTTCCCTGTGCCCTCTGTGGTCCCTCTGCCTTCTTTCCTGTTTATCTGCTCATATTAGCTATTATTTCAATATCTCTAATGTCCTTCACCACCCCCTGTGCCTCGGTCTCCACTAGTTAAAATCCTGCCTACGCTGCCCTGACCAGCGAGGCTCAGGTGGCTGGGTGTTATCCTGCTGGTTCGATTCCTGGTTGGGACATTTGCATAGGTTGTGGGTTCGTCCCAGTTTGGGCACATGTGAGAGGTGACCGATTGGTGTTCCTCTCTGTCACACTGATGACTCTCTCCTCCTCTTTCTCCCTCCCTTCCTCTCTGTCTAAAAATAAATAAATAAAATCTTTCAAAAAATCCTGCTTGTCCTTCAGGGCTGAGCTCAGATGCCCTTTTCTTCGTGTGGTCCAGCAGCTGCTGTTCTTTCTCCTTAGACCCTCAGAGCCTTCTGCCCCTCCCACAGCATTTATTGTGTTTCTCCTTGCCTATAGTGCTTGTGTACTCACTCAGCACATGATGCATTGTGCAGAAATGGAGAGGGGTCTCTGCTCTCCCACTGCCTAGTCCTGAGACAGGCAGGAACGTTGATGCTGCTGATCGGAATGCTGAGTGACTGGTGTCCAGGCTCGGAGAGGCTTTTATAAGGCATGTACATAAAAATGCAAAAAGGGGTGCCTTTGTTCCATGTAGGTGGTCTGAGAAAAGTTCCTAAGAGGGGATGAGGCTTGGACTGAGTCTTGGGATCAGTGAGAACTAGTGAGGTGACCTAGGGGCAGGGAAGGACATTCTAGATGGAGGGAAGTTCATAAGCTGGAACATGGGACATTTTGGATTGTTCTCATTGGATACTTTAGGGGTAGCCATTTTCCTTATTCATTTTTGTAGCCTTCATAGTCTTACCCTGGGCTGTTAATACATGCGTGTGTTCCTATCCTATTCACTCAACAAATATTTTTGAGAGCTTTCTGTATTTGAGGTACTGAAGATATAAGTAGATTTAGATACATTGTTGGTGGCAGACGGATTGCGATGGAAACCATTGGAGTAGAAGGTGGCTTCTGCAAGGATCAGAGGTGGTTTAGTGAGGCCTGAGCCACAGATTAAGTCATGCGTTTGTGGTGAGCACACATTAGGATTCTGGAAATGGGTGTAAGAACAAGTTGAGGCAGATGTGTTGGAAAACCCCTCCTGCCCCAGTGACCACTAGGGAACGGAACTCGTCTGCGCCAGTGATATTAGGTGGTTTCACAAGAGACAAGCTGAAGGGCAAGGCCTTTGTTCAGCAGGCTGATTACTGTAGTTTTCATGGTGATGAACACAGTAGAGTTTTGTCAGCAATGGATAGGAGTTGGGTGGGAGAGGTCTGCTCCTTTTCTAGGAAATTCCAAAGTCATGGGTAGGCCTCATCTTTGGGGATTTGCAGACGAAGGGGAGAGTATGGCCAAGTGCGCATATTTTTCCTTTTTAACACTTCCCTTCTTTTTCCTTCTTTTTGTTTTATTTGTTAAATTTCTGCACATGTTTCTCAAGTGTGTGGTCCAGAGAGAAGAAATACTGGCTGTGTCTGGATTTAGGAAACTCTGAGTCCACTTACAGTTAGAAAAAAGGTCTGGATGTGCTTCAAAGACTTTCTGGAATAAGACTGGGGAGGTGGCACTGGAGATGGGCCTGAACGTCTTCGAGCAGACGTGGCGTAGGAGGACATGCGAACTTTGTCTTTCCCACCCCTGAGCTGTCCAGGAGCCTGAAGACGTCTGTTCTGCACCAGGGAGGAGTGTTGGCTGAATGACAGCACAGGGCAGGCTTAGATGCCAGTTTCATTGGAAAGCATCGAGTTCTTCACGGCTTTGGAGCAAGAGCCAAGGCATTAAGAAACTCTGGAAAACAGGCAGTGGGGTTGCCCTGTAGCATCCATCTGGAGAGTCCTTTAGAGCCAGTTGGTTTATAAATATGACTCTGAACTTGAATCCAGCACAGGCCAAGGCCACAGAGTTCTCTCTGCCTGGTCAGGCATTCGTCTTCTGTACCTCTGAGTTCGTGACCTTGTGTGAAAAGATTCCCACTGCTTCTTCAGTACTTGGTTTCTGAGGTCTCAGGATGCCAGACACCTACCTGCCTGCTGGTCTTTCTTGTACTCTTTCTGTTTTGGACAGTGTCCCTTGTAGGTCCAACCCACTGCCATTTCCTGTGTCTGTCTTAGTGACCCTTCAAGGCAGAAGCAAGCGCTTGTGCTACATTCCATGAACTTCCCGCTGCTGAGCTGAGGAGAGAAGGTGGTTGGCAGGAGGTGAACTCTGTGGCTGATCTGGGCCCAGCAGAGAACCTGGGTTAATAATTTATTATACCTCTGTGCGGTCACTGATGTTGACCTTGACAAACCCCTGGTAGAAATTAGTCAAGCCTGGCCTGGCATTTAACAGGATAATACAGTGCAAAAATAACTTGTTGAGAGGTTAATCCTGTCTCCAAGTTTACAGTAGACATTCGTATACCTTTGATGCTATTTGCATCCAGTAATAGAGAACCATTTACTTACTGTGTATACATAGTGTTCATGAGAGCAATGTCACACAAGGTCGGGAATCGGAGAACAAAAGTCACATTGATGGGGACGCCCTGTGGGGGAGGCAGTAGCACAGCATTTGGTCTGGTGGGTATGGCAGGTGACGATGAGGCCTCCTCCCCACCCCCTTTAATTTTAAATTCATAGCCCTTTTTCTTGAGCAGTTCTGCATCTTTTACCTCTGGCAAGAGAAGGTTAAGCTGATTAAACTTCCCCATAAAATCAACAGCACTGCTGCTTTAGAAGCACTTTAATTGCAGGGGCCCACTCACTACAGAGTTTGTTCTTTCCTTTTCCCTGAAATTAAAACAACCCCAGGCAATGGAGAAAGCCAGACTGGAGTTCTAGCTAAATGTTGGGTAGGTGTAGACTGCCAACAAAGGTGAGCCAAAGGTAGATGCTTACTTATTAGGGAGAATCTAGGTGACTATGTGTTAGGAACTATGGCTCTCTGAAGCTGGAATGCAGGTTTGGGCCTGTCAAGAGCTGCGAAGCTCTGTAGAAGTTTAGCTGCCCCTCTCCTTCCCTCAACCCTCTAGGAAGGTACAATGATTGGGTTAGAAGAGGTCGTTCTAGCATACAGATTTTGGGTTCCTGGTTACTGCTTTTTCCAGTACACTGGCCATCACTTTAGTCCAGCCAACAAATACATGCTCTGTAAATACACAAGTGCTTTTGGGAATGGCAGCTGGCTCAAGGTGGGAGTGTGTGGAGGATGGGGCCATAATGCAAAGCAAGCCAGAAAAAAGAAGTGCAGGAGCTTGAAGGGAGAGGGCTGGGGACTGGAACCCGTTCTCAGACACCTCAAAAATCAGCATTCGAAACAGGCAAGAGGGACAGTAGCAGTTGGAATGTGATAGGCATGGTGAAGCGCAGTGGAGGCTGGAAGAGAAAAGAAGGGCGTGGAAGGGGTGTGGATGGAAGCGGGGAAGCTGGAAGCACCAAAAGACAGAGGAGTCAGGAGTTTGAGCCAAAGGTCCTGAGGGGAGAGGGAGGAAAGGTGGCCCCGAGAGGCACAAGTGGGGGCAGCAGAGATGGAGGATGAGCCCTGTGAGCTGTGAGTTATGCCAGACGGGATTTCTGTTTCAGAGGGTATTGACACACAGTTATCCCAGATAAACTGCAGCCAGTGTTGGTTTTATTGCAACGATAGAAATACATGGTTACTAAATAAATGACTTTTTAAATAAAATGCAAAGTGTGAGAAACTAAAAGAGGATACGTGAACCTTTTATTACCTGAGATGGGCATTCTTGCTGCCTCCAGTTTCTGGGGATTGTCTGTCAATAGCATTGAGCATGACATGAAAATATGCATTGAATTTAATGCCTTAAAAAGAGTTACAAGTGCCATTTATTTGTCTGTGGGAAACAGGACCATAGCTCAGTAAGACTCTTCTGGTCTTTGGGTAGGAGTTGGGAGAGATACCATTGGAAAGACATCAAAAGAATAATTTAAGAGACTCAGGGCCCATCCTTGGGAATAAAACTAATAATCATTAAAAATGCATGGTCTAGCAGAGAATTTGTATAAGTTCTGAAGGGGAGATGGACGCACTCTTGCTTCTTAGGGCTGTGCACTCCGAGGATCGGGGTCATCCCCCTTCCTCTCGAGACCCATTCTCTCTGATGTGTCTTTGGGGATTTTCTGTGATTTCCTCCAGATCATTCCTTGATAAACAATATCTGATCATCGGATAAGCCAATACAACATGTTATTAGTTGTAAAATAATTATTTTTGGTAGATTCCTTGGGATTTTCTTCATAGTCAACTATGTCATCTGCAAATTGGGATAGCTTTATTTTTCCTTTTTGATATGTGTGTCTTTATACTCTGAATCCTGCCTTATTATGCTAGCCAAAACTTCCAGTACTTTGTTGAGTGAGAATGTGGAGAATGGACATCTTTGCCTTATTCCTGATCTTAGGGGGAAAGCATTCAGTCTTTCACCATTAAATACAATGTTAGTTGTAGACCTCTTGTTGGTGCTCTTTATTAAGTTGAAGATGTTCCCTTTTAATTATAGTTTTCTGGGAGGGTTTTTTTTAAACAGGTGTTGAATTTTATCAAGTGCTTTTTCTGCATCTGTTGATAGAATCATGTGATTTTTTCTTCTGAATTTCAAACATTGAACGAGCAGCCTCTCGCATTCAAGAAATAAACTCCACTTGCTCATAGTATATAATTTTTATATATTGCTGAATTCTACTTACTAATATTTTGTTAAGAATTTTTATGCTTACATTTATGAGGGATATTGCTATTTTTTTGGTAATATGTTTGGTAATATTAACCTCATTAAGTGAATTGAGAAATATTTCTTCCTTCTTCTATTTTCTGGAAGGCAGTGTGTAGGATTGATACTTATTCTTTAAACAGTTAGTAGAATTCTCCAGTGAAACTGTATAGGCCTGGAAATTTCATTTTGTAAGCTTTAAAATTGTGAATTCAGTTTCCTCACCAGTTAGGGGACTTTTCGAACTGTCTCCTTGCGGTGGGTAGGCTGTGGGAGTCCGTGCTGTTTGCAGAACTGGCCTGCGCCATTGAGTTGTCTGCGGCCTTTCCTGGTGCTTGGGGTGCTTGCAGGGCCTGCAGTATATCCTGTTTCGTTCCTCATAGCGCTCATTGCTGTTTGATATTTTCTTTTCCTTCAGTTTTGCCAGAGTTTTGTCAGTCTTACTGATCTTTTAAACTAATCAGCTTTTGAAAAAATTTTAAAAATGTAAAAATTTTTAAAATCAGTTTTTTGTTTCATTCATTTTTTTCTGTTGTTCTTATGTTTTCAGTGTCATTGATTTCTGCCGTGATCTTTATTATTTCCTTCCTTCTTGCTTTGCGTGTATAAGGCTCTTCCTTTTCCAGGTTACTGAGGTGGCAGCTTAGATTAATGAATTCAGGGTTTTGCTCTTTTCTAATGTAAATAGTGCTATAAATTTCCCTCAGCTCTACTTAGCCATGTCTCACAAATTTTGATATGTTGCATTGTAATTTTTATTTAGGTCAACGTATTTTTTTTTTATTTTCCTTCAGGATTTTTGACCCAAGGATTATTTAGAAGTGTGTTGTTTAATTTTTAAAGTTTTGGGGATTTTTCTTTTATGTGTTTCTAGTTTGATTCTATTGGGTCAGAGAATACGTTCTTATTATTTCAATTATTTTAGATTTGTTGAGGTTTCTTTTATGGCTCGGGATTTGCTTTATCTTGGTATATATTCAGCAGGTTTTTGAAAAGGATGTATATTTTACTAGAAAAGGATTTTTAAAGTAGCAAATACAATTCAATCTCAGAGATAAAAAGAGATGATTTTCCCCCGTGTGCAGTAGAAAGATTGTTACTAGTCATTTAACCACTCTCAGCATTGGTTATATCATCTACAAAATGAGAATTCATCCTTTTTAGTGCTTTACAAATCCAGCTCTATTTACATGCTAAAAGTGAGTGCTTGACGATGTGTGGAGTATGGTATCATTAGCCATGGAGAGTTTTTTCCCACTCAAATTGTAATTTTGTGAAATTTTTCTGTTTTAACTATAAGACAGGAAACATATTTTATTTAGACCATACTTTTGACATATTTTTCCTCTCTTACCATATATTTAGAACATCTTTTTAGGTGACTACGTATAGAATGGCCCCATATTATTTACTGGCAGCAGCACAGCCCACTGGACAATGATTTAATAGGGTTAAATCAACTACCTGCTCTCTATTCTGGTGCCTCAGCCTCACTGAGCTCTCCTAATGGCCTAGCATTCTCCTTCCAGAGAAAGAAAGAGCTGGCCAAGGCAAGTGGGCAAACCAGGCCAGAGTAGGAGCTGAGTCAGGGCACTGGAATCGAGAATGAGTGTGAGTCAGGACCAGGCCCCAAGCTCCTTAGACAGGCCTGGGTGGTGAGGTTAAATCCGCTGCCTCCTGATGCTGCAGGGCAGGGTTAGGTTCGACTGTGCTGGAACTTCATCTCCTGAGGACGTGGCCGAGGAGTTTGGCCCAAGTCAACCTTCACCACCATTCTGGTATTAAGTTACCTACCTGTCAGAAAAATGTGAACCAAACTTTAGGGTTCCATGACTCTGTTTCTGCCTGTAGAAATAAGAACAACATTGTTGCAAAGTGTAAAAGGAAAAGTAGTGGAGGGAAAGGAAGAGGGAGGTGATAACTATCAGTGAAGAAGAGAGAAACATAGGGTGGGAAAGCAACACAGACATTGTGCTCTTCTGGAAGAAATGAACAATTCTTATCATAAGTCTGGTTGATTCTACCTCTCAGGGAAGTCTGCCCACTCCTCTCCTCACGTCTGCCATCCAAGTCTTTAAATGAGTTGGCTGCTCACAGTCATGGTTCAATTGAATGGGTAAGAACAGGTTGTCAAGAGTGACCTTCAGATATTTACACCAAGGGACTGGGTGAGTATTAGAGGTATTGAGAAATCCAGAGGGGTCCAGGTCTTGATAGAGTGTTGAGTGGGCCGAGGACTTATGGTTTTTTCAATATTGGGTCTGTGTTGAGTTTGAAGGGCTTTTGGGACATCCAGGGAGAGGTGTGTGGCCCAACATAGAGGCTGGGCTACAGCAACCAATTTTGGTTGGCTGCAGTGGGCGCTTACCTAAGGAATAGGCTGTTTGGAATCTGCCCTAGTTTTGTAGTGCTCCCCTTGGAGGATGTGTTCTAGGACTCCGTGCTGATGGCACAGCAATTGTAGGTCTGGCCCTACGAGCCTGACTTGAAATACTGTGGAGGTAATGCACTTCTTTGACTCTGTTTTTCCCACCCCACTTCAACTGTTGGCTGGTAGGGGCCCAGGTTTTAGTGAAGGAAAGCTTTGTAGTGGACAAGCAGACCTAGAAACCTTTCCACCAGTGCAATCATACTAAACTCTAATTGCATAGCAGCTAGAAAAAACTAAGATCAGACTCTATTGTCTGTGTGTATTTGGGGGTTGAGTATTTGCAAATTCCTATTCAGAATGAGATCAGGATTGGCTTCTTCCTGGGGGATGCATTTCTCTAAGAGGGTGAGTGGGTTTCAAAGGACAGATTTTTCTTCTTGAGTTTATTTAGCTTCTTAATTTATTTTGCCTTAAGTGGACATTACTTATTTCCAGGTGAGCAGAGCCAAAAAAGAATGTTATTAAACAGGAGAGTTGGTTTATTGTTGTTTTTCTCGGCAAAAATGATACTTACTGGAACATTTGGCTAGGACTGGCATTCTGGGTTAGAATACATTCTGCCCCCTGGCACACAAGTGTTTTTAGGAATTTTAAGGGGTTGGTTTTCTGATACTGGTAATATGTATCATTGGTTTTTACCAAATAAATCTATATACTCAGATTTTCTTTTTGTTCAGTTTATTTTATATTTTTTAAAGGCATTTTTTAAGGTGTCTCTATGGGGCTGGATGACTAGAGCTGTCTTTAGTTCCTAGTTTTGTAGATATTGCTGTTATCGAGAATCTTGCCTTTACTGGCTTCTTTATTTCTCTCAACAAGCAGGTCTGGAGTTAGAGGTCACGCATTCTGCCTGGATGAAATAGATTTGGGCACAGGCGCCCAAACAGATGCTGCTGGGTATGCTATGTGGGAAAAAAGTCTTTAAGATAGTCTTTCTTGAAAAGAGTCTCCAATATGTTACAGTCCCTGGATATAGTTTCAGAGGATATGGAGTGTACACGTTTCTGTGTGGACAGATATTTTCATTTATTTAGGGTATGAACCTAGGTGTAGACTCTCTGGTCATATGGTAACTATGATTCCTTGTATGAAGAATTCCCAAACTGAATTTCAAAGTGGCTGCACCATTTTACATTACCACCAGCAATGCATGAGGGTTCCAATATTTTCACATTCTCCCCAATACTTGATATTATCTTTTTAATGATAGCCATCCCACTGGGTGTGAAATGGTATTTCATTGTGGTTTTGATTTGCATTTCCCTGATGGCTAATGATAGTAAGCATCTCTTCACGTGCCTTTCGCTCTATATATCTTTATTGGAGAAGTGTCTGTTCAGATCCTCTGCCCTTTTTTAAAATTGAGTTCTTTTTGTTATTGAGTTATAATAGTTCTTCATGTATATTCTTGATACCAGTCTCTTAGCACATTTAATTTGTAAAGATTTTCTCCTGTTCTGTGAATTGTCTTTTTATTTTCTTGATGCTGTTCTGGGAAACACAAACATTTTTAATTTTTTTGATGACCAGTTATATGCAGGGTCTGGCAGAAGTAACACCTGCTTGAGTGTGGTTGGTAGGGTAATAATATGGGTGTAATAATTTATATTTTTAATTTGAACATTTCACCTAAAATGTCATATGTCATGCTTGAGTGTGACGTTGTGTTACCAAATTACATGCTTATGATTTTGTAATAAAATGTTTTGTAATTAAAAAGGGGCGTTATTTGTGCTGGGCCCAGTACATATTTTTATTTGCGTCATGTCCAAGAAACCCCTGCTTAAACCAAGGTCATGGTAACTTACTCTTCTTCTGAGAGTTTAAGGTTTAGCTCTTACATTTGAGTCTAAGATGCATTCTGAGTGCGTTTTTGAGGACGGTGTGAGGTTGGGGTCCACTGTTGTTCTTTTGCTCATGGACGTCAGTTGTCCCAGCGCCGTTTGTTGAGACTGTTCTTCCCCCACTGAAGGACCTTCGTGCTGTTCTGTCCCTGTTAATGGGCACTTCCCAGGCCCCTTGCCGTCCATGCTGTTCCCCAGACTCAGGTTTGGTGGTGAGGCCTGAACAGTAGGAAATTAGAGCATTTTCCTAAAAAGACTGTTTAGACCAGAGGGGCCCAAAATACTGCTCACTGCTGAGTTTAAATTAGGGTCACTGCCATCTCAGGTGGGTGAGAGATTCTGAGGAAAATTCGACTGGGTTTAGGATAAAGAGTGCCATCTTCCCAGAATATCTGAAGGTAGCATAAGCACATTTTTTTAAACCCTATTCTGCATGCAGTCTTATTGAGGTCACTTGGTCACTTGGAGAAATTTAGTGATGGACATAATTTCTTCATTGTAAACTGGGTGTTCACACATGAGCAACCATAGCAACTTGGACAAGAGGAAAAAACGGAAATGAGCTTGAGCCATAGAAAGCAGGAGTTCCTATAATGGCTTTATCATTGAAAAGCCATGTGACCTCAGTACAGCGCTTCAACCTCACTCTCAGTTTTCTCTGGGAGGGCATCGGCTTGACAACCTGGTGGTCCTCTAACCTTAAAGCTCTTTGGTGCTGGTGTATGTGAAGGTGTTGTCAACATGTTCAGGCTTGACTGTTTAGAAACCATGTTGCAAAAACCAGCTTGGTAGTGCCGGGAAGTAAGGAGGAAACCCTCAAAAGAAACACACACACGCACATACACACACTGATGCACGTATGGCAGACTGACGCAGGAGCCAGCAGAAAGGGCTTCCCAGGGGCTAAATCGGGAACAATAAAAGTAGCATTGGACTATAATCCAAAATATAAAATAAATATCCATGGATGCAACAAATTATTGAAGAAAGAAAAAGAAAGAAAGAAAGAAAGAAAGATTCTTCTTACAGAAAAATTTCAAACAATTTGTGTAGGTGCTTTGCTTTCAAGGAGGTAAAGCTTAACTCCTCACTCCTTTAGTGTGGGCTGCACATAGTGACTTAATTCTACAGTATATAGTTTGGAAAGAGGGAATAAAGAGTAACTTTTTCCTTTTTTGTCAGTAGAGAAACCTGAGAAACACTACCTCAGCCAGGTTACCAAGGTCAATATCAACAGTGGTTAATCACATTGATAGCATATATCCTTGATAGAATGTGGTGAGAATTACACTTCACCTCTAGGCTTCCTTCCCAACACCAAGGACCCCAGTCTATTTGTGAGAAAAACATCAGATAAGTCCCAGTTGAGGGGAATTCTATACAATACTTGACCAATATTCTTCAAGCTATCAAGGTCATCAAACCAAGGAAAGTCTGAGGAACTGTCACCGCCAAGAGGAGACTGAGTAGACAAGGTGACCCCTCAAAACCAGATTATCTTCTGGAAGGTGGGCCCCTTGTAGTACAGGCTTCCTCTGCTAGGTGTGTTCTAGGAGCTGTCTGTATCAGTGTACCAGCTGGTGTTGTTGTGAGAGGCTGCATTTGGCTTCAGTGAATTTTTTTTCAAGACTCAACGCATTTGCCCATTTCATGATGGGTGACTTATGAATGCACCTGTCCACACCACACTGACTATTCACTACTTTTCGACCAAAAATGGCATGATTCCCATTCCTCACCCTCCTTATTCACCCAATCTCACCCCAAGCCACTTTTTTTTTGTTGCCAAAGTCTTCAAAAGAAACTGTTTTGCTGATGTGGAAGAGGTGAAACAAAAAACAGCAGAAGCACTAAAAGGCATCAAAACCAACAAGTTTAAAAACTGTTGTGAGCAGTGGAAAAAACATCGTAGTAGGTGTATTGCATCCAATGGAGAGTAGTTGGAAGGTGACTGAAGTTTAAACATGTACAAATAAATACATATGTTTTTATAAATAAATTCCTTTTTTTTTATTTGCCCCACTCATATAGTATTGTATCTTAGATGGGATCCTGGAACAGAAAAGGGACGTTAGGTAAAAACTAAGGAAAGCTAAATGAAGTATGGGCTTTTACCAATAGTAATGTATTAGTATTGATTCATTAATTATGTCAAATGTACCGCACTAAAGTAAGATGAAATAACAGAGGAAATTGAGTGTGGAGTATATGGGGATTTTGTATTAGTTTAGTAATTTTTCCATAATCTAGAACTGTTCCAAAAACATATTTTATTTAAAAAAATTTAAAAACCTTGTGTGGTAAAACTTTCTAACACCCAATTTAGCGCTTCTTCTGCCTAGCCATCCCTGAGCAACCCACTGCAATGGCCCTACATCTCCACTGCACACCGCCTGCACCTGTTTCATCACTTGCACGCAGCACTACAGCTAATTTACTCTCTAGTCTGCCCTACGGCACCCTGAGCTCCTCGCTCATCTTTATGCACAGCCTCTGGCACATACTCACATGTTTGTGGGCTGACATAATAAAGGAATGAGCACAAAAACAAATATTTCATGAATCTACTGCACGTATGACCTTTTGCTATCTTGGTTCCTGTACTCAGAGGTGAGTAATGGGATAATGATGCCGTGATGCAGTAAGAGAAAGAAATGCCTGCTCTGTCTGCCTTAGAGGCCGGCATAAGGTTCTCAATGAGACGATGGCAGTAAAAGTGCTCTCACAGTGTGTTTATCCCAAGTGGGATTCAAATGGTACTGGTCGGATCAAGTCCCCCAGCCCCCACCTCAGTGTTTTCTAGTTAGAGACTTTATTTCTTTACTGAAGACTGTTACTCTTTGAAATCCTCGTGTGTGCTGACTAATCTGGAGGAGCCCACTTTATCCTCTGAAGACACTGATATCTCAGTCTTTGATGAAGGCAGCATCTGGGAGGCCTGGCAGTGAAACAGGCAGCTCTTAATGGAGAGGTTAGAGGATTTGACCCTCTCAGTAGCCCCAGAAAATGAGGCTCAAAAGAGGAGGTGGGCCTAACTTGTCCTACACATTTCAGAATTCCGGTATAAGCCTACCTGATAGCACGGTGCAGAGACCAAGGGCTCTCAGGCTCTCATTTGAAAGGGAAATTTCTGTGAGCAATAGATTTGCAGCTTCATTTATACCCTGACATTTTTATAGGGTGAATCTGGACTACTCACAAAAGCATCTACAATAAAGTCGGAATATAACACATATTTGTAAAGATCATGGAAAATAGAAGTCCCAGTAGTCAACACTGGGAACAGTGGGGACCACATAGAGCTCACCCATGTCATGCAAAGATCCTGCAGGCGCATTAGGAACGTGGCCCTGAGGCTTCTGGCAGTCAAAGGGAAAAAGGAAACGTGATCAACCTCATGCTTTTTCCTGTCTGTGAGGAAACTAAGAAAGCTTCTCTTCACATGTAATTTTAAAAATGACATGTGAGATGATGTGAAATCACTAGAAAATGATTTCAAATTTCTTACCTAGCCTAGGGGGATGGGGACTCTGTGAGCCGAGAGAGGAGGTTGATGTTGAGACCCAGACCTCCCACCGTCACGTGTCCATGCTGCAGGCTGGCCTCTCACTGAGAGGGACAAGTCATTGCCTGGAGCCTTGACCAGCCTCTTGGCCGTGGCCATTTTAGTTCCAAATTTTACTCCTTTATTGAGAATTGTGGGCATATAGCTGTCCTTTAGCCTTGGTGGGAAAAGGGGACTAGCTGGGCAGCCATGTAAGGGTACATGAGTATTTATAATTCTGAGACCTACTTTGATGGCAGGGAAAAACAAGGGGAGGAAAGCAAGGGTATGAGACCAGCACTAATGGTTTTAATGATGAGTTCACGATTTCAGATTTACCGTGAAGTCAATGATGGTAGAGTCCAGTCCCATTGGTCCCTTTGTTCTTTTTTCAAACATATTAAAAGTTCAAGTAAGAGCTGAAGCAAGAGATGATTCTTAGAAGTCAACAAAAATTCACTTAGAATCATTCAAACCATGTCGTCTCGATCCCCAAGAAGCCTAGGCCTCTCTCCTAAACACGTGTGGCTGAGGGATAAAACCACATGCCACTGCTCTACTCATAGTACTCAGAAGCATCATAAGCAGTGATCTCTCAGAGAGAGATGCAAGAACATTCACTGTGGACATCAGCCTGAATATCCCTAAAAATATATATATATCTACCACCCTGGCTGGTGGTTCAGCTGTCGGAGCACCATCCTGTACACCAGCAGGTTGCGGGTTCCTGGGGCGTGTACGGGAGGCAACCGAGCAATGTTTCTCTTACATCGATGTTTCTCTCTCTTCCCCCCTTCTTCTTTCTCTAAAATAATTAAACATATCCTCAGGTGAGGATTAAAATCAGTCAACCTCGTAAGGCAAGGAAATGTAGGCTCCATCGACCATCATTTTTATATCCTTTGCTCTTGCCATTTAAAAGTTTTACATTTGTAGTCTTATTTAGTGACTTAGTGTTTTAAAGGCATAGCCGTCACACGAACATTTGTAACTGGATAGTGTATGAGTGAGAAGGAGGGGTTGAGAAGGATCTGTGTTCTGAAATAGAGGCCAAAAATCTTTATTTATGATGGAAATACAAACGATTCTCTTTCTTCATCCTTAGGTCCCTGCTGTGGTTCTGTTGAAATTCAGAGTGTGCAAGAGCCCTCTTCTGCCCCCACCCTTCTCTTGGTCTTTTTCCCACCCTGCACCTGGATTTAGCATCTAACACCCTTCCCTTGTGAGTGGCTTATAATAAATTACTCATATATGATTAGGCCTTTAAAAATAGAAATAGAAAATTAAAAAGCATTAAGAGGGATGAATTTTGTTTTGGGGATGGACCCAATCCCATGAACTTTCTGTTCTTTCTGTTAACTAGCTAGTTAAATGGTCCTGATTCTTCATTTTAGACTAATTGCAAGGTGGTGAAAATTATATTTGCCATCCCAGAACAACTGGATTATATCTTCCTCTGTTCCTTCCTGAACCCCAGCCACTTGTGATGGTGCACGGCGTTCAGCTGGCATCCCGTCCAGCCGATCTTGGCCAAGGGTGTTCCCTGGAAACTCGAGCGTCTAGGCATGAGCTCAGACACTGGCACATTTGCTCTCCTCTAAATAGCCCCATATGCTTCTTGTAAAAAACTGACTGTAAAGCCAGAAAGTAGCTCCTCTTCTCCTCTGGATGCAATAGCTCTCTCTTTGCTTTTCTCCTAGGGATTTATTGCCTGTTGTTTATGTCACAGGAGCTGTAGAGATGCTTGTCATCACTACAAAACTCTTTGAAGGCAGGGTCTTATTTTTTTCATTACATCCTTCTGGGGGCTTCGTAGGTTAGAGGATCAGTTCATGTAACTTGGTCATACTCTGTGAGTCCTTAAACCATGAACCTTTCCTATGGTTTTTACAGGAAATTTTCCCTGCAAAGTCACTGAAATAGCTTGCACATGTAACCCAGAAACTGGCTGTCCGCAACTCATTCTCGTTGTATCATCAGTACCCTCCTTGCTTTCTCAGCTCATTAGCCACCAGGTCTACCTAGTGTTGGTCTCATTACCAGCTTCCTCGTGGATTGTAAGACGCAGGGAGGGTGAAACCTGCAGGTTCTCATACCTTGAGAATACTTTGACCTGTCTTGATAGAAGGCCTCCCTTCCATGTCAAGAATTCCTCCTATCTATTGCCTGTTGGTGTCTTTAAAATCAAACTTACTGTAAAACCTGTGATGACTCTCAGAAATAGCCTCCTTTGCCCTTCTGACCTAGGAACACCACTAAAGAGAGAAAGAAGGGCTGATGATAAATATCAGCCTTAGGGACTGTCTGTCTGCCTGCCTGGGAGAATGCAGAGTTGTGGGCACCCTACTATTTTTGGGTTCTATATAATAAAGCATCGATGGACAATGTGGGGAGGTGCTCACAAACACAGAAAGTACAGGTCCACATTGTCTTCATATGATTTGGATGATAACCAGCATTATTTCCCTAATATGGATTGGCTTTTTAAAAAATCCTCACCCAAGGGTATGTTTATTGATTTTATAGAGAGAGAGGAAGGAAGAGGGGGAGAGAGAGAAAGAGAGGTCGGTTGCCTCCCATACATGCCCCCACCAGGGATCAAACCGGCACCCCTTTGCCTGGTGCATGGGACAGCGCTCCAACCAACCGAGCCACCTGGTCAGGGCAGGACGGACTTTAATACAGCATGTGTCGCAGTGCCATTTGAAGTTAAAGCCATGTGAAGGGTGAGGGAGTTAGGAAGGCATCTATTTTCATATAAAAGCATAACTTGGGAAGCATATAAAGTGACTAATTGACAAGAAAAATGAAAGCATGTTTCTGAAGGGCCAAGAATGTCTTAGCAATCCAGATAAATGTTGCTTGTAAAAGCAAAACTGATAACCAGGAATGACTTTGGAATGGAGCCTCAAGAACTCTGGGGAATGGAGATAAGATAAATGAGTGAAAGACAAGAGGGGGGAGTGTGTTTTCAGGGAAAACATTCACAGAGTTGTTCTGCAGTGCAACTGGATGTGCTCACAAAGGCAACTGATACATTCAAAAATGAAAATAAAACCCAAACTGCCTTATTTCCTTCTTTGTTGGAAACCAAAATTGACTATTTCCAAGACAGTCATTCTAATTATCAACAGAATTGTCTGCTGAACAAAATGAGCGCTGTATACAACCTGGTATTTGGGTGGAGGGCAGCTTTCCACTCCTTACCAAGCCTGCTTTTTTTTTTAATCCTCACCTTGAGGACATTGTTTTTTTCATTGCTTTAGAGAGATAAACGTCAATGTGAGAAGGAGACACTGATTGGTTCCCTCCCATTCGCTCCCAGACCAGGGATTATATGTGCCTGGAGTGGGGATAGAACCCGAAACCTAGGTATGTGCCCTGTCCAGAAACCAAACCCTCAACCTTTCGGTTATGGGATGACGCTCCAGCCAACTGAGCCACACCAGCCAGGGCCCAAATCTGCTTTGCAAGGGAATTATTAAGGCCCTCGAGAAAGAGTTTGGTGGCTTGTGCTTGGGTCAGAGAGACCCAAGTTGAATCCTGGCCATTTGATTTGGAGCACGTCAGTTAACCAGTCTGAGTCCCAGTTTCCCCTTGAGTAAATGAGTGTAGCAACAGAGCCACAGACCCATGGTGAGGGCGAAACGAGGCTGCGTGCAGCACAGTCTCCGGCACACCGTAGCTGCGCCAGAGGGATGCTCTTAGGCCGGGGAGGAGAGAAGAGTGAGGGCTGGGCCTGAAGAGACTCTGCAGGGGAGTGGGCTGCACTTTTCGAGTTGCATATCAGTAATCAGAACAGAGCAGCAGATACCCCTGGCCCCACGTCCTCCTGAGTTGGGTGGCGTGAGGGTAGCAATGGAAATAGCTCAGGGAGTGATAGTCCCAGTGACTACAGCGCCCTGTGGGTGCCCCGTGCATCTGGTGACTTCTAAGAAAGGGCATGGTCATTCAACAGGAAAGTCTTAGGCGAGAGGGCCTCTTTGTTTGCTCCTGCGTGTGTGCACCTTGTCTGCCCCGGCAGGCGGAACTGGCTGTTTGTCTTGTGGGACAAAGAACAGGCCTGGTTAGGTTGGGGTGAAGTGGGGTGGGAAGGGGCAGGGGTGGTTCCTGCCAGGATTTTTCTAGGTTGAAACAAACTCTAGGAGCAGTGCCTGGCCTGTGTCTCCTTGTTGCAGATGGGGGATAAAATAAAGACACACGCACGCTTAAACTTTGATCTAGCGAAGTCAAAGCCCACAGAAAAGGGTCCTGAGTGACCTGACCCTTTTTACCTTGGCTTCTTGCTCGGCATCAATGTGAGTACTACTGGGGCTCGCTGCTAAGCAGAGTGGGATTCAAGAGGGGCCTCTAGTTTCCAGAAATGGGGCCAGTTCCACAGGGGTGGAGGGGTTAGGGTGGGCCAGGCACAGGGGCAGACCCTGAAGAGTCTGCAAATAGTGGCTTCAGTGTTGAGGCCATGGCGAATGGAGTGTGTGTGCTGTGCAGCAAAGATGTGGGCTGGCACACGTGCACACAGGGACGAGGTGCTCGGGTCCCTGTGCACATAGATGGAGGTGTTCACTTCTCACATTACTGGACATGTCTGTGCTCCCCGTGCCCTTGACTGGATGCTAGAGAGAGGAGCGGAAAAACATTCTCTCTTCCCCTGAGGACTGCAGATAGGGTTGGTCTAGATGTAAACAGAATCAACCAGAAGGCAACCAGCCCTTTCAAGCTTTCAGACCCTGACATGCGCTTTTTTCTTATCTGCACTGCCTTTCCCTTCCCATCCGTTCTTGGCTAAGCTTTACCCATCACCTCCCCCAGGTCGAGTTAAGGCTCCACTTAGCTCCTCTCCGTTACGGAGTATGTTGTAGTATGCTTTCTTTGTTCATACTTCAGATTGATTGGTTCAACAAATTTTGAGTATTTTCTTTGGGCCAGGTACTGTATTAAACCTAGTGAGCAAGAAAGACACGTGCTTCCTGTCCTCAGAAAGCTTGCAGTCTAGCTGGGAAGCACATAGGGGCAGATCATATACAAGTAAACACTAATTGCAGCTGCAACAAGGCCCATGGAAGAGCAGGGCTAGACTTGACCCAGTCTGGGGTTTTGGGGGCCGTTTCCTTGAGGAGGCGATGATTGGGCTGAGCAGAATCTGAAGGTGTAGAGAGTCAGAGGAAGAGTTTCCCAGGCAGATGTGCAAAGGCCCTGGGGTGGGAGGGAACATGGTACGGGAAGGAACTTAAAAACAAAAGGCCAGAGGAAGGATGGGGGGAGTGACAGGAGGAGCGTGATATGTGATCCGGCTGGTGAGGTGGGCAGACTGCATGAGCCCTGTGAACTAAGTTAAGGAGGTGTGTTGTTTGTTTTGCCTTTGTCCGTAAGAACGCAGGAAAACCATTGAAACATTTAAGCAGGGGGTGACGTGATCTGATCTGAGATTCAGAGCACTCTGTCCTGCCCCAGCGTGTGGGGAGCGGATTGGAAAAAGCAGCAGAGGGCATGTGGGCAGACCTGCAGGAGGCTCTCGCTGTTGTCCTGGAAGGAAATGGTGGCAGCTTGGGCTGGTGTGGTGTCAGAGGAGATGGAGAAAGGAGGGTAGACTGAGACAAACTTAGGAACTCTTGGGATAAATTGAAATGGCTTTTCTTATCACAGAACTTCTCAGAGCCTTTAATATGTGGGTTCTGAGTCTCCAAGAAAGGACTCAACTAAGAATTTCTCAGAAATATATAACCACAAAACTTTTTCCCCCAGAGAATCCCCCACAGTACCTTTCTGTTATAGAATACTTTGGGGGAACTGCGGGACTACATGATTCCTTCTGGGGGGTGCCTTCCACAGAGAGTTCTGGGTACTGTACAAGGGCCTGTACCTGGGAGTGACCCAGACCCGCAGCATAGAGAGGAATTTGTTTGACTGAGCCTGGAGACTCGGGCGACGTCAGATTGACTAGGCAGATGGAAGTCAGTTTGGAGAGGTTTCGGAGGCCAGGCTGTGAGGCATTTGGATTCAGTTTGTTCTATGTCGGAGCCATTCTGGCCTCTGAGCAGAGCGGTCTTCTGGTGAAAGTGCCTTTTTGGCAAGATCATTCTGGAAGATAGATTGTAAATGAGTTGGGTGGTGAGGTGTGTATCAGCATCTAGTATCCCGGTTTTCTGGAAGTGAATGGATGAAAACCCGGGCTTGGGTGGGGGAGTCGGAATGGAAAAATGCATCTTTTGGGTTGAGAAGGAAATGTAAGATATTTTCCTGCACACCCTTTCCCCTTGGCGGGTGGCCGCCATCGGCAGCAGAAGACCGACAGCTGCTTCTGTGTCTTTCTGGGGGCAGGTGAGGGCTCCCAGCAGTGCCGGGAGAGAAGACGTGTGTTCAGAATGGCGTTGTCCTCGTCAGGGAGCAGGAGTGGTGTGACTTAGGTTCGTAGACAGTGCTAACGAGGGAGTGATATTTAAGTCCATCAAGTTCCTGCCACGGCTGAAATTCCACTGTGTGCCTTCGAACAAGTCATTTTGCCTCTCCAGGCCCTGGTTCCTCGTCTGGAAAACAAGTGGGTAGAACAGATGTCAGGCTCCACCTCAACTGAAAATTCCGGCCCTATCTCAGGGAACTAAAAACTCATGAATTAGGGCAGTCATTCATCCGGTTCAGCAAAACCCTGTGCCTCTCCGGGAACCATAATTTTGTGAAAATTTGGATTGGGAATGGGACCTTTGTAAAAAACAGCACCCTAATGAGGGACTCTGCTAATTGGGGAACTCAATTTAGGAAAGGAAGGTGCTAAAATTTATTTTTATGTGGGGTGTCTGGAAGTTGAAAGAATTTTCTCATAGAGACATTGTTATACATTGGGGCTAGGTTCTCAGGTTAGCTAACGAAAGTTGATCTAGCACATGACAAAGCAGAAATAATGTGTGTTGCCTGTAAAAAAACAATATAAGCATAAATGTACAATGTGGCAGTGTGCATGTTGGTGACTATCATCAGATACGTTAATATATACTTAGACACTTGATAACACACAGAGAGCCCTGGCCAGGTGGCTCAGCTGGTTGGAGTGTTGTCCCGTACACCCACAGTGGTTGAGGGTTTGACCCTCTCTGTCAGGGCGCATACTCCGGTTGCCGATTCGATCCCTGGTCGGGGTGCATACAGGAGGCAACTGATCCATGTTTCTCTCTCACATCGATGCTTCTCTCTCTCTCTCTCTCTCTGTCTGTCTGTCTCTCTCTCTCTCTCTAAAATCTATGATAATAAAAAAAATACATAGAGAGCAAACTGATTCACTAAACTGAATTGTGAGTGCCTAAGTGCCAGGCGCGGGGCTGGGCCCATGGTGAGGTGCAGGCCCTGCCTGTGAAGAGCTCAGTCCGGTTCTCTGCCTGTCAGGTTATCAGGTCAGGCCTCCCGGGGCTGCATCCAGGCTCCTCTGACTGCCAGCCTTGAGACCTGAAGCAAGCGACTTACCCTCTCAGGGCCTCCATTTCCTCACTTACAAGAAAAGGATACACCAGTTGCTCCCTGAGGGAGTAACTTAAGAGTTAACTGAGATGCCCTTGGAAGGAAGTCAGCACCGTGTGGGGATCAAGCTCTCTGTAGCTGTTGTTATGCCTGCCTGGCTTAGAGACTTGTCCTTGGGATGTGACCAGCAGCTCACCTGGGGTCAGTAGTGAATGGGGCCCCTGGTCCAGTTCCCCAGGTGTAGCCCCGGAATGAGATGGGTGAGGTTGGAGCTCATTGGCCATAGAGGGAGAGAAGTGTGGGAGAGAAAGCAGGCTAAGGGAAGAAAATGTTGTCTCCTTCCCCCCAGAAGAGTTAAGGAATAACTTACCAGCAAAGAGAATGGCTTTGGGGTGATGGGCTGAGATCCCAAGAGCTATCTGAGAAATGCATGCCAGTCAGAGGGGTGTCAGAGGTACCAGATGGGAAGGGAGAGGAAAGGTCCTGGCAGCTGAAGGAGGGAGAAGAGCAAGAGGAGCCAGAGGAGCCCCCCAGCAGTGATGCCCAGCCTGTCACCATCGGCCCCCGCAGTGTTGCTCACAAAGGGGGAGGTTCTGGGAAGGGTCTAGGCAGGGTTCACCAACCTTTCAGTGTCTCTGGGCCACACTGGAAGAAGAAGAGTTGTCTTGGGCCACACATTAAATACATAAACACTAACAAAAACTGATGAGCAAAAAAAAAGGTTTTAAGTAAATTTATGATTTTGTGTTGGGCCACATTCCTAGCCATCCTGAGCCATAGGTGGCCCTCGGGCCGCAGGTTGGTCACCCCTGAATGCATGTCTGTGTGTCTCAAGGTGGCCGAAGCTTCTTTGGCTTGTGGACTTGTTCAAGCACCAAGTTTTGTCTTTGGTGTCCGTGCAGACACGTATCTATCAGGGATCTATTTCATTTACCGGGAGACTTTGGGGAGCCTGGGTGGCAGGTAATCAGGAAGACAGCAGGAAATATTGTTTTGTTTCAGGGCCCCACACTGTGAGGGAGTTCTTGGGACTAGTCCTGGTGGGTGAGGAAGGACCTTTGAACGTTTAGCCTAAAGAAGAAAAGACCGAATATGATGGTGTGAGGGAGGTCTCCAGGCCTCAGGTGTTAAAGAGGCAGCACCGCACTGTGCTTGCCTGGTTGGTCCCAGTGAGGTTGCAGGAATGCAGATAACAGCTCAGCATAAAGGAGACATTTCCAGGCCTGAGAGCTGTCAGCAAACGGAAAGGCGTGTTTGGAGCTGTAGTGCGTTTCCAGATCCTGGGGGCTGAGGCTGGATGGCTGCTTATCTGCCAAAGATATGGTGGGGGGCGGGGATGGAAGGATACTGGAAGTTCAGATTCAGGTTTAAACCAGAGAAATTTAACCCGAGAAATTTGGTATCCTGAGCAGCACTGGCATTCTACCACTTTATGAGGGAATGAGATATGAGTGAATGAGTGAGTGAGTGGCTGTCCAGGTATGTTTGAGCATATCTGGAGAAATGGAAACTTTTGGTGGGACTGAGAGAGGAGGTAGCATTCATCTGCTATCTGGGTACCAGATTCTTAATCACAGGGATGGACGTGATCTTAGAGGCCTTTGGACCATTGTGCACCTGATTCTCTCCTTAGGCCACAATTATTTACATTTCAGTTGTGAACATGCTTAACTCTTGTGGCCTTCAAACTCCTCAAGAATGGCAATATGTCTTGTTCAGTTTGTGTAATTATTGAGTATAGACAATCGACATTGTGCAAGTTCTTACTTGTATTTCTGTTTCCCCTGACATTTGATGGCTGTGGAAATGTGGCTCAGAGAGGCTGTGACTTGTCTCAGGACAAACAGCTAGTGAGGGGCTGCCCTGGGACAGGGGCGCCCACTCTCTCCTGCCTCCAGCTTCCCTCCCAATAGGCCACACTGGACATTTTTGAGCAGCTGGGATGTTTCTGTACCACTGATAACCTTTTACTGAGCTACCATCTAAGGACACACAATTCAGGATGCCCTTGGTGTTTGGCCGGGGTCTGGAGGCAAATAGCGGGTTTTCCTAGATGTGAGGTTTATGACTCCCCAGATCCTCACTGAAATGCTGTAACTGTCAGAGCTGGGCCTGGGCAGGGCCGCCAGGCTTTCGGAACCCTCAGCAGCAGGTCAGTAGGGGCTTTCATGAGGGACCTCCCTGACTCCTCCCTGAGTAGGTGGCAGAGCTGGCCCCAGGGATGGGCCAGATCTCTGTAAATAATAATCAAGGGGGCTTCTCAAACTCAAGGGTGGCCTGGGCTAGTATGGCTCTCTCAGGGGTCAGGTTGGTGTGTGGGGTCCCCCGAGGTCAGAAACCCTGACAGAGGCAGTGCTGTGGTCCAGTATGCAGGGTGGGGTGTAGGCCTCCTGTCAGCTGAGGCCTGCAGGGCCGTCTGGAGCCCGGGACAGAGGACTGGGCCCTCCATGTGCATTGGCCGCTAGTGTTACAGGTCTGCTCGGGGCAGACTGGACAAAGGGCTTAGAGTAGAGGGGATGGTGAGGAGTCCTCGAGTACCGGACAGCTGTCTCATGTGCCTGGCCCGATGCTTGTGCTCTGAGCCCTTGCGACCTCGCTGGGAGGAGGCTGAGCACTACCCCCCTGCTGTGCAGCCAGGACGCAGAGGCTCCTGTTCCACAGCTGGCGAGCGACCAAAGCAGAGCAGAGGTCATGCTGAGGGATGCTGTAATCACTGCCATTTCCTTAGTGCACCTGGCCACGCGCTACATACACGTTACCTTTAATCCCCACAACGCCCCCGAAATCGCCATTTCAGGACATTGCGGCTCAGTAAAGGGTCATTGAGTGGCTCAGAGTCACGTGGCTAGTAGGTGGCAGAGTCAATATTTTAACCCAAGTCTGTGTGACTCTGGAAGCCATACTCTTTCCTTGTCATGACCCTACTGGCTCTTTGGGCTGCAGCTTGTGATGCCCTCAATGCTCTAAGTGGGCTGGGCTGAACCTGCAAGTAGGTCTTTTCACGACGCAGTGGGCCAGGTCTCACTGCAATGACAAGCAGCCCAGCTCTCAGTGGCTTAAGAAGGAAAGCTTCTTTGACGTTCATGTGACGTTTCTCCCGTGGGTCATGGTGGTGTGTGGGTGGAAGTTGTTTTGCCCATCAGAGTCGCCGGGGGACCCTGTGGTCCCTGATTGCTGCAGCAGGGCAAGGGGCATGCGGTGAATCACTGCTGGCTCTTAGAGCTCGGACCTGCATATGACACCTGTCACTTGCACTCAGATTTCACTGGCCAAAGCCAGTCATGCAGCCACACACGACTTCAGGGGGCAGGCAAGTAGGATCATACATGTGCCTGGAGGGGACAAGGATCAAAAGGTCTGGTGAGCAGCAATAGTGACTGCCATGTGACTTTTGGGGACCTCTATGGCAGGTGCCCAAATGGCTTTCTAAAAAACTGATGGGCCCTGCTGGGGCAGGTCTTTGATTAGACTGGTATTTACTCCCCCCAACCCCATCTCTCCCAGAAATTCTGAGGGGGGTGGCATTTCCCTCATTCAGAAACAGAGGCACTGAGTGAGAGCGCCACCAGCAGCCATGGCCGGGAAACAGTTGGTCCAAAAAGTCACCCCACCTCCTTCAAGCCTCTGTCTAGGAGGAAATCTATGATTTATGTTCTGTGGCTTCTGGGTGGTACACGCTAATTCCTTCCTGGACACTGTTTGCTTAGTGACTAGTGTTTTGACATTTGGCACTATTGTCTTTCGTTTTTCTTGATCCATGCAGTGAATGGATCCTTAACACCACGCCTTTTTTAGGGCAACCAAATCACGATTCAGAGCAATTGTTACTTGGATAAAACCTCAGAGGGTGCCGGTGACTGTACCTGGATTAGGACATTTCTATTGCTGTTCCTGCTTCCTGTGCTCAGCAGTTAGAGCTGGCTGCTGACCCCAGCAGGCTGGCCTGCAAGCAGGAAGCTGGACACCGTGGTCTTTGCCGGAACCTGGTCTGCTCAACTCTGTCTGAAGGAACAGCCAACGTCTTTGAAAGAGGAAATAAATAAAGGTCACTCTTACATGTCTTAACTCTGAAGGCTGTGGGAACCAGCTTCAGAGTGGGTGAGAGTATTTGCCCAGCCTCCTGCTCCCAACCACGTGATGTTCAGTCCACTTTTTTCCCTCCAGTTCTTGTGGCCATGGAGGTAGGAAGACAAAGGAAAGAGTGATGATTTTCTGCATGGAAATTTGTTCTGGTTTGGAGGTATGAAGGGGCATGGGAATGAGAGTGACCAATTGCTTTAAAATAATAATATGGGCAAAGCCTAATTGAAAGTTTTTGAGCTAAGTACTGTCATTAAAATTTTTTTAATGGCATGAATTCTATAGCTTAGGGCTGATTTCCCACCCCCCATCATTTATGGAAATATGGGAGAAACAAAATGGGGAAAGTTGAAGGATCTGCTTTCATAAATAACAAGGTTTCTGGGAAGGGAACAGTGTGGAACTGCGGGCTCCATTAGGACGCGCTGGCTTCCAGACTGAGCCTTCAGTTTATCTTGGAGGGCCCCCCGCACTCCCCAGTAGGCAGGGCTCTGGAGAACCTGCCTGTGTATATTCTGTCTTCAGAAACCCTGCTCAACCCGTTGGACGTGTGTGTTGGCAGTGGGCTGATTCTAACCGTTTGTAAAGCCATCTGGTCTGTCAGTCACAAAGTCCTGCTTTTTTCCTGCCACCACTCCTGCAGATTTTCCTAGTAAGGTGGAGCCCTCGATACACGGTACTGCCTGGGTGGAGTCCCTTCCGCCAGCCAGCAGCTGCTTGAGGGGCTAACTGCTCCGTGGGGGGATGTTGGATTCTATAAACAGAACTTTTACTTGCTGGTCACAAGATTAGCTTGCACTGCGCCCATTGTGGGGAAGGAAGTGGTATCTTATATAACGTGAGGCTCTTTTTATCTGCTGGAAACTGTGAGGACTTGGGGAAACTGGGGAAAATTTAAAATTTTGTAAGAATTTTTTGAGGAGTGGGGTAAAATAAATAAACAAATAAAGGCAGAAACATAATTAAAAGTGTATAACCCAGGGCTCTGCTTCAGAGACGTTGGTGAAATGCTGTTTTTATGATATAATTGCATATTCATCTTTCCCCCTTTAAATCAGTGTGTGTGGACATAGCTAAAGCCCCCAGATGGCGGTCCCTTCTCTGGTTGACTGTCGGAAATTTTCCCCCAGGACGCGGCCCCTCTCGGAAGAAGCTGGAAGCACGGGGCAGAGAGCACAGGGAGTCGGAGAGCCGCGTGCAAGTCCCAGTTGTGCACTCAGATGTCAGGGTCATATCTGGCCTGGACAGGCAGCTGTCGTGGGTGCGGCCGCTCACCGTGCGACGGACGCGGGGCGGCACACGTGCAGCGTGCTGCATTCGTCTGGCAGAGCGGGGCGGGCACCGAGGCCTAGCGAGAAGCAAGTAGGGCTAGTCTGAGTTGGCTGACTGCAAGGCCTGAACTCTTTTTTCCCTTTTGTTTTTATCGAGGTAACATTTACATAACATAAGATTCACCATTTTCACCATGTTAAAGTGTACAGTTCA
Source organism: Trachops cirrhosus (assembly GCA_028533065.1). Lineage (NCBI taxonomy): Eukaryota > Metazoa > Chordata > Mammalia > Chiroptera > Phyllostomidae > Trachops > Trachops cirrhosus. Next base: position 148,604,809 of record CM052538.1, read on the forward strand.
GTGCTTTAATTCAGTGTTGGGCAACTGTTGGCCCAGGTTTGAAAAATGGCCATCGCCCTCAAATGAGACCACTTCCATTTGGATTGCCCTCTTCCTCCTCCCCTGGCAACTGCTCGCCTTTTTTCTTTCCCTGTGGATCTGCCTGTTGTGGACATTTCATAGCGCTGGAATCACACCATATGTCAAGGCCTGAACTGTTGAGCATGTTGCCTCTTGGGAAAATCACTTGTCCTAGTTAAGTGCAGAGTATTTTTGTCATAGGTATTTTTTATTTCCACCGTGGTTATTTCTGTATGTTTATTGCACAACTTAAATGAGCACCTATATCAAATACCTTCTGTGAGCAAGCGTGAGGCATTTTATTAGCATAACTTTTGTCTTGGACCTGTGTCTGAATTACAGGCCATGCTGGCAGCAAATCTTGCTGGTTTTGAACTATTTAAAGGGAGGTATACCAACTTATCTCATGAGGAGATTGTGAAGGAAATCAATGATATTTTTTACCTATGTAATCACCCAGTTACAGGTATGATTAAAAGGGAGTATCTTTTAGGTGGTTTTATAAGCAGGAAATCACCACTAGGACAATGAAAAAAATCAGAATGTAAACAAAATCTTCATTAAGCATGATACATTTACACTTGGGGAGTGATGGCAAGTTAGGACCACAGGGAAGAGAATGAGTGAAGAACTCTTGGCTCTGCCCTGTGGCAGGAGGCTGCCTGTCTGTACATACGGCCTCAAGCTCTAGGTGCTGTGGCAGGGACACTGGTTAAGCATGCTCTGAGTCTAGCTGACAGCATTTGAAGATGAAATGAAGCATACTGTTTTAGGGGTAAAACTTCTGAGTTTAATCCCATGATTGCCTAGTGCTGCCCAGTTTCTTCAAGTTCATTCTGGGAGCCCAGCTGCAGAACTGGCAGAGGCATTGAAATGAGCTAGACTGACCACTTCAAGTCACAGAGGAGGAAACGGAAGGCAGATGGAGGATGAATGACTGGCCCAAAGTGGCCATGCAGTAAGTCATTAGCAGTGTCTGGCCCAGAATCCACATCGTCTAACACAGGGACATGAATATTAACCTCTGCTCTTCTTGGCTTTGGAAAGCAGCTGTTCCTTGGAAATGCTTGGGGCGTTGGTGATGAGTACCCTCTCCGTCTTTGCCACGTTCACTCCCATCTCTTTCTTTCATGCACTGCTCTCTTGCCAAAAGCAAACAGACACAAACACAAACAAACATAAATAAAAAGAGCTTATCCAACTGTATAATCATTGCAGTCTGAACTGCAAATATGTTAGGAATGGCGTTGGCATTTGGGAAATAAGTGAGGGAATTTTCGGAAACTCTGATGTTTTTAGAATAGGGTTTTTGGAAATGGGGTTTTTCAGTGACTCAATACCCTCCTACTTCACCGAACAGTAGTAGGCAGAGTCAAAAAGGAGGAAGAAAAACCCACCACTGTACATTAGTGTAGTGATTTCATCTTTTTAAGGCTTTTTATATCACTTTTCTTTTTGGATTTTTCTGACCCATTTAGAGCAAGTATTACCTATTACACTTTCTTTAAGGATGTGAATTGAGCTCAGAGGGGTCAAGGGCTTGCAGAGGTCGCAGCATGAGTTGGCTGCACAGCCTGCAGGAGCACCTGACACCCAAACACCAAAGGGCATAAAGGACTCGACAGTTGGGGGTGTGAGCTGGAACTCCTGCAGGGTGGCCCTGAGGTTAGAGCAGCCTCTCCTCAGCCCAGACCTCACTGCCCAAAGTGGGAGCCACACACCGCCTGGGAGCTTGTTAGAAATACAGAGTCCGGGCCCTGCTCCGTTCTTCCTGAGTCAGAATGAGCACTGATTTAACGAGCTCCCCAGGAGAGTCCTATGCTCATTCACATGGCTTAGAGGCCGTGTGCAGTGAAATTCGAAAGTGACTAGGGGAAAGAGATGAAAAGAGCGGCTTATGACCAAAATAGATGTCGTTTCTGTTCCAAAATAGTTCGCTGTTGCTCAGGTGAGGGGGAAGTCGAAGACACAGTCCAGGGGACCTGGTTCTTCACATATTCAGAGTGAGAAAGGGACTCATTATATTTGTGAGCCAGGCCCTCACTGTTGTAAATGAAAGTGGATGGTGAAAAGGGGTCACCTCCCAGCAGATGACCTGACCTCAGGGTGTCCAGCAGCCGAGATCCTGCAGCCTCAACACAGTGGAGTGTGGGGCTGCACTGACGTGGAACCGACAAACCCACATTCCGTCCCTGGACTCCGGGCCTCCACGCCTCAGCTGTTTTCACTCATTCAGCAAAACAGGCAGACGGAAGAGAAACAAAAGCTGGCAGTACCAGAGGCCGTGTTAATTAGTCAGGCCTGTGGTGTCTGCCTGTTGGGTCTGCACTGGGACAAGCCAGGAGGGTCCCTCCTACGAGGTTACTTGTCTACCAGGAGCAAGCCTGTCTGAGGTGTCAGGTCTGTGCTCCTGCAAGGAAAGCTCTCAGTGTCTTTGGATCAGGAAAACACTCAGATGCGGCCACCTGTGGTGCTATTGGGGAGTTTTCTACTTGTCACGGATAAAAGTTTGCCTGTGACCATTTCTAAACGTGGGGGTTAACTCGTGAACGTGTGCCAGCTCGTCAGCAGGTCATTATTAGCAGTGAACGGTGGTCCTTGGCAAAGACAGTGACCTGTGTGGGTGCGATACAATTGAAGATTCCTCCCCAGCCCCCTTTTAAATCAGTAATTGGGGCATATGGTTGAAAGTCAACTGTTTGAGAAGTAGTGGAACTTCAGCAATTCAGCATGTCGAAACATGCAGTCCGTCTGTTTTGGAAGACTTCCTGGTTGCCATCAGTTTACCAGGCCATCCTCGACTGGGAAACAGGGCTAAATTTTCAATGAAGGTGCCAACCAAGAAACCTTACTTGCCCTGGAAATAGGAAAGGGGTCATCTCCTTTGCGTGGTGCAGTTGCCCTGCAGAGACTGGAGATCTGGATGCCGTCTTTTGCGAAGCCTAGGCCTGATATTTAGCTGGTGGAGATGTGCACTCTGCTCACTGAAGCCAAGCTCGAGGCCCTAGCACCCAGTGGGTGAGCTGTGCAAAGGCCCTTCCGGAAACACATGTGCATTTCATTGGCCTGGTAGTCATAACAAGGGCCACTGTAAGAGCTGTCACCTCATTTAACTAGCTATTTCCAATAGTTTACAAGTGAGGCAACTTCAGCCCCCCTTTGCAAATGAGGAAACTAAGGCTCAAGGCCAGGCTGAATGAGAGGCCCCAGAAGGAGGCCCCGCCTGAACTAGAGACTGCTTTTTCTTCCTCCCTGTTAGATATGCATTTTTAGAATTAAAACTGAGAACTCCACTCCTGAGATGACTTATGTCTGTGTTTCTTGGGCTGGAGGCGTGGGCACATGTGCTGGGTGGGCGGTGGGTGGGGAGAGTGCTTGGCACAGCCTCAGGGTAGAAGTGGCACATTTTTCCAGAACACCAATGACATAGTATCATAATATAAAAAGAGACATGGAGTAGAATGACAAGCGTTAGGGTACCGAATGCAAAATGTGCATGCATCTGTGATGGAAAACCCAAGTCTTGAAAGCAGTGCTCCGCAGTCCCTGGGATGTCTCTCATCACCCCACGCTGGACTTCTCTGCCTTCGGGCAGCTTGGGTGGAAACTTTGCAGAGGCACTCACGTAAGTGCACGTCCTGGGCCATCTGGGCCATCTGGGCCATTTCCACTCTCCCGCTGTATGTGGTGAGAAGGAATTCCTTAACTTTGTAAACCAGCGTGGGAGAGTTGGCGCCACGCTGTGTTTGCACAGCTGCTCCCGCACTCCAGTGCTGCTCTCTTTCAGGGCCCAGAGGTATCCGAATGTGCTGGAGAGGGGTTTCTAGAGGCTGGAGGGGGTGAGAACTGGGCGGGGAAGGTGGTTGTCTTCCAAGTGCCTGCAGCCATGGATAATCCGTGTTTTGAAACAAAAAATATATTTAAAAATTGCTATTATCTGTTGAATTTCCATCATTTAAAATTCAAAAGTTATAAGAGGTTGCAATGGAATACTTGCCTCTGCTTCCTTGCATAGCCCCGACCCCTCCCTGACCGCCAGTCAGTCAGCGTTACCAGTTTCTTGTGTAGCCGAGCACATACATGTTTATTCTCCCCTCACCTCCTTTTTATACAGAAACGAGCCATGTGTAATATTCTGCTCCTTGCATTTTTCTCACTTTCTTATTCCTTTTTTTAATTGAGTGGATATAACTTATTTAACAGGTGTGTGATTAATTGGCATGTAGTTTTTTCAACCTTTTGCTATTATAGTGCTGCAGTTAATAACTTGTGTTTATGTCACTTTACACACGTGTAGGATAAGTGTTGGTGGGGACATTGCTGAGTCAAAGAGAATGTACATTATCAGCTTGATTGACACCAAATGGCCCTCTGGGAGCTCAGAGCAGTGTCCAGCCCCTGCTAGCAGTGGGTGGGGCGACCTGTCTCCGTATGCCTCCCACACACAGTGCCGTCCAGCCTGGGGACTTTGACTGTCGGATTGGTGCAGAAGTGATTTCGGTGCGATCTTAGGGGATGGTTTGATCTCGAAAAACAATGGAACGTAGCACACGTGCTACTTTTGCCTTTGTGGTGATGGCCTAGTGTGGTGTTTTCAACTTCTCGGAGTGGCAGAGGAACTGAAATTGATTTTTGTTACCTATTTATCACTGAACAGTAGTTAAAATACTGAAAAGCAAATTGATGTAATCCTTTTAAAAAATAAGTATTGCATAGGTGATACGACCTACTGAATGAATCATTAGAAACTGTGTGCCCTTTGGTTTTATTTATGATGGAATATCCTCGCTAATCTTGTTATGGCATACAGGACTTACGATCACAGAATCACTGAAACGTAGCACCAGCAACTTAAGTGAGGTCAGCAGTATTTGTCCCCTGTGACCTGTCTGAGTAGATCTTTGCCAGCCCTGGTCTTGGTGGAGTTCTGCTGCGTTTGCCACTTTCACCAGATACGAATGTCAGCATTTGGAAAAGGTCATGCATAGATCAAAGTTCCAAGTTGGAGGGCTTTTGGAGATCCTTTTGACCAATTTTCTTTTCTTTTTTTCCTTTTTTTTAAACATCAATGTGTGGTTGCCTTTCATGTGCCCCACACTGGGGACCTGGCCTGCAACCCAGGCATGTGCCCTGACTGGGAATTAAACCAGTGACCCTGTGGTTCACAGGCCAGCACTCGATCCACTGAGCCACACCAGCCAGGGCTCAACCAATTTTCTTTTCACTGGGAAGTCATGGGGAAGAACTTGCATGTGGAACTTGCCTTGAACAAAGGGATATAGTTTTTAGGTTTTTAGATTCCAGGACTGCTGCAGGCGAATCAGGTATGGTTTCAGGCACGGGAAGTGTGTCCTACGGGCTTTATAGACAATAGTGGACTGGGCTGGGTGTGTGTGGCAGGGTCGGGACAAGGAAGGATTATGTCAGTTTGCTTTTTAATATTCTGGTTTGTCAACAGAGGATTAAGTTAATTTATTTGTCAATATAATGTGGTCTGCCACACAACGAAAACACCAAGAGAAACACATTACGAGTAGTCAAAACAGGACTGAGTGTCTCAGCACACACAAGCTCCCCTGGAGCCACGCTCGCTCACCCTGTGAGACAGAAAGCTGGGATTGGAACAGACGCCTGCCAGTCATGGCTGCCTGAGCGATCTGCTTGCCTGGTTAGCCCTCCTGGGACGCATCATGTGCCCCCACAGCTTTGAAACAGAAAATACCAAGTTCAAAACACCAAAACACAGCTCGAACTCCTTTATCTAGCAGGTGGGGGTGCCAGTTAGGCCCTAGTCTGGTTAAACCAGGTCCTTTTGTATCCTTTTTCTTCCTGAGATTTCTGATGAACCAGAAAGCACGGACCACCCGTGTAAGTGCTCTTCACTTCACCAGCTGACTTAGACAGAAATCTCTAGTCTCCCTGCCTCTCCCTAGTGCCTGGGCAGCCCTCAGACCCCCGGAGCTAACGTGTCCGCTCTCCCCCTTTGTCCTGACTTCACTTCCCGGTTTCCTCTGTCTTTCCCCGCTTTTTTAAAAATTAGCTGTTTAAAACGCTGATTCAGCTACTTAGAATTCACAATCCCGTGGTTTTACTGTGTCCACAGAGCTGTGCAACCATCACTACAGTATTTTCATCACCCCAGAAAGCAACCCCATACCCGAGGTGTCATCTCCCAAACCTCCCATTCCTCTCAGCCCTAGGCCACCACTCATCCACTTGCTGTTTCTTGATGTGTCTATTATGGACATTTCACACAAATGTCACCTTTTGTGAATGGCTTTTCCCCCTTGTAGCACAATGTTTTCAAGCTGTACTCATTCTGTGCTATGTATCAGTACTTTGTTTCTTTTTAGGCCTCCCAAATATTCCATTTATGGACAGACCACATCCCGTTTACCCATTCACCAGTGGATGGGCATTTGGGTGGTTTCCAGTTTGGGCTGTCATGACCACAGCTGTATGAAGTTTTTGTGTGGCCATATGTTTTCATTTTTTTAAGTATATACTTAGGAGTAGAATTGCTGTGTCACATGGTAATGCTGTTTAACATTTTGAGGAATTGCCAAACTGTTTTCTAAAGTGGTTGCACCATTGTACTTTCCCATCAGCAATGCATGAGGGCCCAATTTTTCCACATTCTTGCCAACACTTGCTATTATCTCTCTTTTTGATTAAAGCCATCCCAGTGGGTGTGAAGTAGCATCTTCATATGGTTTTGATTTGCATTTCCCTAATAAATAATGATATTGAGCATTTTACATGTGCTTGTTGGACTTTTGTATATCTTCTTTGGAAAGATTTCTTTCTACTCAGATCCTCTGCCCAATTTTTAATTGGGTTATTTATCTTTTTACTATTGAATTAAGAATGCTTTATATATTCTAGGTATGGGTGTTTTTGCAGATATATGATTTATAAATATTTTCTTTCATTCTGTGTGCATTGTCCTTTCACTGTATTGAAGGTATCATTTACAACACAAAACTTTTTAATTTTGATGAAGTCTAATATATCTATAATTTCTTTTGTCACTTGTGCTTTGGGTATTGTGTCTAAGACGCCCTTGCCTGACCCAAGGGCACAAATATTTACTCCTACGTTTTCTTTTTAGGATTCTAGAGTTTTAGTTTTTACATGTAGGTCTGTGGTCCATTTTGAGTTAGTTTTTGCATGTGGATATATGTATCCATTTGTCCCAGCAGCATTTGTCGACCACTGTTTTTCCCCATTGAATTGTTTGAGCGTCCTTGTTGAAAGTAAACTAATGTGAGGATTTAGTTTTGGACTTCTAATTCTATTTCCTTAACCTATATGTGCATACTCATGCCAGTACCACACTGTCTCGACAGCTGCAGCTTTGCAGGGTCTTATCTTCTATGGAAAACTTAGGGCAGGAATGGGTAATCTGGACGTTTTCTCTCCCTGGTCTGACCAGTGATTGGATTCTTCAGATCCCTCTTCTGGCTTTCAGCCACACGTGATTTCGCTCATTCATCTTGTTAGTTTAAGTAGGAGATGATACCCAAACTGTCCTGAGACATCCCAGCTGCTGGGCCGGGCCCTGAGTGTTCTCTTCGCCATGTCTGCTCACTGCGTTCTGATTCCAGTAGCTTGGCTCTGGGCTTCCCGAGATGTATAGAATTAAACAGTCGGGTTGTGAAAAGATGTACTGGTTTCTGAAACTCTCTAATGGGTTAAGTTCAGGGTAATACACCTTACTGTACTGTTAAAAGATTTAAAGATCTTTCTGAACAGCTGTACAAGCAAGCAAGCAAGCAGTCTGGCAGAACGTAGCCTTTGAGGCCGGACCGTGTCCTCCCTGGGCTTTCCTTTCCTTGCAGGCACCTGCATCGCTGTTCTGAGAGCATCCATTGGCAATATTGTAGTGGCGGAGAAATGGAAGGCGAGCGATCTGGGGGAGAGGTGGAATTCTGGACAAGGCCACTTATCATCACTTCACGTTACTGAGCCAAAACATGAAACGGCCACGTGACATCTGGAATTAGCAATAACCATCCTGTAACCGTTGCCATTCCTTTCTGTTAGGAATTGTGTGCAGCACAAGCTCATTTGCAGATGATAGTGCTTAGAGCTTACACTAGGTGTATCATAATTTAAGCAAATTTTAATTTCCTGATTTGTGTTGGATGTTAAAGAAAATCTATAGACAGAAACTGTCCTTCATCACGAGCTTCCACTAAGGGGCCCTGCACGTGGTGAGGGGCCAGGGACGTGACCTCACCAGAAGGCGGTGGTTGCAGGGTACAGAGCAGGTTGCGGGTTCCATCTGCCCGAATACATTTCCTCGCAAGTGAACCTGGACAAGCTCCTTAATCTCCCTGTCTCAGTTTCTTTGCCTTTAAAATGGTGATAAGAACAGTACCCACCTCCTAGCGTTGTTTACATGTTGGAATCCCGTGTGAGCCCTTAGTGTTTACCTGAGCATCTTCTAGCTCACACTCCAGGGCCCTTCTGGCTATCGTGGCTTCCTTTCCTTCCTTCCTTGCACGTACAAGGGCCTCCTCTAGATGTCAAGGACTTAACCCAGGCAAGGGTCGACAGGCTTTTCCCGTAAAGAGCCAGATTAGTAAACACGATAGGCTTTGTGACATCGCAGGCCTCGTGGTCTCGGCCACAACCCTCACGCTGCTGTTGTGACATGAAAGCCACAGACAGGTGTCCATGAACGGGTTTGTTGGCATTCCAATAACACAGTGTTTTTCACAGCAGGTGGCAGGTTGGACTTGGCCTGCTGGTGGTAGTGTGCCAGCCCCTGGCCTAGCCTGGTGCCTGGCACGTCGTGGGCTTTTAATAAATGTCAGCCATCCTTGGAGCTGGGAACTGCCCCTTGACAGTGGTTTCCTTGTTTTTAACAGAATGTCGAGGTCCTGGCCAGTCGGAGCACCTCTTCCGGGCAAACCCAGCTGGGGGCTGAGATGCAGGTGAAGGCTCTGGAGGCAGAGAACGAGAAGCTGCGTGGAAGCCTTGCGGGGCTGGAGCAGAGTGTTGCTCGGCTTCAGAGGCAGGTTGCTGACCTTAAAGACGATGAAGCCAAGGCGAAGGAAGCCCTCAGGAAGTATGAGGTGAGGCTCCTGGGCCCCATGCCCAGCCAGGGCAGCTGCGATCCTTCTTTCCTGTGTGAGCGGTTCAGAGGCAGGGAGAGATTTATTGTCATAATTTAGTAGGAAAGGTCAAAGCACTTGTGACTATGTGTTTTCTGCACACCATTCCTTTTGTTTCTCTACAAGTGGGCTGAATGGGAGCTGAGCTTCTGACGAGGCCTGGGAACAGGGCTGATGAGGTCAAGGGTGGGCAACGCATGAGAAGGCACGGGAATCCCCACTCCCCAGACATTAGACACACGCTCTTCTTTGGACACTGAGCAGAGGCCTCTGCAGTCCCAAAAAGGCCGTCTGAACAGCAGCCTCAGGTCCGTTCTCTCTCATGACCATTTATTCTTTGTCAACACACAGTTGATGGGTTTCGAAGTCACAAACCAGTTCTCTGGTTTGCCAGGTTTCTAGAGGTGCGAGGCTGTTTGCCAGAGACAGGTGCTGATGGCAGCTGACAGAGGAAATGTAAAGGGAGGTGTGTTCTGCGGAGGTCATCCGTCAGAATCACCCGGGAGCCTTTTCCAAAACTCTGCGTGCCTGAGTCTGTTCAGTACCTGCTCCAGGGGCAAGGCTGGACATTTGTGTTTTCAAAAAACCATCCCAGGCGACTCCGATGTTCACACCTTGGCTGAGTACGGAAGTGCGGACAGGCACAGACATCCAGGAGCACGGCTGTTGTGTGCCGTCTTGGGCCCGTGGCACTGCTGGCTGTGTCGGTGGGCGTCTCCGTCACTCCTCTCAGCCCCCTGTGGCAGCTTCACGCCACAGCTCCCAGCTGAGCGCACACTGACCCCACGTTTCCTTGTAGGGGGAGGCTCGGCAATTAGAGGAGGCCCTCGTGCGTGCAAGAAAGGAAGAAAAAGAAGCCACAGCAGCTAGAAGGACCCTGGAGAGTGAGCTAGAAGATGCTCAGGTAAACGCTGAGGGCTGTTGTCTGTATCCCTCACATAGGAAGCCCAAGAGCAAAATAGGAGGGACATGCACAAATTGCCATTTGTCCTCACGTTCCAGGTTTCTCCTTCGTAATGGTAACCACTCTGACCTCCAAGTAGCCATCTAAGCCAGTGTTCCTTAACTGGAGGACATTTGTAATGTCTGGAGACATTTTTAGTTGCCACAGTAGGAGAGATACTACTGGCACCCAGTGGGTAAAGGCTGGGATGCTTCTAAAACAGTCTACAATACGAAGCACGGGACAGCCCTGACAGCAACGAATTATCTGGCCCAAGTGTCAGTTATACAGAGGTTGAAAACTCCTGGTCTAGACATTAAAGAGCTTGACAGCTTTCCAAAGATACAATATGAATTGTGTCCGAAGGCTGGCGGGGTCGGTCCCCAAGGCAGTGTGGAGTCGGCTGTCTGGCAGGAGCCAGCTTTCCTTCTCCTCTGGACAGACAGACTCCAGAGCATGAGTCCTTGAAAACGGCTTTGAAAGGAGCCTGAGGAAGTCGCTTCCTTGGAACTAGATAGCTATCTCTATTCAAAATCAGTAGATTCTTAGAAAATTAGATTTTCCCATTTGAAGGTTAGGAAACATGATTGAAGTACATTCTTAAAAAAAAAAAGTCTGCACTGAAAGACTGTCCAGAAAGTCTGCAAAGTCAGGTTGACTTTGCACAGTGGCCTCCACGTGATCCAGGTGCGTCCTTCCTGCGACCTGCTCTCAGGTTTTAAAGAACTAGCACCAAGCATCCCTCGGGTGAGTTTCTCAGGGGGAAAGCCAGTGTGTGAGCAGTCATCTGACAGCAGGCTGTTCAAGTTTTCCTCCAGGAACTTGAGGGCAGGAGGGGGAGGAGCACGTGGAAAGTGGCGCACGCTGACCGAGGTCCAGATCCGCATCTGTGAAGGCCCCATGGCGGCCTTCCTCTCCGTGTTCAGCTGTCTCTCTCCAGGGTAGCGGCGAGGAGCCTGCGTGCGCTAGCGTTCACTCGGGTCCCCATAACGCAGGGGCCCTCACCTGCTCCCCCACCCCATCAGCTCTTTCTGCCTTCTTTCTGGCTTTGGATGGAGACCTCATTTTTGTATACAGTAAAGCCCTGGTTTTTCCTGAGTTTGGTGTCTGCGTATCCTCGCTTTAGATTTCTTGCTTTCTCTCCCTCTCCACCCTCTCTCTCTCCCTCCCTCCCTCTCTTCCTCCCACCTTCCCATCCATCCATCCATCCATGCATCCATCCATCCATTCTATCCATGCAATCTTTGGTACAAACTCCTGTTCAGTTGATTTTTCGTGGATGGCAGTTTCACTGTGCCGCTGCGTAAGGTCCATGATGACTACAACCCAGCTGCCAACAAGTGGGATATAAATCCAAGCTAGTTATGGACACCAAGAGAGAAGAAACATCTGTATTCTACAGGGACAGAAGTCTGCACCTTCACGTCGTGTGTGCACCGAGCACTGGGGGCAGCTGTTACTGGCCCTCAGTCTTCATCGTCCTTTGGTCAAACCAGAAAGTTTCACACACAAGGAAATAGTTCCCCAGCTGTGAACTCAGGCTCACAGTTAATTCAGGGAAGAGAACAGATGATGGCCTGGAGGCCCAAAGATCTCAATGTAACCCCTGCCCACCCCCACCTCCGGATCTCTGCCCTTGCCTTGGACATTACCCCTCACATGCAACTTTTGTTCCAGCCTGATTTCCCGGGGTGTTGAGATGGCGAGGATGCTCGGTGCGCCGTGCGGCCATTTTAACACAATCAGCAGGAATTTTCAAAGGGCATCCGAGTGATCTGGTCTCAGAAATTTCTGTGAGAAGTACACCATCACCCTAAATGACTTCATTTTCTCCAAAATCTGGAAGCAGATAGTGAGCTGCTTCAGTTTGATGCCTCTGTGTGTAAGCTGGCCCCTGAAGGGGGCTTGACCCTGAGAGGGAGAGAGAAGAATGACTTGTTCCCCCACACATGCATGTTACATTTCATAACCTTTTTGCCCCAGCAATCTGCTGCATCCTCGTGTGTGATACATATATTTCTCTACAGTATATTTCTCTCACATAGCTGAACACCATGTGAACTTAGGTCTGACTCACTATGACTCAGTCAGAAAGTGGCAGAGGGTCCTAAAGATGCCGTTTTTGACTTGCTGGACTGCTGCCCCATGGTCTGGGATCGTGCTGCTGGGTAGAGCGACTTGAGAGCTTCGTTCAAGGCGGAAATGTCTGCAATTCCCTCGAGAATGGGCTCTGCAGATGGGGAGTGAAGAAACCTTTTCTGGAGTAGCCACAGGTTTTCCCCTCAGGGAGGGCTAAGGGTTTATAGTCTGCATACCTTCAGCTCCCCTGCACTGGATTTCAGAATTAAAAAACGCCAATGCTTCCACGGGTGCAGTCCGCGGTTACTGTGTGGCAAGGGTCGGGGAAGACTAGCTTCCTTCTGATCAGCCCCTCATTCCTTAAGCCCTTGGGTTCACCTGCCACTTGGTCATTATTAATATAAACAAGTCAGCGTATTACTAAGTCACGTAGTAAAAGGCTCTGCCTTCATCGACAGATAATGGTCCCCAAGCTCAAGGGCACTCACTTATACACCTACCAACTTTGCGTTTTGGATTTTCCACATTGATGCATTTCCCCAGGTTTGATTCCAGTATGAGTCAATGGGCTCGTATTTCTGGTCTTGGAAATACAGTCACTGCAACTACAGAGCACTTCACGCCTAACTCCTAAATGCAAAATTGCCAACTTTGCTTCTTTGCACTTGAATTTGGGACATGTTTTCTCAGCAGTGATGTACTGGAACATATTTCTTGAATAATCAAAGAGGAAAGAGCATTGTGCTGAACAACATTTCTGAACTTTAGAGCACATTAGAATTACCGGAGTAACTTTCAAGTGCAAGTTCGTGGGCTCCACTCCAAGAAAAAATTGTGGATTCCGTAAGAAAGAGCTAGAATCTGCACTTTAAGGAGTACTCCCCACTTGCTTGGTGATTCTGATATAAGAAGTATTTAGACCATTTTAGGGGATAAATATTAATTTTCAACCAGTGAGTTTTTATCGTATGCCTAACATTGAGTCTGGGCTGTAAGACTTTGCCCAGACAGAAAATCTATGCCTTGCCTTTAGAGATCTTACTACCCTGCAAGAGAGACAATCATGCAAGAAATATTTTAAAATAATTTAACCCAAACTGTTCTTCTAGGAAAATGTGTGTGTGTTGAGGGGGTGGGGTGGGTTGGGGTGGGGTGCTGGCCAGGCCCCAGACCGGAGTGGGTGCGTCTCGGTCTCCAGGCCCAGGAGAGCAGAGCTGGGTGGCAGCCCCGCCTGAGCCAAGGGTGAAGCCGAAACGCACACACCACATGGAGGCTGCGTGGAGCTGGGGCTGGCTGTCTGCTGGCCTGGAGCCCCTGGGGTCTGGACTCAGGAGGAAGAAAAAGACAGGCTGGGGCGGGGGTTGGGCTGGATCCTGAAGGTTCTGCGGGAAGCCATTGATTGCCCTCTGTATTTGCATTTGTTTTTCAGGAGTTTACATTTTGAGATACATGTTTCTGAGGGTTTTCTCCCATACAATAGAACCATACATCGCTTACCTTGGCCTTTGTACACCCCTTTGCCCCCAATACCCCTTATTCAGCCACAGACAAATCCCAGGCATTGACCCTGTCTCTGGGGTGTGCCCAGCTGGGCTGTGGTGGGAAGGACTCCTGCCAGTTGTCCCACACTGAACTTCTGATTGCCTCTCTTTAGCACCTTTTCTTCCCCCAACCACATTTGTTGACTTTGGTTCCCCACAGCAATTAACTCGAGCGGCTGGGCTGGCTTGGCTGGATTTTGCGTGCAGTCAGAGCCAGAGGGGCAACAAAGGCCTCCACAGGTGGCTCTTTGGCCCCAGGTCAGGTGGTTGGCCAGCAGAGCTGTTCACAGGCCCTGCAAACCAGGAGTGCCTGAAGCGATTTGGGAGTGTTTTCAACATGCCTGAGTTATTGCGTGTGTGACAGAAACGTGTACATTGTTAAGCACTGTAAACATCTAAACTGTTCTCCGCATCCAGCCCCTGCAGGGCACAGACTGAGTGGGTCCTAAGCAGTGTCTGCACTAACCCTCAGCACCTCACAGCCCTTTCCAGGTGACCCAGCCCGCGTCTGGGTCCTGCTGCCCCTTTCTGAGCTGTGCTTCTTCTCGACATCTCAGCACCCAGCCATTTAAAGAACCCCCTGTAACCATCTTTAAGATATTTTAGGATCTTGTTATAAAATTGCATGCTTTTTACATAAAGGGCTTCAGTGTGTGCAAAGGTGTGAGATGAGAGCTCCAGAGAAGCCAAGGGAAATTATCACCCCAGAGATGGTTGCATTTCATAGTAACTACTAGCATTTGGTGCTGATTCATGAAATAACCATTCATAGGCACTTTTTCTGACTGGCGTCTCTTCCATTTAACACCTCTGCTCATCAAGTTCATCAGCCTGTGGACTGCCAAGTTCTTTTTCTTCTGTGTGTGAGTCCAACCCACGCATTCTCCCTGTGCCCAAGTGGACTCTTGGCCTGTGGACAGTGCGCTCTGTCTTTATAGGTTAATTTTTAGTTGTTTTTTTAATACTCATCCAACGATATATTTACTGATTTTTTTTAGAGATAGATGAAGGAAGAGAGAGAAGGAAAGAGAGAGGGGGTTGGGGGAGAGAGACAGAGACATCAATTGGTTGCCTCTCATACGAACCCCAACCAGGAATCAAACCCATAATCTAGGTACGTGCCCTGACCAGGATCGAACCCACAACCTTTTGGTGTATGGGACAACTGAGCCGCCCGTCCAGGGCCATTTTGGGCTGTTTCTACTGTAATGATCATCCACATAGCAGAGCGAATTCAAGAATATCAGGTGCAGTGCTGTATGTCGCAGGACGTAAGCTGCCACGCAGGTTTAGGTTAGTCTCGTGTGTAACTTCACCTTGGTTTTCAAGCATGAGCAATCAGTGTTTTGGACACTAGCTGAATTGCCCCCCGCCCCAGCAGCGTCAGCTGTTTTGCAGCCTTTGTCTGCTTCTGTATGTTCGTGGCTAAGTCAGCTTGGTCCCTGCATTTCAAAAGCAGCAATGTCCTTGTGTCTCTGTGATGGCTTTATTTTGATCCTTTTCCTTACCGCCAATGTGACAGGTCTGATTGCTTTGTGGTGCAGTTATGAGACTCCCTCTGCCACTTGTTCTTGTGGCTGACCTGGTAGGTAGACGACAACACTATCCTTTCCCTGCCATCTGCAGAGAAATCTGAGTCGGGCCACCCAGGAGCAGAAGCAGTTGTCTGAGAAGCTAAAAGATGAGACCGAGCAGAAGGAGCAGTTAAGGAGACTGAAGAACGAAATGGAGAATGAACGATGGCACCTGGACAAGACCATTGAGAAACTGCAGAAGGAGGTGAGGCAGCAGGATGAGGTGAGAGAGCAGGAGGGAGGTGGGAGCACGGGGAGGAGAGGGTGTGGGCGTATGCCAGTGTTGGGACCCAGCCCCCTCTGAGGGCCTGATGAAAGCTAAGGAATCCTGCAGTTAGCTGTAAGCACAAATGTGTCAGGGACCTGCAGATCCCCTGAAACAGCTCTGAGGACTTGTGGGGAATCCCAGGTACAGAGAAACTGTTCTAGAATATGCCAGTACCCTCTGGATTCTGTGCCTAATGTCTGCTTCCCAGTTAGGAGTGACTAAACCTGGATAGCCCATGACAAGGCCCTTTGCAAAATTTTGGGGAGGGTGTAGAAGAACGAAGAGGAGGCATGATCTGTGTTTGGGTGGGACCCAAACCTAGCTCCCTGGTCCCAGATGGAGCATCACAGGGTGGGCTCACACCCGAGTCACTTCTTCCAGATGGCTGACATTGTCGAGGTGTCCCGCACATCAACGCTGGAGCTCCAGAACCAGCTGGATGAATACAAGGAGAAAAATCGCAGAGAGCTTGCAGAAATGCAAAGGCAGTTGAAGGAGAAGACCCTTGAGGCAGAAAAGGCCCGTCTGACTGTGGCAAAAATGCAGGAGGAGGTAATGCCTGGCCAGACCAGTTCCTGCTTTCCCCCTTATTCGGAGAATCCTTCCAGGTTGTGAAACTTGGAGGAGAGACTTGGGGTAGATTCTTAAGACAACATTTGTACTTGATTCCTCAGACTTAACCCTCTGGATGATTACATGGGGCAAATGACATCCTAACACACCATGAACCCCTGGCTTCTGAGGTGAAATTGGTAAAACTGTAACTTGACCATTTTCTTCATTAAGCCAAGATTTTCTGCCTAAAAAGTTTAACTACCATTTATGGAGCAACAGTGGTGTTCCCAGCTGTGTCCAAATGATTTATATGTATTAATGTTTTAATTTAACCCTAGAACAGGGATTATAGTAACTGGTGGGTTTTTTTTCCCCATTTGTTTAGAAAATACAGACTTTTATTGAAGTGGGAATGGTAGACAAGAGTTTCAGAACAATGATGGAGACAAAAAGAAATCTTCAGGAATTTATGAGTATTGAAATTATTAAAACATAGAGCAAAGTAACCCAAATTTTAGCTCCCTCCAGCCTTGACTTCTGAAGAACTGAGAGTAAATAAAGGGAATGGTTTTGATTATTTCAATGGAAAACTGAAGGCTCTAAAATGCAAATACATGAACGCTGATTTCTAGCTATGCTTCTTGCCAGCTGGATGACCTTGAGCACATTACCCCAATTTTCTGAACATCTGTTTCTGCCTCTTTAAAAATATACAAAATAATAATGATTTAATAATTAAATGAGAGAACATGTGGACCTATGTAGCAGAGGGTCTGTATATCCTGGATACTAATGTTGTTATTATTATTTTTTTATTCTAAGTCTTAACTTTTTTCATAAGCAGTGCCAAAAGCACTAAGATTCCACAGGAAAACAAGTTTTTCTTTAAAAAACAAACTTTTAATATCTTTGATGATCAAAGAAAAGTTGCCCATGAGTCAGTGTCGAAAGTGTGTGGGGGAACAATGGATGTTTAGTACAGACTTCAGGAACACTTCTGAAAGGATCCCCATAACAGACCCCCTGTGGCGCAGGGTCACGTGATACAGGAATCCAAGTGAAAACTGAAATTAGCTTATTGACATCGCCGTTCTCTTTGGCATTAAATATGCATTTTCATTTCTCCAGCCCATGGGCGGGGGGCTCAGATATTTGCCAGGACCCCAACAAACACCTGGGGTGCGGTTTTGATCTTAGGAAGTCGTAGTGCCAGAGCGGCCCCTGCAGACAGCTCCTGTTGCTTTTTCTATGATGCTTTTTCTGCTAGAATCTTCAGATTGGAAGGAACGTTCATGATCTTAGTCATTAGTTAGATAAGGAAACAGATCCAGAGAGGTTAGTTAAGGCCAGATGGAGGCTGATGATGTCTGTCAAGAAGCACTAACTCCGAAAGGATTCCTTAGGATGAAAACAAAGACGGCCTTTCCTAGATTTTCTCAATGGTAAAGCCCTGTGGGACACTGTTTCCACTTGAATGGTACAAATGGACACCTCATCATCATTCTACAAGGAAATGGCAGATACCCCCTGGATCAAGCTGCTGAAGTCATGGAATTGTTTAAGACAAAATCAAATTAATAAGTCAGGATCACTCAGGACCCTTGAAAAACTCAAGGTCAACTCAGTTCACTGCATCCCCCCACCCCCATCCTAAACAAAAAAATAAAAAAAGCTGCAGTCCCTCCGAAGGGCTGTCAGTCACACTCTCCTTTTTTGCTTTGAGGGAAATAGACATTTTACCTGTTTTGCCTTTGGTGTGGAGCTAGGAAAGTTCTGATGTAGATAATCTTTAGAGAATTTAAGACTTAGAAGTTATTATTGTTTAGTTAATCTTCTAAATATCACTTAGCAAAGGGCAGTTTTAACTACATAAAGGCAGCACAAGAAGCTTCAAAAGTTGTTTGCTGACTTGTGGTTCCAGATGGCTGTGCTGTTGTGCACACCCTGCCCCAGCCCTTGAGAGCTGTCCCGGGACTCCGGAAGGCAGGGATGTGTGGGCGGTGGGACGGAGGGCTGTGCGGGGCACTGGGGAGGGTGCAAACAAGGAAATGCAGGCTATCCTTTTAATGGTCAGTCTTTCTGACTCTCAAACCTGTGTTCTTTTCTGGTATTACTTCACCTGATTCTCATAACAGCTCTATAAGGTAGGTTTTAAAAATATCCCAGGATTGCAAATTAGGAAACTGAGAGATGGGAGAGATTTCGCGTGTTCTGAGGTGCCGTGCGCCCTCTCTGTAGCCAGTGCCTGCGCCATCATCTTTCTTCATGGGCTGATGTTCACTTAGTGCTTCCACTCACAGTTTCATTTCCTAGTCATCTTTGCACTCAGTCGCCACCCAAACCAGACTAGGGTTTTATCGGGAGAGGTCTCCTTCCGGGCTGTGCTGTTTTCATAGGAATGTCAGCTGATGCCATTCCCTTAGCCACCAAGAAAGGAACACATTTCTCAAAAGTTTTCCCACTGGTCTTCCTAAGCTAGTCTAACCTTTTGAGTCCCTCTGCACCCCTAAGACCATCTTTGGGGCTTTTCCAGCTTTTCTGTGAAAATCACCCCCAAGTGATGGTCATAGAGTTTGACACTTAACTCTCACATACTCCCTGAAGGAAATAGCCCGTGGTGTATTCTGTTCCTAAGACTGTGCTTTCAACCATCTCCTGGAGGCCAGGAAGTTGAGAACAAACCAGACAGCCTTGGACTTCACCAAATCTGTCCACCCAGATGTTTCAGGAGTACCCAGTGAGTGCAGAGGTGGCTTGTCCCTTCTGGGAGATTCCAGAGAAACAGAACACAGGAGGGACCATCCCTAGTGCACCAGGCTCTGTAGTTTGATGCAGCCTTCAAAGCTGTTAGTTCAGTGCCACCTTGTGGATGAAAAGAGCACTGTTGGTTATGACGGCTGATGACATGATTTTCTTATAGGGAGCAGTGGTTTTCACCTAATGGGCATGTTTATATTATTAGATTTCATGCCTGCAGGTTGCTTTGGGGTCATTAACTTGGTTTTTATTTCCCCTAACTTTAAACTTCTGTTGAGGTGATGCTGATCCAGGTGGGCAATCAGTTATACCCTGGGAAGCACTTACCTAGTTCAGTGGCTTTCAGGTTTCCGATCATGACCTAAGGTAAGAAATACCTCCTGCATTGCAGCTTAGTAATACATATGTCCGTACATTTAGATGAATACATTATTTCCTTGTACTCTGAGTATTTTCTAAAAATCTTCACCCACAGATATATTTATTGGTTCCAGAGAGAGACCGACAGACAGACATTGATGTGAGAGACACATTGATCAGTTGCATCCCATGTGAGCCCCGATCAGGGGTCAAACCCATGGACTTTCAGTTTATGGGACGACACTTCAACCAACTGAGCCACACTGGCCAGAGTCTGAGTATTTTTTTTAAATTTATAACCCAATGGGTTGCTTCCTGTAGCTGGAACCCCCCTCTTTTACAGACGAGTAAACTGAGGCCCTGAGGGCAGTGGCCCTTGCTCAGGTCCTCTGATCTCCAACGGTGAGGGTCTCCTCGGGCTCTGCCTGCACACTGTCCATCAAGGTCAATGTGCTCCCAGTGTGCCCAGCTAAGCACCCCAACCCCTTCTTGTTCCAGATGCGCCTGATGGAGGAGGAGCTCCGGGACTACCAGAGAGCTCAGGATGAGGCACTCACGAAGAGGCAGCTTCTGGAGCAGACGCTGAAGGACCTGGAGTACGAGCTGGAGGCCAAGAATCACCTCAAAGATGACCGCAGCCGACTGGTCAAGCAGATGGAGGTGTGTGGGGCACGTAGGCGGCCCCAGGGCCTGGGGAGACCGAGTGGGGACACGAGGGAAGCAAGCTTTCTGCTCAGACCTCAGCCTCTGGGGACCCTTCGGTTAGGAAGGTCATGTTTTGATTTGGGGGAGCTGGTCGTTCAGAGACTCCTAGGACACCCATGCTGGAAGGAGTGATGGAAGTAATTTAGCGGGGTGTCCTCATTGCCTTGAAAAGGAAACAAAACACAGACCCAAAGAGGTTAGGTGCGTTTGCCTAGGGCACATCGATAGTTCATGTTCTGTGTGCTGCTTTGGGCCCTGCGTCTGACTCCGAAGGAGACAAGACTGCTGCGGATGGGGGCGGGCTGAGCTGTGCCCCAGTCCAAACTGCCGATGCCTAGGGACACATGGCACTCATTTGCCACGCCACATGCTCCGTTACTGTGTGCTGATTTTGACCCATTTTCCCCTACAGATGGCCCAGCTTTGCCAAAGCTAGCAGCAAACTGGCTCAATTCACTTTGGATACACAGTGTAAACACAGTCCAAGAGAATATCTCAGAAGGTGCTCGATGGAGCCACCAGCTGGGGGTGATTGTTCACAGATGAAAACACAACACATTAGAAAAGTGAAGCAAGTAATAGAATCTAAGCATGAACAGCCCACCGAGAATGATAGGAAGAGCTTGAACATCAGTCCCCCTGAACTTATGGAAAAGAATAGTGTTCAAGAATAAAACCAACCCCTAATCAGAAAACCCTTGATTCCCCCCAACACCCCCAACACCCCCCACATCCCATTGGAATTTAAAGGGGGAGAAAGAGGCCTAAAACTCAGCCTTGGACCTATGCGAGAAGTTAAAATTGTCAAGGTTTCAGTAAAGGGCAGAGAGTGCTGAAGGCCAGGAAGAGATAGCTTAAATTTAAAATCAATGGAACTCCTGATTCAACTTTACAAATAAATAGAATAACTTTTAAAACCTGCAGGGGACTTAGTAGCAGTTCTCTCTAGGGAGTGATATCTCAGCTGTTAAAGATTTCATTAGATGGGCGCTTTTTAGAGGTTGTTAGGGTAAGCTGGTTACAGTTTTCTAAGGTTGCTGTATTTTTTGCTAATGCGCTGGTTCTGATCTTGTAAGGGGAGGTCATTTTAAGGCAAGTTAAGTTCAACCTATTTAACTAGGAAGTAATTATCCTAGGACCCAAACAATTTGGTTCAAAGCAAGCTCAAGCGTTGTCGGGCAGAGGTGCTGGAGCCTCTGGTGTGATGACCCGCAGCCTGGCCCCTGAACGCACCGGCTGGGTTGTGGGCAGCACGCATCGTAGGCAGGAAGAGAGCCCTGTGAAGAGGTGCTTTAGCTAAACATTGGCTTGTCAGGTCATCTCCTTCTAGAATATTCTGACTAAAAAGAACATTTCCTTTTGCCAACTCCAGGTGTGGAAGCCGGGGCATAACTAAGTTTCATTTGCCTCTCTGCAACACGTTAGGTAGTTCTTCACTGATGACAAAATGAGCGGCTCTCCAGCCCCACCCCTGCGCGGCGCACTGTGGGGGCATCTGCTCCCCTAAGAGGCAGCTGGCATGACTGTCTTGCCGTGACTCATATCTTGCCTGCTCCTACACTCGCATTTAAATCAATTCTCAGGACTCAAGAGCTCTCTCAGCAATGAGCGTTTTCTGTAAACTGAGAAACTCGGATGGCTGTCTCATGTCAGTGTGGCACCTGTGGATCTCTGGTTTCCGACTTGAGTTCAGCTGGCCTCGGAAGAGTCGGGGAGCACTGAACAAACAGGAGGCCTGGTGCAGGACCCAGCTGTCTGTCCTGCTCTGGACTTGGGGCTCGAGGCTACTGGGGGAGAGCTTTCGGGTCCCCTGTAGTTTCAGTCAGTAACAGGGAAGGCATTCGCACACATTTAGGCATTCACGTGAGTTCTGTGACTTTTGTTTTTGGCGCTTACAGAGGCATCCACAGCTTGTCAGTCAACAGTGATGATGGCAGAGACAATATTTATGTGCAGATGCCTCAGACTCCTGTTTAAAAAACTCACAATGCTGATTGCTTTTGTGTGTGTGTGGCTCTGAGTTAACCCAGACATATGACAGATTGGCTGGTGACAGTAGAAACATATGCACAGAACCCACATCCCGCAGCCCCAGGTGGGGTGGTTTACGTTAGAAGCCTCTTTTTATTTATACACAAAGCTACTTTGCAGTTCTTTTCTCCTAATGCTCGATGATGTTACATTAGGAGCCAGCAAGAGAGGGAGAAATTACGCTTCTTCTGTGGTGGTTGGTTTAGCAGAATGGGCCGATACTGCATCTGTGTTATTCTGATGTGGGTTTGGGACTGTACAGAGCTGAGTGAGGTTCCTTAGAAGAAAGAGGCAGTTGCGAGAGACTGTTAGAGACCTGACTCCTGCAAGGCTCTTGGAAACCCTGAGCAGGAAGGAGGCAAAACATTGTCCCGAGCTTGGAGCTTTTAGAGAGACATACCTTGGGTGATGTCTCATTTCCCTCATGTAACTTAGATACCTTAGGCTAAGATAGATCTTAGTAGTTTTTGGTTCATAAGGGGAAAAAAAGACTTGAAAGAAACACGCTAAACTATTCTCAGTGCTTATGTTAGGGTTTGGGGTAATATTTTTCTCCTTTAATGTATTTCCTAAATGCATAATTACATTTTACATTATGAAAGCAATAAAACACAGTTTTAGAAGTATCTGCTTTGGACAGTATGACAAATAGACACAGCCCTTCCCAAACCGAAACGACGCTCTGCTCCGATGTGCCCTTGGGGTTTCCCTCCACCGGAAAGGCCTCACTCCAAACCCAGGCCGGTGTAAGTGACCCAGGCCGTGCTGTGTCTTGTTTCTTAGGACAAGGTGTCTCAGCTGGAGATTGAACTGGAGGAAGAAAGAAATAACTCGGATTTGCTGTCTGAGAGGATCACTCGGAGCAGGGAACAGGTACTGTATGGAGCGGGGCGGTGAGTGGATTGTCCTGCCGGAAAGAGGCGATGCGAGAGGTTACCCCTGCCGCTGGAGGAGGGAACAGACTTACGGAGCTGATGGAAGGTCGCCAAGTCTGCACCATGGCAAGCCCATAGGAGGGAGATGCAGTATGTCATGTAAGGCGTCAAATGGAAGTTTCCTGAGTGGTTATGGATAACAATCTGTTAGCCATAACAGGCAAAGTGCTTTTAGACCTGAGTCTCTAGGAATCATTAAACAATTCAGTCAGTAACAGGGAATTCTAGTTCAGCAAACAATTGTGTGAAATTCGGTAGCTAGCGCTACATTAGTGCAGTGGAAAGTAAATGGTACGATGCAGTCTTTTACTCTAAGGACCTTACACGCTAATTAGCAGTACATAAATCTGTGAGGCATTCACAGGACAGTAACAGTACCTTCCAAGTGAGTGTTTTTTGCGGTTTCGAGAGGAGTTTCACTCACATTTGATCCTTGTGGCAACACCGGGGGGCAGCTGGAAACAGTTTACCCTGCTCTCACACTGTAGACAATAGAACTAATTTTCCAAACTAGACTTAGTATAACTGCACGGTTTTTAGATTTTGTTTCCATTTTTAATTAAGGAAAAGTACAGAGTGGTTAAGTCATATCCTGGAGATGGAGCATGGCGTCACGAGAAACCGGTGGCCGTGACCCCACCGCATGCCCGCGCCACCCGGGAGACAACACAGGCACACATGACGGGGCGAGGGCTCAGAGCACTCAGTGGCGGTTCCGAGGAGAACGTACATCCACCAGTCTCAGCCTTCGTTTACATGCCGCCTCGGGCACCCGTGGTAACCTCCGCTGGGGGGCGCCACGTTTTGCCGTGTATAACGTGCACTTTTTTGCCAAAGTTTGTGAGGGGAAGACAAGGATGCGCATTATACATGGGTAGTACTGATTCTGTATCTACAGAAATGTTAATTCTTTTATTTATGCTTATGTGTTAAAAGTGTGACTAGAAAACAATGACAATATTCGAATGCAAAATAATACCCTGGAATATGATAATTGGTTTTGTTCCTAAATATAAATAAATAATTGAATTAAAAAATTAAAATGAAAGATTTTTTTCCTGAAAGTTTGGGTCAAAGACGTGGGCATGTGTTGTACATGGAGTGCATTACACACGGCAAAATACGGTACCTTTGGTGACAGCTTAGTTAAGTGTCTTGCTCCTAAAAATGGTGCCAGAGAAACTGAACGTGGACATTTAGAAACCTCTTCTCCTCTTAATTTGCTTTGGGCACTTTCTTTTTTAATATATATACTTTAGTTGTTGTTCAATTACAGCTGTCCCTTTTTCCCCCCATTACTCTCCCCTGCCTTACCCACCTCCCACCTTCCACATTCAGTCCACTGCCCCCTTCATCTTTGTCCATGGGTCCTTCATTCGTGTTCCTTGACTTGGCTCTTCCCCTTCTTTCCCCCGTTATTACCCTCCCTGCCCCCCGTCACTGTCAGTTTGTTCTACCCTTCCTGCCCCCCGTCACTGTCAGTTTGTTCTATATTTCCATATCTCTGGTTTTATTTTGCTCACGTTTGTTTTGTTGATTAGGTTCCACTTATAGATGAGATCATATGGTATTTGTCTTCCACCGCCTGGTTTATTTCACTTAGCATAATGCTCTCCAGTTCTATCCATGCTGTTGTGAAGTGTAGGAGCTTCTTTCTTTCTGCGGTGTAGTATTCTCTTGTGTAAATGTGCCATAGTTTTTGGATCCACTCATTCACTGATGGTCAGTTAGGCTGTTTCCAGCACTTGGCTATTGTAAATAATGCAGCACTTTCTTAATCAAACAATGCAAACAAAACCTAAATGTCTTGGATGATGCTGAGTAATATTTAGGAAATTATGTGTATAAGGGATTGACATTAAAAAAAACCTGAAATACAAATTAATTTGGGCAAGATCTTCCCTATCAAAAGAGGCACTTTGCTCTGGCCACTCTTACACTTTTTCACATCACCACCTCCACCCTATCTCAAGGTGACCAAGGACTGGAGGTTCCAGTGCTTAGGGACAGTGGCATCTGAGCGGGTAACCTCTACTCACAGTGGAAGGAGAATCAAGGGCTTCTTTTGCATCTGCCATTGTTTCCCTGTTGACAGACAGGTTCTTTGCAAACTGGTGAGATAGTCGTGCTGCGTTGCCCCTGAGGGTGAAGCAAGTTCCAACAGGAGTCCCCCTCCACCCTCCCCGCTGAGCTCGGGTTCGGTGGGCATGTTCCAGTGCTGGGCCGGTAGCGTTCCTCCAGAGGGTGGCCGTCCATCCAGCTGGAGCTGCGGAAGTTTAGAGAAAGACCTTCATGGAGACCTGAAGTCCAGGTGGAGAGTCCAGCTGTGACCTTTGAGCCCTTTTCTAGGTTCTTACGAAACCCTGCATATTCTAAGTTCTCTCACTGGTGTAAAAGCTGTTTTGTTACCCAGCCTGGCTAAGGAGCCACATTACCACAGGGCATTTTGGGACCTGCTAAGCATTTATAATGAGAGAAGAAGTGGCCATAAATTTGTTTTGCTAATGCTTCTTGTGACTTATACAAGGAGGGGGTGGTGGGAAAGAATCAATAAGCAGGCAGTTAAAAAAGACTAACAGTCCCACATTTTACACCCAGAATAAACACTAACTGACCCAGGAGGTGGTTGCCTCCCTTGGTTCAGCTGATGACACCACACTGAGAAATTGATCTCTTGTTACCCCCTAGTTACTGGGGTCCTGGGGAATAGAACTGCCCCCCGTGATGTGGTCACGGTTGAAGATATTTTCACTGAGCCAAGAACTTGAAGTAAGCCCAGGGAGGAAGTTACAGGAACTAACTTGCAAAACTGGAAAGAGCACTGGGCTGCAAGTCTGTATTTGTCAAGGAGATTTCTGAAGGTTTTCTGAACTCTAACATTGAACGGCTGTGAGAAGGTTTGGTAAAACCCAAAGTGTCTGAGTCACCCTTTAGTTCCCCCGTTTTCTCCCTGCATCTGAGTCCTGTGCCTGAACAGATGAGTGTCACTAAGTTTCTAGCCTCTTGGCCCTAATAGCTCTCCTTCCTCTTCTTTTCTCTCTGTTCTCACTGCTCTCTCTGAGGTAGGGAGGGTAAAGGAAGCCTGGTGTCTGTTGCAAGTGGAGAGATGGAGCATCTTGTTCAAACTGATGCGGGAATTGCTAAAACGACAAGACCAAACCCCTGAGATGCGGTGATGCCGCCTGACCGAGGGCTCAGGGCCCCTCCTCTGGCTCGTGGCCTGGGTCTGTGAGGACGGGTGGAAATGGATCGACCAAACACCTGCCTCAAAGAAAGAGTTTCATTCTTATTCAAAATCAAAGTCAACGTGAGACTTAAGTCCTACTCCTTAATGTAAACACTCTGAGGAGAGGACCCTGGGTGTAGACAGCTGGGCCCTGAGTTTGAAGCTGCTTGAGACCACTTAGGTTAACTCTTAGGGACGTGTGCCTGCAGCCTTCCTGCCAGAATCAGAGAAAGGGGGAACTTCCAAACCTAAGGCCCCTTCTCTGCTCCCTCAAGTGCTGACCTATATGACCTTAACAGGACATGTCTCCTATGGCGCAGGAAGTGCTGCCCATCCGTTATTTCCGGCCTGATTTCTGTCATCGGCCCTGGCTGCTCAGCAAACTGCTGCTGGGCACTGAGAAGGGAAGGTGTGGGGAATTTTATTGTTTGACTCTTGGTTTCTTTACATTTAAAAGTAAAAGTTCATGGCTCTACTTAAACTCTACATTCTCACAAGCTCTTCTTCTGAATCTTTACTTCCCCAAGCACCCATCCCTTTTCCTAGTCTTAGCGATTGGACTCGGGTGGAAAAGCTAGAAAAAAAGGCTTTCCAGCACTATCAGCAAATGGCCAGCCCCTTTCACAAAATCTTACATCCAGCAAGGACTTCTGTGTTCGTCTCGCCAGACTTCTTGTGCAGTGGGGGAGAGGCCGGAGGCCCCCAGACACCACGGTCTGGCCAGGTCACACGGCCAGTTAGTTGCAGAGCCGTCTGAGGTCTCCGGACTCGCAAGCCAGTGTTTTATCTACCAGCGCCTAAAAGTGTGACAGGCACCTACTGTGTGCCGAGCACTGCAGCAAAGCTGTGAAATGGTCAAAAGTGGGGCCTGTCCTTGAGGTGCTGGAGTTTGTTGGAAGAGACGGAGCATGCCTGAAAAATGCTAAGTAACAAGAAAAAGCAGCAGATACTAAATGCCAAGTGCAGGACTCAGGTGACTAATGGGGGAAAGACCCTCATAATTGTGGAAGAGTTCTTAGAGGAAGGTGGACTTGGTGCTTGCTTTGAAGAAAGGGTAAGGTTTAGACAAACAAAGAGGAGTGGGAATAGACTCCTAGAAAGAATGAATGGTGGGAACCAGGCCTGGGAGGTACGACATGTACAGTGTTTTGAGGGGCAATGAACAGACTGCTGTGGCCTGATCAGGGTTCTGGCGTCATTCAGGGAATAATAGAAGGCAAGGTGAGAGTTTTGAATGGACTCTATCCCGACAGCATTGGGGAGCCACAGAAGGTTATTGAACAGAACAGTGAGGCGTACACAGTGCTCTGCACGCTGAATGAAGCCGGGTGGGGTGAGGTCAGGAGAAGGGGAGGCCTGGAGGATGCCTCAGCCGGGCTGTTCTCAGGCACAGAAAACAGGAAAGGCAGTGTGCGATCAACCATTCTGTCCTCGTCACGTCTTTTTTTCTCTTAATCGTGTATATGTCTGATGCTCACTAGATGCTGGCCACATTATTTGCGAATTCCCAGCCTTTCTAAGGCCATTGTTTTCCGCTTGTGCTCAGGATATTCTTGTTCAAACTGATGGATTCAGGGAATTCTAATTGAGAGACACGTTTTTCAAACTTTTGGATGCTTGGGTTTTGTTTTCAAATCTGACTAGTATGAAGGAGAAGGGATAGATGTGGATTTGATGAAATGATTTCTTTTACAAAAGTGAGGAGTATTGTTTTTTCATCTGAATATACTTTTGCCTTATATGGGGGGTTTCTGATGGACTTCAAGTTGAAGGAGGAACCAATTAAGCAGATGTATTTTACTGGCTTTTGGTGTGTTTAAATCTAGAGAATCCTTTTTTCTCTTATTCCTCCAAAACGATGTATCCATGTATGACAGTTGCCACCTCACTGAGAATTCCCTAGGTACTGGGTGCTGTGTCCAAGCCTTGAATACGTTTTCAAAGGCTTGAGAGGCTAAGTGACTGCCTAGGGTCACAGCTTGTAAGAGGTGGAGTCACGATTTGACTCAAAGCCTACTGCCTCCCTCCTGTTCCCATCATCCCAGCAACAGACTGTAAGAGTAACCCTCCCTACACCCCCAGTACATCTGGGGTCTCTATTCCCAAGTTAAAATTAATGCCATGGTGTCTCGTTAATACAGATGAGGGATTATGTTCACCTGACCCTGTCCTCTTTCCTCGTGAGTCCAGAATTCAGATGGCAAAAGAAAGGCCCTGCTTGGTGTATTTTAAATGTGTTCGATGTTCTAGCTGCTTGGGCACTGCTGTGTCAATGCTGGTGCCAAGTGCACACCCTTAACAGCAGAGCTGGGCCTAAGTGGAGGGGCGTTTGCTTGGCTGTGGAGGCAGGGGTGACCCAGCCCATAGATAGACGATTCATCCAGCCCAGGCAGCTGGCAGCCAGGGCGAGTACAACTTGAGAGCTTCGAATTGCTTCATGGTCTTTCTGGGTCTGATTGAGGCTGCTCAGTTGCCTTGACAACTGTAGGATAAAGCCTAGTAGGTCAAGTCTCGGGGGCTTATGCAGTCACTTTAAGGAACCTCTCCCCAGTGGGGGCTCACACCTGCTCCTCAGTCTGCACCAGGGGGACGCACCCACCAGGATACGGGAGTGGGAAATAGGGCTCCATGTAGTCAGTGAGTGAAAGCTCAAAGTTGGATTTCTCCTCCCTCCCTTCCTTCCCTCCTTCCTTCCTTCCTTCCTTCCTTCCTTCCTTCCTTCCTTCCTTCCTTCCTTTCTGTTCCTGAGACTAGGAACATTTTTTTTAAATGCTTTCCATTATATCAACTGTTCAAAAACCCAATGTGTACAATTGGTTAATAATAATTTTCCTTTCTTGTGACCGAATATCATTTTTAATACCAGCTGTGAGTGTAGGCTCACCAACCCCTTTACAGCCAAATGGTAAACACAGGAGATGGGGTTAAATATTGTTATTAGCGATCATAAATATCCCTGGCTTTTCATTAACCCAGATGGCAGCTGCTTCTAATCCTGAGAGCTGGCTTGGGTCACGGGTACCTCTGACATAAAACCCACTGGAATCTGATCCTGTTATTTCTGATCAGAATGCTTGGGTTTAGCATTCTTTCAGTCCAGTTATGATAAACTATTGCCTTCAGCTCCCGTTCTGTTTTTAATTCTACTGGGAAGTCTTTATTTGGTCTGTTTAATATAGCTGAAGGATAAACAGCATGTAAAGCACTAAGCTTATATAAAGAAATGTGTTCCCAGTCTCAGCTTTGCTTCCCTCTTCCAAAGGAGGAGGCTGGTGAAGCCAGAACTTGTTTTTTTTTTTTTCCTTGCTAGTGTGGGCTCCTGATATGAAGGATCTGATTTGGAATATTCCCAACTCACTGGGACATTCCTAGGGGCCACTGTCTCGAGCACAGCTAAAACGCTTCTGGCTTATGGTGAAGTCCATCCTTGGGAACATTATCCATAGCAAGACGTGATGTTCTTTGTACAAGGCTCCACATGGCAGATTTATTTTAGGATTTAGTGTCAGGCTGTCCTTTATGAAGAGCTGAAGGAAGCCTATCATGTTTGCCAAAAACCTTGATTTCCAAAAGGCTCAAGAAAAATGGACGGCCTGGTCCCAGCCACTGGTAGGTTTTATGGTTACACATGTGTTTCTTCCTGTTCTACACCCTGATGTATTTTATGCTTCCATTTTAATAGCTATCTTTGAGGAGATGAGGTGGGGTAGACATGTTTATTGTTTGTTTTGTTTTTTGCTTCAGAGTCACTGTTTGCCGGGCCTCTCCAGGGAGGTCTGGAACCTGCAGAGACCCCCCCATGCTGCTTCCTGAGTGCTCCTCTGCCTGGGAGGCCCGTTTCCTGGTGGGATCCAGATTTTTCAGTTAAGGCCATTTAGGGAGCAAGACTTGGCCAGTGGCCGCTTCTTTTAGTCACAGAGTTTGTCCTGACTCCTGGCCGGGGCCCCGGGCTGAGTGAATGCTGGGCGACCCTCGAATCCCTCCACCACAGACACATCTTCCTTTTGGGCTCTGAAGGCCTTGCCAGAGCTCCCCGTCTTTGTAGGATCTGCCCTTCCTGAGAGCCCTGGTCCTACAGGTTTGCTGAGAGGGAGAAAAGGAGCATAGGATTTTCAGCAGGAAAGCCTGGATTAGAATCCCAAAGCTGCTCCCCCCACTTGTAAACCTTCCACCTGGAACGTGGGGGTGGTCACATCTGCCTCACCTCACTGGAAAGTGGGGGTGAGTATGGGGAGGGTTAGCGGGCCCTGTGCGGACACTCGCAGTCACTCAGTGCCTGTTGCCAGGGGCTCGTGATTCTTGGTACTTCCCTCAGGCTGGAGCACAGCTGCAGAAATCCCCCTCGCCCCGCTAAAAGCAGATGCTATACAGCTACAACGAGCCCCTTGCCTCTGCTCAGTCAGCCTTTTATTGTCCTTTGGTGTTTTGTGGCCTCACATCCCACGGCAACTAAAATTCTGAATTTCTCTCTACAAGCCTCCAGTTCTTCCTTATCCCTTCACTTTTGGGAAAAGAATCTCCCCTTCTTTTCTTCCCTCCCCTCCCAGGCCCCTGAGCTCCAGGAACCTGCCTCCCGCTCAGCCCTGAGCTATGCTCTCTGTCACAGGCTCAGAGAAAGAGGTTCTCTCCGACTTTCCTGCTGACCCCAGGGCAGGGCCTGGATCCTGTCCCTCCCCCACTGGACGGTCAGTCTTCCTGTCACACTCCCTTCTCATCACAGCCCATCATCTGTAATGTCTCCCTCCTCCGTGAGTCTCACCCTCGCCTGCTAACAGTGCAGGGCATCTCTCCGGCCAACCCCTCTGTGACCTCGACATCCCTCTGGTTATCCTGTCATCTTGTCGCCGCTGGAATTCTGGAGGAGAGGCGTCTCTGCACCTCTTCATGCCCAGCACCTTCCCCGTCTCTGCAGTCTGGTTCCCTCTGTGCTGAGCCTTCCAGAATGAGCTTCTTGTCCATCCCAGGGGCCTTCCCCGCCCCCTTCTGCCTGGCCTCCCTCCCTCAGTCCCCACCCTTCTCGGGTTTTCGGGCAGGTCAGTGTTCTGGTTTTCTCCATGTCTCCTCTAACCAGGTGAAGTGGGGAGGGCTCCCCAGGGCACGGGTCCAGATCCCCTTCACTATTCATGCATTTCTCCTGGATGAGTCATCTCTCCTGTGGCTTCATCTGGCATCACGCATTCTCCACACCTGTATGTGCAGCCTCTCCTGGACCTTAGGGATTGATGGGAATAGTAATAGTACCTACTTCAGTGCGTGGTGGATTAAATGCGTAACACTATAAAACTGCTCAAGACTTACTTTGGTAAGTGCAGTACGGGGTTTTGTTCTTGCCACTTATGTACAGGCCTTTTGTGACCACTCCCTGTCTGCCTCCCCACCTGATCTCTTAACCTGTCCCCTTACTCAACACATAGCAATTCATTCCTTTCAATTCTTCCAGCACCCCCATCCTGTCTTACCTCCGCCCTTTCCCATTGGTGGTCCCCGGTTTGGAAAGCTGCAGTTCCTCTCCTGCCCCTTTCTCTGCCCTGCCTGATGCCGACCTCTCAGTTAGGCCCCAGCCTAGGGACCCTTTCCCTGGAGAATTTCCTGGGCCTTCTAAATCTGGGCTGTGACCCCTGCTGTGCACCCTGCCCCAGCACACTGCCCTTCCCCATTGCAATAACACTGGCCAGGTCTTGTCCGTTTGGCCCCCACGAGGCTGTGTGAAGGGTGAGTACTCTGTCGGTCTTTTTGCCACAGTGTCCTAGGCCTGGTATTATAGTCTGAACAAAGGGTTGAACCCACCTCATCCATCCAGACCACCCCGGCCCAGCACGCGAGCCTGTGCGTTCACAAACACACTCAACTCTCACACTCAACGGAGTGGGTCTTTTCTGGGGACGCTCCTAAATGTGTGGAAAACCTGAGGATGGAGTCAGGGGCCTAGGGCTTCCTCTGAAAGGGAGGTACCCAGCACCCCAAAAGGTGGGGGATTTGCCAAAATGTGCTTTCACTGTGTCATAGGCCAGCTCCAAGGGCCCTTATAGGCATCTTGTTAAGTTTGTTGTTTAGTAACGAGGAGTCTGCCTCCCGGAGGTGAGATGACCAAGGTCACACACAGGTGAACGTAGAGCCAGGAAGGGAAGCTGGGCCGCCGCTGCCTGTCTGTGTAATTACTTCCCGTCGCAGTGGAAGTTTAACTGTGTCCTCAGCGCAATTCTGGCCTGTGCCCGGGTGTGAACAGAACACTTTCTCCCGGGAGGCACGTCATGGTCCCGTGGCCCAGCCGTGCTGACGCCTTCCATGCGTGGTGTCATCGGCTGGGTCACAGCCACGCTCCGAGAGGGGCTGTGAGCCTGCATTCGTTACCCGTGGACTTTGTGCCCGTACAGCAGTTACAGGAATTCCCCCGGCACCTTCTCTGCCCCATGTGATGCCGAGGGCTCCGGGGCCAGAGCAGCGGGGACGGCCGCAGGCGGAGACGTTCCTGCTCTGCCCACTGACCCTTTGCATGGCCGGCATTTTTTCCCTGCTGTACACAAGCCCGAAGGAGACTGGCTGCCTCCCTGAGTCTCGGGTTTTTGTGGCAGCTGTATTTGAACCCTAGGTCTCTCCGGAGCCTTCCCACTGAGTTGGTCAGGAGGGAGCAGGCGGCACCAAGGGCAGTGAGCGGCGGCTGTGTACATGACTGCGCTGGGCCACGGCGTCCTCTGCTGTGCAGTTCCGAATGCACGTGCCGTAGAAGCCTGCCAGGCAGAAATGCAACAATGTGAACATTATTACATGATTTTTTGGGTCACATGGGTGCCCCCTCACCTGTGAGGGGAGTCCCAGCCTGCCCCGCTGTGGTGTCTGAGGCCTCCAGGTCCGGGTCCTGCCCATCGCCAGTCTCATTCCTCCCCATCCCTGCCACCCACTCTGGCCCAGCCACACGGCGCTGCCTGCCTTTCAGCGTGCACACCATGGCCAGGTCAGGGATGGATGGAAATGTGTGCTAGCCTGGACCAGCCTGGTGGTGTCTCCTCTAACCACTTCTGGGGCCCCCAGGCCTTGTTCTCCAGGTGGGGACAGGGTGAGCTTATCTTTCACTCCTAGGGAGCCTGTACAGGTGGTGAAAGCCCAAGTCAAGGCCAGACTGTTATAAATGCCCCCCAGGCATCAGGGACTCCTGTGTGGACACCTCTTACCCAGGCTGGACCTGAACCTTAAGAAAGAAGGGACAGTTTTATTTTCCTGGCTCACCTCTTAGCTTTCCTGGCTCCTCAGGACAGTCCTGGGAACAAGGTCTGGGGCCTTTGCCTCTGATGCTCATTTCACTGTGGCTGGAAGCCCACTGGGGATGGGGCACAGCGATGCTCAGTCTTCAGGCAGGTGACTGGGTTTCTTCTCGGATGCTGCTCAGTGGGGCTCATTTCTTATCAGTACAGAAGAAATCCTCAGTAACGCTGAGCCCGTGCCAGGTCGCCGGGAGCTGCCCAGGGTTCTTGCCGACTTCTGATTCTGGCATAAGAAGGGAGAGCTCTAGCAGCATTTGAGACATACAAACTGTGGAAGCCTTTCTGAAGTTGGAACTTGAAGTGCAGCGGTCACAGGCGCAGGGGAAGGCGAGCTATGCCTGCTGCTGGTTGCGTAGATTTCGACAAGCTGGGCGACTGACTTGTCTGAGTTTGCCTGGCACTTGCCCAGCTTTAGCGTTGAAGGTCCCGGGCAAGTTGGGAGGTTCATCACCGTACAACTTGACTGGCTTCTCCAAGCTCTAGTGACCTCGACAGAGACAGTGTCACCTGCTTCTTGGGGTTGTTGTGGACGTAATAGGATAGTGTGTGTGGAGTGCTAAGCAGGTGTGTCAGTTTTTAGAGCTGCTGGAACAAAGCACCGCAGACTGGTGTCCCAGAGCAAGGGGAGTGCGTTGTCTCAGTTCTGGAGGTAAGGTCTGAAGTTGAAATGCCAGTAGGCCGTCCTCCCTCTGGACCTGCAGGAGAGGTCTTGCTTGCTTCTTCCTCGCTTCTGGAGGTTGTCTGACCATCTCCGGCGTGCCTTGCCTCGTAGGTGCCTCACTGCCATCCTCCGTCTCCACGTGGTGTTCTTCCCGTGTCCCGGTCTTCACACGGCCGCCGTCTTCCGTCTGTGCGCGTCTGTCTGTGCACGTCTGTCTGTGCATCCACACCTCCCCTCTTTACAAGGACACCAGTCATGCCGCATCAGGGCCCACCTTATTTTTACTTGACCACCTCTGTGAAGACCCTGTTCCAGAGAAGGTCACATCTGAGGCACTGGTTGGGGGTGCGATTAGGACTTTAATATGTCTTTTTGGGGGACACAGTCCTACTCAGCAGCAGGGTTAGCTGTGACTATTATTGTCATTTGTACCATTGTCTTTGCCATCACTGAGAAACCAGGAATATCTAAGAAACAGCTCCTGCACCCGAGAAGAGAAATGGCAGGAGGCCCCGTCACCAGCAGGAGCCAGCCTGGTTGTTGAAATTCCATATCTGGAGCCATTTCAGCACAAAGGGTCTCAGAAGAACCCCTCTGACCCCCGGCTTTTGCTCTCTTTGGTGCAGATGGAGCAGATGAGGAATGAGCTGCTTCAGGAAAGAGCTGTGAGGCAAGACCTGGAGTGTGACAAGATTTCCCTGGAGAGACAGGTGAGGGCAGCTGGCCCCACGAGGCTTGGACTGGAGTCCCCCGTGGCACATGCTTTGTGCAGCACCCCAAACTCTGGGCTGTACCTCGCCCGAGAGAGGTATTTCTGAGACCATTTCTGGAGAGGGTTTTCTCAGTAATATTAAATATGCTTGGAAGTTTCCAGCTGGGGGAGGAGGAGGTGGAATTGCAAGTGTTTTTTATATCCCAAAAAAGGGCTAAATTCTAATGTAAGAGAATGATAAAGAACCAGTGTTTTCAAACACGGGAGTTGCTAACAAAGCTTACCAGACTCATTATTTCTTTTACGTGCTATTCAGTGAACGTGATATGTGGTAGTGGTGAAGGGGCCTATTTCTTCTGCCAATAGGCTTAAGAAAGGCCAAGGTCACTTATCTGACATCCAGGAGTCCTAGGCCACGGCAAAGATTTCACTCAGGCTTGTAAGGGAATGTGACAGAATCTCTTCTTTTGGGCTGTCAGGACAGAGGTGCTTCCCCAGGTTCCCCTGGGTCACCCATCCTGGTGTGAAAAGCAGGCTTAGTGAAGTCACTGAACATCTGCGGGCTCTCCCTGTAGTCCGCTCTGCAGACAGAGTGGTGGACATGCTGTCTCCCCGTCTGATTCCAGAACAAGGACTTAAAGAGCCGGATCATCCACCTGGAAGGTTCCTACCGGTCCAGCAAGGAGGGGCTGGTGGTGCAGCTGGAGACCAGGATCGCAGAGCTGGAGGACCGTCTGGAGAGCGAGGAGAGGTGAGCCCGGCCCGGCTGCGGTGCGGAGGCCTGGCGGGCAGTGACCGCCACATCACAGAGTGCTTTCACATTTGTATCTGTTCCCGTCCTCAGAAGCCTTCCCGTGAGGAAGGCGGAGCACGTACAGCCTTGTTGTTATTATTTCCACTTGACAGGTGAGAAAACTGAGACCCATCCAAGTACTTGAGGAAGATAGCCTGGCTGAATGTTGGTGTAGTTGGACTAAAACTTAGGCCTCCTGCTCTCAGTCCATAGCTTTTTCACTGTCCTAGCTGCTTCTTTCCCTGTCCCCTCAGTAGGACAAGCTGCCTCATAAGTGACAAATTTGAGCCAGATTAGAGGCGAGGGGGCTGATTCTGCCCTGAAGGCAAAGTGTGTCCACTCTGCTTGGCAGAGGCCAAGTGGCCACGAGGCAGGTCGCCCCACAGTGGGTGGGAGGGACATGGGATCAGGTGACCACACACCTTCCCAGCAGTGAGACTCTTTGCAGTTAGCTTTCAAATTGCAGCCTGAGGACCAGCACCAGGTTGAACTTGACCAGCCTCACTTCTTACCTGTGGCCCCTCTCCTTTTAGAAGGGATGTGGGTGTGCATATGTGTGGCTATGACATTTCACAAGATCTGTTATAAGTGGGACTCCTGGGGGCTGGGCTGGAGCAGCCTAGTGTGGCTGCCTGGCGGGGACCTTCTGTCTCACAAAGTAAAGCTCAAGATGGGGAGAACTCAAGACACGTCTAGTGCACCTCAGCCCCTCTCTGGCTCTGAAACCTCGGGCAAGTCACTCCCCTTCTTAGAGCCCCTGTTTCCTCATCTGTCTGATGACTAGCCCTTTCCTCCTGTAGTCACGTGTCTCTCTGACCCTCGGCCGTGGGTGGACCGGGCAGCCCTGGCTGGAGCTTGCTCTCCTCTGTGGCCCGGGCCAGGCCTCCTGTGGGGCTGGGATCAGAGAGCCTTCAGTTCTGCTTTCCTTACCCTTCCAGGGACCGGGCCAGCCTCCAGCTCAGCAACCGACGCCTGGAGCGGAAGGTGAAGGAGTTGGTGATGCAGGTGGATGATGAGCACCTGTCGCTGACTGATCAGAAGGACCAGGTGAGGGACCCTCTGCGAATTCATTTCCGAGGAGATTATATCTCAGGCTGGGAGACAAGAGGGAGGTGAGGCCTTTGTGGGGGTGGGGGTGGTGATGGAGTTGTAGACTGATCCCTGGCTTTCACTCCACCCAGTTACATCATAGAATGGAGCCTCTCTGGGCTGCTTTAGTGAGGATTTTAGCAAACTTCAAACCCTGAAGTTGACTTGTAAAAAGCAGGCTTGTCTGCCACAGAGGCTTATCTCCACTTTCCCATGAAACTGGCTGCCCTCCTTTGCATGTCTTGGTGGCCTGGGAAGAAGGTGGCTGGACTGCTGGCTTGTCCGTGCTGGGGCTCTTCTCCATCACAGCTGGGCTGGTGACCAGCACTAACCTGCTCTCTCTCCCAATGCAGCTGAGCCTGCGCTTGAAAGCAATGAAGCGACAGGTAGAAGAGGCCGAGGAGGAGATCGACAGACTAGAAAGCTCTAAAAAGAAGCTGCAGAGGGAGCTGGAGGAGCAGATAGATGTGAACGAGCAGCTGCAGGGACAGCTCAGTTCCATGAAGAAGAACTTAAGGTGGGCAAGCGTCGTGACCCTGCAGGCGCTGTCCCCCATCCCCCGGCATTCGAGGAGAGCATAGTGCTTTTAGGGCACCCTCACTTCTGCTCCTTCAAGCCAGTGTCTTGTCACCTTTTGGGGGTCATCCCATCCTAGAGATGAGAGCCGCTCACCCCGTGTTCAGTCACCCCATGTGCTCTCAGGGTCTCACGTGTGTCATCCTCACACCAATGCCCTGACATCAGCCAGCAGATATTATCCCTGTTGTCCATAAGGGGAAACTGAGGCTCAGAGCAGGTAACACTAGCTCCTACCACCATGGAGGGGCAGCTCCTCTCTCAGCCCTTACCACGCCTACTACATGACTCCAGGAGAAATAAAATACAGTTTCAGTCTGTATCCTCATGAGGACTAGGCTATCCTGGGTTTCAGGAGAGAATTGCCATGGTCTTAAGGGGGTCGGGTGCGGGGGTTGCTCTTCCTGCCCCGGCTCGCTGCCTTGGGCACTGGGGTGAGGGAGTGGGTTGGGTTCGTGCTCCTCCATGGAGTTGAGTCTTTCTTGGGAGCTGACTATGCTGGTAGTTCTCTTATGAATGGACAAAAGACTCCAGCCCCTTGAGGATTTTCTAAACACGGCCCGTCCATTGAGAACCCAGCTCCAGGGCTGACATTAGGGTGCAACATTTAAGGGGGCACCAAAAATCTCAGCAATCAAGGTAAATAATATTAAGTGCAATATTTTAAAAAGTTAATGCAAAAAGTCCCCATTGGATAAGATTCAAAAGTTTCAGTTAAGATGAGGTCAATAACAGCACCCTGATGAGCCATATTGGAGGTTGAAGCTAAATGAAAAGTGAGTACTGACCTTGTCCCAGCCCTGCCCAACCCACCCTGCCAACACGGGCTTGCGTGCTGACAGGTGGGCGTTTCCTCTCTGTTGCTCAAAGAGCTGGCAGGTACAAACCTGTTAGGTTCACATGCTTCCCTGCCACTCGGTGGGGTGGAGAGGCAAAAACCCGGGACCCTTCCTTCACCTCCAGATCAGAGAGGCGCCCCAGTCCAGGTCCGGGAATCATGACCGTGTTGTTTCGGCAGGCAGAAGAAGCTGCCCAGTAAAGTACTGGACGACATGGACGACGACGACGACCTCAGCACCGACGGGGGGAGCCTCTACGAGGCCCCGCTGAGCTACACCTTCCCCAGGGATGCCACCAGCCAGATCTGAGTCCACCTCCGGCACCACGGAGGTGGCCCATCACTCCTCCCAGGGACCTTCGGCCTCCCACAGCAGGAGGCGGGAAAAGCAGCGTCTGTCTGGAGCTGAGACCCATTGCCGCCTCTTCACATAACCAGCCGACTGATTCCTCCATGCTCCATCCCTCCTCGGATCTTATACAGGGAGCTGCTGCTGTGTAAATGCTGAGACGCCTGAGGCCGAGCAGTGGCCGCCCATTGGGGTGTTTGGGAAAACACAGTTTAGCAGGCTGAAGTCCTCTCTGCACAGCTATCTGTCAGACTGTTTGTGCTGCTGCTCCTGCCCCTCTGCCGTCCCCCTGCCGGGAGGAAGGGTCCAAAATGCTAGTCCTACTTAATAGCCACTGCGCATGGTGGGAAATGATGTACAGGCTGTGTATATTTTAAAGCAGACCTCCTCCTGACCGCTGCTGTTCCATTTGGAATGCTGCAGGGGCTTCCTAGGGTGGCGTGCTTGTCCAGGTCACATGTCTATATTGAGTATTATTTTTTTTAATATGAAGCTACTAGATTTTAAGTATTCAGGAGCAGAGGCAAGACAGAAAAGGTAGAATAAAGACCACTTTGGACACAGAGTTGGAAAAAAGGGTTGTGGTGACAAGGGACAGTTAACCCTGAGAAGAGAAATGCAGGTGGTCTTGGTGAGCAACTTGCTGATGGAAGGAAAGAGAAGCAGAGGGTCACTTATATCTGTGGCCTTGGTTATTAATTTTATCTAGAACATTGTTATGATTTCTGAACTGTGCTGAGACCAACTCCCAATTACCAGCTGCCATTTCTTTTACACAGGGGGTTGGGAGACTTAGAAGTAAGGTTTTTGACAAATGACCCAGCCCCTCCTGTCACTTCTTATTGGTTCTTTCTTCCCTCCTCCTACAGCAGGCCTCTGAATTGGGCTTTCCTGATCCTTGAACAGGGTGACTGCTGGGGGTAGAATAGGAGGATATGGGGACAAGGCTCATAGACTTAGGGGTGAAGAAGAAGCAGGCGGTGTCCAGTAAGGTCATGGAAAAAGGGAGAAGAGATAAGCAGGTGTGTGTGGGTTTGGGTGGGAAGGAAGAGAAGGAAGTCTTGAAAGCTGGGGAGATGTGTATACGAGAGGTAGATGGAGCAGGATCTCAGTTTGTGTCAGGAAAGGGAGGAAGGCAACAGAAATCAGACAGAGGTGTATCTGTGCAAACTAGGAGGCTCCTGCCAACTGCTTGGGACAGAGGGACATCAGCCAGCACCAGGCACGAGGGGACTGGGCAAGGCCGCGTTGCAGGGACAGAATAACAGGGAGCGTGGCGTTGGGAGAATGCCAGGTATGCCAGCACTCCCTCCTGGCCTTCCTGGTGTCTCCTCCCTCTGTGCCAGTCCCCAGGTACATCCAGAGGCCAGGTTCAATCACAGCTGGGCTTTCATAGGTCAGGGCCAGGGAGAGAACCCTGTGAGTTGTGCGCTTGTATGGGGCAGAGGAGACAAGGTCAATCTGCTTCAGCATTGTACCCGAGCTCCCCAGTAGCTGAGAGCCCTGCAGACCGGAGAACTCCATGACGGTTGCCCTGGGGGCGAGGGAATCTCTGTGCCCTACCTACCCCACATCACTGAGCCCACGAAACAGGATTCGGAGCAATCAGTCTGGTTTAAGGGTAGGTGTGATCCCCCACAGGTGAGGCCTCTACAGCAGGAGAGCCAAGCCTCCTTCCACCTCTGATTGGGGTGTGGACAGATTCCTCCCTTTAGCCATTCATTCATTTAGCAACTATATATTGAGCACCTATGGTGTGCCAGGCATGGTCCGAGGCACTGGGAATGTAATGTGGGTAAAATTAATCAAAATCGCACCGCTCCTGGAGTGCGGTCAGGGGAAAGAGAATGATAGACAACCATCATGCAAACGGACACAGGCTGAGTCCCCACCCAGCCCTGGACCCCCTGTCCCTTTGGGGCTGCAACAAGCCTGCGGTCGGTTGCCTGGCTTGCTCACTGGAACTCCCACCATGACCCTCACTGTGGTCGTGCTTTCCCCACTGTTTCCACTATCGTTAGCCATTTGCTGAGAAGCCTGCCTAGTGATGCCTCAGCCCACTGGTGTCGGAGGCTGGGAGATGAGAAGGCTCTGAGGCCCAAGAGCTTCTTTGGGAGTGATGAGTGTCTGTCTTGGTTTGTAGAAAGCCCCAGCTCCTTGTTTTGGCCGGTTCCTCCTGGTACCCCTGGGCTGGCTGCGAGGAGCAAAGATGCCCATGGAAAGAGAACAGATCACCAGTCAGAAGCCTGGCGTCCTTACCCTAAATAATGGGCCATTTTAAATGTTAAATGTGCCATTCTTCACAGTATTGGAGCTGACAGTGAGCTGGATGCACGCAGTGTAGCTTTAGGGTGGGAAGAGTACTGGATTGGGCATTGAACCAGGTATTTGCAAGTCCAGGTTTATCTTATCCCAGTGACCTTGACGGGGCGTGTGCCCTCAGAGCCACGGAGTGCCCTGAATAAATGAGGACCAGGGCCAAGGTTCTTTCCAGCTCTGACATGCTCTCATTCTTTGATTTTATTATATATACTTTTTTTTGTTTATTGCTTTAAGAACTAACCCCACTGAAGAATATTTTCTTTAGCTAGCTTAAAAAGAAAAAATATTTTATTTAATAAACAAATATGTGGCCAAATGCAATGCTGAGGAGACAATCATCATCTATCTTTATAATTTCTTTTCTGCTCCTGGGACTCATTTGACAGCGCCAGTAGGCTTGTTCTGTTGGGATTCTGAGTTTGGGTCTGGTTCGATTGCTTTGGTTTGTCATGGGGAAGAGACGTTCTTGTGTAGCTCCCTCCATGTAAGTGAACTGGATCGAGCAAGATTGCCTTTCAATAAACAGTGTCACCCGACAGGAATCTCAGCCCTCCCATTATTTTGACTTCCTTGTTTTCTCCAGAGCTTAGCTCTATGTCTGCCAAGAAATAGCCAAAGTGAATGGCTGGAAGCTCCTCAAGGAAGTGAAATCTGGTGGCAGTCCAGGCCTGAGACCAGTTTCTGAACCAGAAGGGTAGGGAGGGGTCAGTGGTGAACACGAGAATAAACAGGCAGCCCCTGATTATTCCTCATTCCTAAACCAAAATGGGTTCCTTACCAGCACGTAACCTCTCTTTATTGACAGTAGGTACCATGGTCTCCATTTTATAGGAAGTTCTCCACAGAAAGGACCTTGCAGTCAGCCAGTGGGAGCAGGCGGAGCTGGGGCATTTCTCAGCTGTCACTCGCTGCTTCGTGCAGTGTTTCGGGCCGTGGCTCCTGTCTGTGGGCTCCCTGGTGCTGCAGCTTCCATGGACTTGGGTGACCAAACCTCTCCCTGGTGCCTCCAGGTCCCAAGGTGGGTGTGGCTTCCTGCTGCCGTTGCTCTGGGTCCCTCGGCAGCGCCGGTGGGTTCTCGCAGCTCTGCCTGCCCTGCAGGGCGGCTCTTCATTCACCACCTGGGCCCCCGCAGGCCTCCCACCCAGCGCTCTGCCCACTGCGCCCTTGATGCCCTCAGTCGTGTGAGCATCCTTGAACCCCGCAGTCCTGCAGCCCATGACTTTCCTTATTCTGACCAGAGCATCTCAAGTAAAAAAGATTTTCTAATTGTAATAAGTCATCCAAGCCTGTGCATAAATCATGTGCTTTGCTTAGAAGTCAGGTTTATTGAGGTATCATTTTATTCTGTGTAGTAAAAGGTGCCCTTTTTGGTATTATTTACTTTTGTAGCTGTATTAAGGCCTCTTTCCTTGTCCCTTCTGCCAGGGTCCTTGTGGGAATGAGTCCTGAGAGGTCACCTCTTCCTCAGGCCTGCAGAGGCATGTCACCCAGGAGCCTAGAATCAGAGGGAAAACCTCCTTCCAAGCCCGCAGCTCCTCCCTCCGCATTTTTGGCATTCTTTCTTTGAACTTGAGGATAGTTACAGTGATCCTGTCTTTGTTGGAGACAGTCCTTAGCCAGAAAGTTTTGTGTTCTAAGTTTTCAAACGATAGGGAAAAATGACTCAGCAACACGTTTCTATCAGGAACAGCCCCACACCCAGAAATTCTAGGCTTTGCAGAGACATCAGCAGCAACTGGGTCCTGCTTCCTCTCAGACCCGCTGAGTACCCAGCACTGAAAGTCATGGCAGACACTCACGCACTTGACCTGAGACCCAGCCTGTCTTCATCAGCAAAGCAAGATTTCAGTGTGTGCCCCACGCTGGGTTTATTAAAGCTGGAAGATGCTCAGTACAGTTTCAAAACACATTCAACAACAGTGCCTATCCTGTGGGGGACATTTG
Source organism: Trachops cirrhosus (assembly GCA_028533065.1). Lineage (NCBI taxonomy): Eukaryota > Metazoa > Chordata > Mammalia > Chiroptera > Phyllostomidae > Trachops > Trachops cirrhosus. Next base: position 148,647,508 of record CM052538.1, read on the forward strand.
TTTGCAAGTTTCCCAGCGTGCGGAATCTCACTCGGTCTCACAACAGATTGTCAACAACTCCTTTGTGGCGCCACAGGTTTTCTGGGTAAACAGAACTAAACAGTTTTATGAGAAAGGCAGGAACTGACAGGTAGGGAATCTGAGGCTTGGGGAAGTAGGATGTTTTGCTGTAGGTCACACCAGGAGCAGATAGCCAGCCCGCGGGCAGACCTGCCAACTTTGGGCCAGGTGCTGTGGGAGACAGAAGGATGAGAACACACTCTGGGACCTTCAGAAGCTTCCAGTGTAATTGTAAGAATGGAGATTACCGAGCTAAGTGGAAATGAGATATAAATACTAAGTCTTTTGTATACTTAATGGCTTACCAAATTTGTTTATCCTTGTGCTTGGCTAGCTCACACTACGTACAGTCAGTACCACGTTTTCTCTGAGACTATATACAATGCGATAGCTAACATGTGTCGAATTTACCTGCCATGTGTCAGGTATTGTTCCAAACCCTTTACTTGTGTGGACTCACATGGTTTTCACAACCACCCCTGAACAGGTACTGTGGTGACAAGTGGGCCACCCAGGCGAAGGGGTTACCGCCCTGCCTCAGGGCATGTGGCAGGAGGCAGGAGAGCCAGGGTGGGTGTCTGGGTCTGGTTCTGGGGTCTGGTTCTGGGGTCCACACTCTGGACCAGGAAGCTCTGCCGCCTCTCACCCACAGTCACTGCCTGGGAGCACAAAGGTCTCATCGGGTCTTGTATTAGGGACCCCTGAGCTCTCTTGATCCTTCTCCTTTCAGGTCTCCCCTAGCCAACTGACAGCCTGCTGCCTGCCTCCACTCTGAGCTCTGCATGCAAAGGCAGATGGAAATCAAAGTTAACCTTCAAAGCCACACACCTGATGGACGTGGCTATCACAGATTTTTAGCTGCACTTATAACCTGGCTGTCTGTGGTGCCATCGGCTGCTGTGACCTCAGATCTCTCGTTTCGCCTTCGGTGCTCCTCTGGTGCCGTGCCAGCCTGATGTGTCTGGGCCTGAGCTGGGTGTGCTGGCTGTCCTGGGGGGTCATCGGGCCTCCCCACTGTCTCACTGTGTGGAAGGCGGCCTTTGGGCAACATCAGAAGGTCCTTGAGTTGGGTGGGATGTCCACCTTTCCAATCCCCAGACTGCTTTGTGATGAGAACCTTCTGGAACAGAATATGGCAATAATAACCTTTACTGTGTAGTTAGTACACCTTTCATATTACTCTTACATTTAAAACTGCACCCGCAACCTGAAATGAGCAGATTGTCCTCATGGAATCTATTGGCTGAGGTCACAAATAACACCCCTCACCCCAGAGCAGCTCAGAATATTGGGTGATGAGGCTGGAGGCTAAGAACCATGGGTTTGGCAGCAGAGGCTGCTAAGCTGGAGGAGTGGTCCCAGTGGAAGTGGGCTCTGGATCCCTTCGAGTGAGCAGGGTCCCTGTGTACAGAAAGGGAGAAGGTCTCCGGGACACAGCCAGCTTCAGGACTTAGAGACCTGTGCAGAAGCTCATCTTGAGGGAAAGGGACTCCTCTGCCTCAGCTGGTCCCAAAAGGAGTGGGGCTCCTGCTATGGAAGCTGACCTTCGGCCTCCTTGACTTGGTGTGTGAGCTGGGGGTTCAGGTTGGGGAGGTGATAGGCACCTGCCTCCCCATCCACCCAACACTGGAGGGTATCCCTTCCGAACCCCGCCCAGGGACCCTACAAAGACAAACCATTGTTGCCCCGTGGATGGACCCACTGGTCTTTGGGGGCAGTGGGAATGATTCTTTCTTTTCTTTTTTCTTTTCTTTTTTAACCATCAATGTGTGGTTGCATCTTATGTGCCCCCTACTCGGGACCTGGCCGGCAACCCAGGCATGCACCCTGACTGGGAATCGAACTGGGGACCCTTTGGTTTGCAGGCTGGCACTCAATCCACTGATCCACACCAGCCAGGGCTGATTCTTTTTGAACAATTAGAATCCCTTCCCAGGGTAGAAACTGCAACTGGGCAAAGTCCTGTGGATGAGGAATTTTTATACTCTGATTTCATCTGCGTTCAGCAGTGGGTGCTGGTGGGCAACATGCACAGAGACAAATAACTTGTCCACAGTCGACAATTAGTAAAGAGTGGGGCTGGGGTAAAAGCCTGGTCTGCTGCTCTTACCGACCCCGAGATTCCCTGTACCTTGGCTGTTCTCCCTTGCTGCCCCTCCCCCAAATACTCACTGCTGACCTCCCCACCTGAGGACGTTAGGCACAAAAGCTAAGTGGTTTGTCTGAGGTCACAGCCCCCGGCCTTGAGATCGAAAGACTGCTTTTGGAGCGTGAAACCTGCATGGAAAGAAAGCAGACAGCCTGCCCACACCTGCCTGCAAACCCCCTCCTGCCAGTCTGTCTGACCTCATTCCAACCTCCTCTGGCCCTTCTGGTCCTTCCAAGACAGGCTTGTTTTCCAGGAAAGGACTTCGAGGTTAAGATAAAGCAGGTATCTCTGCTTAAATGCCCTCCTGCCGTTGAAAGGCCCGACCTGCTAAGCCTGCCAGTCTAGCCCCTTGGTTTACTTGGTTTCACTCCTGGGCTGGGGCTGCCTGGCCTTTCATCGGGCGCCAGCGGTCCCTGGCCTATCGCTGGGCACGAATATGGGGACTCTTTTGAGATAGGCACAGGGTTCCCAGCAGAGCTGGGTAAGGGAAATGTGATCTGGAAAAGGCGGCGACAAACTCCTCCTGGGGCTCCTGGCTGCTCCAAAAGGAGATAGTCCCTGTCTCTGCCCACTCTCCTGGGAGCCTTCTCCTGGCATTTAGATAATGAAGAACTAGAAAACAAAGCTGGCCTCTACTCAGCCTGTCTGCAGCCTCCTGGTCTGGCTCGCTATCATCCAGCGCTGGCCTTCCTGCGTAGTGTTTATTCTGATCCACACGTGGCTTCCTAAAACTGCTTCATTTTTCGAAACGAATAACTGATTCTACTACCTCCTCCCCTTCATGGCAATTTAAAGAATTTTGTCTGTGTGATTCATTGTTGCTGGACTCTAAAAGCAGGTACAAACATGCCTGGGGCTTACTAAGATCACGTGGCCTTCCCAGGCCCTGTGGAAAGGTGAGGTGAGCCCAGGACGAGTGGGTTAGCCAGCCGCTGTGACGGAAGCACCACACTCCCCCGGCTGAGCGTCACACTGGGGTGGGCTCTCTGAGGACTCTCAGTATGTCCAGATTTGGCTTTCCAGATGTTAAGAAGCCAGCTGTAGAGTTAGTCTGTACTTTGCTACTAACATCAGCAACAAAGATAATAGGGAACACTTTCTCTGCTGGTGTGGCTCAGTGGATTGAGCACCGGCCTGCAAACCAAAGGGTCACTGGATCAATTCCCAGTCAGGGCACATGTCCAGGTTGGGGGCCCGGTCCCCAGCTGGGGCGGGGATGGTGTGCAAGAAGCAATGGGTCAATGTATCTCTCACACATTGATGTTTCTCTCCCTTTCTTCCTCCCTTCCCATCTCTCTAAAAATAAATAAATAAAATCTTTAAAAAAAAAAAAGACAAGAGGGAGCACCACTTGTCTGGGCTCTGGGTCTGTGAGAGTCGTCAGTGAAGGGCTTTTGGTTTGTTCTGTTGAGGAATTTGTGTTTTCACCCCCAAGAATTAGTAATGATTAACCTTTGGTCATATCTGCTTCACGTTTTTAAATAAAAGACATAAAACATTAGGGCTAAAGTTAAAGGTTCTCCGTTTGTCCATCATTCCCTGCCTTATTTTTAAACATAAAGTAGGGCAACCGTATTACCAAGATTCGGAAGCTCACCCTCCAGCCTGATGCGGCCATCAGCGTTGTTTCAGTGCATCTCCTTCCGGCGTTCTTTCCTGTGCGGTTTTTAGGGACCTATGATCACAGCGTCCACGCACTTTTATGTATGCTTGTTGTCACTCAGAATAAGCGTGTTTCCTCATATTAGGTGGTCTTGATTACATTTAATGCTGCATAGCATCCCACTGAGTGAATTCCATCGGTTAATTACCATCCTTATATTACTGGATGTCTAGAATTCTAAATATTGACTTCCTACAATGAATACTTTTATATCTGCATTTTTTTCCATACTTCAAATTATTTGTTTTGACCAGATGATTAGAAATAGAATTACTGGGTTATCAAGTGAAAAGAAAAACATTGTCTATAAATGTTGCCCAGTTGCTTTTCTGAAGGGTTTTACCAACAGGCACAGATACCAACAATATAAAAATATAGCAGTTCCTCCAGGTTCCCCCTCTCTAATGAACCTCTCTTCCTGAATAATAGACTAACCTCTTTCGTCAGTTTAACCTCTCTTTGTATTGTTAGCGGGGTTTATTTTATATGATGTCCTTTTATGACTGGTCTATTTTTTAAAGTTTTATCTGTAAGCCTAATGTGTTTTTTAAGTGTCAATAAAATTAAAAAATGCAAATAGCAGTATAATAGAGCAAAACAGTGAAAAATAACTCCTTTGTCCTTGACCCAGTGTCTCCAGTCTCTTCCTAGGCTCAACCACTCTTTCTGGTTTCTTTTATTCCTTCCAAGTTCACTTCTCCATGTTTCATCCAGGCCCCAGAATTTGTGCCCCACTGGACACATTAATAAGACAGTAAAGGAAAGCAACTTGAGGGGATTTATAAAAGATGGCGAGGTGAGTGTGGGCCTTGGGAACACCCCTCCCCCAGGCCAACTCCTCCTTGGGCACCTCCCTCGCCCCCACCCGCCCTGGGACCTGCCTGGTACCGCTCATCAGAAGGGCCACATCTAGGACTGGGACTCATGCATGGGTCAGGGAGGTGGTCCTGAAGGAAAGCTGGTCACAAAGTGTTGACTCTTTCCCGGGGACTGTCCTGTCAAACACATGAGGGAGCTCGAGGTAAAAGGCCGGGGTCTGCCTGAAGAGGCCTCGGCCGGAAGGGATCCAGGCCCCCACCTCCTCCATGTGCTCGAGTCCCAGCCTCAGACTACTCGGTGCGTTGTCCTCTCTCATTGGCCCACACAGGCACTACTATCTCTTGCTCCCTATTTTGTTGACCATCTCCTGATTTTTACACATTTCTCTCGAGTGGATCCTGAATTCTTTCCTCTCTAACTTCCCACTGACTTTCACCCTCTACCCCAACTTCAGGGTCAGGCCTGGTGGGTCTGTTTCCCCAGAAGGTCTACATGGCCAAAGCCATAAATTTAGGGACACTTCTTGGCAAAGGCAGCCAGGATGGGGACCACTGGGGCAAGTGGCTGGGGTGGGGGGGTGGGAGGAGAGAAATTGTAGGTCCACCATCTTTCTGAGATGGCAACAGAAGATTTGGACCAAAAGTTCAGGGTCAGTGAGAGGCAGGCTCCCCAACCAGGTGTGAGTGGTGGCTGCAAAGTTTTCCCAAGGCTCCTGGGTTCTCAGGTGGGCTCCTGAAAGAGCTAAGAGGCTGCTGGGATACAAGGCTATGTGCAGTGGTGGCCAGCAGGTGGAGCTGGTGGCCACTTCTGGCCCTGCTGCGGAGGGGAGAATAGTGGGTGCTAAATATCCAGGGCCCCGGCCATTAATGGTGGAATCCCAAAGACGACTTTGGACATTATCAATCTTTGTCTTCCCAACCTGACCTAGGTGGGGCTCCTAAGTTATCATTATGTTGTTGTGTTTGCATTGCACTGATTTTAATCACAGCATTCACGGTGAGCTGCTCTTTTGTGAGAGACCCAAAGTTACTCACTCACACCTTTCAAAGAACATTTGCTGTGCACCAACTCAGTAGCAGCCTACATCGAGAAGAGTAGGACTCAATCCCTGAACTCAAAAGGACAAGAAATGTCCATTGAGAACTAGAAAACAAGGGGCAGAGTCTAAAGCTATAAAAGAGAGATGTAGATGAACTGTGACTTTGGTTTTTGATGGAAAAGATTGTTCTTGGCTGGCACAATCAGGGGAGAGTTCATGGAGGAAGAGGTGTTTGAGGGGGCCGTTAAAGTGGGTGCAAGGTTTCAGAACTTTATGCTTTGAAATTTTAACCTTACTAATGCGTGCATCTTTGGCTGGTGGAAAGAACACAGTGAAGACATGGATGCGCTGCATTCAGAGAGCCAGCCACTGCGTTAGAGTTTAGGAATAGTTGGAGGTGAGGCTGGGAAACAGGTTTAAGACTATTTTTGGAAGATCTTGATTATCACTCCCAGAAACAAGATAGCACTGGAGATTCTGGAGAAACAAAAAACAAAGAAACAGAGGAGCTGAATTGTGTGCCTTATTGTTGTTTTTGAGGAAATGAATAATGTTTTTAAAAAATGGATAGTGAAAGTTACTTACTATAAAAGGTACGATCCTTGATCACCAATACGGAAAAACAGCTTCTCCCAACTGAGAATTCTCTGATTATCCATTTTAAACATCTCAGGGTGCAAATCGCTATTTAGTCTAGACTGGAAATTTTAAAATTATAAATCAGAATCACCTCAAAAACTTGTTACAATGTAGACTGCTGGCCTCACTTCCAGAATTTCCATGACGGCCAGAAATTTGATGCTGCTGCTGCTGGTCTGGGGACCACATGGAGAACCTCTGAATTAAACTTTCCACCTGACCTTTCTCAGTAAATCCACTGGGTGGCAGCAGAGAGTACCACAGGGGCCTCACTGGTCAACCCTGGCATGATCAGGCAGAAGGGGTGGGGGGCTGTTTCTCTGAGCCTTCCATGAAGGTCTTTGCTACCAAATGACCTTGCAAACCAACCACAACAGCAAGTTCTCCAACATACAAGAATGCATTGGAGAAGGGAGTGCTTGGTGAGTTAGACCTTTTTCCTTCTCCTGGATGTCTCAACTCCCAACTCTACCCCAAACACCCTTTGCTAGGCCCTCAGAACCCTCCTCAATTAGAAGCAGAGTATATTTGATAACTTTCAAGGTCACTTCAGATGAGATTGCTGAGTGTAAGGTGAACTAGAACTTGGAGCTGATTTTTCCAAAACAGACAGGTTAGGTTAGGCTGGGCTGTAGGGTCCTCCTGAGGTTCCCAAACCATACTTCAGGGTGCACTGCCCACTGTGTCTCAGCAGAGACCAACCCTGACCAAGACTCGGGGCTGGAATTAGAACAGTGTCATCCTGAGTGAGATGGCATCTTGCTCCACCCCCTGCCCCCACCGCCTAGTGTCTGCAATGCCTGTGTCTTCATACAAGCAAGGGTTGTTCCTGTCCGCAGCTCCCATGGCCTTTTGGTTGACACCGACCTTTCAGGAACCAACACAGAGCTCTAACACAGAGGTGACACATGGTGCCTATTGGTTGTTGCATGACGAATGTCATCCCTGTATGGGATCTGACTGTTTAATCTACCAGTAGCCAAAATGGCACCCATGCTTCAAGACTTAGTGCCAATATGAATCCATATGAAGCCTTCCCTGATTCTTCAAATCTAAATTGCTCCCTTCTCTGGGCTCACAACCCCTTGTTCTGTTGCAGCCCTACCAGGCTGTGGTTAGTTGATTACAGTTGTTTTTCTCTGCACCATTAGGTGGTGAGCTCCTCCAGGGCAAAGGCTGCTGCTGTCTGATTACTCATTTTTGCAGGCGGTACCTCGACATGTTGATGGAATTGAGATAACTTTGGTTTGTCTCACATTCTGATTAATGATCAGGGCTATATTTATCTAAACTTCATGATTTAGTAAACTGAAAGCATATTTTCTCTGGGCCTCTCTCCTCCCAGACTGAATAAATTTAATGATTTTACTTTTACCTCATAGGGCAACCCTCCACCCAAGGAAGAATAAGTCTAGTAAGTCTAGAGGTTTCTAAGTTAATCTGTGAATCACTGAAAACGAATCCACCCTGTTCTGGTCAAAAGGTGGCGAATGGAGTTAACTTCAATCAACAAAGGACAGAGAGTCAGACGTGCCTTCTGCTAATGACTCTGTATTTCCCCTGTTAATATTTTCCTCTGCTTTTTTTATTCTATTCTGTTTATGTGTTTATTCTGTTTTGTTATATGCTTGAGATCGGGTACTTGCTATTTTATCCTATTTAATTTATTTAATATTGATAACATTGTTCTGGTCATTTAAAGCACCTTTCTAATGTTTTTAAACATTCTGAACATTTTTAAAAATCAGTATATGTTATTCTATAATGTGTAGGAAATACACTTTACTTGAAATAGTGTCCCAAACTGGAATTGTGCCAAATGCTTTCTTTGTGTGTTCAAGTGGAAAATTTTTTCACTTAGTTTATGTTCATTGTTCAAAAATACAGATAGGCAAAGAGTAATAATAACAATATGAATGAGAAGGAAAAGGACAAGAAGGAAGAGTGGAAAGAGGAAATTGGCCCTTAGTTTTACTATCTAGAAATAAAATGTTTTTATGTATGTTGTCTTGGCTTTTTTCCTCTGTGTGTATGTTTATATTATAAAATTTGTGATCATATTGTTCGTGCTATTACATAACCTGCTTTTCAAATTATTATGAGTTTTTCCATGTATAAAAGCATATTTCCTCTGTGCAGTTTTAATAGAGTCTCTGTTCTGTGGAAGAATAATGATAGTTAACATCCCTTTGTCCAGAGTATCCGTGGTGTATTCCTGCCTGTCAGTCACTTAATAGCTGTCTTGGTTATCAGATTGGTTGAGAGAGAGAGAGAGAGCATTTACATTCACATAAATGTATTACAGTATATTATTATAATTGTTCTACTTCATGATTAATTATTGTTAATCTCTTACTGTGCCTAATTTGTCAGTTACACTTTACCATAGGTGTGTATAAGAAAAACATTATATTGTTTGGTACTATCGGTTTCAGGCATCCACTGGAGGTCTTGGAACGTAACCCTGCAGGAAAGGGGGCCTACTGTGTAGAGATAAATAAGAGAAGAAATAGCTAAAAGAGTTCAAAGCAGTTATGTCTGGAGAGTGGCAATTGGGGTGTAGAGGATGGAGAAGGAAAATGCTCATTTTTATTTTAAATCTTGTAGAACCATCGGGCTTTTAAACTCATGCACGTGTATAACTGTGGTTTCTTTTTAACAAAGTGAACAGCTAGTAGTTAAAGAATCAGTATTTGTCTGATTCTGTCTGAAGCCAAACCTCTTTCTATTATTTCACTTTTGCCTCTCAAAAGAAATACTTAATATTTATTTGTCGTTAGACTCTAATTTTCTTTAAAATCTGCTTCATGTAAACGACCCAGCGATCTCCACCTCCACGAGGGTGTGGTCCGTGCTCCTTTTGCTGACCGCCGTCTCCCAGAGCCCGCAGCCCCCTGGGGTAGCTAGGCTCTCACAACGTGCTTGCTCGGCATTAGGTCCATTTTCCAAATCCCCAAGTGTGCTGGTTTCAATTTTTTTTATCCTCTTCCAAGGACACGTTTCCATCTATTTCTTGAGAGAAAGGAAGGGAAGAAGTGAGGGAGGGAGAGAGAGAGAGATATAGAGAAACACTGATGTGAGAAACATTGATTCTCACATCAGGTGCCTCCTGTACACACCCCAACAGGGGTTGGAACCCACAACCCAGGCATGTGCCCTGACCAGGAATCGAGAACCTGCAGCCTTGTGGTGCACAGACTGACACTCCAACCAGCTGAGGCCAGTGGCCAAGGCTGGTTTCAATTCCTGAATGTCCATACCCCTCTTAATGGCTATCTCCATCCTGCACACAGACATGAGCATCACAGCAGATACATACGCAGAAGCAAGTTGGAATTGCAGCATCCCCTAGAGAATTCAGAATCTGAAGGATGGGGGTTGCCCTGTTGTTCCGCCCCCCACCCCCCAAAAGATGGCATCGCTAGGCTGCCCCTGTCTGCATCATGGAGCTGCAGTCTGGATGACAGGAGCAATAGCTGGCTGTGTTTCCTTGGGGAGGTCATGCCGCTGGAGCCAAGCCTGATCCAGAATTCAATGTGATTAGATGTTATCTTGTACTTTGAATGACTGATCTAAGGATCCTTCTTTTCTGTCCTCCCTCCCTATCTTTCTCTGTCTGTCCTGTCCTTTCCCTCAATGTACATGTAGTAAGCACCTACTATTGTACTTACTAGGCACAGGAAAGGAGGTGGCTGGGAGAAACCAGAGGGGGGAAAAGGTGATTAATGCTGTCCTTGCCACCAAGGAGCTCACAACCAAGTAAAGGAGTTGGACAAGCAGTCAACTTCCCAGTTAGAGCAAGGCAGAAGGAAGGAAATAAGAGCTAAACATGGGACCAGCGAAGGGGGCAGGAGTGCAGAGCAAGGAGCGCGGGGTACCAACTGGGGACCAGGCAAACTTGGTGGGCAGCTTGGGGCTTGCAGGAGAGACAGGGCTCTGGGTGTAAGGTGAACAGCACAGAGGCACACAGGGGCCTTGAGTCCTCCATGCTAGTGCAGAGGAGATAGCAGGGGCGTGGAGCCCAGTGCTTTCTGCAGACCATCCAGAGAGGATTGCATGTCCTTCTCTGCCCTTCTCCTCCCTTCTCCCTGAAAGGGGCTTCGGAGGAGATTTTACAAAATCCCCAGGAACAGTGAGGGCATGTGGGGAGAATCTGGAGGACCCTACTTCTGTCTAGAGAGGAACCATAGCAAAGGCTGCAGGTTCCCGGAGCCTGTGGCTCCTGCCAGACAGGGATGTGCTCCGAGGCCTCTGGGTGAAGCTGGGCTATTAGCTGCAGGCACCTGAGACCCACTGGGATTACTGTGAGTGACAAGGAGAACTTGTTCTAGGGTTGAAGGGATGTCTCACAGAGCCCAAGGGCAAGGAACTTGAACCAGGGACTGGGATACCCTAGGGGCCTGGAAAGTTCTTTCTGTCCATTGCTTCTTTGCTTCCCCTTGCCTGTACCCACTCTGTCTGACAAAGTAGAAAATAGCCACTGAGTCTGCACCTGGATGGAGCACCTAGGCAGACACTTGGGGAGGGCTGAGATAAACCCAACATGAGAGCCAAGTTCTACAAAGTCTATGGGGAGGCTCAGTGGAAAGCACATGCTCTTTGTGGGGCTCTGAGGGTTCGTCTGGTGAATGGGGCTCAGCCCCACCAGTGCGGCTTCCCTGAGGGGCTTCGTCTTGTGCTGGCGTGTCCCTGCAGCCCTCAGGCTGCATCCACAGGCAGCCACCCCCTGGACGGGTGGTGGACTGGGTGATCTTTCAGAGTGTCCCCAGAGAAGTCGTTTACCTGTGTCGGGACAAACATAGGACTTGTGCAGTAGCAGGGATGGCACTGACTTGGGGTCTGAGGAAAGTGTCCCAATCTGCCTCTTGCTCTTATTAGCTGGGCTCCTGGACATTTGAAGTGTAGTCAGTCCAAGTGGAAATGTGCTATGAGAAAAAAATGCACACTGGATTTTGAATACTTAATACCGCCCCCACATACAAAATATCTTTATGATTTTACTATTATCAAAGTAACATTAATATTAATGTTGAAATGGTAATATTTTGGATACTTAGGTTTAAATACAAATATTATTAGAATTAATTTCATCTGCTTCTTTTTACTTTTTAAAATGTGGCTCTTAGAAAAATTTAAAATGACAAAAATGGCTCTCATTTTGTTTTGATTGGACATCACCAATCTAGACTCTAGACCTAAAGTATGCATCGTCTTTATTGGAAAGAAAAAAATCACACAGACTTGGGACTATTCTGGAAAGGTGGGGAGAGGTGTTAATGCAATCTCAATGCCTTAGCCTCCATTTAGTAAATTATTTTAGCAGCACCATGTCCTCTAGGGTCCCAAACTCTGGCCAGTGTCTGCAGCTGCCCCAACCATCTCTAACAAGCCAGCCCTCAGCATGGGGGGCAAGATAAGGACAATGCTCCTGACATAAGACTTGGGTACCTGCAGGGGACCTGCGGGCTATTGCACTGCTCTGAAAAGCTTGACAGGAAGATTCCACAGATTTCCAAGTACTGCTGCTTTGGAAATGAGATGAGGGTTTCTTTTTTTTTTTTTTTAAGATTTTATTTATTTATTTTTAGAGAGAGGAAGGGAGGGAGAAGGAGAGAGAGAGAAACATTAATGTGTGGTTGCCTCTCATGTGGTCCCCACTGGGGACCTGGCCTGCAACCCAGGCATGTGCCCTGACTGGGAATCGAACCTGCAATGCTTCGGTTTGCAGCCCGCGCTCAATCCACTGAGCTATGCCAGCCAGGGCGAGATGAAGGTTTCTTGACTTGGGGCTTCTAGCAACCCAGCCAGGCAAGGTGGGTGGTCTCAGCTGATCAGAAGCTCTAATTTACAATTGTAAATCTATCTGATTAATGAAAATGTTGAAGACAATTTAATTACTCATCAAGATGCAATTGGTGATGAAGAGTTTGGGAACCACGGACAGAAGTAGTTGTACTCTTCAGAGTTCTGGTTCTTGTCTGTTTTGTCTTCACATTTGGTTGGTAAGTGACAGAGTTCTCCTTAACTTTCCCCAGGAATATGTCCTTGGCCCGTTCTTCGATTCCCCCTGCCTGTACCCACTTTGTCTGACAAACAAAGTAGAAAACAGCCACTGCATTTGCACCTGAATGAAGCACCTAGACAGACGCCCGGTAGGTGAAGTCAAAGTCAAAGCACTTTGAGGTCTGGAGACTTCAGTTTTTTCTCCATTTGGGATGGGGAGCAACTGCCATCAATGCCAAAGCCCGGTTACTAATCCCATGTGCTTCGTTCAGCCCTACTTACTCCACACCTTGGAATGTACTGAGCTTTAAACAATCCCATTTATAAGAACCAAGAGTCATGACCACAAATTTCTTAGTTCAGGCTGCAGCTCTTCATGCCACCGTCATGCCCACAGAACCAGTTCTTCACTCTCATTGAGACCACAGGTGTCTGGGCCCTCCTGGTGTGCTCACATCCCACTCTCCTTGACCTCCACAGGTCTCCAGCCCTCTCCCGGAGGAAAGGCAGCACTGACCAGGAGTTAAGGGCACATGCTCAGGGGCAGGCTGCGCGGGCTCTGTCCTCGCACCTTCCTTATAGCCTATAAGAATGTGGGCAAGTTACTTGATCAGAACTCCATTTCCTTAACTGTAAACTGGGGTTGATCAGAGCACCTACCTCATGGGAAGGGTGTGATAGGTACTATATGATGTTTATGCATTCATGGTAAGATAATGGGGTAGAGCTTTCTACAGTGCCCAGTTCATAGACACGCTCATCCACAGTTAGCAGTCATTAGTCATTACTGGTTCTGTCTTTTCACCTGCCCATTAGGGCTGCTCAGAGAAAGCCCAAGAATCAGACTGCTTGTCTGTGCCGCAGCGTCACCACACTCCCCCACTGGACCTCCATGGCCTGGCCATCAGTGCGCGTGTGTGTATGAAAGTTTTATTTACTCAAATGTGTGTGTCTCTGTGTGTGTTTTTGGTAACAGCTTTATTGAGATACAGTTCACATGCCACACAATTCACCTGTTTAAGGCATACAAATCTGTAGTTTTTAGTATATTCATAGAGTGGCACAACCGTCAGCACCATCAGTTTAAGAGCATTTTCATGACTTTCAAAAACAGCCCTACCCCCTTTGCAGCCAATCTCCATTTTTCTCCAAGCTCGCCCCGCCCCAGGCAGCCACAGATCTACTTTTTTTTCTCTCTTTAGATCTGCCTATTCTGGACAATTCATGTAAATGAGACCGTAGGGTTTGTGGTCTCTCATGACTGTTTTTTTTCACATAACATATTTCCAAGATTCATCCATGTTGTAGCATATATTAGCACTTTATTCCTTTTTATGATAAAATAATATTCCATTAGATAGAGCACATTAATAGAGCACATTTTGTTTATTGATTTATCAGTTGGTGGACATTTGGGTTGTCTCCACTTTCTGTTTCTGTGAATGATGTCACCGCGAGCACTGTGTACCAATTTGCGAATGCCTATCCGTTTTCCTTTCTCTAGAGCATACGACTAGGAGTGGAGTTTTTGGATGCTATGTGAAGTCTATGTTTAACCTTTTGAGTAACTGCCAAACTATTTTTCCAAGTTATTTCACTCTTTTGCATTCCCACCAGAAGTGTAGGGGGGTTCCTATTTCTCCATACCCTTGCCAACACAGTATTATATGTCTTTTTGATTATAGCCATTCTAGTATATGTGAAGTGGCATCTCATTATGGCTTTGCTTTGCATTTGATGGTTGACGATGTTGAGTAGCCTGGCAATCCTTGTATCCATCACTTCCTTGTTATCTCCTGGATTCCCACTGTGGGTATTGCAAACATTTCCCACATTTCACGGGGTCCCAGTTCCCCTCATCTGCAGAGATGCCTATCTCTTCTGCTTCTCTGAAACATCTCCGTGCACTCGCTCATTCTTCAACAAATATTTATTGGGCCTCATTTGAGTAGTATGGGCTAATGGCTGGGGACACACAGCTGAATGCACCGTGCCCTTTGCCTTCAGCTCCCATTAGCTCATAGTGTCCAGGCACGGTTTACAGTCTGCAACACATCCTCGTGGCACTGCTCTGCGTACCGCGCTCCAGTGGCACTTTAAAATTTGGGATAAAATTTAATGATGAAATTCGTGGCAACTGAGGTTCTGTGTATATTTGAGTGTTAGGCCAAACCAACCACCCTCCTCCCTGCTTCACATTGCCTGCTACCTTCTTAGGCTCCAAATGAATAATTCTTTCATGCAACCCTATCCCTGTTCTTCACTGCCCCTACTATACTTCAAGCTTCTCCAGAGGAGGGGATGGTTCTCATGCTCCCTTTCATTTCCTACAGCCCAAAGATAATACTTGGAACATTAAAAATACCCAATCCAATGCCTTGCAATGACCTTGATACATTTACCATTGAGTAAATGAATAGATGGAAAATAAATGAATGAAGGTGTGTAGTTCTGCTAAGTGGTGTGATTTTTTTTAGTTTTAATTGGCTGAACTGGGGCTCTATTCTGATCCTTATTTCAAACTGGCCTGAATGATATTCCCGGCCCACTGAACCAAGGAGAGTATATTTTACTTAAGTATTTATAGCAAATAGTGCTGTCCTACAGAGTTTTAACTCCTGACATGTTTGCATTTGTTTGTAGCCTGTAGGGTTTTAAGCGCAGTGAAATAAAATGACCTAACACAAAATAAAATACCCACCATCCAATGTAAACATGTTGAACAGAGTCACATCAGAGGAGGCTGCGTTGAAATCCTCAGGGAAACCTGGAGTTAAAAGTGTCCAGTCACGGTGCATCTTCCCCTTCCACCCTCAGAGAGGCAGGACAAAGGTCTCTCTTCCCCCAGGACAGGAAAACGTTCCCTCCTGAATGGGTTTGTTGAGGGAGGGGATGGAGAGGGTGGAAGCGGGCTTCCAGTGGGGTGTCCGGCCGGCCCCTGCGAGACAGGATGCAGGGGAGCCCGGCGCTCCAGCCCCCTCTACTCAGGCCATTTCCTTTTCTCGGAGGTATGTGCCGTGGCCCGTGTGATGCAACAGGGATACGTGCATTGTCCCGAGATCTAAACTGGGGAGGGAGGAAACGCCTGGCATTTATGATTATCTGTCTGCTCATTCCCTGAGAAGGTTATCTGGGGAAGATAATGAACACAGTGACAAAAGGTTGAGACACTGAAGACATCTGAAGCAGGTCTCACAGCCAGGCTAAGCTTGCCGGGGTCTTCAGCTCAACTTTCTTCCCTGGATTTGGGGTCCTCCCAGCTGTCTTACTCTGATCACCACGTCCCCAGCTTCTGGCATCATTTCCCTGCACCCCTCTACACGGCTCAGGGCCACGGCTCCCCCACAACATGCCTTCTCAGGGCCACAGCTACCCCGGCTTCCTCTTCCCTGACTCCTTCCCCTCCCAGACCTGAGACGGGGTGATCCAATCTTTGCTAATAGGTCGGTCGGGGGAAGAGACGACAGGAGACAGCCCCCTCTGCTCCTCTTCTTTTAGTAAGTGCTTTCCCTGCATACAGGTTTTACATATCACTCATTTAATCCTAACACCCTAAAAGGCAGTGACGATGACCATTTTTCCCATTTTACAGGTTGAGAACTGAGGCTCTGGGAAGGAATTATCTACCTCATAATGAGAACCCCCAGGATCTGAACTCGTGTGAGGCAGAGACCTCACTCTTATTCAGCACATTCTATTTCCTCCCTGCTACTTGTGGGCACCCTGTGACTGTCTGGGACAGCAGGGATGCATCAGTCAGCCCCACCCTTGAGGAGTTCCTCGTTACACAAACAGTGATGACACGCTGGCAGAAGCACAGCACCAGCGGGGATGGGGGGAAGAGGGGGAGTGAGGGACAGTGCTGAGGACACGAGCTGCAGGGAGAGGTGGATGCTGCTGGCTCCCCGGAAGTGCCTAATTCAGGCCTCCTGCCCAGGAGGAGCTGGGCACAAAGGCCCGGGCTCCTTGCCTTAGTTAAGCACAGCTCTGAAGGGCCACCCCAACTCCAAAGCACCCCGTAGGACCGGCCGAGGCCTCAGTGTGACTTCGTCTCAGGCCAGCCTGCCTCTACCAGTCCCGATTCCCTCACGGCAGGACCCCTCTTCCCACAGGCCGACCTCAGATGTATGTCCCAAGGAGCCCAACACACATGGGAGCATGGAGTGAAGGGTACACAGCATGTTCCAGAAAGTGAAAATAGCCCAGGGCTGCCAGGCTGTGGGATGTGGCGGGAGTAGAGCAGGCTGTGAACATGCAGTGAAGGACCTGGATTCAGTTTTCTCCAGAACGTCACCTGCACCCCTGCCCAGTGCCACAGAGGCCTGACGCATCGTCAGCGTAAAATGCTTACTATTTAGGGGAATGGCAGTTCATCAGCTGAGTAAATAACAACCAAGAAATGTTTGGGAATCATTTTTATTGACTGAAGCTTTTAGAATGTCAAAGCTAAAAAGCAGCCTTAGGCACATCCAGTCCAAAGGCCCTCGGTTGTCATGTGGAAATGGGAAACCCCAGACAGGTGACAATGCATAGAGTGTCAGAGCCACGTAGGAACCCAGTGTCCTGGCCTCCAGTTCACTGGTCTTTCCACCACTGCTCAGCAGGCCTATTCACGATTCCTAGTAAGAACATAAATGTGAGCCCTCGAGGGTTCACTCCTCGTGGCACTCTGACAACAACTCATCCCTCTTGAAGAAGACTCGCCACCTATCCAGCCTCCCCGGGGCCTCTGGCAACTGTCCACTAGGCTCCACAAAGTGAGTGCATTGCTGGTGCCGGGCACATTCAGGCTCAATGTTGTTCTAGAACCTTCTGTACTTCCCCAACTCCCTACCAGATCAAATCCAGCTGGTCTTCCTCCAACCGCAGTCAAGAGAGATGTGGAAGCCACAGAAATCACAATGACGGCCGCTCTACCTACTGGCGCACCCATTCAGTGTTTGGTGTGGGCTCCTGCCGTGGGGTCAGTGACTTCCCTTCACCACACTCCCTGAGTGACTGGGCCCATCCCTTCTCTAGGGAAAGTGCTATCAGGTTTGCTGACTTTCAGCCAAGGCACTTACGATGACCGATGACAGTCGTTAGATGCAGTACATAAACCTCTGATACATGGATGACTCTAGACCCATCGCTGTGTTGGAGATAGCAGTGCTCCATCCTGGCTGTCATGTCTAAAATTGAGACTTTGTCCTTGGATCTGGCTTCAAGGCTTGACAATTATTAACCCACATAATCAGACTCCATGTGAACTTCTGTTTCCAGATTAGGCATGTTCCAGAAACCTGCCTTGGAGCTGTGTCTCCCCAGCTTGGATCTGCACTTTGCTAGCTTCCTGTGAGCTCGACGTATTAGTTATTCCACGGGGTAGGGAGGCTTCTGAGGTCATTAAAGTTGGAGAAGCATAGTTATTGATCTTTAGAAGACGCTCCATCTACTTGAGGGCAATAAAGCCTATCTTACACCTGCCTACTCCTGTTTAACTTAGGTTTTGCCAACTTTATTTGACTACAGAAAGTTTTTTTTTGTGTGGGACATATTTCAACCTTGAAGGGGCACAATCTTACCTCTTTCTGAGCCCAGTTGCTCTCCTCTGTCCTGGTTCTTACGACTGAGCTTTCGGTCTGTATCATTCTAGTGGGGTCATTGTTCTGTGTCTCCCCAGTGTCCCTTCTGTATCCTGGGGTCTGGCTTTGTTCCTGTACCTTTGTTCCCTGCTTTTTGATTCTGCTTCACCTGGGACTGATGGGGTTTCCTGGACACAGAACTTCTGGTGCTAAAGCTGAGAAAATCCCAGGCAAACCAGGACATGGTCATCTCTCCTGAGCCTTGCTTCGTGCCTGAAGTCCCTCAGCTCCCTGGCAGTCACTCTGGTGCTTCCCAGGCCTCTGCTGGGATTCCCTATCGCTAGGCTCAGCCTACCTGGTAGAATGCACAGCTATTTCACCTTTAACTCCCTGCTTCTGATTAATGGGCTGGGGCTGTGACCACAAGCTGATGAAATGCCCACCCCTGTCCCCACCTTTCAACTAACTCAACTTCCTTATCACCCCCCTCCTCTGACCCCCAGGCTCTGACAGGCATGAGGGGAGCTTAGTGGCTCTCAAGTGGGGTCACAGTGATGGGACCTCAGCTGAGAGGGAGCTGATGGGTAGGGGCTGCCGCAACATGTTTGTGTAGAAGGCAGAGAGATACCACATCTCCTGGGAACAGAAGCTGAGACTCGCAGCCCCTCCCCCGACCTTTGTCCTCTCATCACAGTAAACAGGGTTTTGGAGATTGGCACCTGGGACCAATGACTGCATGTGGCATCTCTGGACCACACAGGTGTCTGACTGATGAACAAACAGTCTCTGACCCCTCACAAGAGGCCCCCTCACAACTGTGGAGGGTGATAGAGCGCGGGATCAAGTGAGTGCAGTCTAGTGGTAGGATGTGTCAGAGCACAGTTGGTAGAGTGTTAATCTGTCCCTGTTTTAACTGCTGTGAATATTTTTCCTTATTCTCTGGTCCTTGCTCGAGTCTTTCTGTTCCCTTGTTCCAGGGCCTTTTCTGTAGGTCCAAATCAGGAGTTCCTTTTGTTCATTAAAGCCCTAACTTATTGAGAGACCGTTGACATTTATTCTCAAAGGGGAGGAAGTGAGGAGACGTGTTGCCTAGGGGAGGCAGAAACAGCCATATCAGGGAGGTTTGGACCAGAGCTAGATGTGTTTCCAAGTCTGGTGAGCAAGGGAGCCAGCACCGCCCCTGTCCAAAGGTGCTGGCGCCTCGGATGAACCGATTTGAGCTGCTGTCTCCCTGGGGGCCATGGCAAAGGACCACTCACTCATTCCTTCAGGAACGAGCTACTGGATGTCTATTCTGTGTCAGGCACTGTCATAGACCCTGAGATTAGAGGAATGAACAAAACAGATGACCACTCCTGCCTTTGTAGATCTTGGATCTTAGTTAGAGTTGATGAACACAGACTAGATGCAAAAGACTTGGGCTTTTTCTGAAGAGCTGTGAAGCCATTGGCAGGGCCTACATAGAGGAATTGGTTTAGACGGATCATGGTAGCCTCTGCATTGTGATTGGATGCCAGTGGGGCAGGGTGACCAGTTAGGAGGCTGTTCTAGGATCTGGGGAAGAGGTAATGATGGATTAAAATTGGTGATATATAAGGTGCTTAAATTTGAGACATGTTTTGAAAGTGAAACCAGATAAGGAAAATGTAGGGTATGAGATTAAAGGGAAGAATCAAGAATAACTCCAGGGATCTGGCCTGAACTACTGGAATGGAGTACCTGCCCATTGCTTAACTGGGGAAGGCTGTGACAGAAATTTGTAGGGGGGCAGCAGGAGGTCATGGGGGAGAGGGGCATCTTGCACAGAAATATCAGAGCAGCCATGCCCCCGATTCCAGGTGGGGCCACATTAGCCTATATGGTTGTCTGTGGATTAGAAACGACATCCCTCCCTCTGGAGGATATAGCCCCATGCTGGGGCACAGCTTGACAAGGGGAACACATTAGTTCTTCCAGCCGGAAGCCCTGATGCTGTGAACAACCTTCACAACCACATAGAAAGGCCTGCATGAAGTGACTATCCGCATATCAGAAAGACCCCTGCAGGCAGAATGGGGCCACATGGGTACTTGGGACAGAACAAACTGAACTTAGAGAAATAATTGTCCATATCCCTAGGTTGTGTCTGATAGGAAACTTTATACTTGCCTCAGCAGCTATAAAGGAAGCCTGTTTGCATGAGTTCATAAGAGGTATGAAGGTGGAAAAACAATGTTAGGAAGTACTGTTGGTCTTCATAGGATTAAAAAATGAATGCTGTTTTGTTTTGAAGTTATATGATCCTCTTCCATTGCATGATAAGGGCAGATAAATTCTTTTTCTTACTCTTTTAATAAAGCAATTAAATATAGGCAAAGAATGGCTTTTATTCTTTTCCAAATGTCGTATTAGTATAGATCACAATATGTTTGCTTTGAAGAAGTTGTTCCAGATCTGAAGAAGTGTTCCATCCTCTTTCACACTCAGCATGACCAGGTAATTCATGGTTTTCTTTAGACGGTTCCTCACAACATACTACAGTCGTACAGTTTATACATTAATTCAAGCTTTACAATGACCCTAAGAGGTGGGACTATTGTCTCCCATTTTACAGGTGAGAAGATTAAGGGTTGGAGAGTGAAAATGACTTTCCTAGGACCCTTCAGTTAATATGTGGAAGAGCCTGAAAGTAAACTCAAGTTAGTGGGGTTCCAAAGCCCCTGAGGTCTATTAAACGGTGTTCCTCGGACTCACTCCTCTGGTGGGAAACCTAGCATTCCACAGTCCCCGGGCCACAGATTTTGGAATTTGTACAGACAAATGCATATACTCTATGCTCCATCCTCCATCTACACCTGAAGTCTCTCTAGTAATCCGTGATGAGATGTCTTCGCCAGTGGCCCCGGACCCTGGCCATAGTGCAAACGTTGGATGATGGCATAAGAAAAAAACTGGGAAGCCTATTAGAATGTAGATATTTGAGTGTTATCCCACATCCACTAGATGAGAATGTCTGTGGGTCAGGGCCCAGAAATGTATTGTTAGCAAGTCCCCAGGTGGCTTTGGTGTGGACTTGGGCTTGGGGACCACGGACAGAGCCACAGTCCAGTGACGGGGAATGCCTTGCCTCCCTCTGGTGTCAACCCTGCCCATCATTTATTTCCATCCTTCTCAATTTTCTTTCTTTATTCCCTCTCCTTGGTTAGCTCTGGCTATTAAAGTATTCCTTAGATTGCATTGAACTCCATCTCCCTGTAGTTTTTACCTACTGGGCCCCATTTTACATTTTGGATTATATAGAACAAGTCTAACCACTCTGCCACAGTGATGGTCCTTCAAGAATTAAAGTCACCTAACACATTCCCCAGTCTCCTATAGAGACAATATTCCCAGTTCTGTCGCCTACATCTTCCATTATTTAGTGTAAACTTCTTCTACCATCTGTGCCATGTTCTGCTGTACATGGGCCATGTACCATCTGTGGCCCATGTCCTTTTAAACTGGGACATCCAGAATTGAAGGCCACATTCCAGGCATGGTGGGACCCACACCACATAGTAGGGAGTTTTGCCTTTCTGGTTCCAGACCCTGCCTTCCTCTAAATGCCACTTGAATTAGGTCACTGAACAGTGGGCTTCTATGATACTACTAAGCTGAGTCCCCTGTAACCTCTGCTGGTACCATCATTGAGTTTGGACCCAAGGTTAAGACCTTAGCTTTATTCCTGCTAGATTCCATCTTGTCAGATTCTGCTCCTTGCTCCAGATGCTTAACATTTTTGGACACTACCTTCTCCATCAGTAGACTGAGTGGTCCTCTGATTCTTTCAGACTGTCGGTCTTCATACTGTTTTGTACCAGACTCTCTGGGATATACTGTGGTTTATAGTCATTCTTGTCCCAGAGATCTTTACTCTGAAAATAAGTATTATATGACCCTTGGTGTCTATGTACATATCCAGATTTTATAGAGACATAATACAGAGATGTAGTGGACACAGCTGGTGCCCACCCAAAGCTTCTCGGTCCTCTTCTATCAGCTCTGTGTGTCTGTTCCCCAGCTCTTGTGTGATTTGACGCTGATAGCCCGTACCTGTGACCTTCAGAGGATTTTCCATGCACAGAGAGGTTCCTTGCCCCTCTGGAGCGCCACAGGTGCCTGGGAGTGGTGCGCCTCCCCAGCCCCCACCCCCATACCAGGGAACCACTGACTAGTGTGGAAGCACAAACACACAGCTCTTTTGCCTGGAGGTCGGGCTAACTGAGGTGCAACTTATACCCTAAAACTGCCAGTGGGGTCAGGCTGGACCTGCAACGTGGCCTTTGTTCACTCTTCCCCTTCCTGCATCTCCACCCCTTTCCTGGTTTCTCCTGGGGGTACCTTCTCACAACCCCCTGCATGTGAATTTTTGATTCAGAGTCTGCCTCTGGGAGAAGCTGACAGAAGATGATAGTCATAGCATGAAAAGATACATCAGACATTCTACGTGAATAAACACATATAAAACATTTAGGAAAAAATTCCCCTTTATATATTAGCTCTTCTATTTTTGGTATAAATTCAAACATATAAGGTGGGGGGAAAACCCAGAATTTATTTTTAAAAAACTTATGTATTTATTCTTATATGTTTAAACTTCAGTCATTTTCAAAGTACCCTCCATTTGATGTAATATGCCTATTGAGATGTTTTTTTCTGCTACTCAAAACAGTTTTTGAACTTGTCATTTTGATGTCTTTTGCTGCTTCTGCCATTTTTTGTTTCACCTCTTCCAAAACATTTACTTTTGAAGAATTTTTTTATCCAGGAAACAGAAAAGTCACTTGGGATGATATTGGGTGAATAGGGAGGGTGGAGCATGGAGGTTGTGCCATTTTTGGTCAAAAACTGTTGAACACTCAGCACAGTGTAGGCAGGTGCACTCATAAATCACCCATCCTGAAATGAGCAAATGCAGTGAGTCTTAGTCTTCCAAAAAAAAATTCACTGAAGCTGGAACACAGCCTCTCACAACAATGCCAGTAGGTACACTGTACAGATGAGTTCCTAGAGCACTCACTCAGCGGGAAGAGCCTGTACTACAGGAGCTCACCCTTCAGAAGATAATTCCATTGGGGGGGTTGGTCCCCTCTTGTATGTGTTACTTATATTTTAATTGGTCCAAATGGGATTTACTGACCAGTCACCAACCAGTATCTTCCAGAAGGAAGCTCCTAAATTACTCAAGGAAGCACATGGATGCCAAAAGGAGGTGTGTTTTTGTACCATACTGCTCAGGAGGGCCCCTAATTCCTTTAACATTTCTCATCTGACTTACTCCTTCCCTTCTGTGGTTATTTATTTTCTTTGACTTTGGGTGGAGTCTGCTTCCTCTTCAAGATAGTCACCAGGATGTCTTCCTGAAAAACTAAATACATAGTATTACCGCCTTTGCAACGGCAAGTTTTCTCCTACAAGCGCATTCAGCTACTTGGAAAAGTCAGAAGGATGCCTTGGTCTAGGCGGATGTCCAGATTTGCCCCTCTGTGCTCAGTGTATGACAAAGCCCAGGGCAGAGAAAGGAATCGCTCATCCTTTATCCATTTTCTTTACTGCTTCCCTTTCCCTCGGGATCTATATATGAATCAGTCAACTGCTCACTAGGGTGACTTACAATTCACAAAAATCCTTGAGTTTTTGGTTGATTACTAAATTTTGTAGATTTTCTGCCTTTTGCATTTGTCTCCTCAGAGTGCCTCCTTCAGAGGCTCTTTGTCTCATATTAATACTATTCCTATAGAAGCCAAAATACATGTGACCCTTGAGGAATATGGGTTTGAACTGCGTGGGTCCACTCACACATGGGTTTTTTTCAAAAACAACTGTAAGTGTATTTTCTTTTCATTATGATTTTTAAAAACATTTTTACTTTAGCTTATATTATTGTAAGAATACAGTATATGATACCTACAACATAGCAAATAGGTGTTAGTCAACTATTTAGTTATTGGTAAGGCTTCCTGCCAACAGTAGGCTATTTGTGGTTAGGTTTTGGGGGAGTCAAAATTTACACACAGATTTTTGATTGTGCAAAGGGGTGGGTAGTGCCCCCACACCCGCGTTGCTCAGGCATCAGCATACTTGCCCTGCAGCCTCTGCCTTCCACCTGCACTCTCCTCCCTGCTGCCTGATCTTGTCACTGCCCTGGTTGCAAGGCTTCAATAGCTATCTGTCAGATCAATTCTCAACTTTACTCAAGGTCTTTTGCAATTTTATTCCACCTACTTTGTCTCTGACCATTCCTCCTGCCCTAAAGTTCAAGCTAACTTGCTAACATACATTTCCCAGGCCTTCTGACCTCACTGTTTCTTGTGACCCCCTCACCCACCAACGCCCTGACATTTCCTTCTCATTTTCCAGGGCCAGCTCCCATGCTGCCTTCCCCCAGAAGCCTTTCCTGTTCTCTGCTGCTGCCAGCTTGGATTCCTCCTCCCGTGGTCCCCACAGTGCTTTGGAAGTGCTCCAGGTCTGTGGCTAACCCAGTATAGGAGGTGAAAAGTCAAGTCCATAGACCCTGGAGCCATCTTGCCCGGGGCTGAAATTTAGCTTCACCACTTACAAGTCTTGGAACCATAGTCAAGTCACTTCACTTCCCTGTGATGTGATTTTCTCATCTGTAAAATAGAAGACATAATGGCATCTTCCTCACTGAGTTGCTGGTAAGATTCAATGAGTTGCTGTATTTTCAGCCTTTTGCACAGAGTGCTGTGTAGTGTTAGCTATTATTTTACTAAGTACATGTCTGTCTCCCCAAATTAATTGTGAACTCTTAAAAAGCAGGGACTTCTTATATCCATGTCCCCAGTGTCTGGCACACAGTAGGCACCTGGTATATATTTGTTCAATAAATTGGCTTATTATTACTCTGCTAGTGTTTCATTTGTTTATGGGTTAACTGGTGAGTGCAGGGTTATTTTCAATGAGTTTATATTCCCTACAGTGGGCCAGCAGCAGGTTCAAACCCTGGTGTCTAGACAGGTTTACAAATGCTGTGAATCTGGGTGACTTGGCCAGGGTACAGGGTTCCTCTCAGCCTGCTTTCCTTATCTTTAGACCCTGTTCTCTGCTTCTCAGACACTCTGTGAATATGGGGTGTTTCTTGTTCTACTTTACCCAAAGAGGCTTTGTAATTCAATACCCTTGTCCTTGGGTTGGAACTGTGTCCTTTTTTTTTTTACTGTGAAAGTTTGGTGTCTATTTGACATTCAGAACAGGAGAATATGCCAGGACCAGCTGAATGGAAGAGAAAGAAAAGGGAAGCCTCAGAAATGTAAGGGTAAACAGGGCACGAAATAACAGGAAGCCTGGCATTGCTTGAGCTCATCTACTCTAGGTCCTTGTCCAGGGATTCAATTCCTGGTTGTTTCTGCCAAGAAATAATGACAGTCCTTGCTGCTTAGGACTTGGTTGGAGAAATGGGTCCCATCATAAGCCCCTCAACTGAAGGTGCTAATGAGAATTTGGAGAGGGCTCACCAGAGGACAACATAGACAATTTCAAAGGCAGAGGTTGGAAAGATATGAGAGAAATCTAGGAGTAGGATGGAAGAAGGAGGTACAATTCAGTGGTTGTGTTCAAGAAAATAAAGGGAGTTTATACAGATATCTAGAATTCTCTACAGACTTCTGCTTTAGCTGAGAGATTTTGGACAGCTCTTAGGAATATGTGGCTATTACTGTGGATACAAAGGGGTGGCAGCTAAGACAGTTCTGTCATAGCTCCTGTGCTCTCCAGCCCGAAGAGTGGCAATCCTCTGTCACCAGTGCTCAGCGAGGGCCTAGAGTATACTGGGGCAATGTTGAAGGGGAACAGGGCAACAGAGGGTCCTGTTCCCTTCTCATGTCTGCCTCTTCCAAGCCTTAGTTCTGTAGACCAGAGAGCGCTTCTGGCCTGGGCACAAACGCTCAGCCTTCGATTCCTCTTTCGAAGAGTCAGTTCTTCCTTTTTATTGTCTCCCCGAACTGTTCATTGAAACCTGTGACTATGACTGCATTTTTGACTTTTCCTTTTCGTTCTAGATCCACCTTTCTATTTTCTTAATCCTTACTTGTCTTTCCATTTCCCTTCCCTCTCCTTCTCTTCTACTTTCTGGGGCTCCCCACTCTCCTCTCTCATGCAGTTCCTTATGTGTTGGTCTGGCAAGGAGGGGCTGTGGCATAAGCCAGAGCCTGGCATTTGCCCAATCCCACCACCCACAGCCCTTAGTGACAGCCAGTATGGGGAACCTTCCTGGCTGGGACCATCCTGGGACTTTGGCTGCTTCAGCTGATAAACTGCTTGGAGACCCTCCTCTACCCTAGAAGCTGGGTTAAGAAGGATCTTTGTTTTTGAATTGTTTGACCATGGGTGAGTTGAAATATGGGTCTGTAACATCATATCCTCATTCACTGAATATTTACTGTGCACTTACAACATGACAATTACTCTTCTGAGTACTGGGCAGGAAGATATGTAAACATCCAGTTTCTACAAGGAGCTCGCAAGCGGATGTGCAGTCTGCTTTTGTAATGAACCATAGCACACTGGGAGAAGCTTTCTATTAACAATATGAAAAAGATGTGGGTAAATGGAGGAAAAATGAACTGACAGGCCATGCTTCCTCTCAAACGCTGACTCTGTCCTGTGTGGTCACTTGGGTGGTTGCCATAATGCACATAAACATGGATGATGCCATGTTATTTTGACTCCATCTTAACAGTAGCGCATTTCCTTTCTGTTCATGACAACATAGCAAAACAACAATAACCATTAGCACCCCCTCCTTCTTTTTCTTTTTTCCTGAGGTAGCCATGCAGATATTTCTAACCCATGTTAGCTTTCATCAGCCACATTTTTACCACTTTTTATTGAAAGCAGACCCAGATTTTAGTCTTATGAAACTCTCCCAAAAGGAAGAGCCATGTGGAAATACAACGGAAAGACCACTTTCATGAATGATCTCTTTTTACAAGAATGGGTGGATGGGAGGATATAGTAGACCTGGACTTAGAAGACTAGAGGGCTAGTCCCACCTATTCACCAAATAACCTGATGTCCCTGGGCCTCAGTTTCTTCATTTGCAAATGGGGATGATAACAGTATTCACTTTGTTGGGTGATGGTGGGAATTTGATGAGAAAATGCATATAAAACACTTAGAATGCAGGTACTTTGGCAGTGATGATGAAGTCTACACTTTCTCATCAGCAGAAGGAGCAAATTTCTGTTCAGCAACATTTCTTCAGCATCTTCCATATTGGTGCCTCACTGGGGGTTCAGAATGATCCAGAAGCTCACCACTGGGGAAGGGGACACACACACACACACACACGCACGCACGCGCACACACGCGCGCGCGCACACACACATGCACAGATGACTCTATAACAGAATATACAGTCCAAAAGAGCTGCTAGGTTCACAAGTGTGGGTGTGCAGGGCAGGAAGGTACTGGAGAGCTTGGTGGGGACGCAGTGTTTGATCTGGGCTTTGAAGGGTGAGTAGAGCGAGATCGTCTTTCCCTGCAGAAAAACACATCAAAATTCTTCATGATTTCTCTAGACTCCCTTCTGCTGCTTCTCTACCATTAGCCCCTTGCATTGGGGTATTTTCAGTTTCTCAGAAATATAGCATACCTTCTCTTGCCTTCCACCCATCTTTGCATGTGCCAATTCTTTTGACCTGAAACTCCTCCTCCCTCTGCTAGAGGGGTAGCACTGTGGACAAGCAAGTCCCACTAAAAAGGGTCAGACTGTGGAGTTTGATCTAGCTTTGTCATTTATCAGCCATTGGGGCCCCTGCTGTGTTACTCAATCTCTTGGTGAGTCAATGTCCTCACCTGCAAAATGGGGATACAGGATAATAGCACCTACCTCAAAGGCTGACTATGAGGATTAAATGAGGTAATACCTGCTGAGTACTTGCCAGCCCCACCCACAGTAATCACTGAATATTAAACAGGAGCAGTTGTGGTGAATCCTTTCTGTCTGCCATGCTCCTACTTGTATTTCTGGTCTTAGCTTAGTCATCACCTCGTCTTGGGGGACTTTTCATTCACAGGCCAACTCCTAAGGCCAGGTTGAGTGCTCCCATAGGTGTTGCATCTCCCCTTTCACCAAACTACCAACATCTCTCACCTCTGTGTCTCCACAAGGTTGCAAACTCCATGAGGACAGGGGACAGTTGATTGTAGGCTGCTGGGAGGGACACATGGTAGGCACTCAGTAAATAATGAATGACTTGGGGTGAGGGTCCCAGCGACCGCGGGGGTGTGGCAGAGGGGCAGCCAGGGTGGGAGTGGGCCGCCAGAGCCCTGTGAAAATGAACAGACAGGTGGGCCTTGACACCACAGATAGCAGACAGCTTGGGCGTCCACGGGGTCCAGGGCAACTTTCCGCCACTGGATGGACCTTGGGCAGAAGCGCATCGCCTTGCAAATTTGGCCTTCCAGAGAAACCGCCCCC
>CM052538.1:148676002-148703723 GCA_028533065.1 Trachops cirrhosus
AGATCCTCACCAACCCCCGCTGCGGGATGCTGCGCTCGACGTCCACGGTCACCCTGCTCTCGGGCAGCAGTAACAGGACTCCCGGGGCACCCAGCAGGAGGGTGAGTGCCTGGGGACGGGAGCTGCGGCGGTCCCGCTTACCCGTCCCAGTCGCCCGGCAGTAGGGGTCTGAGGATGGGGATGCACGGAAGCCAGTCCCTGGCCCCGATGCCCCACCGTGGGCTCAACTTTTCGACTCTGCCCCAGATTCGGCCCTGACCCTTCTCGATGCCCCAGTCGCTCCCCAGGTTCAAAGGGTTTAGGGGACTTTCTGGAATTCCCAGAGATTGCCTCTCCTTCCTGACTCTGCTGTCAAGACAAGTTTATTGGCACCAGTTTTAAACAAAACAAAACAAGGAAGGGAGACATCTCTGCAGTATCTCTACCTTGGAATTCAAAGGTTAAGAACGGCTTTAACAGCCAAACTTAACTCCTTCCAGCGATTAAGAAAAAGGGTCGCTTGTTCCCACTGGTGATCGAATAACACTACTTGCTACTGGAGTGGGCTTAGCCCAGGTAGGCTTCACCTGACAAAGTAGGGTCAGCAGCTGGAACCCAGTTGCATGTGATTTGGGTTTATGCAAACTGTCTTCATTCTGACTTAAATATTAGCACAGTGGTAGCAGAGGCAGCCCTGGTAGCCTTGGGCACCATCTTCAGGGTGGTTGCCCTTCGGAACTGCTCTGTTTCTCTGTGATCTTTTTTTTTTGCTTCTCTTCTCTCATCTCCAGGCATTCTGGGGAAGACATGCTAGGCACATGCAGTTTGCATCTTTCCCATTCCGTGTCTCTCCCAAGGTCAGCACCTC
This sequence comes from Trachops cirrhosus, assembly GCA_028533065.1. Classification (NCBI taxonomy): domain Eukaryota; kingdom Metazoa; phylum Chordata; class Mammalia; order Chiroptera; family Phyllostomidae; genus Trachops; species Trachops cirrhosus. The sequence continues at coordinate 148,676,850 of CM052538.1, forward strand.
AGAGCACACTGCCAGGGCCTTGGTTTGAGCTTTTCAGTTATCTATTCATGGTGATATTCAGTACTTAACATCTGATGCCTCCTTTCTGTGGTTGAGGCATCTCTAATGTGTTGCCCCAAGGTTTAGCAAAATAGGTGTTTAAGTCCAAGTAAGGCACCCCTTGATACTCTAATTGTGTTCTAGTTTGTAGATATGCATATTTGTGTTTTATATACCTCAGTCAAGTGACTAACAGTTGCCTTATATTCTGTCTTTGTTTAGCTCTAGAAGAAAGGCATATTGTTACCTTTGGGTATGGGCCAAGTGATGGGTACGGGGGGGTGTGTGCACACACATATGTGTGTACATGAGCACATACACCAAATATTTAGGATCAACAGAATTCTGGTTCTTCAATCATGAGCTTCATAAAGCAGGATCTCCATGAGGTCCAAGTGAGTTTCCAGCCACGGTCCCAGCTGTATCCAAGATGAAAATTTGCCTTTTTCTATGGAACTCCTTCACAGTCGGAACATAGTTGTGACTGAGAAAGAATAAAGTCACTGCAAAGCTAACCCTGAGGCTGGACAGTCATGTGTGAACCAGATACCATGGAGTGCATTGTCTAAGTCTCCCTCCAGAGATGGGACCTGATTGGAGCAGCTAGAGTGATACTGTGGGAGAATGCAAATGTGGTTAATAAACAATATAATTTTCCTGAAGTTTTTTTCTCAAATATTACTTTCCAGTATTTCTTTGGTTATACATGTTTTGGTGTCTGGCACAGTGGACACACTATGGAGAAGACTCTGCCTTTTGAGTAAGACAACCTAAATACTTTGGAGGGAAGGGGTCAGGACCCTGCATCAAACCATGCAGGACTGTTCCGAGCACACGAGTATTTGTTTTGAGAAGATATCTAAACATTCTAGGATTCCCTTTATGATTTTCCACTCTACTCAGGATTTGCAAATGTCACAAGTACTGTCTCTGTGTGTGAGGGGGTGTGGTGGGAGGCTGTGCTCCTCTGATTGATCGATTGACCCATTAAACAACATTTACAGTTTTCCTTCTGTGTGATACAAGGCTGGGCATTGGGTTCACTCTACCCAATGCCTAGCCCTGGAGGGAGGCGGACTTTGTCACAGACTACTGCCATACAGTGTGATGGCTGTTCCAGTGGAGTAGAGCATTAACAGAGTTGGGTGGAAGCTACAAGACAGGTTCTTCCAAAGCATCTGAGGAAGGCCTCCCTTTGCAGGAGACATCTGAGCTTAGTCTTGCAGGATGAGTAGGAGTTTGCAGGGTCCTTGACATTGGGGTACTGAAAAGAGGATACATCGTTCTTCTAAATGGAACTGTTGACAAAAACTGTGTAACAGTGGCATATTGGACCTGCTTTAGATCAAAACACTTACTTCTTTTTTTGAAAAACAGGAGCAAGATGTCTTGAAAGTAAAATTGTAGACCAAACAAGTAATCATGAAATGTGTTCCTGAAGTTGAAAATTTTTCTGTAAACTCTGTTGTTCTGTATTTCCTTTGTAATGTTGGACAGATGATGGTCTTGAGCAATAATGTTGGCCATTAAAATAGCATTTTGGTTTCATCCAAATTGCTTGCCAAATTAGGGACTGTAGGGGGACCAGGCTGTGTTGGTGTGGGTATTCGAGCTGACCAGAAATGGTGGTGACAGCTGACACTGAGCAGGGACTTCTCTGAATCAGCGGCCAAGGGTGGTGTGGCCAGACCGGACTGTCACCAGTTCTCCGTCACTCAGTGGCTGCCACCTACAATTTATACTGCCTCCTTATCTGAAATCATCTCCCAAGACAAAAAGAAACAAACAAACAAACAACAGGTGGGAGAGTAATTTCTGTCAGCTGATAAAACAAATCTCTAAGAGGCATTTATGGATGCCAACCAGCAGGGGATGTGAAATAAAAAAAAAAAAATCTACCTCCAAACCAGTTGTGCTCTAAAAATAGTTTTATCTATGGTAACAGCAGGAAGATAAATTGGCTGGAGAATAACCATAGACAGAAAGATGACCTTGGAGAATGGGGAAAACCTTTCTTAAAATGTTGACACTGCTTCATGATTTTGAAAGGAATTTTGAAAATGCAGTTAATCCCACTGAATGAGCCTTTGAAAAGAAAGGTCAGTGGTGTGGCCAGGTTGTGTACTTTCGGGGGAAGGCCTGCGTTGCTTGGTGCAGCCAAATATTTTTGGTTAGGAAGTCCAGCTAGGGTGGTGTGAGACCTGCCGAGGGTTTCCTCCAGCCCAACATTTCCTATTGATAATAAAGGACCGTTCACTGACGTTACTGTTATCGTGGGCCCTCAGTGGCATATAAAAAACAAAACAAAAGTCAACAAGGCCACAAGGAGAGGGCTGTCTTCTGGCCTGCTCTTGCTCACATTTCTTTCTATGTGGCAAAGGCTTCCTTCTGTTAAATACCGAACGGGCCTGCCAGTCATCACTTCCTAGCTAATTAATGCAGCACTCTCCTGGGTCCCATTTCTGTCTGATTGGCTCAAAATAAAGAATTCTCTTTAGCTGGGCAGTGAATGGGTCAGACAAGAATTTACTTCATTTCCTTTTCCTTTTCACAGAAACACTGTGTGCGTAAGTTCTGTATTGTCCTACAGGCTTCGAGGAAGGGACACAGGGTGTTGTGGGACCTCAGCATCTGGAGAGGGAAGTTGTCTGCAGCATCCACCAGGGAGGGCCCAGGCAGGGGGCCTGCTTCCCCCAGAAAACAGGCTGGCCCCTCACTAGGGCCCTCCTGACAGGCCAAGTTGTACAGTTTTGGATCCCTGGCATCCTTAGGGCTGAGCCAAAAAGCATCTGTCACTAAAAATTGACATTTGTATCTCAGAAAAAAAAAATGTCCCAGCCTCTCTGCTTTGGTTCACCCATCTTGCTGTGTCAGGTGTAGGATGAATGGCCTTGAGTCCTCAGGACTTGTAAGGAAACTTGAGACCTGGAGGCTCTGGTCACTTGGGAAACCCTTTCAAGTCAGTCAGCCTCAAAAATTGTCTAATCGGGTTCAGGGAGCTGTGGATCCAGTGCTAACCAACTAGAGACCACACTGAAATGTTCTGATCCAAAATGCTTTCTGTGATTCTGTGTGTGTGGTCTTAGAGCTTCCTGTGGCCCTCCCTCTCAGGCTGAAACAATTCTAGAATTTCCCAAGACACTGAAGAGTAAGTAGCATAGTGGTATTTACTACTTTCCCCTTTTTAAATTAGTGATACTTCCTAAATGTCAATCACATTGTTGACTCCTACTTGTTTTTTAAGGCCAGAGTGAACTGCAAAATTCAGTCACTTGACTCCTGCTTCAAGAGCCCCTCAGTACTACCGAGACAAAGTACAACCCCCTTAGCTTAGCATCCGGGCCCCTATGATTTATCTTTGCCTTCCCTGTTCCCCCTCTCCATGCATACTCTTTCCAGATATTCCAAACTACTTGCCATTCCTCAAGGTTTCCATGCTGTTCCTTGTCTTTTTGCCTTTTTTTTTAACCTCTCCTTTGACGAAGGATCATCTTCTCCAGGAAGCCTGCCCTGAAGCCTCCTCTTCCATGTTCCCCTAGAGGCCTGTGCACCCCGTCATTGCTTGCACCACCTATGATTAATGACTTTAGGGACCCTCCCTCCCCAGGCCTGCTGTAATAGGTGCTTAAAAAGAGGAGTGTCACCAGGATCCTAAAGGAGCCACACTTAACATTGAATTGGCAAAGGGGAAAACAGGAAGAGAAGCTTGGGATTAAAGCCAGCCCGTCACCTTTGGCCCACCTGGGCAGGAAGCAGGTGACCGATGGATGGGAGTGCTGGCCTAGGTGAGGAGTCTGACAGTTCTGGGAAGGTCTCCAAATATTCCAGTTACCTCATCCTGTTGCATAGTTGGAGTTTCATTCCTTTGCTTAAGTCAGTGGTTCTCAACCCTGGTTACACATAGCATCCTGAGAAGCTGAAAATATTTACGCCCAGGTCCCACTCCAGACCTTCAGAAAGAACTTCAGAAAGTAGAGAAAAATATCCGTGTTGTTTAGGAGTCTCCCCAGGTGACTCCAATGTGCAGCCAAGGACCGGAACTCCTCCTCCCAGCTTTGCTTTCCCCCTACAGCTCCCGTGGAAATGCAGACACTTCTGGGACAGTGTTCTGGAAGGTCCCTTTGGCCATGTGGAAGGGCAAGGCTGTTGGGAGGGTAGATTGGTGGGGAGGGGTCATAACACTCCAGGTCACACTGGTATCTGTGAACATTCATTTACCTGTGGTTTCTTCTTGCTCTTCGCATCCAGGGCACATTGTGTGCTGGCTCAGAAGTGTACAGGTCACTGTCCTCCTATGTGGCTTGAATGCTATGAGTTTTGTCTGGAGTCAGCTCGGACACAGGAAGGAGAGGCTGGAAAAAGTGTCCAAGTATGTAGATCAGGGGTCAGCAAGCTACTGTCCCTGAGCCATATCCAGCCCTCAGCCTGTTTTATATACTTCTAGCTAAGCCTGGTTTTCACACTGGCCTGGGAAACCTAAATGTTTATTCTCTGGCCCTTACAGAAAAAGTTTGCCCCACCCTGATGATAATCAGGCCTTCAAGTTCAGGGCCATATCAGAGATAAGAGGCCTACTCCAGAACAGGCAGGCCCTGTTGCACACAGCCTGGCCCGAGGTTTCCAGGGATTTTATGCTTGTGCTGAGCAGAGGGAGTGTGGGATCCATCCTCCCAGCCACAACCACAGGGTCCACACCTTCTCCTGTTTGGTGGAGCTGGGCACGGGCCCCACAGTCAAAGCGCTGACCAGGCCTGAGAGAAATGTACATGCATTTGGCTAAATTCCTCAGGGAAATCCATCTTTGTAAACAGATTAGCAACCCCTGTCACCTCTTGGGGTCATCTTTTCCACTCCTTTTTATTTAAGATGGATGGTTTTCCTCAGGTGAGCCCAGGTGCCTGACGCTGAGAGCATGACGGTGCGTGGAGCTCCAGGATGGAGACCAACCCTCTGCCCTTACACAGGGGGTCAGAAGCAAGCCCCAGAGGGCTGCTTAGCTCCCGGGTGCCCTGAGTTGCAGACAAGAGCTTGCTTGTGTATTTTCTTGTGGTGGAGGCTTGAATGCTTGTGGTGGAGGCTTGAATGCTATCTGCCTCTCCCTTGCTCTCCCTCCCATGGGTGTTAGTTTGAAGAATGTGGAAGGCTCTCTAGGGAGTTTCAGGTATATTCTCCTTACTGTGTTTTAGTTCAACCCAAAAAGAAACCTGTACTGATATTTACTGAGCAAGTGCCTATTTTGTGTTGATACTATGTTAAGCCCTGTAAGGGATACCAATACCAAAGCTTTCTCCATCTCTCCCTCTATTTTTTCCATTCTTCCCATGTTGTAGTGTGTGGAACATAACAGGAGGTATTTAATAATTGCTGTCAAATCCTTGATTCAGATTTAAGTGTTAGTCCCTTCCTCCAAAGATGGCTTCTGTGTCTTCCACGAGAGGCCTTGCCTCTGCAGCAGGCATTTGTAGATTGTTAGAGGTCGGCCTCTGCCCATTTGTCCATTTTCTCTCTCACTGCAGCTTAGGATGCTGACCCGCTTACCATTCTTGGATCAGGCCAGCTTCTGTGCCTTTGGCCATCCTGGAACAAACACCTTGCCTGGTAGTTGTCTGTTATTTTCACAATGAATTCTCCAAACCTCACTGACCTGAAAAGTTCTTCTGTACTTCTATACCCAGCTCAAACGTCATCTCCAGGAGCCTTCCCATATACTCCCACCTCCAGTTAAAATAATTGTTCTCCTTCCTATGTTCTCATAGTAATAAAGGACACTTACAGAGGGCTGTCTAGAGAAAGGGAATTCTGCTGCAGTCCCCGAGGGCAATGCTAGGTGTATTAGGTGAGAGTTCTGAGGGAGCATGTAAGCTCATTATCAGAAAGTTAGAGGTGAGGTGTAGCAAAATGGGAGGCTCTGGAGGGACGTGATGGTGTACGTGGAAGTGCTAACACATGTCCCGAATGCCTGTGCATGGAAAATGTTCCTCCCAGACTGGGCACCCATCTGCCAGTTATGTTGTTAGGTGTGGGGTTCCTTCATAGTGCCAACCAAGTATAAATGAATCATGAGGCTTTGCCACAACTGAAAATGGCAAAGGTTTATTCAAGGGTCTTAGGGTTTGCAAACTAGAAACAACAATTAGGCAATGTCCCAGAGTGTTCTGAAGAAGAAGGAAAAGTTAAAAGCTTTTATGGTAAAAAGTATATTCTTGAAAAGAATCAGCCCTCCATTCTTAGCCTCTGGATTGGTCTGAGATGATAATCTTCCAGATGTGTGGTAGTCTGGGTAACAAGGACAGCAGGTCGTCTGGACAGGTGAACATTCTTTCTTAAGTTCTTCGGGCAGGTAACCAGAGGGCTGTCTATAGGTTGTATATCTGCGTCTGCGTCTGTATCTACATCTATACCTATCTCCAGGCATCGATGTGCAACTGGAAAGTTCAAAAGTTTAAGTCCTCAGGCTAGTTAAAATAAAATCGAATAAAACCCATTCCTCATGCTTTTGCCCATTTGGTCTGAACCAGTTTTGTCAGCTCGAGTCTACAGACTCCGTTTTAAATCGGCTTAGCTCCACTGACTTCATCTTGTTTTCTTCACTCATTACCCCATAGCCTGGCAGGTTGGACTTAAAGGGTCTTTTATAATCCCATCCTACCCAGGGCTTCTTGGCTGCAGGGCAGTTTTGCTCAGAGACCACCCTGTGGGTCAGTGCAGACCCGTGACCCTGCTAGCCAGGTCGGGGGTATATTAGTTTGCTGGGCCTGCTGTCAAAAGTACCACAAACCAGGTGACTGAAACAACAGACAGTATTGCCTCACACTTCTGGAGGTAGAAGTCCAAAATCAGGGTGTCACTAGGGTTGGTTCCTTCTCAGGGCTTTGAGGGAAGGGTGTGTTCCAGGCTTCTGTCCGGGGCATGTTTACATGGCATTCTCCCAGCATGCATGTCTGTCTCCAAATTTCCACTTTTTATAAGGGCATCAGTCATTTTGGATTAGGGCCTATCCTAATGACCTCATTTTAACTTAATACATCTCTAAAGACCCTGTTTCCAAATAAGGGCACATTCTGAAGAACTGGGGGTTAGGACTCTCCCATATGAATTTTAGGGAGACACAGATCCATCCATAGTGGGGCAAGCAGCACTCCTGTAAGTCGAGCCCATGCAGCAGTGGGCTGGGTACTCTGGGTGCTGATGGAGCCCTCTTTTTTTTTTTTTTAAATGTCAGGATCACTTTTCCCTGGAAAATGTCACAGCAGGACCAGGCTGTGACATTAGGGTGAAATAGATGTCATGTGGCATTAAGTGTATTCTCATAGTTGTACAAACATCACCACCATCTATCTCGAGAATTTTTCATCCTTTCAAACTGAAACTTCATACCCATTATGTAATAACTACTCAATCCTCTCTCTTCAGCTCCCAGCAATCATCATTCTACTCTCTTTCTGTGAATTTGTAGTATTGGCTTCGTTCACTTAGCATAATGTCCTCCAAGTTCATCCATGTTGTAGCATGTGCCAGAGTATTCTTCCTTTTTAAGGTTGTATGATATTCCATTCTACGTGTTGGGTTGGACAAACATCCATTTGGTTTTTCCATAAAATAAAAGACACATTTTTCATTTTCACTAATAACTTTATTGATTTGGATATTTTGAGTATATTGGCTATCTCCTGTGTGGTGTAATGTTGATTGTTCTCAATTAATGTCTCAATTTAATTGCCATCAACTTCTAACCAACTGAGGAGCATCGTCCAGTGAGAAATCTCCAGCACACAACTTTACAAACCACTTTTGACACATTCAGTCAGTCACAGCATCTTCTCCATACACTGCACAAGTCTTTTGTTTTTGCATTTCAGTTGCATGTTTACCTTTCTTGAAATAATAAAGCATAATATGCCAAAAATGTTGCATATTTTCTTCCGTCTTCAGCATTAAAATGGCTATACACAAATTCACCAATTTTGATGTTTTTTTTAAAAATGTGCACTGATAAGACAGCTGTCACAATACAATCTAACCAAATTGTTTCAAATGAAGTTAAAGACAAAGTGCTATTAGAGCCATCTTATGGGAAAAAGCAAGTGAACTTTTGGGCCAGCCCGATCCATGCTATATTTTATTTCTCCCTCACCCATTGATGGACAGTTGGAGTGCTTCCACCTTTTGGCTGTTGTGAATAATGCTGCTATGAACATGGTTGTATAGACTTAAAAACTCTGGGACTGAACATGGACATGTTTATCATAAAATTCAATATGTAGTCAAGTAGAAAGCACCCTCGCACCCTACTCACCACTGTGTGTATTTGGGCCTCTCTCCCTCTAGTTGTATTTTGGACTATGTATGTGAAGTAAGATCATTACATATACACTGTTCTGGAACTTGAGCCTTTCAAAAAATGTTTGTAACGATATGAAATCACTCAGTACTTTCCTTGTTTTGAGCAGCAGTATGTTGAATGTGGGGGAAGGAAGGGCCAGACCAATGCTGGGTTACCCTCAGAGTGCCCTGTGCGATTATCCCCATTGCTAAACAGGCTCTAAGAAGCACAGGATCACCCAGCTCTTTCTGCCCCAAACGCCAATTCATAACCGGCCTCTCCTCTCTGTCTCTTGTAGGCAAATGTCTGCAGACTGCGGCTGACTGTACCTCCCGAGAGTCCAGTTTCTGAGGAAAGTGAAAAGAAGCTTGAAAGAAAAGAGCAAGTAAGGCATTTCTGAGGCAAAGCTCTAACAAGTTCCATTCTTTGGACTCTTTTATGTTAACCCCCCTGTCCTCTACCCAGTCTGTTCACAGAGCCTGAATGTCAGTAACTCTGTTGATGGAAGGCCCTCTCGACCTTGCCGCCCCATCTCCTGTCTTCCCAGAAGTCAGACCGCCCCGACCGGCTGGCTCTGCCGGCCTGTGCCCCTGCTCTTGTTGCATGGTGAACACTGGCTCTGTGTTGGCTTTAGTGACAGGTGCTGTGGCAGGGAACGTGTTTTTCCTGAAAGAGCCCAGTCCGATAGAGTCAAAGGGCCCATTGTGAGCTGCCGGTGGGGCCTGAGTCTTTCTCAGCAGCAGGAGCTGGGGCCCAGTTCATGCCGTGGACACTTTGCCTACAGAGGAAACGCCCAGCAGGCTCTGGCATGTGTGGCAGGGGCAAGGGCACTTGGCTGCAGGCAGGAGGTAGCAGACAGACTTTTTGTGCCAGCTGCTGTGCTAAGTACTGGGCTGCGAAGATAAGTCTGACCTTGTCCTTGCCTTAGTGGAACTTGCAATGTTTCGAGTGAGGCAGATGTGACAGTAAACAGTGACGATGTGCTGCTTCAGATGTTGGGATCCTGAAGTGTAAGAAGGGCTCTGGGAGCACAGGGAAGGAATAACAGACTGCTGGGGTGGGGGGGGCATGGAAGCAGAGGCTTAAAGGGTCCACAGCAGACCCTGCTCACCTCTCGGCCTGTGTTCTGAGGGAAGTGACTTTTCTCATTCACAGACAGTTATGGGGCACCTACTTTATTCCACGCACTGTTCTCGACACTGTGACTATAGTTATGAGCAAAGCAGTAAACAAAAAAAAATGCCTATCATTCATAGAACTTAATATTTAAGTCCTGTTGGCAGGACAACAAAAATTAAAAAATGAAACACAATTATAGAGTTTAGAAGGTAGTAAGTGCCGATGGAGACAAATAGAGCAAGAGAAGGGGACGGGAATACCAGGGTGTAGGTAATAGTTTTTCGTTTGCATGTATTTTACATAAGTATAAAATAAAATAATAAAATATGATGTAATATAAATTTTACATATAAGGTAATACCTTATCAAAATACAAGTCATGCTATGGAAATAACCAATTATGTGGTCACTTATGAAAAAGGAAGGTTTTCTTTGGCTGGTAAATGGTGGATAATGTCCCCAAATTCACTGTAGGTCTTGGTCTCTCCTTCCCTTGTCTTACACCTTCTTTTCCCCACTTGCTACCAAGGACAAAGAGCTATCTGTGCTTGTGCAAAGGGTGAATGGGAAAGGAGGTAGGGAAGAAGGAAAATGAGGTTATGACTGGAGCAAGGTGAGATAATGTAAAGATGCTTATCTGCTGAAAAAGAGAGGATGAGTCCCACTAAAAGGATCCAGTAACACGGCTGGTTCCAGGTTGGAGCAGGGAGAGTACGGGTGAGCCTGGGACATGTGCTAGAAAGCAGGGTAGCACTCACAGGTGAGTGGGGTCGTATCAGCGAGACCCCGAAGCTGGTATGGAAGGGCTCTCACTGGCAAAAATGGAACAATTTGGGCATCTAGTAGAATAATGACAGCAATGGGTTATGACACACCAAATGATGAAAACAGCCCTTATGACTGCAGAGTAATAATGAGAGAGAGGGAGAAACAGGGAGAGGGCTCTTCTTTACAGGACGTCAGCTGATAAATTTAGAAAATCTCTATTTTGTAACACTTAGGTTGGGTCATCAGTGGATGCAAAAACTAATTGGTGAGTGAGTGTTATGGAACAGGATATTCACCTGGTGTCAGAGTAATACCTCCCAGATTGCTTACTGATTTTAAAGGTACACTGGCACAATCTGACAGTTTCATAGTTCAATCAAGTGAGCCAGTTTAGCCACCAGTGCTGGGATGGCCTGATGCTGTGTGACTTCCGAGGTGATCTGACTAAGAAGGGCACAGTATTACATAAGTAGTATTCACACAAAACTTGTTTAACTGAATCTAGTAATAAGGAAACAGAAAAATCCAAAATGTGGGAATATCTGCAAAACAGTTGGCCAGAGTGTTTTAATAAATTCAGTGTTTTTTTAAAAGATGAGAATGCTGGAGATAAGAGACTTATATCAAATATAATAGGTGAATCTTGATTAGGTCCTAGATCAAAAAAATCTACAAAAGACACATTTGGATAATTGCACAATTTTGAATATAAACCACAAATTAGATGTCATTGAATAAATATTACTTTTCTTGTAATAATGGTACTTTGGTACCATTGTATGGTTGAACTATTCTTTCAGCTTCTCTGTAGCTTAGAATATTCTCCCAAGAAAACATTTGGGAGTAAAAACTTGTAACCAAGAGAGGGCGGGAGTGGCCAGGCTTCAGCTACTGGAACCTTGTTGGTGACCAGGATTGCATGGGGTCCTGTGTAGCTGGGGATGTATTTGTCCCCTTCTGTCCTCACTGACCCCCTTCTTGTCTATCCCTTTGGAGCTGATAGATTTGTCAGAAAAATGGGCCTGGGCTATGTCCAGGGGCACATGGGCAGCTTAGCACATGGGGACTCAGAAGGAGCACTTTTTGAAGAAGGGGCCCAAACTGGAGGGAGTGACAGGACAAGGGTCTTGGTGTCTGCCGCCGTATGCAGGGTGGGAGATGTGGGGGATTAGCTGAGTTGGAGCTGACTCAGCTGCGTGCCTGGGGAGAGGTCTGTGAAGGATCCTGGCACACACAGTGGGGCAGTAGATGCTGTGAAGCCCTGGAGGGCATGTCACTGCCACAGAAGAATCCCGTATTTCCAAAGAAACAGGTGCATCCATTCTACGTCAGGTGGGAGTTAGTAGCCAAGTTGTGTACTGATTAGCCAATTAGTCTTGAACAGTGTTTTTCAAACTTTTTAAAGCAATAGGACCCTCTCTTTTTTTCTTTTGATCAAAATGTTATCCCAAACCCTTACATATAATTGAGGCAAAAGTGGTGATGGTGGAGGCCAGAGTCCCTTCAGTCTCCCTTGACACTGCTCTCCCCTGAGAGCAGTGGCCTGAGAGCTCCAGGAACACAGGGTAGAAACTACCAGCATAGATTATGTGCCATGATGCTTGTACTGGGTGGACCTAGTGTCCACCCAGTATGCAGCCTGAGTCCGTCTGTGATGCATTGGTGACTCACTGCAGAAGAACTGGGGTAGAGAGGAGGAGGGTGGGGCTGGCTGTTTCCCCAGGACTGAAGTCCTTGGGTGGTGGCAGCACTTGAAGGCACTGGTGGTAAATGCGAAGCTGTTCTGGGTGATTTCGTCACCAGCTCTGGCGGGGTTCCTGGTCTTAAGTCACTGGGAGCCAGAGGCAGGCACCAGTGAGTGGGCCCTGGGGGTGCCACCTCCTCTGATGTACCTTCAGCGTGGCTGCCCCTCCCTGGGCATCGTAGTCCACAGCATCACAAGATGCCAGGAACTCTGGATGACCCTCCCTAGTGAGATGACTTTGGTTTTTTTGGAGGGGGTCTGCATTGTGCAAAGGCTGGGGACTGAGGCTGGCTGAGACGTGGAAGCCAGAAGACGTTAAATGGCCCAAGTGGCTGCTGATGAAGTGGAACTTCTTGGAGGATTTCCAGGGCCTTGTTAGAGCTGCAGCCAGCCCAGAGCAGGGCTGGGCCATATTCTTTCCCACAGTCATGGAAGATGCTTAGTGTGCTTTGGGGACCTGAGATGACAGGGAGCAGCCAGCCACACACAGATGCCACTGCCACCGGGCCATTTTTCTGTCCACTGTTCCCAAATCACTTGAGAGAGGATTTACTCACAGTGCATGGCTATGGCACTTGGTCGTGTTGCCTAGCTTCACGGTGGTGTGTGGGGCAGTCACAACAGAAGCAGCCTCTTTTTCTGGACTCATGGGGTTACCGGATGGGCGTGGGAGGCTGTCTGCTCCTTTTTCTCTTCCAGATGATATCAGCTGCCCCAAGGCTGGTTTCTGTGGGCCTCAGATGAGCTCCCAAATACTTTCTCTGCCTCTCAGTTTCTTCATCTTTCAAGTAGGCACAATAATGCCTGGTTGCAAAGAGCAAATGAACTAATATATCCAAAAGACCTGCTTCAGTGTCTGGCCTATACAATTGATCAGAGAGGTAGCGACTAAATGCCAACTTGCTTCCCTTTGAATGCCCAACCCAGTGATTCTTGTTCTTTGCTTTTCTCCCTTGGACCCTTCTGGGGTCGGTCAGTCCCCTTCTTGGAACTGCCCATCCTGCATCTCCTCCGCCCTCTTGGGCTGTGTCTACTGCATCTTTCTTGATGTCATTATGTCTTTTCCCATAAATCCGAGTATTCCTCTGCCCGCACCACCAGACTCCTTAAAACTTTGAATGGAACAAAGGTACGCCCACTTAGAAAACATTCTGACCCTATCAGAACAAGCAGCCCAGAACATCTTACATTCCCATTTCCCGGTTACCAGTGAGAATGGCCATCCTGTCTTATGTTTGTTCATTGTACGTGTTTCCCTAAGAGCCATCTGAGTTTCATCTGTTTCCAGGGGACTCTGCTGGAGTCATCTTGTGAAAACAACTCAACATCATCTCCTTTTTTTATTTCCTGGGTGGTCTGCCCTCACTGGGCAAGTTCACATATTGTCTTCTAAACCCATGGGACCTACTTCATCCTCAGAACCCTTGCTAAGTAAGAAAGACTCAAGCCCAGGCCTAGAGTCTCTTCCCAGCTGCTCTTGGTTTATCCACATCTCCCTCATGGAGGCCTGCTCCCCTGAGACCTTCTCTGACTGCCTATGCTTTGGTGACGTCTCTCCTGAACCTCATGTACCCAGGCTGCCCCTCTTTCCTGGCACCCAGTCATGTCTGCCAAGAACTCCCACATGTCTGTATACCAGTATGTATTCCTGTGAAAATTGTGTACAGCATACACTTTTGCATGTATACATACATATAGAAATGAGGCGGTGTCTGTTTCTCTAGCACCTGCCTTACACATAGTAGGTGCTTAATGAATGACTGTTGATTATGATGATTCAGTTCTATATTGGTTTCCTATGCTAGCTTTGGTAACAAAGGGCCACAAACTGGGTAGCTTAAATAACAGAAGTTTATTGGCTCACGGTTTTGGAGGGTGGAAGTCTGGGATGAGGTGTCAGCCAGCAGGGCCGTGCTCTCTCCGAAGCCTCTAGGGAAGAACCCTTCCTCGCCACTTCCAGCTTATGGTGGCCTTTGGCAATGCTTGGCTTATGGCAGCATCCCTCCAGTCTTCATGTGGTGTTTTCCATGTGTGTGTGTCTCTCCTTTTTATAAGGACACCGATCATGCTGGATTAGGGCCCACTTTAGTGACTGGATTTAAACTGGACCCTAGCTCCAAATAAGGCCAAATTCTGAAGTCTTAGGGATTAGGATACCAGCATATATTTATTTGCAGGACACAATTCAACCCATAATAAGCTTCTTTGTAGAATATAATCATCTTATACTGTACTAACAACTCAGATGAATTAACCGTGGACTTTTATTTGTCTACTAAAAAGACAGTAATAATATGGGAGAGAAAATGTTGGTCATTTTGTAGGCACACATTTCATGTTGAGAAATTGATAAATGTGGAATGTAATCTTTATTAAATTGAACATTAAAATTATGTTGGTAGTAGATAATTTTGAAAGTAACCCCATATTATTTTCTAAGAACTTTGTGAATGTATGCATCCATATTTCTCTTCAAATCTATACGCAGTGTATTCTTAGGTACACATGCACACTTTTACACGTGGAGAAATATGAGACAGAAGCAACACCAGCTATGACAGATTGATCATGCTGAATGAGGGTTTTACCACATGGTTCAATTTTTGAGAATATAATCTGAGCTTTGCTGAGTTTGAGTCTGTGTGGTGGTGAAGCCTTTGCAAATTGACAAAGGAGTTTGAAGCTGATAATCTTTTCAGTAGCTGTTAACATCCCCCCATGGTAGGTGTCCTTCAGTGACCTGTGTTTTTAAAGAATCTGTTTCTCTCTAGACCTTTGAGACCTTTGAGTAAGAGAGAGCAGATATACGTATTTGTAGGAAAAGTCGGGAATTTTTATAGCCCAGTAAAATGTTTAAAAGGAGGAAATCCTTGCCCTTGGGTTTTATAGTCTCCTTTCCTTAAAATCCCTGGTTGAGTAAGCCTGCTGAGTTCCTGTCATGGTGTGACTGTTTGTACAACAGCACAGGCCGTTGCCAGGGGAGGGGTGTGCTGCCTGGTGCAGGTAGGGCTGGGGTTGCCCTGGCCGTCAGCATGCAGGACTCTGTTCCTCCCAGAGGCAGTGGCCCTGGGAGCACAGGAAGAGGCCTGGGTTCTAGTTTGGGCCCAGTTTCCAACGGAGGGAGTGTTGGGACAGTCGGGACATCTCTAAGGGCCTCATTTTCTTCTTCTGGCAAATGGAAACATTAGCCTAGAACCAGCGTGTCCCCAGGCTTCCTTAGCTGGGGAGCTCCACTCCAATGAACATGTAGGGAAGTGCCACCAATAAAAGGGAGAGTGCGGCGGCTGTGGTTTCTCATGGGTCAGGGCTGTGCGCTGCCCCCGCGGTGCCTGCGCTGCCCTGCAACTCCATCGGACACTGAGGAGGCGAGGGTTTGCAGCTCCCCCAGACTACACGACTCTTAATTTTTTTAACCTTCCAAGACTCTGTGATTCTCTCCCTATGAGAAGGAACCAGGGCAAGTTGAGAGGTTAGTAAATTTGATGACTATGATGGGAACAATGGAAAAAAACCAAGAAGAGAAAGGTGAACAGACAGACAGAAGCATCCAGAAAAACATGTGGACATTAGTAGGAACCCACATCCTCAGAAATGCAAAGACACCACCACTAATAATAGAATCCACCAGTATCTACTAGTGTGCCCAGCAGCCTGCTAAGTGTTTTGTACATATTGGTCTGTGTATTAGAGCAACCTTCTGAAATATTATCTCCATTATACTCTTCAGGACTCTGAAACTCAGTCAAGTGAATAACTGTGCAGGGCCACACAGCTAGTACCCAGTGGATTTGTAATCCCAACTGGCGTCTGTGACTCGGCCATGTTGCCATGGGAACACCAACTTGCACAGTTTCTCCTATCAGGAAAAGTCTATTTAGGATATTTAACCAGTCAAGGTTACCTAAGGTGTCTACTGTACCACTGAGTTCCAGAAAAGAAGTTCCTGATCACCCTCCCCACCTCACCCCAATACAGCCTTTTTCCCAGGGGGGGTCTTGAGGCCTAAGCATCTATTGTCTGCTCAGAGCTGTAAAGCTTCATCTTTAAGAAGTAACCTCCTAACAGGATACTGTTATTAGAACTACATTCTCTTTGGGATTTCTGCATGGCTAGAAGTTTCTATTTTCTTCTCATATTTCAGTATTCAAAGTGATTGTTTTTTACCCCCAAGCATGGTTTTATTTAGGAAGGGGTCTCTGTCAGCATGTGAGATTGTCAGAAGTAAATATCTTAATAAGCCAAAGGTTTCCGTTTCTCTGAGGAGCCTAGGGTGCCCATCCCCTCCCTATTTCTCTAGTAAGCTGTGGCTCAGCTGTCTTGTTCATTTTTGTCACAGGGCCAAACAATGTCAAGTGTCAGTAATGACCAGGGCCTAGTAATTTGCTGAGATGGACACACAGGTCAGACAGGTCAGGGCACATTCTTGAAAGTGACGCCCTGCCTGAAGGAAGGATAGCATGCCCAGCAGCCCAGCACTCAGCTCTCCTGGGTCACCTGCTGCCCTCTGGCTGGAAGACGAGGTCCAAAGCAAGACATTTTAGACATAACTCAGCTTCTAGTTTGCAAGCCATTCAAGTCACCCTGTGGTCCATCTTTGTGGTATCAGCAGCTTGGAGGTACGACCATCTGCCCAGCTTGGCCTCTGGGGTTGGGGCTGGCTGTGGCCAGTTAGCACCACCAGTTTGGATTTATGTTGAATTGTGTTTCTGCGGTTCTTTTTCCCCCAGAGCCCTTCTCATCCTATTGCACAAAGCAGTGTCTGGGGTGACCAAGCACTCCAAGTATTCTAGCGCAGACCTAATTCTAAATATTTTGCTGTCTTCCTTCCTTCAAAACATATTTATCGAGCATCTATTAATGCTGAGTATTGGGGCTAGAGCAGCAAATACAGCAGATACTGTCTCTGCCTCTATAGAGCTTATCTTGTTGTAAGATCACATGTTCTGATTTAGGGTTTGGAAGATATGGTCACCTGTCACTGGCCTCCCTAAAGCCCTTATAGCAGGAATTTAGGCTGAGTTACCTTTCCATGGCTTCTCCTTCTTTCTAAGGCACTGGCCACTAAATACATCTTTAGGGAAAACAGCCATATTGTGAGTCTGTAAGTGAATTTTAAGCTATACTCCAGGGAACAGTCTCTCTCTGTTTTGCTGATTATGCCTGTTGTTAATTCTGCTGCATTTCACATGGGGATTCTGGGGTGGCCTTTCTATCGGTGGTTTCCTTTTCCCTTCGTGGCAATAACTTTCTTTGCATTCCATGCATTTATGACGGCTTTTGTTTTCAAGGAGATTTTGCCAGCATTGTCTCATGACCTGGAGACTGTTAGTGGGCCCAGTGTGCATTTTTTTTAATTTGAGTTTTTAATAGTAAGCGGCATTATAAAGAAGTTTGAAAAAATTAATTTTGGAGAATTTCAAACATAAACAAAAGGAGACTAAAGCATGTGATGAGTCATTGACCCTTCACCCAGCCCCAGCTACCCTCAGCCCTCGGTCAGTCCTGCCCTGTCGACACGCCATCCACTTCCTCCACCCGGTACCCAGACGCCATAAATGTTTATTTAAGTACATTTCTCTGAGAGATAAAAAAGATCTCCTAATGTAATCACAGTGCTATTATCGTGCCTAAAAAGTTAATATTTATCTTATAGGGAGATATTTTAAAGGATATGAGTGCAGGGAAATTCAGCCACAAACCTACTGACAAAAATCACTCTTCTCATTCATCTCTGTGTTCTCCAGTTTTTGACCAAAAGCATACTGCCCTTTGGTAAAAATGATAGTGCTCTTGGCTCCTTTGCAGCTCTACTGGATTTCAAATTGATGATTGGGGAGAAACCATCAGTGCCCCTGCTGCTGCTCCTCCACCTAAGAGGAACCAAGGATGCTTCCTTCAGCTGGACCCAATGTACATATTCTGGGTAATTCCCCAGAACCTCTGCCAACTTCTAAAGCTCCATGTTGATACAGCGAGTATTTATTGAGAAACTCACTGCATCTCAATCACTGTTAGATGCCAGGGATTATGGAGGAAAAGAAGACAAACAGGGCCCTAGACTCCTTGTAGTTTCCACTTGATAGGGGAGCAGACCCTTCATACATCACGCTACTGATAGTCACTTCAGTACGGTTGTAGTGAATGTCAGGAAACCCAAGCAGGCTGAAGTGAATAGTCTGTGTAAATGCCCAGAGGCAAGAGGAAGTTGGCTGATGAAGGAGCTAAAAGGAGTTAGTGAGGCTGAAGTGGGGTGGAGGCTGAGGGGGAGCTGGGTCATGGGAAGCTGGAAGAGAAGCTGAAGCCTCCCCATCCTGAGCCCACCTCTTCCCAACGACCCAGGACCCAGACGACTGGCTGCCACATGGACGTGTGAGTTCCAGATCCTCTCCTGGCTCTTGGCTATTTTGAAGGCATTGTAGTCAAAGAGCTTACGTTTGGGGACGCACAGGCAGGCACTCGAATGCTGCCACCTTGGAAGAACTAGTAATAGTTACACAGGAGGTTGTTATGGGGATTAAAAAAAACATTGTATAATAAAATGGCTAGGCAACAAACATTTTTCCCATTCTTTCTCCATAGATGCTTCTTCCTTTTCCCTGTCACAGCCCCGCAGCTCATCACGCTGCCTCAGGAATCCCTTTTTTGTGGAGTGGCCCTGCTCCCAAGCACAGACCTGTGCTGGGCCCTTCCTGGGGGGTCTTTCTTTCAGACCCTGATCTTGGAATAATTTTTAGACCCTGATTTTGTAATATTTTTAGTTCTTTGAAAATTTAAATAAGTTATTAATTAAAAAATAATGTCTTTTGGCCCCCCAAATCAAAGAATATAAAGGAAAAAAATGAAATCCAATTTTACTGGGGAAACTGTCATTAAAGGTTTGGATTCCATCTTTCTAGATGTTTAATATGCATACACATTTTTAAAACCAAAAATGGGAATATGACAATTACTATTTTTTACTGAATGGATCTTCACTGTCTTTCCACGTGCATAACTTTTAGATCTGCATCTTCAGAGCAGCATTTCACAGACCCTGTGGTCCCCGGTGGTGTCTGTGATTTTCCCCGTGGCTGGTGGCCCTCGTCTCCCCTGGTGCAGGGAGGCAGAGTCCTCTGTGTCCGGCCACCCACACGTTTTCCTGGCAACCAACGCACCTGTGAAAGCCTATGCTTTGCAGAAACACATTTCACTGAAGCTTTATGTCGTCATTTGCTTGTTTTGCAGGAACCAGGTGGAGTCCGAGACTGAAAGAACATGCTTTTGTTTCCTGGTACAGGGGGAGTTTCATTAGAGCTTTTCCTCTTTGTAATTACATGCCTAGTAAAGCAGGGATATCTACCCCCATCTTGTCACTCACTCCACCAGGACTCATTCCACAGACCACTCACCTCAACGTGATGTACAGATTTCAAGAGTTCCATTAGTGTCTGTGGGACCCAACTGTGAGACACTCAAGTGGAAGCACTTTCCAGAATCAAATTTAGAGTGTTACAGCTCCTCATATCCCATAACTCCCCAAGTATGTGCAGAAGGGTGAGAAGCAATGAATGGTCTGTTTTCTTACTATTTAAGAAAGCTCACATATTAAGCAAGTACTATGGAAGGGAATAAAGAACAAAACTGACAGTTATCCTGACCTCTAGCCCCACTGCCCCACCCTGCTGTCCTCTCTTTGAGGTCATCACTATTCATGGTTTGTCATGTATTTTTCTAAACTTTTCTAAACATTGAATGAATGAGACCATAAGGTGTTCATTATTCTTCCACAAATGAATGATTTTAAAATACAATTTACAGTTTTGTATGCCAAAATATTTTACAAGTGCATGGGAAGAATTGACGCAAAGGTGATTGAAACACTAGTGGGAAAGCAGAGTGGCCATTATTGGATTCAGGCTTCTGTACAGTGATTGGTAAAGTACTGGGGTCAGCCCCCAGGGAAAATTGGGGGTCAGCCAGTTTGTTAATGAAGTCTCAGTCTCTGGTCTTGATTTTTTCCTTGCCCCTTCCTTTCGAGGTTGTGGAGGCCCTGACTCTGTCCCCCTGCATGTAACAAAGCCTGCAGTGGGGGGAGGTATGCTTTGCGCAGGCAGAATTGGGCTTGAATCCAGATGTGTGACAGTTGTTAGCTAGTTACTTCTCTGAACTTTAGTTTCCTCAGTTATAGAGAGGACAATCGCTAAGTCACACACTGGCTGTGAAGATTAAATGTGCTAGGAACACTTTTCTAGCTTACAGTGTGTGCTCAACAAGTCTTAATTTCTTGTTCTTCTACTTCTTGAGCCTTCATTCTAGAAAGGTGTGTTAGGACTTGGACATGTTACCTCTTCCCAAGGGTATTGGCCCTCCAAAACTGATCAAAGCTTTAACTGAAGGAATTAAGGAGCAGGAAGATTCTTTGGCAGTGAAGTCACGCCCCTCTGTCTGGTTTTTCAGCAATATTTCATGAATAGTCACAACAGGTTGGGTACTCACCTCACGTCATTTTCTCAGAGATGGCCCCAGGGTCAGTCCTAACCTCAGAGGATGATTTGGCTGCCACGTGGCAGCCAACATTTCCCGTTGAGTGTCTCAACCTCATGCATTTCAGGCCACATATTTAGTGAGGAGGTTGAAGACATACAGAGGAACTGGGACAAGGAGAAAAACCGCATTACCACAAAGGTTAGAGTTCAGACACTTACTCTTGGTGCTGGTGACAACACAAGTCTATCTGGTCCTTTTGTGAGAATTAGAAAAACGCCCCCCCCTCTGGGAAGATGGGGCCCTGCAGATGCACTTCCAGGTGGGTGGACGAGGCTTTGATAGAAACTAGTGAAAGGTACTTGTCCTCCAGGGTAAAGGCAGACTCTGCCCATGCCAGGTGCACTTGGTGAGCAGAGACTGGGTTTCTGCTGGCTTCTGCCCGCTGTCTGCCAGGCACCCCCGTGCTGGGCACAGCCTGCACAGCCTGCACAGCCATGTACAGCAGGCCTTTTATTACAGTTGTTTTCACTCAGCCTAAAGAGTCACTATTCCTTTCTCTTCTCTCTTCCAGCATCCTGGCCCAAGCAATGGGGAGCCGACCAGGAAACTTCCTCAGGGTGTTGTCTATGGCGTGGTGCGAAGGTCAGATCAAAACCAGCAGAAGGAAATGGTGGTGTATGGATGGTCCACCAATCAGCTGAGAGAAGAGATGAACTACATCAAAGATGTGAGTCATTTAAGGATTTTGTTTGTTTGTTTCTGGCTTATAAGAGGGTGGAACTGGAAGCTTTGATGTGAATGTAAAAAGGCATTTTGGAAGAATTCTTAGCATTATCATTTTGGATGAAAATGTTTCTGCATACCTTTATGGTCTTGTTTAGAGTTCAAATGTTATTCTGCAATGAGGCACAGAGTGAGCTTCTGGGTGGTACTAAATAGGGCTACTTGGGAGACTGATGACTTTCTTCTTTAGTGTGGTTTTTCTCTTAAGTGGTTTTGCATATTATAATGGACACCCCAATGCATGAATTTGGACAGCTGTATAAATTTGGGATGCATTCGGATACAGGCAACAGAAAAGCCAACTCAGAAACAAAAATTTGCCTCATGTGGGGACAAGTCTAGGGGCAGGTGGTTTCCAGGCATGGCACGTCCAGACTCCTATTTCTCTGAGTTTCTCTTGGTTCTTTCCTCCTTCAGCCTCAGGCTCATAATATCATCTGAAAACATGACAGTGTCTAGAGGAAGAAAGGAAGCCACTCATCTCTGGTTACTTTTCAAAGGCCCTCCATTAGGCTTCTCCTCATGTCTCATTCTCCAGGGCTGAAGCACATGCCC
Organism: Trachops cirrhosus; assembly: GCA_028533065.1. NCBI lineage: Eukaryota > Metazoa > Chordata > Mammalia > Chiroptera > Phyllostomidae > Trachops > Trachops cirrhosus. The sequence continues at coordinate 148,698,647 of CM052538.1, forward strand.
ATCCCAAATCCAGCACTGGAGAGGGGAATGGGATGACGGTGGCTGGTTAAGACCAGTCAGTTGGGTTGCAGCCAAGGCTGAGAAGTCAACCACAATAGACATTGTTAAACCCAGGCCAGTCAATGCTGTTTCTTTGTGTTTCATATTACATTTTTAATCTTTTTAAATCATGGGGTTTTTTAAAGAAAATTTGGAAAATGCAAAAATGTAATGAGAGGAAAACAAAATCACCAACCCATAATTCCACCATTCAACCAGAGCAGTTGTTAGCATTTTGGAGATTTTCCTTCTAAATGTTTTCTTTCTTTGTTTCTTTCTTCCTATCTATCTATCCATCTATCCATCCATCCTTCATATATCTCCATTTCTTTTTGTTTTATTTTTTAGTCTCTGTAGATTGACCTATGAATGCTTCTGCTGACCAAGGCAGAGTGATTACTTAGGAAATGAGCTGCCCTGACACTGATGGTCCCCAAGCCCTGACCCGTGGACTAGAGGCGCCCACGAGCAGCAGGGGTGTAGCGGGGCCGTGGAGCACCCGTGGACCTTGCTCTCAGATAGGCCCAGCCAAACTCGGTGCTCGCCAGGCTTCAGTTTTCTCCTGCCTAGGTCATGGGGCTAACTCACGCATAGCAAGGGACCCCTAAGATCAAAGCTTTGTGTGCCGCACTTTATTTGGTGGGTTTGTGGGTAAAACACAAAGTCACGTTGTAGCTTTTACATGTTTTTTAAAAAAAACATTTATTGAATATCAAAAATAATAAATAATTTGGGTACCTTCTTTAATGGTTCATGAAGGTTTTAGATACTTGTATAATCACAGGGAATAAAAAAATCTTGTTTCAGTTAAAAAATAATAATAAATGCTTAACAGAGAAAATAAAGTTGAGAAAAGCTACACACTTACACAAATGAACAGGACATGTGTGACAATCACTTGCATCAAATCTCCAGTCATCCAACTCCCTAAATGGAATATTTAACTTTCAGAGTATCTCATTCTTATTTTTCCCATGTAGGAGCAGCTTGGACATTTTTAGTTTTCTGTATTTTTCTCATGGAAATACTTAGTCCTTCATTTAAATGCCCCAGATGATATGGCACTGCTTCAGAGGTAAACCTTCCAATCAGAGAGAGAGTTGCAAATTGCACAAGACAAGACAGCAGGTCTAGGCTGGCCGTGAACCAGGATGACATGAGCCCAGCTCACGGGAGTGGTTCTGACCAGAATTGCCAGCCTCCATTGTGCTCTGCAACTTAAAATTAGTTTCCAGGTCCCCCTTTTGCAGCTGGCTTCAAATCCGGCCCTGGCCTGCTCGTTCCTGTGCATTTATGGGATTGTTTGTCATCTCCTGCTGTGAGTGATTCTGGTCCAGTTGGCTTCCTGAGTATTTGCCACCAGTTCAAGATCACGCCCCCCACCCCGCCCCCAGGAGAGCAGCATGCCAGCCAGCTCAGGGCCACGATGAAAGGCATTCTGCCTGCCCACAATGAAAAGTAGTGATTTTGGCTTCATTTTCCCAAAATGTTTGTAGTTAATGGCAAGAAAGTAAATATTATTTTTTTATTTTTCAATTATATTCAGTATTATTCTGTATTAGTTTCAGATGTACAGCAAAGTGGTTAGAAAATCATGTACTTTACAGAGGGGTCCTCCTGCTTCAGGTACCCACCTGGCCCCATACATAGCTATCGTGATATTATTGGCTGTTTTCCCTATGCTATAATATACATCTCTGTGACTGTTCTGGAACTACCAGTTCATGCTGTTTAATTCCTTCACCGTTTTCACCCAGCCCCAAACCCCGCCCCTCTGACAACTGTCAGTCTGTTTTCTGTGTCTGTGAGTCTCTATTTTGTTGAAAGTATACTATTATTAGAATTCATCTGGAGAAGTTTTGGCATCTTAACTGGCCTCCGCAAATCTCCACCAGTATCCCGTCACTCCTAATAAACATACAGTCTAATTTTAAAATGTGCTAATTCTGCTAACGCAGCTTCAAGATTAAGTCCCCCATGCTGTCCCCTATATGCCTCTGGTCATTCTAACCAAACGGCTGCTTTTGCCCTTCCTATAGTAGAAGTTCCAGAGACTCCCTGTTCCTTTTCTTTTTTTAAATTAAAGGTGTCATTTATTTATTTTTAGAGAGGTGGGGAAAGGAGGGAGAAAGAGAGGGAGAGAAACTTCAGTGTGAAAGAGAAACATTGATTGGTGGCACACTCCCCGACCGGGGACCGAGCCCGCAGCCCAGACATGTGCCCTGACCAGGAATTGACCATGCGACCTTTTGCTTTGTGAGGCAATGCCCAACCAACTGAGCCACCCTGGTCAGGGTGAGACTTCCTTCCTGTTCTGTCTGGAGATTCCTGAGCTCTTTGTCCATCCCAGGGGCACCAGAAGAAGGGAGGAGACAGGGACTGTTTGTAAGTGCCACCGCAGAGAATCTCAAACAGTGTTTTGTGAATGTGTGTTTCAGAGATCACCTTGACTGCTGTTATATTTAGCGCCTCGTGTATTATTATCAGTCATTATTGAGGAACTGACTTCCAAAGTATGGGCTCTCCAGGGCTCATACTTCCCTGCATTACATTCCAGACATTGGATTGCTTCTTGGCAGTCAGAGCAGAGATAGGGAAAATTAGAGGTTGCTTTTGTTTTTTGGTCCTCTTACCCATGTTGTGTTTGTAGTCAACTTGTTAAAATTTTTCTACTTGTAACAAATTTGTGATAGGAAAAGGGGTAAACTTTGCCTGAATTGTGGTTTGAAGGTGATGGGTGAATTTCAACAAAGCATTTTTTCTTCAAAGTTTGTTATTTGGATAATTAATACTTATTAATAACTATACTTATATAATAATAATGTTTTTTATTATTACAAATATAATTCCCTTGGTTTCTAATTAGGTATCAGGAGTGATCTTATTCCTTAATTTCCCAAACTGTCCGTTCTTAAGATTTTGTTTTTGTGGAGCACTTTTTATATTAGGGTTTCTTAAAAGATTTGGAAATCTCACATGAAAATGTTATAGCGTGATATCTAACTAGTGGTAATCTTTGTGGGCTGCAGGTAAGAGCCACTCTGGAAAAAGTAAGGAAGCGAATGTATGGAGACTACGATGAAATGAGACAGAAAATTCGACAGATCACCCAGGAACTGTCAGTAAGTCAATAGCTTAGTGACATGGGAATATAAGGGATGATGGCGCTTAGAACGCCCTCCCAGTGGCTAGTGTCTGCAGATATTTGAGTTTACAGTGTTCTTTATGAATGGAATCATATTTTAAATGAACTGAGGGAGTTTTATTACAGAATAAAGTTTATTATTTACAGGATTTTTTGTAGCAAGAATACTCTTCCTTATATCCAAGCATTCCCTCTGAAGTCAGGAACGAGACAAGGAAGCCATCTGTCAACATTGTCATTTAATGTTGTGTCTGAGGTGATAGCCAATGGAATTAAAGAAGAGAAAAAAATTTAGAAGTATAAAAACTGGACAGGTAGATATAAAACTATCACTATTTATAATTACTTACCCCAAAAGCCCAAGGTGATCCAATGAAAAAAAAAACTACTATAAACAATATAATAATTTTGTAAAGTAGCAGGGTGAAAAATTAATAGATACATACAAAGAGGCTTCATTGTATAAAAACCAATGAATTAGAAGAAATAACAGCAACAACAACCACAAAACCTCCCAAGTATCTAGGAGTAAACCGTAGCGAGTGGAAAGACATACCATGTGCTTATAGAGGAAGACTCAGCATCATAAGATGTCAGTATTATCAAGCTAGGATACAGATTTTACACAACCCCAAAATGCCAACAGGTTTTTATTTTATGCTCTTTTTCTACAACTGGACTAGGTGATTTCAAAGTAGACGGAAAATAAATATGAAGAGTTGGGGAAACTCTGGGGGGAAAAAAACCAATGAGGGAAATTAGCCCTATTACTATTACAAGAAAGTGAAAATGCCTCAGAGATTAAAATAGAGTAGTATTGGCATATAACTCAATTTAAATAGATTTAAAAATTTTAAATAGACATCAATTTAAAAAATCCAGAAATGTACCCCAGTGTGTGAGCATGAGTGTAGCATCTCACATACAGGGAGGAAAATGGACCAGTTCATGTTTGCTGTTGGGACACAGTTATATACGAACAAATTCCAAATAGATGAATGCTAAAAAGTGAAACTTATGAGTGCTACAAGTGCCAGAAGAAAATATCTGTGAATTCTTTTGTATTCCTGTGGTGGAGAAAACCCTTTTTTTTATTGTGACATGCAGTACCAAAACCAAAAAAGAGAAGGTTGATAGCTGTGACCACACTAAAATGAAAAACTCGTGCTGTCAGAAACACCACGGTCCAAGTCAGATGACAAACTGGGAAAAACTTTTTGCCCTTCATGTAGATAATAGGCCAATTTTCTGAGGATTTAAAGAGCACCTACGAATAAAAAAGAAAAAGCCTACAATTCATGAAAATAGGCAAAATATTTGTTACTGATAATGGACAGTAAAGGAAAGATGAAGACCTCTTAGCTGCATGACTAGATGGTCTGCCTCACTCTCCATGAGAAATTCAGATGAAAAACATCCAGAGATGTAATTTTTCTCTCGTAGATTGGCAAAACTGCAAGAGGGGACAAGGCACCGTATTGGTAGTGCTGTGGAGAAGCAGGCAGCTTGCTGGTGGTGGGGGGGGCTAGTTTGGGATTTCTCTTAGGCACAGCAGTTTGCCACTGTCCACCAAAATTATAGATGCTATATCCTCTGACTCAGCAATTCTGTTTCTAAGAATTTATTCTATAGATAAACTCTCACATATGTGAAATGACATATGTATGAACTTAGTCATTACAGCATTGGCTGCAGTAGTAAAATCATTGGAAACCTAAGCATCCATTAAGTAGGAGAAAGTAGGCACCCGCGCACCCGCACCCGTGGACCCGGAAAAGCCCAGGCACTCCCCGGGACCTGTGAGGCCCAGGCCCCGCAGGTAGGAGAAGTGAGAACCCCTCGGGACCCAGAGACTGCGCACCCGTGGACCCGGAAAAGCCCAGGCACTCCCCG
>CM052538.1:148704223-148775790 GCA_028533065.1 Trachops cirrhosus
TGAATAAACTAAAATAAAAAAAAAAAAAGAAGGAGAAAGTAAAAGAAATTATATCTCTACACTAGAATTGTAAAAAAGAGTTGCAAAAAAAGAATAAAAAAAGAATAAAAAGAGCAAGATCTTCAAAAGAAGATATGGAAAGACTGTGAAGTTTATAGAGGGGATGCTAAAAAGGCAAGATGCAAGAAAATGTAATGTGCTACCACTTATATAAAACAGGAGAGAAAATAAATATATCTGCATTGTTTTGTGTGTGCACAAAAAGTTGTTAAAAGGATAATGAAGAAAGTAATTAACAGATTCTTTTTCAAAAAATTGATTTTATAGAGAAAGAGGAAGGGGAAGAGAGAGCAAGAGAACAAGAGAGAGAGAAACATCAGTTTGTTGTTGCACTTATTTATGCATTCATTGGTTGATTCTTGTACGTGCCCTGACCAGGGATCGAACCAATTACCTTGGTGTATTGGGATGATACTCTAACTAACTGAGCTACCTGGCGAGGGCTAAACAGTGATTCTTAATTGATGAGCTGAGTGAGAACGGCAGTAACTGAGCAGGTGGCACAGGGAGATTTATTTTAGTTTATACCTTTTAAAATGCTTGAAATATGTGATTGCACTACCTATGCAAATATTTAAAAAAAGACAACCTTTTTCTAGTTTAACCAAACTAATGTGTGTGAGAAAAAAATTTTTTAAAATATTTGTGATTAATAATCTTGAAGAAAAAGAGTCCATGTATATATGACATACTCTCCATAAGGGTTAATAATTGCAGGTCAGAAGTACAGTTCCAACAGCCATGCATTAGCGGTTACGTCAAGGCTTGCCGTGAGAGTATCTGCTTAAGTAAGACCTATTGCCTCGATTATAGGGGCAAGGGTTTATAAACACATCCACCCAGCCCATTCTCCCTGGCATGTAGGAAGAGATTTGTGAAATTCTCACCTACTTATGGAAATTCACTCTGTTATCCACTGACAGACACTAACAACTTTAATTAATGTCAAAGGATTGAATTTGTAAGAGAGACGTAAACAAGTCTTTGCACACCCTTGTTTCCTCATGCTAGAACTATCACAGGAGCTTGTCTCTCTGCCTACAGCCTCCTCCTTCTCCTGGCCTCACCACATACTGCAGCCAGACTGATTGCTAAATTATTGCTCTGTGCACACGCCCCTGAGCAAGCACACGCCACCTGCGCCGGGCCCGGCCTGCTGTTTCAACTGTCTCCCATCCCAGGGGTGCACCTCCTTCTGCATGGGGCCTGGCTGCTTTCTGTGGCCCTCACAGGGGTCTACCCCTGAGCCTTTCCAGAACTCTTCCCCCAGGTCTGCCGCCTTCCTGCTTCTGTACACGCGGCCCTCCTTAAAGGTCTAGCTCAAGACTGGCCTCTGATGATCTCTCTCAAACACATCAAATGCACACACCCAACAAAGACAACACAACAACAGCAGCAGCCATAAAACGACTCTTGAGAATTGGCTGAGCCCAAGGTGTATTCTTTCTGTGGCGCGTAGAAAGAACAGGAGGGCACAAGGAGATGTTAAACTGGGTTTGCTTCCAGCTGTGCCACTTCTTAGCTCTGTGTGCAGATCCTTTAAATCCTCTGTTCTCTTTCCTCCCTATAAAGGGCAGCGTCTGGCTGCTGCACAGTGGTGTTGTGAGGGCCGAGGCCCAGTAGGTGGATGTGTAAAAACTATCCAAAGGAAAAGTATTCTTGTCTTTCTGATCTCTGGGTCATGCAGATGTTAACTGTTTAAATTTAAAGCTGTACATGAAATATCATTGACATGGATGCAGCTTCTTCTATCAGGAGACAGTTCCAGCCTAAACAGAGATTGTTGTAGGTGTGTATGGATTGGCTTTGTGTAACTGTCTCTTCCATCTGTCCAGGTTTCAGAGGCGCAGAAGGACTATCTGGAGAGTCATATCCAAACACAGTCATCGGCCCTGGACAGCTTTAATGCCATGAACGCGGCTTTGGCATCGGACTCCATTGACCTGCAGGTATTCCTCTGCTCACTGTGAGACGGGGTGCCCTTTGTCGCAGTGCAAGCAAGCTGAGCCTAGAATGGACCCCGTGCCTTTGTGAGACGCAAGTCACAACAGAATGTCCGCAGCTCATGACTCGGAATCCTTTAAGTGTGGCTGCAGTGAAGGCCGTGTCAGGAAGGTGATGAAGGAAGCACTTCCAAGCTGATGCTCTAAACCTTTGTGTTGCATTTCTTTTGCCCTTAGTAAAATGGGGGCTTGGGTCCTGAGTTCTGTGATGGAGATGTCACTTGCTCCACTAGATACCCAAGTGGTCTTAAGTGTCAGTGTCTAAAACAGCACATCAGCTCCCACCCTCTGCAGCCCTGGTTTCCAGGAAGTTCCACCCAATCACAGAAAAGACAGACTGAACCAAAGGCAATCTGTGTTCATTCATGGCAGGTCAAGCACTTTTTCCAAATTTAGAAATTATTTTGCAGTAAAAGAAATCATGTGCATTTTAAAGACTCTCTTATAGTACCGGATAGGGAAGCAGAAAGCTCCAGGATCTTACATTTTCGCAAATGTGTGTTGTCCACCACCTGTAAGGGGCTTGCTGTCTTGATTAATTTGATTTGCTGGGAATTTACCCCTCAGATGCTGCGCATTGCTATTCTTCCAACTGAGCCCTCCCCCACTTAATATGCAAATTAACTTGAAAATGACCGAAACAAAGCACATACTCACCTGAAACAGTGTCCCTTGGCTTTAGTTTCCAAATATGCAAACAATAGTTTCTGCCCTGCCTCCAACTTTATTTAGCTCTTATCTTTTTACCCTTCTCTTAAAAGTTCTATAAGCTATTTCATATCCTCTCTGGTTCTATATAAATAGTTTATCAGATAAGCAAACAAATGTTCATGTTCAGGTTATCCACTTCCCCTAGAAGCTAGTATTCTCTAATAACAACTGTTGGGGCAGCAGGGCCACAAACAAAGCTAGGCCGCTGTCCCACAGTGGGCCTGGGTGGGCCCCTTGTTTGGATTTGTCTGGGAGGCCCATTCCTGGTGGGGCCTCTGCGTCCCACCTTCTTCCTGGCGCTCCATGGTGCATGCCAGCTGTGCCCTGGCCGCAGGCCAGGCCCTACCTTTATTCAGTGGCCTTTGTTTTCCCTGACTCCTGCCGTCAGGGGTCTCGCCAAGGCTCCCTTTCCTTTCTCTTGGACTTCTTCTCACTCCTGGCCAACTAGGAAATGCTGTACCTCACCTGAGCTCACCCTGGGTGGTATCTGTGCTAAGTTTCTGGGTTTTCTTACCCATGGTACTCCTGGTTTGTGATGCTGCTGACACTCCAGGCATTTACTTCAGAGGTCAGCTGTCAGGACAGGCTCCACCATTACTCAGGCACCTTGACTGATTCCTAGTTATGGTCCAGCCCCTTAGTCCCAGGCAGACAGAGGAACCTTCTAAGGGGAAAGATTAAGAATCATTGTTAAAAAGAAGGAGAAGGAGAAGAACTGGAGGAAGTGGAGGAAGGGGAAGAAGAAGAAAAAAAGGCAGAAAAGAATGGTACCATCTCACAGCCAGGAAACTCAATGGAGTCTGAAGATAGCTGGCTTCTTATTTCTGCACAGCCCCAACGTCTTCCATTGCCCTTCCTACCCCATTTTCATCATTGTGTACAGCGAGACCAGACCTTTGGTTTGATTTCATAGCACATCAGAGCTGGAAAGGGGGCTCTCCAACCCCCTTATTTTATGGATACACAGACTGAGGCCAGATGAGGGAAATGACTTTAGCAGGTGTCTAACTGGTGGCAGAGCCAGGACTAGAACTGTGGTCTCTTGGGCCAGAGGTAGGTTCATGAGCACAAGAGAAGTATTGGGAAAGCCAGTGGGGCTTGGAAAGGGGTGGATGGGCCACATGGTTTCTGTAGCCTCTTGTGGCTTCATTGTACAGTGATTCCATGCTTCCAAATGGCTTCCATATTTATTACCTTTGAAAGTTCTTTCCCTGATTCAAGTATGTTTAGGAGTGAGGTTTTTTATACAAAGTAGAGGCTAAGGATTTGGGGGAGGGAGCTTTAGACACGGCTCCTCTACAAAGGACAAAGGTGTTAGAAAGTGTGTCCAACACTAGAGTTTTCAAATCTCCTGATTTAATATTGCGGATGATGGTGGGGAAGTGGTAGAAGGTGCCCAGAACCCAGCATCCAGTGTAGGAATTCTGGGAAGGAAGCTATTTCTCTGTAAGGAGAGTTAACTAAATAGAATGCAAAACATAAGTAGCAACACTACTCATTTAAACATTCTTACTCCAGTGGGTGGCCAGGACTATAATCAACAGGCTTTTGACACTTGTCAGGCACTTGTCTGAGTCACCGAGCTCTGTTCCCTGGTACTCCTTCACCCCCACCCTTCTCTGCTCGAGGGAGGAGGGAAAGTGGTTGCAGGCTCTACAGCAGCCCAGCCAAGTGGTCTCTGTCCTTACAGGCAGTCTAGAAGCACAGAAAGAAAAACATCTCTATTCTACAAAACACATATTTTGTTTTCTTATTTCACTGTGTGAATTCGGAAAATAAAGAAAATCCAAAGAGGAAAATAAATGTCATCTATAATCCTATCCCATAGGGAAAACTCAAAAACGAATATTTGGGTTTTGGTGAATTTCTTCCTAGTCTTTTAAAATTTTCTCTATATAAACACATTTGAACAAGTGCTTATACATTGTTTTAAATGAGTTTGTTCTATACTTAGTATTTTTCAAACCCAGTTTTTTTCCATGTGAAACGATGTATTATGAACCCTTTCCCTTGGAAGCCTCCATGTTACTCCATTTCCATCATCCTAAGCAGTGGCATGGGCAGCAGCTGGGAGGTGCTCGGGGGGGGGGGGTTCCCCGCCCATCCACCTGTGTGCATACAGAGTGGCAGACCTCTTGACCACCGTGGGGCCCTCGGCCCTTCAAACAGCAGGGTCCCAGGTTTGCATCTCTGGTGGCCTGATCTCTACCTCAGATGGTTGATGACAAGGATGCCCCAGTACGTGTGTGACTCTGGCCATGTTTTCTCACACTGCGAGATCTGCTGTTGTTTTCATTTTCACCCCATTAGAAAACGCTTGTGGATGTTACTTTGGAAAATAGCAGCATTAAGGATCAAATCAGAAATTTGCAGCAGACGTACGAAGCATCCATGGACAAGCTGCGGGAAAAGCAGAGGCAGTTGGAGGCAGCGCAAGTGGAGAACCAGCTGCTGAAAATGAAGGTAAAGTCCGGGGGTGGGGAAGGGGGACATTTCCTACTAACCTCTCTCCTTTTTCCTTCTCCTCTCTCTGCACCCATCTTCCCCTCTGCTGTTTCCTTTTCTCTGTTCTCTTTGTTAAACTTCTCACCCTTTTGTGGCCAACCCTGCAGGGCTTGGCTCAAAGGCACCTTGGAGGTTTTTGTGTTCACAACTGTCAGTCCAGATTGGGGGTGCCCCATAAAACACCCCACTGGGCACTCCTGCCTTGGCCCCAGGGCTCAAGGGCTACTGAGACAGGCACCGTAGCATTGCTGGTAAGCACTGAGAGGCACTGGGATGCCCCCGGGCCTGGGGCTTCAGCGTCTTCACCGTTCAGAATTTCTCTACGGCCCCAGTCCTGTCGGTGTGGCTTGACAATAAAGAGCTGAAGGGCACACACAAAGAAAACTGATGGGTGACCAAGGACTCTGGGCAGTGTCCTTCTTGCCCACCGGGCTGTGCTTATTCCCCTGCGGGGCTTCTGATGCCCCCCAAACTGAAACAGTGGCAGATTTTCTACCCCACGGCAGGAGCAGGCCCAGGGAGGTCAAACAGAAGGCACTCAACAGTTTGTTTCCTGAATGAATTCATCTTTAGTTAAATCTGTGGTTTTCAAATTGTAATCAACTCATCCTTAGGCTACCCTGAAAGAGAGGTCCTTGTGGGTAGTGTATCCAGATAGCTTACAGCTCAAACCAGAATAGATTTGGGAGTGAATAGTGGAGCTATTAAGAATGTAGCTAGGGGAACAGACTGGGACGTGTGGTCCCCTCCCTGAGGGCTGCCTCAGATGGGGAGGAGGGGCTGCCCCACAGCAGAGCTAGTCCCTGTGATGGCCGTCCGTGGGTTGTTCCGTCACAGTCCACTTGGCCGGGCACAAGTCCCCGGGGGAGGGGAGGGGACAGAGAGCCCTAGAGCATTCAGCTCCTCTTTGCTCTCGCTTCGAACACCATGCTCTTCTTATTGTTTCGCTTCGAACACCGCGCTCTTCTTATTGTTTCACATGTTATATTCTGAGTGAGAGTTACTTTGAAAAAAGGGAAAAGGAGGTGTGTTTCTGAAAAAGTCTGAAATTACTGTTTTAAGTCTTTTCCCCAACTCAGGAGCTTTATCCAGTCATTCACTCCACAAATGCAGGGTGGGCAAAAGGAGGTTTACTGTTGTGAGTACATGAAACACAGTTAATTCTTGTATTATTATTTTTAATTATTTATTAATTTTCCATACAAACAACTGCAAACCTACTTCTGCCCCACCCAGTACTGAATGTCTACTGTGTGTGTCTGTCCTGGGCATTCCTGTTTATCCCGGGGGTGGCATCAGGCATCTGGCAACTCTCAGGGAGACTGAGGCCCTAGATCTAGCCCACAGTTGCCTGTTGGGGAGACTAAGGCTTTACTTTACCTCCCAAATAGATAAAGTTATAAGACTTAGAGTGTTTCACATGACCCGGATGCAGAGGAAACAGGACTCAAGGGATGGAGCCCTTCCTGGAAGTCAGTGTTTGCAGTGGAAATGGGGTACAGGATGCACTGGGTTTCCCTCGGCTGACGATAACCTCTGTTCAGGATTTTCCATTTTGTGGCTTCTGGGTACTAAAATATGTCTAGTGACAAGAAGGGAGAATTAGGGGGCATCTTTGTTTTAAAAATTGGTTTTAGAGAGAGGGAGAAGGAGAGAGAGAGAGCGAGAAAGAGAGAGAGAAAGAAAGGGAGAAAAAGAGAGAAGCACCAGTCTGTGGTTCCACTCGTTTATGCACTCAGTGATTGCTTCTTGTGTGTGCCCCAACCGGGGATCCAGCCTGCAAACTTGGGGCCGGCCAGGGCCTCCGTAGCATCTTTGAGTAAACATTATGTAACTTATCAAGGTTGGAGTACATCTCACTTATCCAGGGTTAGAGAGACTCAGCATTCTACAGCAACAAGAAGCTGAAAGAGTCACAGACATGAAGGTCACAGGCAAAGGCGGGGCTGCCTCCACCCTAAGCCCTGCCTGCCCACAACTCCACTAACTTTTTCTCATCTCCTAAACTGGGTCCACCGGAGCCACAAGGAGCTCCCAGCTTAGTTTTGCCTAAACCAGGTAGGAATGTTTCAGTGATTGACTAGTGCAGCCAATGGGGCAGCTTCAACTCCATGTGGACAACTTCTCTTCAAAGGTCTCCCTGCTTTTCTGACATAATTTGTTCAAAAGTAATGTATGCACGTAGGGGGAAAAATATCAAACAATGTGAAAGGCAACCTAGAGATATGCCTGCAGCATTTTACATGCCCACCAGCAGTGTAAGAGGATTCCACTTTCTCCACATTCCCACCATGTGTTTCATTACCTTCTTGATGATAACCATCCTAGTGAGTGTGAAGTGGTTTCGCGGCGTAGATTTGCATTTCTCCAATAACGGGTGACGTGATGTTGAGCATCCTTTCTAGTGCTTGTGGGTCATTGGCATCTCTTCTTTGGAGTGTCTCTCAGATTCTTTGCCCATTTTTAAATTGGGTTGTTTATGCTTTATTATTGAGTTGTAATTATTCTTTGTATTTTCAGGATACAAGTTATTAGAAGGATTTGCAATTATTTTCTTCTACTCTCCCAAATGTTTTTTCTTCCATCACTTTCTTGATGGTATCCTGTGAAGCACAGAAGTTTTTTGGTGTTAAGAAATTTCATTTTAATAGCTATAATTACAGTGCTTGTTTGTCCAAGCCCAGAAGTTTTTCATATTGAATATTATGAGGACTGAATTGGGGCAACTTTGGTTAATAGGATCGTATAGGCTTCCTTATTTATTTTTTTTTCACTTGTGCTTTTGGTGTCATGTCTGAGAAACCATTGCTGAATTGAAGGCCGCAAATAATTACCTTATGTTTTCCTCTAAGAGTTTTATAGTTTTAGCTTTTGCGTGTAAGTCTTTGATCCATTTTTGAGCTAAGTTTTATGCATGGCATGCTCGGGATCCAGCTTTATTCTTTTGCAGGTGTCTATCCAGTCATGCCAGTGCCATTTTTTGAAAAGGCTATTTTGTTCCCATTGAGTGTTCTTGATTAGGTATTCTTTTGAAGTTTAGTTTTTTTAAAACAGGTAAATTATTTTTTTGGTGTCAAAGTCAGTACTATAAAACAAAGTATATTCAGAAATTGAATATTTATATCTGTAATGTCCCCTTTCCTCTCTTACTTCCTCCTTCCTCCTATAGATAACCATTTAATTTTTTAATGTTATAGTTTATTCTACTCTGACCCAATTCTAATAAGGTAGTTTCTCAGCCTTCAACAGAATACTCAAGGATTAAAAAAAAAACATCTTTCTGGGGCCAACTAGGGTATGGTCTTATTATCCAGAGGAAAATATTCATTAAAACTGATAGAATAAAAAATAGTCAAATTTCAGGATCAAAAGAACAATAGACAGAAAAAGTCATTAACAAACAGTTTTAGTAGGATACTGGAGCATGGCCACATTTTGGAGAGAATGCAATTTAAAAATGGCTAAATTTGGGGGGCTGGTTCAATACGTAGGTAAGTTCTTGTCTTTTGAAAAATTCACTCATGCAGAACACCTTTTTCTGATAATATCAAGTAAATTAGCATAAAGTGTGATGTTTTCCTTTCTATGCATCTGTTCACCCCTTTTCCTCCTGTCTTCTGTCCTTTCCCGTTCGTTTCTGCTACCTGTTGTCTACTGCCCACCCCCCGGTCGATGGGTCCACTCCTCTGTGTGTCCGCACATATGATGACATGTACAGAGTGACGAGAGTTGATGCCTTCGCACCTGCAGAAGCCATTGCTCTGAAATGAGTCTCTCTGCAGGTGGAGTCCTCCCACGAAGCCAATGCTGAGGTGATGAGGGAGATGACCAGGAAGCTGTACAGCCAGTACGAGGAGAAGCTGTGTGAGGAGCAGCGGAAGCACAATGCCGAGAAAGAGGCGCTCCTGGTATGTCTGTTGTAGCTGCAGGGAGGAGAACGGAGTTCTTGGATCATTATTGTCAGTGAGGTTTAAGTACAGGGGTGGGCAAAATTAAGTTTACAGTTGTTCATATGGAAAGCAATACAATGATTAATAAAAAATAAACTGATTAATAAAAAATAAAAAAATAACTCAAGAATAAACTCTAGGTTTCATGTATCACCACGATAAACCTACTTTTGTCCACCCCTGTAGTGGGGCTTCTTCTTGGAGGTGAGTTAGTGGACTGACTACTGGGCAAGGGGTCAAGGAATTTATTGTTTTCTCATTCACTCCCTTCGCACAGCTAGAGGTATCCCTGCCGCTGGGAAGCCCCCACATTTGTCCCGTTCTTTGCTGTGGCATTCTGTCACACCTGTTATTAGAGTGGGGCTGTATGTCTCACATCTTGGCTTCTGTAGGACAGTATAGGTTCCTTGAAGGTACGGACTCCATGTCTGCCATAACCTTACAGGCGTAATAAATGTGCTGAATGATTGACTGAGCTGGTGCTTTGCAATAAGAGAGAAAGATGTGGCCATTCTGCATTCAACTCCAGATCTGGCCTTAATCTCCTTTACATCGTTGGCATATACTCTGACATTCTGAGGATCTAGTCAAGGGATAAATAACATTTGCAGGCTCTTTTTAGACATAAAGACTCAAGGGGGAAAATAGGTATATTAAAAAGACATGTGATGTGTTTTTATTTATAGAGGAGAATCAGAATCATGGAAGTTGAGTTCATGATCTGTGAGTTCAAAATCTAGGTCCCAAGTTTATGCATTTAAAGAGGCATCATGATTTAGCAAGACCCTGGTTGGTAGCCCAGGGACTCCACGGCTCTGCTGAGGACAGTGTGTTGCTTTTTCAGGAAGAAACCAATAGTTTTCTGAAAGCAATTGAAGAAGCCAATAAAAAGATGCAGGCGGCAGAAATCAGCCTAGAAGAGAAAGACCAGAGGATTGGGGAGCTGGACAGGCTGATCGAACGCATGGAAAAGGTAACAGACACAGCTTCTGTCTCTTGCCATGTGCCCAGATGCCGCTGCACTTCCGCAGTCCCCTGCAGGCCTCTCTCAAGGTCTGAGCTCCCCTCGACACTGACACCTGCAGCCCTGCAATATGTGAGTTCAAAAAAAGACAAAACTACAAAATAAAGTGTGAGGAAGTCCAAGAAAGTTCTAATTTTTCAATGGTAACTATTTTGATGCTTTAAAAAACATTAAATATTAAATTATTTACAAAAAAGTGAATATTTTAGTGGCCCTGCTTTGCCAGGCCCTCAGCATAAACTTAGTTTATTTGTTGAGTGGTTAAACCCTATTTAGATATTATGTCCACTCCCCAAACCTGTTGTTTCTGGGGCATGTGTCCGAAGGGTTAGCTTTTCTCTGACATGTCACATCTCAGAGTCAGGGACACCACACTTCTCTGTGGGTAGGGTAGGCGTGCTGAAGGTGGGACTAGTGGGATGTGTGGGGAAGGCGGGAGTTTAGCTGAGATAGTGAAGCTAGCCTAGAGAAGGGGAGGAGGCCAGAGGTTAGGCAGGAAGTGGAGAAAAGGGAAGAAAGGGTGGAGAGTGGAAAGAGAAAAGGAAGGAAGGGAGGGGAAAAAAGACAGGAGGGTGACCTTTTGCAGGTGACAGCTGACTCCTGGGGGAGGGGTGGTAGCTGAGGGCCAGGGTTGGGACTGATTTCTGGAAAATGACTCTCTAGCTGCATGTGAGTTTGCAGAGCAGTGGCGACTTGCCAAGATGGTGGGACATATTAGCACCCTGTACTCACGCTAGGTGCCGAGCTTCTCCAGGCTGATGGTGGAGGGAGGGGAGGATGACACTGGGAACAAGCTCCACATCTGGGCTTTCTTCTGAGAAGAGGTCTCCTTACCCCTGATGTCTGCAGCTTCAGCTCCTCCCCCGACAAGGTGAAGTTTAACCAGAGTGAGACCTACTTTGGATTCAGTGCCATGGAGCTTCAGGGCTTGCTGCAAGTTCCCCTGTTAGGGAATGTCTTTATTTGGGAAGTTCTTGAACAACTAAGGAGTCAATTTCACCTGTAGCCCTTGGGAAAACAGAATCCTATCTTTTATTGAACAGAAGATAAATGACGTGGTTAAAACTGTCAGTATTGGTTCTGTAATGGGACATAGGTCCAGCTGCCTGCCACTACAAAAGCCAGTACTCGAGAGGTAGGTGTGATGTAAAGGAAAGTGGCTTATTTGCAGATGCCAGCCATCTGGAAGATGGGCGACTCACGTCTCAAAGCCCATCTCCACCTCTTGCTGGAGGCAGTGGTGTTTTATAAGGAGGGAGAGGGGAACAGAACGAAGAAATCAAGGGAGGGGGTTGCAAAGTTCTGTACGTGCAGGCAAGCACAATCCATTCTGGTAAAGCAGGTGACAGTCCGTGTGCATCATCCTGGTTTAGTCATCATGGATTTATATCATCATGACTTCATGTCATCCTGGCTCCATGGTTGAAGGTCACCAAATCTCCCAGAGCTGAGATGTGTGAAGGTCAGGACCTGTATCTTTTGAAACTAGTTTCTAGGATTCTTATACAACCATGCTGTTCATCTATAAGCTACATATCAGTCAGAGTCAGCTCTGACAGAAACAACATCCAAAGAATGGAGGGGTGGGTTCCAGTTTCCCACGGTCATTGTGGAGGTGGTGGTAATGAAGGTCAGGCAACATGGGCATGTTCTAGAACTTGGGAGAGCATTCTCTATATTACCACTCTCCTCCAAGAGCAGAAGGTGGGTATTAACACAAATGCTCCCAAATGGTGACAGATTGTCCTGCAGGGTAAAGAAGCAAGGTGAGCCGGTAGGGGGAGGGGCTGGGAGACTATCTTACAGAGACTTTGTCCCCGTAGTGATTAAGAATATAGGTTTTCACACACAAACAAAAGAATATAGGTTTTCATTTATTTTGTTTTTTAGATTCAGTTGTTGATAGATATGTATTTATTGCCATTTTATTGTTCATATTTTTACCTTTTTTTATTTTAAGGAAGACCCTGAAACACACTCATAGATACAGAGAATGTTTGATGGTTACCAGGTGGGAGCAGAGTTGCGGGAAGGGGTGAAAAAGGTGAAGGGATTAAAAAGCACGAGTTGGTAGTTGGTAGCAGCAGAATAGGCTCAGGGATGTAAAGTACAGCATAGGGGATGCAGTCAATAATAGTCTGGTAACGGTGTATGGTGACAGCTGGGTATGAGATTTATTGGGATGATCACTGAAAATTATATGTCTAATCACCTGAAACTAATATAATATTGTATGCCAACTGTAATTGAAAAATAAAAAATGATTTAAAAAAAAGAATATAGGTTTTACAATCAGACAGACCTAGGGTCTGAGTCTTGCCTCTCTTTCTAGTTGTTCGCAGTGGCTTGTCTTTTCCAAACTCAGTCTCCTGTTCTGTAAATGCTGGTAATCACAATTTCTATTCTTAGGGCTTTTGTGGGGAGTAATGAGAAAAACCCGTACAAAGTGTTAAATGCAATGTCTGGCATATGCATCGTAGGGGCCCAAAAATCAGGGGCTCTGACTTTTATGTTGTTATAGATTTGCTTAAGTATCTGCCCGGAGTCAGCATTTTTTTAAGCTTTATCTGTTTTATAGCTTATCTTCTTTGTACCCTTGTAATTCAGAGAGTTTCCCTGTGGAGCCCCCGTGAGGGGTGTATAGGTAGAGGCTGGGGGCAGGGAGAGGGGGTGGTGGTAAGGCCGGCCCTCCCTGCCAGAATTTATGTAATGCAAAGTGTTTTCTGAATCCTGATGACTTTTTCTTTAGTGATTGAAAATTTATTGTCCTTTCTCTAAATCTTCTTTTCCATTTAGCCTAGAGAAATGTTTGCTTTATTTAGCTAAGATTAGGGTATCAGCTGACTGCTCTTCCCCCTTCAGGGATAAATCTTTGCAAGCAGGAATTGTGCCAAATCTGTGTCACACACTATGTGAACAGCGTGTCCCCAGGCATGAAGGGAGGCAGTGTTTGTGTCCTGCTCGCACCGAGTTTTGGATTTTGCTCAAAGACAAATTGTGTGCCTTTGAATGGACTCTCTACCATAGCCCTTAATTTTCATTTTCTCTTTTTGAGCACTGTATTCAGAACACTTTTCTTTGGTCAGTAATAGTCTTTTAAGGAGTATGTTCTCCCAGGGACCCTCCCCAGATTAGATAATATTCTATGCCTAGATCTGGGTGGTGGTTTCACCAGGTTATCAGGTACATACAAACGTAAGAAATTATTGGGCAAATGTATGATTTGGTTTACCTCAATTTAGAAAAATATTGAATTTTTAAAAAGATTTTATTTATTTATTTTTTTAGACAGATGGGAATGGAGGGAGAGAGGGAGAGAAACATCAGTGTGTGGTTGCCTCTCATGTGCTCCCTACTGGGGACCTGGCCCACAACCCAGACATGTGCCCTGACTGGGAATTGAACCAGAGACCCTTTGGTTTGCAGACTGGTGCTCATCTACTGAGCCACACCAGCCAGGGCTTGATTTTTTTTTAATTTATTTTAATCATTGTTCAATGATTTTTTTAATTATGCTATAAATTAGGCCTTGCCTACTTTATGACAGCTTTTTGGGGGTACTGAAGGGGAGGCTCACTTGTGAAAGGTTCATCACTAAACTTCTAGCCAATAGCCTACCGCGCGGAGGTGAGGGGCGCATTCTGCTGTAGCTGGGCAGTAAGAATGTACGTTTGCTGTACCGACTGAGAGATAATAACAGCACCTCACCCAAAGTTGGTCTTCCTTTATGACTCTAACTGCATCAGTGGTGACACATTCTTCCTCTCAAGGCGGACTGCTGCCACCTCTTGGGTCTGTTCCTTGGTGTATCACAGCGTACAGCTTCACATGTTGTGGGACTTGACTTTTCAAAGATTTGCTTTTAATAATTTTGCAGAAAAGAGGTTTGGAATCTATGCAACGAGTAGGAGTTTGTTAGGGGAGCGTTTCTGAGAATAAAGATGAGGTGCAGTAGTACTTAGAGGAGGGCCTAGAGTAAAAGAATCTCCTCCCAGTTAGTGAGCAGGATTTGGTAAACTTTGTTTTAAGGAAATTTATTACACAAACATTAGTAATGTGTTTCTAGTATAATTTTGGTTGTGAGGGGCACCATAATTTTATTACTATTTCCCACTCTCTCCAAAGAAGTAATTGTCCAGATTCTATATTGTTTTGTGAACTTCTAAATTTACATCTTCTAAACTTCTAAATTTACATATAAACAGCAAAGTTTATAAATCTTAATGCACAGCTTGATGTATGTATTAGTTTTCCATTGCTGCTATAACAAATTACCACAGTTAGTGGCTTAAAACAGTGCGAATTTGTTATCTTATTATTCTGGAGATCAAAAGTTCTAAATCAATGGGCTGGTGGGGCTGGGTTCCCTTTGGAAGCTCTAGAGGAGAACCATTTCCCAGCCTTTTTTTTGATTTCTTGAGACTGCTTAAATTCCTTGACTCATGGCCCATGCCCCAGCTTTAAAGCATGTAACGTTTTTTCCAGGCTCTGTATCTCTCTGACTCTAAGCCTCCTTCCAATAAGGTCCCAGCTGGATAATCCAGGGTGATTTCCCCATTAACTTCATCACATCTGCAAAGGTCCCTTTTCCATGTAAGGCAATGCATTCAGAAGTGTCCGGGAGTAGGATGTGGACGTAGTTGGGAGCCATAGTTCTTACTACCACAGCACAGTGTTACAGGGGAGCATGCCTGTGTAAACAACCCCCAGCTTGGTGTACAGGCTGGGTTCCAGAGCCTCTGTGTTGATGATAGAGAAAATCATCAAGAATTTTGCTGTGTCACAGGCCACTGATTTAAAGCATTGATTATCATTATTTAGAACTATAAATTTCACAAGACATCTGAGCCTAGGCTGACAGAATATTTGAATGGCTTTATCTGAGATGCTTGGCTCTAATTCATAAATATACCTATAAACACACCAATAGATTTGGCATTTTTGAGCTTTGTTTGGACTCTGGTGAGTGGGTGTGTAAAACCCATGGGGTGTTTTATATGGACCTGAACTCACTAGTGCTGGAATTAATAGAGATACACATTCTCTTGGGAGAGATTCGACCAACTTGGTCGAATCCGCCGATGAAAATAGTGTCTGTCTGTTTTAGGAACGCCATCAGCTGCAACTACAGCTCCTGGAGCATGAAACTGAAATGTCAGGGGAAATAACTGACTCTGACAACGAAAGGTAAGATGCAGCTCAATTTGTCTTGTAATGGAATTTGATGGTGGGCACACCGGGTGTTTGGGGCCTCACTTGGTCCTTTTTTTTTCACTCCTCTGGTCATCTCCTCCTGCAGAAACATTGCTTGAACGCTTCCAGTATGGAGGCTGGTTTCTTTAGGAGCTTAGCAGCCACATCCCACGACCTATGGCTGGTTGTTAGTGCAGGGGGCACGGTTTCATTTTGCACTGTCACAAGTGCAAAAGTTCAGTCTATCAGGGTTCTCCGTAACCTTGAACTCCACAGGATACGCCTCGTGGATGAGAAATGTCAACTATGATTAATATCATTGTCACAGAAACTAATTTTAAAATGTCTTTCTTTGTTTTCAAACATCACTTGGTCAAACATCGCCTTGTCCCCTGTCTCTGAGCGTATAAAGCCTTGTGTGGAAAATGCAGAGGTAGTTCCCGGTATGGTCTCTTCTAGATCAAAAGGCCGAGAGGCCACGCATAGCCCTCAGGTGAAGGAGAACAAGTTTGGGATGAAGTTACTTAACCTCCCTGAGATTCTTTGCCTATCTGGAAAATGGGAATTCTTTTCTTTTTGAAAGAAGGAGGGGATTGTGATGATTATAACAGCACCCATCTCACGGCGCTACAATGAGGAAACTTTTGGGCGTATTGCTGGCCACATAGCATTTGCTGAAAAATAATACCTCTTTTCCTTCCTCTTATGCAAGTTCAGTGTTTGCAAAGTTATAGGCATCTTCCCTGGCCTTTAGGTGGTGCTGAGGAGGGGCCTGGCAGAGGTGGGACGGGGCAAGCTCCCACCACACTCTTGACCCCGTGTTCCGGTCCAGAGGCCCCCAAAAATTGGAGAGTCCCTCTGCTGGTTCTTTTGGTTTCTTTGAAACCAGCAAAGTCAGAGAATAATTTTTGCTTTTTTAAAACCAAAGCGTGAAATGTTTTATGATGTGGTTCGCTCCATTTTGATGCAGGGGGGTCTTTCAACATGTTTCCCATTTTCCCAAAATAATCATATATAGAACAGTGATAATTCCAGACTTCCCAGGACTCTGTTGGGAGCTCTCATTTTAGATATTTTGTTGTATTGCTAGATGCCTCTCCTCCTCTGCTCTCCTCATCAAGGTAATTCACTCGATGCTCCAATATTGTATTCACTACAAAACAGAGAACCTCCCATACCTGTACGCGGCACTAACAAATACTCTCTCAGTGCCTGGGCACTATAGTAACTGGCCTTACAGAGGGTAAAACTTACAAGTGGAAACTTGAAAAAGAGTCCTGTATTTCTTCTACAGCGGGGTGGCTGAGGAGTAGTCAGTCACGTAGGATACACACAAAGTTAAAGAGTGCATCTTGCAGTTCCCTTCCTTGTTCTCAGCAACAGTCCTTTCAAGCAGTGACTTCCTGTGCTGGTGCTGCTGCTTTGGTACAGGACTCAGTTGCTGTCTCCTCTCTCTGTGTTAGGTATCAGCAGCTGGAGGAGGCGTCCGCCAGCCTCCGGGAACGGATCAGACACCTAGATGACATGGTGCATTGCCAGCAGAAAAAAGTCAAGCAGATGGTTGAGGAGGTAAGGCCTTGTCAAAGGTCCTGGGCCTGGGATTGCTCCCTCAGCCCTAGAGCCAGATCTGAGTCTCAGCTCAGTTTTCTGTGGCTCACAGTAAGCTTGCTCAGGTCAGTAAGACCTGAGCCCAGAGGGGAATTTTCTCAGATGTCCCCCATGGTGACTGTCCCTCTAAAAGGGGGCCTTTTCCAGATCAAAAGTTAGAGTTAAGAAAGCTGTGAGGTACACTACACAGCTCACCCACTTTTAGAGGAGAGCGATGCCCTCTGCCCTACGTGGGTGCCTGCAGCTCCAGGACCTCAGGGAAGTTCAACAGGGAAAGTTCAATTCAGCTGTGGCCTCTGCACTCCCCACTGCCTGCCTCTCCCCTAGCTACTGCTCATCCTTTCATTTCCGGGTGTTTCTCTTTTATTCCCTTCTCCTGTCTGTCGCTCTCTCTTTCTTCTGCCTTCTTCTCTCATTCTCTTCTCCTCCTCCTATTATTCATCTTTTCACTTTTCTACCACCCTTTCTCTCCTTAACTGTTTATGTGGTATGAAACCAACTTGTAGGTTTACTATGTAGGCTGGGCATAGTAGTTTACTGTTCTATTTTCTAAATTAAAAAAAAACAGGTGAGTTGAGTATTTACATTTCTCTAAGAGGAAAAAATTATTTTAACCCGTGTTAATGTAATCTCTCTCTTGTGATGATTGCCTAGTAGAAGTAAGTTCATGGTGCTATAAAGCTAATAACACATTATATTTTTTACTTGCTCAATAAAGAAATCAGTCAGATAAAAGAGCAGTTAGTACTAACAAGACTGTAAGAATTCTCTAGGATCTAATTCTCTAACTCTCAAAGGAAAAAACTTTCAATTTAATTAAACATTCGGTTGGTAGTAGAAAAAACTGAAAAACAACCCCCTAATTCCCTTATATTAAAGTAGTACTCTAAAACCTCTCTTATTACCTCTCTTATTAATGAATTACTAAAATTAAAAGTATATCTACTTCTAATAAATAACTTGCACACAGGACACATATAGAAATTTAAAAGCATATCTCTTACTGTAAAATAATTTTATTATAAAATGTTAGAGATGCTAGAGTGGGATTAAAGTCAGGGAATTGTGAGGATGGGGAGGGTCACTTTCTTTCTTGTGTGTAGGATAAGCATATACATTAGATAAAATCTGCTTCCCCAAAAGAAATCCAGTCACATGGTGTGGAATCCTATGAGTATTATGTGCAAGCCTCGGGGAGCAGGAGAAAAAAGGAAAGGGCAGCAGAGGTTCAGGTGAGGAACCCAGGCACGCACCTTGGCAGTCCCTTTGCACACCTGGGCGGAAGCACTGCCAGCGATGGTAATGGGTAGATCCTGCCCAATGTCGCATGAGTTCGGCGTTGGGAGTGTGTTTCCCTAGGGAAAGCATCATGTTGTCACAGTTAGCATCTCAGGGAACATGGTTACTAGAGCATAGCTTTCCTGTTTCTGAATTTCACACGTGTGAAGTCTAGGGTGGGGCTGGTCTTTCCTGCCTGTGGCTCCTTGAATGCCAAACACTGCACTTCCCCCACCTCACCACAGGGTGGTGGTCTGTATTGTTTTCCTATCTGATGTTAGAGAACCAGGGACCAAAACCTCAGACTGGTTGGCTTCTGATTCAGTTATTATCTGTAATGTTTACAACTGGCACGAAAATCAGAGATACTTTTTTAAAAGACATTTTCAAAGCAGTTTAGGATTCTCTGTTTTCTAATTTACTTCCGGAACATAATGGACCTACCAATTTGCAGGGAGTGGGGGAAAAGCTACATCTGAAGATAAGGAAGCATATAAAGATCACTGCCCATGCCTCACTTTTCTACCTGTGACTGAATGTCTCCCCACTGAGCTTCTCTAAGTCCCGATGATGCTCCTGGAAAACCCAGGCATTGGAAGGAAATCACAGGCTGAAATTTAGGGTGGCACCATCAGGGGCCTGCTGGATTTCAACAGTGGATGGGGACTTAGAGAGAGAAAGAGACTTTTTATTCTAAATTTGAAATCTAAATCAGTAGTAAGAATTAATGTGTTTGTCCAGTACACTGTGTTAACTTATACAACAAAAGGATAGTTTAAAATCTTAATTGCTGTAGCCATTTATGTGAATAGTTTTTTTTTTTTTTACCAGTTAGAAACATGGAAAAAGGCATATTGACAAATAAGCACAGTCAGAAGAGTAGGATCAGGTTGGAAACGAGTTGAGGACTCTAGCAATTCAGGGAATGGTTGAAGGCCTTGGGGAAGAGATGGCCAAGGAGAGCCGTGAGAGCTGAGGTAACTCCTAGGTGATAGTTATTGAGAGAAGAGGGAGTGTGTTTTGGTTTTGTATTGCAATGCAAGGCCAGTCTGGAACCACTGGGTGGCACTTGCAAAAAAGAAAATGTCAGCTCTTGGTTCAACATAATGAAAACATTTCTAACACTGGCTGCCCTGGGAAGGTATTTAGCTTTTCACTATGGGTGTATCCTTTTTGAGATAAGAAATTGAGATTGAAGCTCCTCATAAATAAAGAATTCTGTCTGGCTTACTAGGCTGCACCTGTGTTATGATCTCAGCATTATTATTACTTTTCACAATGACCCAAATCAGCAAAATTATAACTAAATCTCTTTAGGACATTTGGACCAAATTTTGAAAAACCAGACTACTGAATTAGTTACTTGTGAATTAGTTAACCTTGAACTGTGACTTTAGAAGAAAACTATATTTTTATTCATGAACTCCAGCTGCCCAGATATTAAGACAAATTTGACCTAGAAACAAAGGCAGCAAATGTTAGGGACAGTTTTCCTTCCCCCTCAGGAAGCCCGCAGCTTCACATTCACCAACAATGGGAATCCGGTCCCCATCATTTTAGTCCTAATGTCTATGAAGAAACTCAGTTTACTAAAATGATGTGCTGCTTTTTTCAGTTCATCCAGGTATTATTACTGAGGTTCTTGGAATTCTTAAGTGTTAAGTAATATATTTCCTTTTACCTCAGCAGAGTGTTATTTCTTAACAATAACAATAATAATCTGAATAAAATGTGACCAGCCTAGGTTTTACAATCCACAGCTCAATAATGACTTGATTTTCATTGTGTGGTACAGAATATTTCAGTAAGGACTTAGGCGTGTAAGAAAGCCTTTTTGAAATGACGGATTAATGTGTATGTAATGGGGTCAAGATCATTGGAAAAGACAACTCAGTGAATTTTGGGAGAGGTATGGGACCAAATACTCCCCCTAGGCTAGATCTTTATTCTGAATGAAGTCTCCTTTAAGAATGGTTGTCAGGGACTGGTTGTCTCTCTCCATCACTTGTTCTTCTAACTGGTGCTAGCTCTGACAAAAAAATTAAAAAACAAAACAAGCCCCACAGAAGGTCCTTTAGACTTTCAAGGGTTTACCAGAAAATCTGGAGGGACTGAAGAAAAGAGCACCTGTGGGGAATTGCACGCATTCACCATTCTCCAGCCGCCCGCCTGCACTTCGCCTGTGCAGGGCGGGTACGCGGTGGGGAGCAGTGCAGAGGGGCTCTGGATCTTCCTGGCTGGAGTCAGTGATCCTTGTGCCTGGGGTTCATGCTCTTCTTGAAAAGCCACCCTGGATTAGGTCCTTTGCCTCAAGCAGGCTGCATTCTTGAATTTGCCAGTAAAGCAGCCAGGGGCTCAGGGAGGAACTGAGGCCAGAGCAGTGAACACCTTGACACATCTGTAAGAGTTCTTTCTTCAGTCAGCGGGGTCGTTCATACCTCTTTGCCTGCACTCACCGAGGCCCAGTCCCCAGCCAGCCAAAGCAGCTTTTCTGCCAAGGGGAAAATTATCTGGAGGAGAAAACAAATTCTTATTCACCCTTAAAAATGGGTGCACTCACTGTTTTGCCAATGGGCAATGATACTATTCAGCTGAATAAATAGCAATTTAATAAGAGTTCCTTTACCCTTTCACTTTAAGTGTAGCATCCTTTTGTTTTATCACGTCCTTCTAATTGCCCGTTGTGATTGTGACGGGTGACGTGTTTCTTCTAACAGAAAGTGTCTGCAGAGGTTGCCTTTCAGTTTCAGAGGAGGCATTATTTTTTTAGAATTTTCTTTTGCAGAAAGTAAATGCATCCCTCAGCCCCTTCTATAATTTAGATGTTTAATGAGTGCAAAGGTGCAAGGAATTGATTTTCTTGTTAGTGCTTCTCCATGTGGTGTATTAGAATCACTGGGAAGTTTTAAAAAATTCCAGAACCCAGTAGATAGGAGTAGGAGGGAGGGGCTGGGCTTGGGGTGGGGGGTGGTGGTTGGTTTTTAAGCCCCACAAGATTCCACTCTGCAGCCAGGATTGAGAACTGATGTTCTGGATTCTTAGAACAGTGGTATGCATTTCCATGCTGGGTTTTCAGGTCCAGGTCCTTAGGAAACTTCTGTGCCTGAGGGGGAAAACTGGTAGTAAACTTGGGGTAGGAAGGGTTCAGGGGAAGAAGGCCAGGGAGACCAGTCAGCAGGGACCAGGAGCACTGAAGTGGGAGGCTGGTCCAAGTGTGTGACCCTCTAAAGGTCCTATCAGCCCCATCCAGACAGCTCACTCTTAAATAGCCCTACTGGCCTGGTGGTGTCCAGATGGTAAAACTTCCTAGAGGCTATCCGTGTCTATCTAGAGAGAAGTTGTTACTAAGGCGGGTAGATTTAGGCACACTTGTTCAACAGGTAGTAGAGACTTAAAGGGACAGAATCCAATTCCAGTGGAAGCTGACAACCTACCACTAACAAAGAGACCAGAAGTGGTTCTCATGGATCCTCTTCCCCCAGTGCCTGTGTGTGCACGTGTCTGGCTGCGCCCTGGTTTAAGTTACTCACTTCTGTCTACACAGAAAACCTTAGTCTTGGCTACACAGACCTTCCTTAAAAAGAAAAGGACATAATTAATACCTTGTTTAAATAATAGTATTAACAATGACCACTTCTTAAGTGCTAGACAGGGCAGAACATTTTTGCAATTCCTATAAGAAATGGTTTTGAAAGTATTTAATTATCATCCCTTAGATTTTTTAAGGGTGACTCTCTTGTTACAGTACAACAATTTTTGTGGAAACAAACTGGATGAGGGAGGATAGATGATAAGTACCTAACTCTTCTGAGAATTGAGGTTTGAGTTACTAGTTTCTGGCTCTTGAGCCAGTAGCAAAGCAGGGCTTCTCATTTATTTTTTCAAGTCCCCATGACTTGAATCTGTTTGCTCCCCCAGGCCCAGAATCTGTTTGCTCCCCTGTAGTAGAGACCTCAGAAAATTGCAGTTAGAGAGCCTTCAGTGTGTATACAATGCAGGCGTACCTAGAATGGAGATGAGTGTTGGTTTTTTAGAAGCAAACATACCTGTATTTACTCGTTGTGGGACCTTCAAAAAGTTACTAGTTTCTTGTCTGTAAAGCAGGGTTAATAACGGTCTCTACCTGAAAGGATGTTTTGTTAAGGGTTGAGATGATGTACAGTTGATTCTTGAACAATGTGCAGGTTACCCCATGCATCCAAAATTTGTGTATAACTTTTGACTCCTTCAGAACTTAACTACTAAGAGCCTACTGTTGCCTAGGAGCCTTACCAATAACAAACAATTGATTAACACATATTGCGTTGTAAGTGTCCATGTTATAAGTATTATATGCTGTATTCTTATAATAAACTAAGCCAGAGAAAATAGAATGTTAGTAAAAAATCACAAGGAACAGAAATAACATTTTAAGTATTTATTGAAAACATATCTGTATATAAGTAGACCTGTACAGTTCAAACCTGTGTTGTTCAAGGATCAACTTTAGAAAGTACTTACAGCATATCCCTAGAAACACAGGAAATACCCAATAAATATTAGTTGCTTTTATTATTATTGTTACAGATGGGTGCGTTCCTGCTGTGGATACCCAAAGCAAAGTTAAATGGAATAAAAGCAAAACCCACTGGGCTGCCTTTCTCTCCTTCGGGAGTCTTATTGGCCACATGGGATCTTGGGGTGAACTTCTGTTCTCCTCCTGTGCTTTGTGCTGTGTTCTAGCGTAGCCATCCATCCTCTGAGTGGAACATTCATACACAAAGCAATTTAAAAAATTAACTCTCTTCCTTCTAAGAATCTTCCATTTTTAATGGGTCTTCCCCCATTTAAATCTTCCATTTGTTAGCACACAATTTATTTTGAAATTATTATGCAGTGTGCTGAAATGTACAGCCCAAAAGTACATTTTTGCCAAATGCCCATGTTTAGAGGATTCAGAGGAATGTCCGACGCTGATAATTAGCCAAATGGGGGTAGGGGAAGGAGCCGCAGTCCTGAGCCCACAACCCTAATCCACTCATTGAACTGTTTCCAGATCATGTCACACGAGCTCTTCTCCAGATTTAGTCTCCGGCTCTTTGGAAGATGACAGAATGGTAGCCTGCCCTGGGTGGAAGCGATTCCTTTTATTGTCGTGATTAGAAGAACACTTGTACTCTCTCTGCTGGGAAGAGGTGGCATGTATCTGATGAGCTGATGAACAAAACAGGAAGGCCATGCTATTAAAAGGAAAACTTGACCATGTAGGGCTCTTAATTGTGAAAGGACCATTTTTGTGTATCCTCAACTTGTACAGCCTCACACTTCCAGAGTCACAAGAACTCCAAGATCCACAGAATATTTTTAGAAACAGGTTTATAGACATCAAAGAAGGAGCTGTGATGAAAAGCAGCACTAAAATATAATTCAAAAAGTGCCAGGTGGAGGCTGGTCCTAAGATCTTGGACAGTGGAGCCTCACGCGTGGAAACGCTGCCAAGTGCACCTGCTAAGGAGATAGGAACTGGGCTTGAAGACCTCCAGTGCTCCGGGAAGGACGTGCTCCCCACCAGATCGCACCCCAGAAAATGCAGAAGTGGCCGAGTGTCCGTGTAGTTTGATTATATTTGTATCTGAGAGGTGGCCCTGTGGATGTCCTCACTGAATGGAGATCAACAGCACTAGCCAACTTAGCACTCTTCCTGATTGTTTAAGAAGTTTGGTTGGCTTCTGTTACTGCAAGCATTTTGCCTGACCAGATAGTTCAACTAACTTCATGAAAAGGAGAACTATATCTGATGAAGAGAGAAATATATTCACCAAAATATATTGAAGTGAAATACGTATACTTCATGCCTGCTTTATTTTTCTGCGGGTCTTCTTGAGACAACCACAGGGGCTGGTATCTCCTCAAAACTTAGTGTTGCTGAAAGCTAGTTAGTATAGTAGCAGTAGCAGCAGGGGTGGTAATAGTCATTGGGTGGTATTAGCCCACATAGGCTAGTAGACTGGTCTAATCAAGTGAGTTCATTAAGGGGACAAGAATCAACTAGATGTTGGGTCCTTCTCCGCTCTCACCACTTCTTCCTGGCAAGTGGACGGGTAGATGCTGTCTTGTCAATAGTTGTCTTTGATCTTTCATTGAGTTGCTTCTGCTCAGCTTAAGTAGATAGGCAGAGAATGAGAAAGGAAGCAGCTGAATAATTTTCCATGTTAGTAGTGAACTGTTAATGCAGGTAACCTGTGTAGGTATTCTGTTTAAGTGAAGGTCCCCAGATGCTCTGCTGGGTATCAGACTTCTGCCAGGGAGATGTGAGTCAGATTTGAGAATTGCTAATCTGCATGTCTCTAGTGTCGTGACCCATGCCGTTTATAGGGATACGTATCTTCACTTCCCTCATATTTTTCTAAGTCTCTGGTGGAAAAGTTCCTAACATTTGTTCTAGTGGAACAGTTTTGTTACCAGCTTCAAAAAAAATGAAATAGTATGAAGTGGAAGTGTGATGAGCTGGAGAGGAAGTGGGCCACCATGTCAGCCACTCTCCCAGGACCTTGTGTTCTCCTCCTGCCCTCGGAGACTCATCCCCTTTTTGGGTGACAGGCAGTGAGTACCTGGAGCCCCGATGGACTTTATTCTGTGGTACAGAGTGTGGGTGAGGTGCCCAGCCTTTATGCAGGCCCCTGAGAGTGCCTCCAAAATTTTATGCCCTTGGTGCCTCATGTGCCTCCCTGAAAACTGGCACTGGGTCTAGGCAGCTGGCAACCTCCTTGATCAGGGTCCCAGCCTGACAGGCCCTCCCTCCCTCTGCTCCTCCCTGCCTTTGCCTGTGTCCCTCAGTTCACCCTTTCCTGCCAGGATTGTGAAATGGTGTGGACTTAACAAATGATGTTGGTGCTGGGTGCATTGACTCCTAAACCAGCATTCGTTCTTTACTACTTCCTTTTTTTAATTGACAACAATTTTAAATACAGGAGATTATAGAGACTGATAAAGACAAAGACCCCAGCACTCTCCTGTAGAATTGACAAATGTTAACATTTTGGCATATTTCAGATCTTTGCTAAATAAAAGAAAACATTACAAAGAGGAGGTTCTCTTTTTATTCCTCCCTAGTTCTGATATTTTTCCTTCTTCCCCCTTACTCCCTCTTCAAAGGCAGTTTGGTCTCCATGTAGACCATGTGTTGATGCTTTTACTACCTACATATGTGCCTATTATCAGTATATAGCTTAGTTTATGTTTAAACATGTATGTAAATTTTTATTCATAATATGTAAATAAGTAAAAAATATATATGTAGCGACTTCTTTTCCCAATTTTGTTTTTGATGGTGTTACATATAGAGATAAATTATGCCTTTTAACAGCTGTCTAGTTATGCATTATATGAATATATTGTAATGTATCCTATTGATAGACATTTAGTTTTTTTTCTAAATTTTTATTTTTACAAACAACACCAAACATGTCTCTGTGCTTCTCCGACTGGGGACCACACTTAGAGGAGGATGCCAGGGCCTGGGTGTAGGCACAGTTTCACTCTGCTTGATGCTGCCCAGTTGCTCTCCAAAGCACACAGACACTGCCGCTCGTCACCCGTGAGAAGGCAGAGTCTCCACATCCTCCCCGCCTCCTGGCCCTGTCGGACTGTAACTTTTGCCATTGCGAAACGGTGTCTCTTCGTTTGATTTTAATTTGCGTCAGCCTGATTACTACTCATTAGCCTGTCTTCCTAAGCTTACGTTATGACTCTTCAGGCCTTCAGCCTTAGGAATTGGCTGTTCATATCTTTGTTTATTTTTCTCTTTGGTTGTTTGTCTTTTTTTCCCCTGTTGATTTGTAGGAACTCTGTATACCATCAATATTCATTATTTATCAGAAAATATTTCAATGCTATTATCTTCTATGAGTCAATGTTTTTTGTTTGTTTATGGTGTCTTATATATTATAGAAGTTTTTAATTTTGGCATAAAGTTATGAATATTTTCATGCTGTATTGTGTGTCTTGTTTATTTGTCATATGGGTTTTTTTGGGTAATAGTTTTAGAGCTTTGTTTTTATCTGTCGGTTTTTAATTACAGCCCTCCCCTCCCGTCCTCTGCTCATACCTCCATCCTCTTTCTTACTCTTTCTCCACAGCTCTCCGTCCCGTTATCTTGTCCTATATCCTACACTTACCTGTTTGCTTATTTATGAGTCGTCTGTTACCTTCCACCAGAATGTGAGCTCCCTGCGGGCAGTGGCTTTTGTCTGTTTTGTTCCCAGCTGTGTCTCCAACACCTGGAATAGTCACTGGCGTATAGGAAGTGCTCAATAAATGTTTGTTGAACAAATAATAATCCCTGTGGAATTTACTTATTGTATATGTGATATGAATAGGGCTGCACTTTTTGGGGCAGGGTGGGAGAGCGTGGAAAGCTTGTTTCCCTCACAGCATCGGTTGAGTGGTCTTTCCTTGCCCCACTGATTTTTTTTGTACGCCATCATTATCAGGCTGGAGCTGTTTCCCCTGTGCCACTGTCTTTAAATATTTCTGTTCTCCTGGCCCAGTGCTCAAGTCTTCAGGAAACTCTGTCCTCGAGTTTAGGAGTGGGAATGGGGATGATGAGCCAGGTCCAGTGTAGGGGGCTCTTCTCTAATGGGTCAGCTAGTGAACATTTAAGAAGCACCTTCTAGGAGCCAAATGCCAACATGGATGTGAGTTTCTGCCAGCATAGGGCTTTCTGATTGACACTAAAACCTGTTTGAACCCAAGGCAGAATATGGTGAGTCTTGCACAGGGCCATGAGCTGTGCCCAGGCACGGAGACTGGAGACAACAGTGAAGCTCACAGACTTTGAGTAATGAATGAAATCTGAGCTGTCCTCCTGCCTCTGTTTCTGGCTGGGCTCTGTATCTTTAGTGAGTTTCTTACTCTTCCCAACACTCAGTTTCCTTATCAGCAAAGTGGAAATAATGATAATAGCACCTGCTTCAGAGGTCGTTGTGAGGAGTGACTGACATAATGCATGTTCACTGATTCTGTGTGGGTGGGAGTCTTTAGGGAGGTGGTGATATTTGACCAAGTCTTGCAGGATGGATTGGATTTTTCTAGGCAGGGATTGTGTGGGTGGAAAAGGACATACCAGACAAGATATGGAATAAGCATAAAACAAAAACATAAGTGCTGGGTGAGTTAAAGGAGCACTAATCTAGTTTGACTGGACTGTGGGAGGGAATTGTGATGAAGAGGCTGGAATTGTAGGCTGAGATAAATTGTGGTGGGTTATCAGCACTAAGCTGAGAAAATGTCCTTTACTACTTTGCTCTCAATTCCTTAATGTCTCTTCAGGGGGTGCTGAGCAATTAGGAGGGGAAAGGGACAGGAAGGACAGTTAGGAAGCTCCCAGGAGGGTCCTGGCCAGTGAAGGTGAAGGTCCATATTCAGGGCACTTGATCTTTAGGAACGTTTCTTTAGCACCAGCTTTGTGGACCTGGGTACATCTCATTACATTAATCCAAAATCATTCCCTCCCTCGATAGTCCTGTGTAGTGTCCTACATCTGATCCTGACCTCCATCCAGGAAAGCATAGGGACAGAGAAGCTGAAAGCACCCTCTTCTCCATCCCACCTTCCTCCTCTGAAGTCACAGAAGGGCAAAGAACAGCTTTAAAGACTTAGGGCCCCAGAAAATCCTTTGCTAAAGAAACTATCACCTGCCAACTTTGTTCCCAGCCAGGCCTACTTTCTGGGCAGCATGGCAGCCACTGGTTGTCACCCAGGGAGGACGGAGGCAGCCCTCTGATCTGTGTGGTGTGAATGGCATCGGACGGTGCAGGTTTAAATTTCAGCCCTGCCAGCATCAAGCTCTAGGGTGACAACTGTCCTGGTTTGCCTGTGAATGAGAAGTTCCTGGCACATGAGACTTCAGTGCTAACATCTGGGAAGACCCAGGCAAGCTGGTCATGAGCCTTCTGGACTGAACCTTTCCCTCACCCCATCAGCATTCGGCAGGTTCACGCTATATTGGGGGTACCAAACATCACCCTGCCTGTTCCCTATAGTGCACGTACTTGTGCATCCCCCCCCCCATTTACTGCCTGCCATCCTCACTGGTGCTTTTTTTCTGTGAAGGTGGAGACCAAGTCTCCCTAGCTCACCACTGTGCTCCCGGTCCCTAACGTTGGGTCCAGTGCACAGGTGACCACAGGTAATCGTTGAGGGGTGAAGGGCTGGTGAAGTTCTAGGAACCTCAGTTTTTCTCCTCTGTGGGGATGAATGACCCCTCTTACGGCTGTTTCTGAGGGTAGCGAGCTAACCCAGAACGACCGGGTACCCAGTTTTGTGGTGCCCAGTGCAGACCTTTCTTTTCTTCCCCGTGAATGCACACAGGTCGCAGAGCCCATGTATTCATCCGCGCCTGCTGCCCGGTAGCCCAGTCCTGCTTAGGCGCCCAGGAGACTCGGGCTGCTCTTCCTCTCCTTCAAGAGAAGTTGGGTTATCTTTAATGTAAGGTAGAAATCAAACCAAATTAGATTATTTTACCTCAGACGCCAGTTTCAACGGATCCTTTTGAATGGTATAGTTCTATTATTATATATTACTTCAAACTTAATAGAAAAAATTGATTAAAATATGTGCCCCGTTCATATCTAGCCTGGCTGAATGCCACAAGACACATTAATTGAAAATGAATTTCTACAAACCCAATCAAGCTCATGAAGATGAAAAATGTACCTTTTTCCCCTCCGTTCCTTCATTGATTTTTCATTTTCCCCACTCACAGCTTCATTTAGCAATTTTTCAGTTTCATTTTGTTGTGGCCTTAATTCATGTCCTTCACTCTCCCCCTCCCCCAAATGAGATAATGTACCCTTTTCCCTGTCCTTTTAAAACTGTTCTTTCATGTTGCATTAGTGCAGGCAAGATTCGGATCTTGCTGTATTTCTCTGTGCTTTATTATTTCTTAGGAGAAGAGGGTAACATTGTTATTTTTAAAATTCCTACTGTGGTGGTTTTTATCACAGAGAATATACTTTAAAATACATAATTGTGAAATTACAGTGGTATAAGACTTCTAACATAGAATTAAGGGAAACTAGCCAAAATTTTTAAAACACCTTTTCAGAGGAAGATTCTGAAATATGGGTTATTGTCATTTTTCATGGTGGGGCACTTGGAAATCTATCGTGCTTCCTGTCTTGTTGAGGGAAACGGAGACAACCGTTTGCCAGACCACAGGAGGTTTGGGCTGCAAACAGGGCCCTGCCAGGACAAGAGGGGGCAAAGGGACGGTGGCTAAAGCCCTGGGCGGGCTCTAGCAGGTTCCAGTCTGCTCTGGTCTGTCCACTGGTTCACTGCATCTCCACGTGTCTTGAAAATAACAACGGTGATCATCAAGCTGTTTCCTTGTGATATTTTCAGATAATCTCACAGCATAAATTTCCTGGGAAAAGTCTACAGCGATTTACAATAAAGTGTCATACTGCTTTAATTTGACCTAGAACTCAGAAACCTGATTATCTCATTTTGATCTGAAGCTATGGTTTGCAGTTGTTTGTCTTTGATACATTTTTCAGTGGGAAAAGGATTTCTTTCTTTATCAGTGCAGTTTAAAGCAGGAAGTCTTTTTAAGTGAGGGTCCCAGGGAAGGTGTAGACAAGCAGGCGTGATAGAGGTAGAGGTTGGGAAACTTTATTCATGTGTCGAGTGTCGTGACAGGTGTGAGCGCACACGCACAGCCCTCACACCCAGATTTTGAGTAAAAGTGCCTGTGGGCTTGAATTGGTTATTCTTAAAATTAGAATGAAAACAAAATAAATTTCCAAGAAAATAATATCACGACTTTAGTTTGAATTTTAAAAATCTAATTTCAAACAAT
This sequence comes from Trachops cirrhosus, assembly GCA_028533065.1. Taxonomy (NCBI): domain Eukaryota; kingdom Metazoa; phylum Chordata; class Mammalia; order Chiroptera; family Phyllostomidae; genus Trachops; species Trachops cirrhosus. The sequence goes on from CM052538.1 coordinate 148,734,395, forward strand.
TTGATTCAATGTGCATGTCACATTCAGCATACCTGCTGGCATCACACTCTGTTGCAGCGTTTCCTGTTTTATTTGTCATTTTTCAGATAATGTGCATGTCATCATTGGCTAGCTGGTAAAAGAAAACACCCCAACACAATTTCTTTAAAAATCATATCAAGCGCTGTCTAGTATTTACTTATGTGCTGATGCCATTTCTTATATTCCTTAATTTTTGTCCACATCCCCAATCTCGATATTGAGTTCTGTTTCCTGAGTCCTGCACAATTGGGTACTATTCACATAGTTCTCACAACCGGGCTGATCATAGTCTGTCATCTAACACAAGGTGACCCCTGTCCTCTGCATCTGTCACTAAAGGTAAAAACCTCCAGGAAGCTGAGAAGCCTTGCAACCTCCAGGGCTGCTGTGAATCCAGACATAACAGGACTTGACCCAATTTTGATACAGTTTCATTTTGGTTTGGTTGACATGCAAGCTCTTTCTGAATCAAATTGGGAGGAATCCTTTCACTGTACCAATTAGTAATCTGTTTCCAAAGCAGCTTATAAAAATGTGTGGATTGATGAGGGTGATTTCACCTCCGAAGAGAGCTGTTCTTTTCTATGAGGTAAATGATACACTACACACTTGTTCCAGCTGGGTTTGTTGGCTAGTGCGAGGGCAAGATGTAAATAAAGGGTGGTAATGGCAGTGATGTGTTCCAGCCTGTGGGACATGGGAAGACAGGTGCGAGGTGACTGGTGAGTCCTTCCTGACAACGGGAGGCTTCCCGGTGGGGAAGGGGATGGAGGGTGGGGAGGCACATCTGGGCAGACACCAGCCAGTGCAAGGGCCCGGAGGCAGGACCATTGTATGTCCTCACAGTGCTGAGAGGACAGAGTGGTTTTTCTATAGGGTTCATGGTGAGACAGGACAGGTAAAAATTGAAACAGGGGAGATAAAGTGGGACCACAGCAGAAGGGCCTTTGTCCATGCCAGGGAGTTTGAATATTTAGGGCTTGGGTGGGTTTTTAAGCAGGGGAGTGATATACTCAGCATCTCTGGGTTAGAGCCCAGAAGTTGGTATTTTGTAAGCGCCCCACCACCACCCCCAGGTGACTCCAGACTGTGGCTCTGGATAAGGGGGATTACTAGCTCAGACCACCTATGCAGGTCTCTCAACTGTGGCTCATGTGAAGAAAAGCATTATCAATTTGAAGAAATTTGAAAACCTCCCTTCCCTCCATAAATACCAAACTGGCCTATAGACTTGGAGACCTAACATCCTGCATGAGCAATTAGGTTGCAAAACATATATTCAGTCTGAGTTACCAAAAATATGTCAGTGAAGATGAAAATTGGAAAAGTTCTATTAACATCAATTAAAAACTTTCAGATCTTTACCAAGGGTTTTTTTCCCTTTGTTCAATAAGGGGGTCTACAATTTGATATTTCAATTTAACTGTTGCAAAAAGATTATGTTCTTGTATAGATAAAATAGGTTAGGCTTCTGATTTCTAATTTCCTAATGCCCTGACTTAAGCCTAGGGACTTGGGTCATTCTCCACCACGAGGTGACAGGTAGACCTAAATGCAGCTTCATGAAGGGCACATACACCTCTCAAAGGTCAAATTTACAAACTTAAACACATCAAAAAATGACAGCAAAGGTACCCAATGGATTTCACTTAGAAGTTGCATGGTATCCTGGATTTTGGGTGGCCCCTGATTTTGGTGGGGGCGTATTTCTGGAGGCATGTCCACCTTGGTTTCTCAAGGTCTTCAAGAGTCTGTTCCAGACAGTTTTGCCCCTGAAGTCTAAGGGATGAATTGTTCAGTGATGGATGGATTTGTTGATTCATTCATTCACCATCTGAGAATATATATATGACCAAGGTCTTTACTCTCAAGAAGCTCACAGGGAGGGAGAAATTCCAGTAATACCACACTAGTAGCTACTTTTTTTTTGAGTGTGTATCATATGTTAGGTACTATGGGAAACAATATTTCAAGACTCTTTGAAGTGGGGAGTCAAAAATAACACCATTTCCCCACAAATGTGTGATCTAGCCATTGTGGATAGAGAACCAGACTTGGTACCTAGGACCTTATCAAACCCAGAAGCATGCGAGTCAGCTTGTTTTAGAAACTTATCTTCTCACTTGGGAGAGGCATGGCATGTGCTCCAGGGGCGGACTCCAGGGGAGGCGAAGCTGGGATTCAGAGTTGGCACCCTTGGTAGGGCACGAGGGGCCAGCCACACGCTGCCTGGCAACGCTCGTCACAGAATATACTGAGCCAGACGCTTCTGTAAGAAATGCTCAAGGCTGAATGGAAATCCGCACACACAGCATTCATTCAACACAACAGCACCATTGCTCCTTGAAGCATCAGTGGCTGAAAAACGTGAGCCTTGTTGACAGAAGCTTCAGCACCCTACGTCCTTCCCTCAGCTTGTTCTTTCTCCCGAGAATGAGGTGCTTCTTCGCTCTGGAATCAACCTTCTGTCCTCTTAGAATTCCCAGAATTCCCTTCTCAGCTCTCTGCAGATGATATCTCCGCCTTGTATTTCTTTCTTCCTTTTTTTAAATTGAAAGTGCCCCTCTGAGCTGTTCGGTTAGGATGCCTTTCCTCCTGTTGACTCACAAACCACTCTGATTACTTCAGAGACAGTGAAATGTGTGTGAAGTTACTTTTTATGTTATTTGATGAAGTGTTACCTCTGACCTTCTTAGAACATTTTGGTTAATTTCAGTACCCATTTTGCCTATCATTTAAAGATTTTAAAAGTCAGCTTTTAAAAATCTTAACACCATAGGAAAGAATGAAAAAGGAACGACACTATTATAAAGATTATTTTTAAATTTTTTCCTACAAAAGTTGAAGGAAATTTAAATAACTTTTTTGTTTTTGCCCATAATCCTACCCCAGTCTCAGGCTGATTTAGTTTATCTAACTTCTTTTCCAGGTTTTACCTTCATCTTTGTAAACTTTTGTTTTTTTAATCCCTTGAGGCTTTTTGTAAATACTTTTCCATTTTGCTATATATTTGTTTTTAGTGTTTGTGTAATATATTCCATCAAATTGATATTCCATAATTTATTACCCATTCCTTTAGTGCTAGACATTAAGGTTATTTCCATTTTCTCTATTATAAATAATAGGAGCAAGAACATCTTTGTATATATAGCTTTTTTCTTACATCTGAATTATATCCTTAGGAAAAATTCCCAGGAGTGGGATTAGTGGGTCAAAGGGTATGAACAGCTTTATGGCTCTTAATATTTATTGCTAAATTGCCCAAAGGGTCATTCTAATTTACAATGCCACCTGCAACACAGGAGAGTGGCTGTCCCTCCCAGCTCTTCCAACACTGATTTCTTCAGTCAATAATTTTGGGCTAATTTAAAAGGTATTAAAGGATACCTCATTACTGTTGTTAATTGTTAAGTTCTTTAAGTATTGTGAACATTGGATATTTTAAAATTAAGTTTATATCTTGTATTCTATTTTGTATGTTTGCCTTCGTGTTGGAAGATTATTTTTGGCACTAGGTGGAATTTAAAATATTTTATAATGAAAATGTCAAATGCACTTAGGACAGAGAGAATAAGTTCTCTAGACTCATTACTAAGATTCAACAAATAGCAAAGTTTGGCTGTATTTGCTTTTTGCCTCTTCCTTTTCTCGTTTTTTTCCCTGCTTCATGTAATTATTTTAAAGCACACCCCAGACATTTTGCATATGTTTCCTATACACTTCACTGTGCATCTCTAAAACATGTGGACTTTTTCTTGTATAATCATAATGCCATTGTGACACTTAACAAAATTAATGATAATTCCTGGGTATCACTTAACCAGTCTCTAATAAAATTTTTTTGAAATGTCTTTAAAATGTCTTTTCCTGATGATTTGTTCCAATCAGCATACAGAGAAGGTCCATTGTGTTTGGTTGTTGTTGTGTTTCCAAAGTCTTTTCATTACAGCATGCCGCCCTCCGTTTGCCACGCCCTCCCCAGCCAGTTTTCACCCTACCCTGTGTGACACTGCGGGAGCTGGGTCAGCAGTCCTATAAAAGTTCCCACATTCTGGATTTGACTTTTTCTTGCCTTATTAGCTCTAGAAGCTTTACTAGAATCTGTTTCAACTTTGTGTGTGTGTGTGTGTGTGTGTGTGTGTGTGTGTATAAGAGGGGAGGCAAGACTCTTCATGGTGGTGCTGTATGATTCATTTTGTATCATTTCGGGGCACAAGTTTGAGTTCCTCCCCCCCAGGAGGCTTCGGGCTGATGGTGGATTTGGGTGCGGGAGCCCAGACTGTCCTGTTGTTGTTCCCCCTCACTTTTGACCCCCACTGCTTCCTCCACTCCTGATGGTTTCTGAGTCAGGCACTTTGTGGGGATTGAACAATTTATCATTCTTCCCCCATGTATTAACTGGAATTCTGAAAAGTAAAACTTTCCCTCTCATAAACTAGGACGTTTTTAGTAATTTCAAAATACAGTTTGTACCAGAAAGGTAGGCTATATGCTTCATTCTTTCCTCAAAATTGCCAAGTTTGTAAATAAGGGGTTTGCACCTTTCAATTCCAGTGGTGTCCAACAAGTTGTTGGTGCTTTGTTTCTGTTTTTGAAGAATCATAAAATACTCAAAAGTTTCAAATATATATATTCCATTCAATTCCATTCATTATTCTTTTTTGATGCTCAAGTTGTCCCATCCTTGGCCCAAGGAAAATCCTTATGTCCTTGCTTTCAGGCATAACCTTGTTTTCAGGGTTCATTTAGTATTTTTTTGCCCCTTGAAATGGGCCATTTTGTCAAGGTGTCCTGTGTGTTTTTGCTTGTTTGCTTGTCTGTTTGTTTTTGGTGAGGAATGGTATTTAGAGACCACAGTCTGGATGTATTATGTGCTTATTGTTTCTATGTTTTCTCAGTGGACAGAGTTAGGAAATGCATATTTAACAAAAGAAAATAAAAGATAGTGAGTTCATACTGATACTTTTCTTTCAAATTTAATGAAACTTTTTATTTCTTTGATTTCATACTTATATTTCTTTCTCTTAAACTCAAAATTGTGGTTCCAAACATAACATTACAAGATATCAAATAGTTTCAAAACAACAATACTGATATTATTATTAACAATATTCCTAGGGAAGGAGAGGGGTTGTTTTTTTTTCTGTTCTATTTTGGAAATACATTCCACTAAAAAGTATAGTCAAATTACCTTGTTCAAACAACATTTGAGTGAATTCTTTTCACCAATTTGATATACAGTTAAGTTCCTTTATTTCAGTTTGTTTTCAAGTTTTAGGATTCACTTATTTTTTCCATTTTGGTTTAGTTTTATTTTTTGAATCTGCAAAATGTGCTTTCAAAATTAAACCCATGTATACAGTCTTATCAGAAATCTTTCTTCTGTTTCCTCCACCTAATTTTCTCCCCCTCCCTAGTGGTAACTAATTCTTAACAATTAAGATTTTTTTATCTTTGCAGCATTTCCTTTTGCAAACATGTAAGCATTCATCTGTCCTCACCTGTTTTACACCAAAGCCAGCATACCATACATCCCTTACAACACACCGTATCAGTGTTTCAGAGATCTTTGTTTTTTCTTGAAGGTTAGATAGATACTCATTGTGAAGATGTACCATGGTTATTTAACCAGCCACTTTTTGATAGAGTTTTGTTTTCTAAAAAACAGAGTCTCGTGTTCACGTTCAAGTCGTTTCATATTTTGGCCAATGTGTCTTTGGGATCTATTCTTAGAAGTGGAATTGCTGAGTCAAAGGGTAAATGCAATTGTATTTTTGTGCTTTTTCTAGCTATTGCTAGATATCCTTCTACAGGAATTGTGTAATTTTGCATTGACAGGAATTTTTTTAAAAGATTTTTCAAATGCTCAGATTTAATATACAAGATTGTCAGAAAATTGGTGCATTCTTCAAAGTCATAAGTTATGTCGTGAAAGCACACGCTATTTCCCCTAGTACCTGATACACGGCCCGGCCCAGAATGCCCTGGTTCCTGCTCTCACGGCACCTGAGTTTGTCTGCGGAGACATGATATGTATGTGAAAAACGAAAGAGTAGTCCAAGATGCAATTCACATATTCGAAAAACAAAGGGGAAAGCCCAGCTCAAGCCTGTCTCTTTAGGGATCCTTCCCTGCTTACCCCAGGCCACCTGACTCCCCAGTCCTCTGAACTTCATGAGCACTGTCAGTGACAGTTACACTTTCCCCGGACCCAAATTCTCGACACCTGGGTGAAGAGACATGAATGTACGAACAGGAATAACAGAGCCGAACGTTTGATATGCAGGGTGCCTTGTAAATTTAAACGGAATAGTTATGTTGCATAGAATTGTGTCTGCATTTCCCTGAGCATGTCCTCTGGGACACTTGTGGGATGGTGACAAGGGTTACACTGCAAAATCAGTGCAAGGAGGTTAGGTTGGGCAAACCTAAAGACATGTGACTCCAAATTCATGTCTGATGTCCCAGGCTTACCTGGGCACAGAATCCCCTTTTCATGAGCATCTTGTCAGTGCTATTCCAGGAAACACAAAGAACCAAGTTTAGGTTGTGTTGCAATGAAAACCAAAGGCATCTCTTCCAGCTGATTAACTGGTACAGTTCTGTATTTGTGACTAACAATTTCAATTTGTTTCTTTCTAGATTGAATCATTAAAGAAAAAGGTGCAACAGAAACAGCTCCTAATACTGCAACTTTTAGAAAAGATATCTTTCTTAGAGGGAGAGGTAAGAAGCTGTGTTTCTTTAAGTTGGTGTCTTCCCTACCATTAAATTTTACATTGCTGAGCCTCCCATTGACACTTACTTAAAAATAAGGCTATTTCCTGGCCTCATAAAATTGATTGAAGGTTAACTGCCAACACCGAAAATGAGGTCTGACAGCTAGTTTTTCTTTTCCACCTGGCTCTTCTCATCCCAGCCTGCTGCTCACCTCTGATTTTGGCTCTTGTTTTTCTTGCTCAAGAATTTTCTTAACAAGTCTGATAAGCTTTTGATTAATACTGATAATTGCCCACATTTGTGTAAGTGCTTTATACTTTGCGAAGTATTTTCACACATTCTTCACGTGATTCTCTCAGCAGCTTTAAGAAAAGGCAAGACAAGGATTATTATCTTTGTATTAACCAGTTTTTAAAAAGGAGGCACGGAGGAGGCAGGTGGCTTTGCTCACAACCACCCAGCTTAGTAAGCAGCCCGAGCCGGGCTGAGAGGCAGACTCCACACCCGTGTTCCTCCAGGAAACGGAGTCAGCGTGTTTCAGCAATGACTGCATTTCACCTGGAACTCTCAAACTATTCAGTATTCCTGACTTTCTGGCTTTTTGAAAGTCATTTTGGAGGTTTTGTATAGGTTCCAGAGAAGGAAATTACAGAGCTGGAAGAACCTTAAGGGCTTAGATATTAACAGAAGGAGAAGCCAGAATCTATTTGCTCTGAAGGGCACTTATTAAGAGCTTGGCACTGAGCCTCTTCCTTCTGAGCCTCCATGAATCTCCCCTTGTCTGTCTCTTCACTGTAGTCCTTCCCCAGGGACAGCCCAGGACGAAGTAAGGGGCCAGGAAACAAGTGATATTTATTAAGTACCTAGTATTCGTTGGGCACTGTTAATTACTTTATATATCCTTTGTTTAACATTAAAGTTAATAGTAGAATCAGATTTCTGCTTCTTATTAGTTGGGTGGCACTGGGGACATTTCTTTTAAAATGAGGATTTTAATTGCACTTACAAGCGTGTGACTGTGCAGTGAGAATGTGTAGAAAGTGCCTGGCAGGTACTGAACACTCAATAATGCTGAACGTGTTGGCATTGTTCGCTCTTCATTCAGAGGGATGCCCAGTGAGCTAGATTACATTGCCCCATTTTTAGATGGGCAAATTGAGGTCCAGGCACGTGATGGAACCTGCCCGCTGTGGCAGAAGAGATGGATGAGTCTGTTCAAGCCTGAGCTCTTAACCACCACATTTGTCAGGGTGGTAAGCTGGGCCTTCATTTACTGTTTTTGAGGGACTGCCTGAAAAAGTTATGACCAGACGTCCTTTGCGGCCCATGGGGCCCTGGCAGCAAATTCAAGGCCCAAGAATCTCCTGACAGCTAGGTAAATAAACACTTGTCCCATGCCATCCCTATCTTCCCCTCCATAGTCACTGGATCCAGCTCCCACCTTATGAATGAGCCTCTCTGTTTTGAGGATTGCTCTCTAAAATTATAGCTCCCCATGGGGGGAGTCACCCCTTGCCCAGTGAGAGCCAGAGAGTGGATGTCCCAGTGGAAGCTCATGGGTCTACAGAGAAAGTCATGTACAGCACAGAGTAGGGAGATGCTGACAGGAGAGACAGAAGGTCACCCGAGACAGTGCGCACCACCCCTCCCCTTCCCGCCAGCCAGGCTACTCAAGCCAGCTCTTGTACGGGTAGGTTACAAATCGTCCTAGGGATATTGTGCATGGAGAAAGGCCATAGACATATTGTGCTTTGTTTAATGCTTGATTTCTTAAACTCATCTCCCTTTCTAGTTTGGGTTGCCCAGACTTTGAGACGTGGATATGAGTCCATAGAGTTTATTTGGGAGCTGATCCCAGGAAGTGCCAGTAGGGGAGTGGGACAGTGAGACAGGGAAGGGCCACAAGCCAATCCCGGGTGCCTTATTGAGGAGGTTACCACTGTGGGGTCTCGAGGAGACCCGTGCGAACGGCCCTGAGTCATCCCTTCCAAAAGTTCAGAAAGCTAGGGCGTTCATCCACTGACTCCCATCGGTCATCGGTTGAGGCCTGCTCCCAGGGTTGTGGCAGTTCTGCCCTGCGCAGAGCGGGTGGGACTCCGGCGGTCAGAGGAGGCTGTAGGTAAAGAGGCACAGGTGGTGTGTCAGGAAATGGGGAGTGTCTAGAGGGTATGGGGAGGGCCGGCAGGGTCTACTGTGTGTGTCTAGTGAGACTTCGGAAACCAGTTTTTCTTGAGTAAAGATTGGTTATTAATTTGATAGATTAAATTTCCTTAACCTATTTAAATTCCACTATAAATTAGTACAGCTAAATCCTTTTGACCACTTCACAGACATCCACCTTAACCAGCAGACAGAACATGTACAAATGACAAAATTGAATAATACATTATACTTTAACCTATTCTAAATTTAAATATCATGGTTCTAATTTATTTCATTGGTTTCTGTTCTTGTTTTTCGTATCTTCCAAAGGCTGTTGTTTTACTTATTTCAGTAAATTATTTCAGTGTTTCCTTAGACTTACCATCATCCCGGCACTTTCCAGACAGAAGCAGTGACCTTGCCCATCCAAAGGAGGTAGAATTCCTTTTCTGAATAACTAAGGTCAGAGGATTCGGGTAGATGCCCTGCTGATTCTTGGGTCACAGGACTAGGTGGCTTCAGGGTGATTCACACTCAAGACCCCTTGTCATGGTGATGCATTGACCTGGTTGTTGGCATTATTAGAAATGTATACATTCCTTATTAATACAAGTATTTCACTGCACTTAGTTGGACCATGTAGAGATTTCATCTCCTAGGACAGCGCTTTTCAACCTTTCTATCTCATGGCACACATAAACTAATTACTAAAATTCTGCAGCACACCAAAAAATTACCATGTTTTGCTGATCTGACCAAAAAATAGGTATACTTTTGATTCATTAACACCAGATGGCTATTGTTGTATGGACAATTGTCATTTTTTAAATTTGACACTCTAAGGAAAAAAGGCCAGTGCCCCTGGCTAGAGTCAGGTATCGCATGTTTTAAAAATGCTTGAGGCACACCAGTGGAAAGTCGCTGTCCTAGGACGTGACAGATTGAGTCTGAGTACTTGGTTTTCCCCATTAGGCGGTATGACTGGAATATGATGTTACAGACGCCCTGCTGACTGCTGGTTCCTTGCTCATGGTGTGTGACCCCGGATGCCAGTGAATTGCTGCCCCTCTTTCCACCCAGTTGTATGACTGCCAAGGCCAAGTCATCACTCCATGGGCCCTGAAGTCCTGGACGACCTGACTTAAAATTAATTCCTTTTGTTATTCTTTTCTACTTAACACAGAAGTTTTATAAACACACACATGATGGATACTCTGTGAAAGTAACTATTGCCTTATATATCAATGCTTCCTAGTTGTAGAAACTTATGCAAAGTATAACATGCTCACCCATTTCTATTAAACTATATTTCTGTACAGTTTCTATTAACTTTGCCTTTGAGTGACATTATGAACACAAGGTAATTCTCAGACCTTCCTCATTTGCATAATAATTGTTTTCTTCTCCTCCTCCTTGTTTTGTTTGCTCAAATGGTCACATCTCAGCTGGGGAGTGTTCTCCTACCTTAACTGCTTTGCCCAGGTAGTATTGTTCCTGAGGACCTTGGAGTCATTCTTGATGCTTGGCAATGAGAAAGTGTTTCAGACCTGTCCTCGTTTCTGTCCTGTCCCAGAACAGGGCATTGGCTTGTCTCCAAGGAACTCCAGTTCATTTCAGTGGAGAGCTACACTGAAGGCTATTGGGGTATGAGAACTGGTAGTAGGCCGAAGTTCCAATTTTAATAGTGACAGAATTGGGGAAAACGTGTGTCTTTTTAAGATCATGAGGTCACACCAGTGTTCTTGAAATTTATCTAATTATATTGCTTTGCAATACAGGCTTCTGTCGGCCACTGGGCATTTCTGTTTTGTTGACCTGTCTATCCTACTACAAGTAATTTTCGTCCTGTGACTTTCCATCCTCTGCCTTAAACCGTAATGATGTCAACGGTGGGGTTTCCGATCTTTCTGAAAAGTCTTGGTGGACAAATCTGGTAACCTCCTATATTCCATCTTATTCATAAAGTAGCTACTTTCTTTTAGGGGCCTAAGTACAGGCTCTGGAGCCAGATTGCCTGAGTTCAAATCTCAGCTCTGCCACTTAACTAGTTATGTGATCCCAAGCAAATTGCTAAGTGCTCTGTGACCCTTAGTTTGCTCGTCTATAAATGGAAGTCCTCTCTTTGAAATGGTATCCTCTCCACAGAGTTGTTACAAAGTCTAACTTGGTTAATCCTAAGTGATCGGAAAAGCCTATGTGTTCATTATATCTTCAGTTGTCTAGGTGCCAGACTCCTTCGTTGTCATTGATGTGTATTTCTTCTTTTCCTCCTCCCCTGTCTCCTTCGCCTTTCTTCTTCTTGTAAATAGAGAAATATGGACAGTGTTGGTCCCTGAATTCATCATTTGCACTTACTGATGCTTAAACTCCTTTGATTTTGCGATCCCCACCCCCAGCTTCCCAGACCTTTGTCTAGGCTAGCCCTGTCAGACTGCGTTTTCATCAACTGATTCAGAATCTTCCTCATGCAAAATGTGCCCTTCCTTTTTTCTTTTTTCCAGATTTTTATTTGCTCTTCTCTTAAAATGAGATTACAAGCATATATCTTCATAAGGTTGATAAGCTTCCTGAAATTCTGAATAAATCCCATTTTATTTTTTCTGTTAAAAATTCTACACTTACAACTTAATTTAAAAGTCAGAGGGAAGGATTCAAATGTCTTGGCTTGGTCCATCCTCCATTTAATGTGTGTTGTGTGGTCCATAAACTTCTCCATATGTCTGTTGTGCGTTCCTGAGACACTTACTAATTTTCCCGTGTAACACTGGGGCAGCAGCCCCAGGCCCCAGGGCTCCGTGCACACACTTTATTGGACACACATTCTTGTTTCGTACATGTGCTACAGCTCCGCTGCCCCTTCCCTGGGCCTGAGGGAGTGGGGGGAGGTGGTGACTGCCATACGTCTGTGACATAATTTCCAAAAACTGCCAAAAGTTGCCATACCAGGTCCTTCTTTCCTGGAAGACACACAGCCTCCAAAGCCATCAGTACTATGCATTTCACATCTAAACACAAGGTGGTGGTATTTGAAAGCAGGAAAACCCTAGAACTTGGTTCTCAATCCCAGAAGCAACATTTTACAGAGCACAGGCCAGGTGGCAGTCTGGGCTGCTCAGTCAGTCCCGTTTACTCATGTTCTGCAAGACTGAGAGCAGATAGCCTCTGTTCTCCTGTTTAGAGCCCTGTCTGTTGTATTTTTTAAGTATTTCTTAAAGCTTTCCCTTTCTAACTCTCCTTGTACTACCCATGTTCAGGTTCTCACCATCTTTTCTTTCTTTCTTGTCAACCTTATTGTATATTAATTTATGTAAATAAACTGCATCTATTTAACATGCACAGTGATGGATGTTAACTAGAGTTACTGTGGTGACCATTTAGCAATATATACAAATATCAAATCATTATGTTGTATATCTGAAACTAATATGACATATGTCAATTATACTGTAATAAAAAAATGAAGTGTACAATTTAATGAGTTTCGACAGTCACATGTATGTGTGAAACCACCACCACAATCAAGATACGGAACATTTCTGTCACTGCCTGTAACTCTCTGTTTCCCTTGGCAACCCTTCTTTCCAGGCAACCCCTTTCTTTTTCTAGGGAGGGGTCACTTTTATCGCTTTTGTCACTATGACCTGTTTGCATTTTATGTAAGTGGAATCATATAGTATGTACTCTTCTGTGTCTAGCTTTTTTCACTCAGTGCAACGATTTCAGATATGCATAATGACTTCAGATGTATTACAGAGTGGTATTCTGTTGTGTGAACATATCACAACTGCTTTATCCATTCACTTGTTGACACACATTTGAGTTGTCTCCAGTGTGGGGCTATCTTCAATACAGCAGCTATGAACATTAGTATACAAGTCATTATGTGGACACATTTTATTCCTTTTATGTGAATTCCTGGGTGGAATAGCTGCATTGCATTGTAGATGTATTGTTTTAGCTTTTAAAGAAACTGTCCAACAGTTTGGGGGAGGTGCTGTGATATTTTATATCCCCACCATCATTTAGAGAGTGTTCCAGTTTCTCCACATCCTCACCCTGACTTAGTGTTGACAGTTTTTTTTAATTTAATCATTTTAGAGGGTGTGAATTGGTATCATATCTGTGTGATTTTTATTTGCATGTTGTGATCGCTAGTGATGTTGAGCATCTTTTTAAATGCTTATTGGCCATTTATATTGTTTTTAGAAGTGTCTGTTTAAACCTTTGTCCATTATTTTAATGTGTTTTTAGTTTTCTTATTATTATGTATACTTTGTATATTCTGGATACCAGTTCCTTGTATTGTGAACATGTTCTTTCATTCTATTTACTTTTTCACCTTCTTGATATATTTTGAAGCTATTTTTTTTAGGTTTTTATTTTTTATGAAGTTCAATTTATCACTTTTTTCTTTTATGATTTATGCTTCTTGCATCCTAAGAAGCCTTTGCCTACTAAACGGTCACAGAGATTTTTTCCTATGATTTCCTCTACAAATGTTATTGTTTTTGCTTTTTCATTTAGATCTATGATCCATTTGGAGTTCATTTTTGTGTTTTGTATGAAGTAAGGATTGATGATTTCCCCCCCACATAGGTGTCCAACTGTTTCCTTCCAGTATCTCTTTAACTACTGTTATTGATAATTTGTGCCACCTTCCCTCCCTTCTTTGATCAGTGTAGCTAGGAGGTTACCAATTTTGTTGATTTTTAAAAAATTAAAACAGCATCTGGCTTTATTGACTTTCTCTATTGTTTCCTTTTTTATTGAGTGTTGCTCTGATTTTCATTGTTGCCCCCCCTTTCTAATTATTTTGGTATGACTTTGCTCTTCTTTTTCCAGCTTCTTGAAGTGACTGACTTTAGGTCAATGACTTTAGGTCATTGATTTTAGACATTTCTTCTTCTTTTAATATAAGCCTTTAAAGCTATAAATGTCCCCCTAATCTCTGCTTCAGCTACATCCCATAAGCTTTGATAGGATGCCTTTTCATTATGTAAAATATGTTCTCATTTCCTTTGAGAGTCTTCTTTGACTAATGGATCATTTAGAAGTGTGTTGTTTTACTTCCAAATAGTTGAAGGTTTTTTTTAAAAAAAGAGATATCTTATAGTTTTTGATTTCTAATTTAATTGTTATGGTCAGAGAACATACTTTGTATGGTTTTAATTCTTTCAAATTTATTGAGACTTGTTTTATGGCTCACCATATGGTTTCTCTTGGTTTAGTATTGTGAAAAGAATATATATCCTGCTGTTTTTGTGTGTGTTCTATAAATATTAATTAGGTTTAAGTGGTTAATAATATTGTTTAGATTATTTATGTTTTCCTGGTTTTTGTGTAAGTGTCCTATCAATTGCTGAGAGTGGTGCTGAAATTCGTTACTATGGTTTTAGACTCTGTTTCTTTTTTAATTTTGTTATTTTTGATGTCATGTATTTTGAAGTTCTATTATGAGGTACATATATATTTTTGATTGTTATGTCTTGGCAATAAATTAACCTGTTCATTATTATGAAATGTTGGTCATTACCTTTGTTCATACTTTTTGTCTTGAAGTCTATTTTATCTGCTATTAATATAGCCATCCCTACCTTCTTCTGTTTTGTATTTGCACGGTATATGTTTTCCACTCACTTATTTTCAACTGATCTATGCCTCTGTATTTAAAGTACATTTCTTATAGACAATATAAATTTGGGTCTTGCTCTTTTTAATACATTCTGATAGTCTCTGTCTTTCAATTGGAGTATATAGTCCATTGATCATTAATCTTTATTGATATTGTTGGATTTAGATCAACCATTTTATCATTTGTTTTCTTTTTATTCCCTTTGTGTGTTTTGCTTATTTGTTTTGTTTCCCCTTCCCTTTGGACTAATTCAATAGTTTTTAGAATTCTACTTTAATTTATCACTAGGAATTTTGCTGTTACTTTTCTCTAATAGTGATTGCTGCAAGTATTACAGTGTACGTCATCGACCATTCACAGCCCACTTAGAGGTAATATTGTACCACTTCATGTGAAATGTAGAAGTCTTGCGATGACACAGGTCCATTTACCCCCCGCCCCCACTGTGGCAGTTATCACATGCATTGTATCTGTATGTATGTTGTAAGCCCACAATACATTGTTACAATTTTTGCTTTAAAAATCACATGTATTTTAAAGAAATTAAGAGAAACTACAATGCAGCCATTACAATGTTTATAATAGGAAATACATATAAATGAAAAGAACAAAGTACAAAAGTATTTATAGTATAATCTAATTACATATGAGAGAATGGGGAATAATGAAAGCCCAGAGGACATATGCCAAATATCAAATGTGGTTTTCTTTGGGAAAAAAAGAGAAAATAGAGCCTTTCATATTTACTCATAGACCATTTATTTCTGATGTTCTTCATCCATTCCTGAACATCTGAGTTTCTCTCTGAGAGCATCTCTCTTCCACCTGAAGAACTTTTATTCAGCATTTTATGTAGGGAGGGTCAGATGCTGACGGATTCACTTAGTTTCTCTTACCTGACAGTAAGGTCTCTGTTTCACTATCATGACTGCAACATAGAGAGTTGTAGGCTGACAGTGTCTTTCTCTTAGTACTCACTGTCTTCTGGCTTCCATGGAGTTTGATGAGAAATCTTTGGTAATTCCAATGATTGCTCACCTATACAGAGTTGCTCTCAAGATTTTTCTTTAGTTGTGGGTTTTCCTATGACTGTGAAGTGGCAAGGTGTGTATCTCTTTGAATTTATCCTCTCTGGGGTTTGTTGAACTTGTTGAATTTGTAAGTTTGTCTTTCAAGTTTGGGAAGTTTTTAGCCATTATTTCTTTTAATATTTTTTCTTTAGATTCTCTCTCTTTTCCTTCTGTGATTCCAGTACACTATGTTAGGCTTTTAGAAATTGTCCCACGTTTTCATGAAGTCCCATTAATTATTTTCAACCTTTTCCTTTTATTTTATGTTGATTAAATTATTTCTATTAGAGTGTCATCAAGCTTACTGACATCTTCCTTTGTCATTGCCATTCTTTTCTTAAGCCAATCTAGTGATTATTTTTTTAAATTTCAGGCATTGCCTTTTTCTGTTCTAAAATTTCCATTTGGTTCTTTTTTATATTTTCTATTTCTTTCTGTTGATTTTCTAAAACTCCTTTATCAGTTATAAGCATATTTTTCCTTTACCTCATCGAGCATAGTTATAATGGCTGTTTTAAAGTCCTTGTCTGCAAATTCCCACCTCTGAGTCGATTCAGGACTGGCCTCTGTTGATTGTCTTTTCCCTTGGGAATGGGTCACATTTTTCCAACACTTCATGCCAAGTAATGTTGGATTATAACCTGGACATTGTAAATGTTTTCTTGTGGAAAATTTGGATTCTGTTTTATTATTCTGAGGAGCATTGAGGGTTTTGTTTCAGAAGGTCATGAATCTGGTTATACCCCTTTCTGTGCCTGTAGTGGGTGATGACTCCGATCTCTGTTCAGTTCTTTAAGCTTTGGCTGCAGACTTTTTTGTGTGCCCTACACATGCGTGGTGCAGGGGTCCACCAGAGACGAGCTGAGTCTATATGCAGAATTCAGGGTTTCTGATTTCCTTCTCTCCTTTTTGGCTCCTTTATCTCCTTTCTTTTCTTTTTTCTCCCCTTACTTTTGGTAGCCCTGCTCATCCTGGACTCTCTTCCCTGGTTTATTCTACCAGAAAGATGACCTTCCTAGTGAATTGTTATTGTACCTGTGCTGCCAGCACCATGACTGTGTTGCTCTTAGGCAAAGCTGCAAACAGATAAACATGTAAAGGAATCACGAAGCAGCCATTCTATGCTTGTCATTTGCCCCACGTTTTACCTCCCCTCTAAAACTTGCCTGTCCTTATTAAATCTTGAGAGATCTCAGTGGTTGTTTTTGTCTTTGTCCAGAGGTTATAGTTATTCTTTGCAAAAGGACTTGTTTGTGAAGTGCTTACTTTTCTGTACTAGAAGTGCTCCTCTCTCTCTGTTAAATGGATAATTTTAATGACTTGACTGATCTTCCTGCCTGTAGTTTCATTTCCTTTCTGTAGAGTTTTTACTTGGGACCCCAAGTGATTGACATAAAACCAGTGTCGACCTAGTCTCATAGGATTGAGTGTAGGGTGTTTGTAACAGCATTCGTAGTCCTTCATAACTAATTTCTGCCCACCTCTACATTGCAGCAAGGTGCCTTTTCCCAAGTTGGTATGTTTCCACAATTATGGAATACTCATCCCCTTTGTTTCTTTAACTCTGTTTCCCTTGCCTAACTCCAGGAAATTTGCACTTACAGTTCAGTCCTGCTCCTCATCTTCTCTGAATTTCCCCTTAATATCCTCTGGGTCCCTTTGGCACAGGCTTATCTCTGTTCAGTTATTTTCTGCTTAGTATTTTGTGGTTCTCCAGATGGAGCTCCTCAAGGGTTGTCAATCATGCCTTATTTCCTTTAACTGCCACCTCCCCTCACCTACTTTTATATACTATGTATCTGTTACATAGTAGATACTCAAATTTTTTTACTGATTATTTTTGTTGATTGCATTAATTTTTTATAAGTTTTTGGTTTCAGCGCTTTAATAAGTATCTGATGTGCACACATAGAGTTCCAATGAAATAGAACAAAGGATCTGGGGCTACCTGTCCACTTCTCTGTGTACCAGCTGGGGCATGTTTGCTAACTTGTCTTTCATGCTCCCTAACTACAGGTACCAGCCCTAGCATTCTGTAAAATCCAAATGATTAAAGTGTGCACTGAGAAAGGGATATGATGATGGGATTGCTGGAACTTGTTAAAGGGCAGGCCTCTTCTGCCTTTCTTTTTCCTTATGAATGGGAGAGTCCAGATATGTCAGGGTAGCTCTCTCTCTCTCTCTCTCTCTCTCTCTCTCTCTCTCTCTCTCTCTCTGTGTGTGTGTGTGAGTGAGTGAGAGAGAGAGAGAGAGAGAGAACATTATGTACCCCTGGCAGTGAGCCAGCACCGTTTTCCCGTACTGAGAGTCAGGTGATAGATCTGACATGACTTGCTAAGAAATCTGAAATGAATTCTCTTCCTTTACACCATTTCTCATTTGTGGAAAGAATTCATAGTTCTTTATATCCTGCAGAACAGGAGTTTGTACCAGAGCTGCTGCTTCGCTCCTGGTATCATCCATTCAGAGCAGGAGCTACTGAGCTGTAACCCACACTCTTTCTTTCAAACAGGTGAACTTCTGTTTCCATAGAACTTTTAAACTTTTATGTGCTATCTAGTGCCTTATAATAGTGCTTCAACTGCAGCTGCAACTTAAAAAGAAGAAAAGACAAATACTGTGAAGTTTTTCTAGTTGTACAAATAATATGTCCACTGTAAAAACATTTATATGTTTTTTATTCAGTAAATACTTATCTTGCATCTCTTACATGCTATGCTCTGAAGATATAACCAGTAAGGTAGATGTGGTCACTGCCTCATGAAAACTTAGTCTAGCATTATAGAAAAATATGTAGAACTTTTCAATAAACATCCGAAAATATTAGTGCAACCGCTGTTACCCTCTTTCTGAGTGTTTGTGCATGTTTTTTGTCCTTTATGTTTGAGGCACCATCACTTCATGTGTTTTCACTCCAGTGTCCGCACCTTTTTGCTCCTTTGTCCCTCATTTCCCCCATGGGGCAAATTTCCAATTCCTGAGCATGTAATCATCCACCTACGTAATGTTTGGCCCTGGCCTGAAAAAAGAAACTAATTAGAATGCTAATTTTAATCCCAAAGAGCTTGTTCTATTTTATATGTTTGAGATTCTGAATTTTCCACACCTATGAAATACTAATTATTAAGTTATAGAGGTATTTCCCACTAAATTAAATTAATAGACTTACTCATTTTATAGTTTAATAAGGGAGTATTAAAAGCTGAGCTTTACCTTATTTATAATTGCAAGAAAGCATTACCTATCTAAATTCCCATCAATAAGAGCCTAGTTAAATAAATAATGTACATCTATACAATGGAATGCTATGAATGCATTAAAATAGTTTGTTGACATAAAAAGAAAACTAATAAATGTGGAAAGGCATTCACAACAAATTGTTAAGTGAAAAAACAGATTTATGTATAGATCAGGATATTTAGTTTGTTTCCATTTATGTAAAATTGGAGACATGTGTATGTACATGCACAGAAAGCTCTCAGTAAGAATACAGTCAGTATATTTCTTCAGTTCCTACTGTATAAGAGGTGTTCAATAAATACATTGTGATGGGGGAATCTGATAATATAGGTAAATTGTATCATGTATATTTGTCAGGGAACATATTTGCTTTACTAAAAATACTTTCTTTCTTCATTTCTAGAATAATGAGCTACAAAGTAAGTTGGATTACTTAACAGAAACCCAGCCCAAGACTGAAGTGGAAACCAGAGAGATCGGAGTGGGCTGTGATCTTCTACCCAGGTATTTAGGAATTTCCTGTTTTTCTGACTCAAATTCTTCTTTGACTTAAGAAAATACTTTCCTGGACTGTTATGACCAGAATTGCATTCTTTCTATCAAAAAATATTTCTGCAAAGATAAGTGGTGGCTGCTGAAGCATCTGACTGGTTTCTGTGGGAGCCGGGACATTGTACAGGGCAGAAAAACAGGGATGGCGAAGGAGAGATCTGGGAAGCCAGTTCAGAGAGAGATTAGTCCTTCCTTCCTCCCTTCCTCCCTTCCACCTTTCCTCTCTTCTTCCCTCCCTCCCTCCCTCTCCCTCCCTTCCTTCCTTCTGCAAACATCTCCTGAGGGCCTTCCCTGTGCCCAACAGTTATGACCTGGAGAAGAATGAGGTTTAGTTCCCATCCCAGAGTGCAGTCTGGAAGGGGAGATAGATATTTGGCAGTAATCCAAAACAGTGTGAGAGGGACCTGTGAGGTGCTTTAGTCCTACAGAGGAGAGAGGGTCTAAATCTTGAACAAAATTCTTCTATTTCCCAGCACCATAACAGACTATTGTCAAGCACCAAATCAGATTCACGAATAAATGATGTAGCTCAGTCGTGAGCAGATATACAACAACTACAGCCTGCCTCATCCAGGTGTATTGCTGAGCTGGAAGACTGACACAGTCAGTGTTAAGCTCCACACACGCTCATGCCTGGGTCTTTCCCTAGTAAGGTTAGAGCATGGGAACCAGTAACAACCCATCATCTCTGGGTGCTCAAAACTGCTTGGCCCAAAGAAGATATAAAAAAAGTTTCTAAGAAGGATGCGGATGACATGTGGCTTGTAATTTAGGTAACCAGAATCGAATGTCACATTATTCCCATTTACATTGCTTGCTTTCTACTAAAAACAAGGCAATTTCATCATTCTGATATGATTAACAGAAAAATAGAAAGAAGGAAGGGAGGAAGGAAGGAAGGAAGGAAGGAAAGGAAGGAAGGAAGGAAGGAAGGAAGGAAGGAAGGAAGGAAGGAAGGAAGGAAGAAAGAAAGAAAGAAAGAAAGAAAGAAAGAGAAAGAAAAAAGAGAGAAAGAAAGAAAGAAAAGAGAGAGAGAGAAAATAAATGTAAATAGACTCCAGGGCTCATCCACAGGAGTACAAAGTACATGATAAAAATAATAAAAATACAGGCAGAAGGAATGATTGATCATATTCAGGGGATCCTTTTGAAATATTAATAGTTTGGTCATTTCCCTCCTTTTTTTACTTTTCTAAGAACCAAGTGGCTTAGTCCACTCTAATTGCCCACATAATAAATCTTGTTTGGCTGGGACAGGTACAAAACTATGTCTGAAACCAATCACTTGTTTGTTTTCTAATTCCCACATTTTGGCTTAAGACGAGGTTTTCAATTTGTGTGCTGAAGGATAGCCTGAAGCAAACTTTTATGGTGAAGTTATGAAACCACAAAGCGGTTTCATAATGGAAGTGCTGACAGACCCTTAACTTATGGCCATGGTGAACTTGGAAGCCACTTCAGTATCTAAAAGCAGCTTTTCCATAAATGTAACATTTGGTTTCCCCCCGGATCCATCTTAGCACTTTAACTACCCAGGTCAATCAGCAAAGGAAATGAAAACTACGTATCTGCATTTCCGAAAAGGCAGAATAATATTTCATTTGTTTCCCCACAAATATTTATTAAGTGCCTACTATGTGACAGGTGCCACGCCTGTCCAGGTAGTGAGGACCATGGTGCCTTTAGAGATAATTCGGGGCAGAAGTTTTCTACCTGTGTTACTTGGAACTGCCGCGTTCTGGGCTAGGGGCTCTGGGGCGAGGACAGTAGCAAGGAGCTGGCCTGTGGGGACTCCCCCGCACCTCCACTGCCCACCCCCATCAAAAAGTAAATCTGAGAAGAGCTCAGCTTCTAGTGTTTTTTATACGTTGGATTTCAAGTAAGGTTTAGTTTGAATAAGAGTTGTATGGTCAAAACTAATTGGGACCCCTTGGTTTAGTTCAATCCCCCTGTTTTATAGACACCAAAATTGAGGCCCAGAGAGATAACGTGAATGACAGGGAGCCACACAGCCAGGATTAGAACCCGGCCTTTGGGTCCTGGTGTGGTACATTGCTGGTTTTACAGTAATAACTAAAGAGTTACTAAATTGTGTTCTGTATGTTCTAGCGAAATTCCTGGTTCTTACTTGGACTTCAAACTTGCATCTAACCAATGAAAGATTTCATAGTGTTTTGCAGAATATTTTAAAAACAGGGTCCTCCACAGTGTTTTAGATCAATGAAAGTATTGAATTAAGCCTCCATGATTCAGGCTTACTCCCTGAAATTCTTACTCCCTGTTCTCCCACCAAGAACTCGGCAGTGTGGTCCAGTTGGGGAACCTCAGGCTTCAGGGGTGCCCTGCCCAGTTGGCTGTCAGCTGAGCACAGTCTTGGGCAAGCTACTCATTCTCTCTTAAGCCTCAGTTATTTCAACCTGAAAATGGGAATGAAGATGGCTGTGTCAGATCTCATAGAGTTGCTATGAGGATTATATGAAAACAGGTGTGTAAAGTATTTAGCATGGTAACTAGACCAAGGTTAAGTGCTTAATAAGTAATGGCCGTTATTACTATTAACTAAGTAAAAACCCTGACTTTACATATAAGACACTATATCAAATATAAATGAATTTGTGTGCGCTAAGACAATTTTATTAACTTAATTTTATTTGTGGTTATTAATGATTTTATTAAATGTGTTAATAGCTTAATCAAGTGTGTAGTGCTTTCATAGGCACTGAACTGTCCAATTAAACTATCAGGGGACCGAAACCCCCTAGACAGGCTGAAAGGTCTCTGCAGCTGAGACGGCAGAGTGGTCCCGGCGTGTTCCAGGCACAGACACAATGTCTCACTGTAGAGCAGCCAGCAGCTGCGACTCATTTCTCTTCATACCTGCGGGGGTGTGCTCTGTGCTATGGCTACAGCATTTCACTATTAGAGCTGCTCTGTTTTTATGCGTTGCTGAAAAAAATTGAAATCAGCCTTTTCTTTACTTATAGAGCCATCAAGCCCATTTATTACCCCCACCCCACCCCAAGTTTTCCCTGTCCCCGCCAACACTGGGTACACCTGTGGACAGGGACCCTCAGCTGCCATCCCCTTGTCTAGCATTATTTGATGCTCAATAAACATTTGTTGGCTGAATGAATGAACCAGGGGTGTCCCACCTGCAGTCTGCAGGCCACAGGCAGCTCAGGATGGCTGTGAATGCGGCCCAACAATTGTAAATTTACTTAAAACCTTTTTTTTTTTTTGCTTATCTATTTTTGTTAGTGCTTGTGTATTTAATGTGTGGCCCAAGACAGGTCTTATTCCAGTGTGGCCCAGAGATGCCAAAAGGTTGGACACCCCTGTGGGGATTTAGGCAGCTAATCCGTATTACAATATAATTTATTTAATAAAGGACTCAGAAAAACATTTCTTGCTTATATTTTACATCTTTGTGTTTATTATCTTTCTCTCCCAACTAGAATGTAAGCTTCATGAGGGCAGGGGTTTTCATCCATTTCACTAATTAGAATCTCTCTAGGATTTACTTAGAATAGTACCTCGAACATAGTAGACGCTTAATACTTGTTGATTAGACCCATCCTTCTTGTCAACATAAGAAACATCTAAACCTTTAAGAATTTTTATGAGTTAATTTGAGCCAAACTGATGGCAATTGCTGGGAAGTAAAATCTCAATGGATTGAGAAAATGCTCTAGAAAATGGCAGTTTTGCACCTTATTTTATACATTGCAATCAAAGGAGCAGGATTAAGGGAGTTACGTGAAATCCAACGGTGATAGATTA
The DNA here is from genome assembly GCA_028533065.1 of Trachops cirrhosus. Classification (NCBI taxonomy): domain Eukaryota; kingdom Metazoa; phylum Chordata; class Mammalia; order Chiroptera; family Phyllostomidae; genus Trachops; species Trachops cirrhosus. Next base: position 148,757,552 of record CM052538.1, read on the forward strand.
GGGAGGCAGGAGACGGCAAAGCAGGAAATCTCTGGGACTGGATGAAAAGTAATGAATAGACATATACTTGCTTTATTTTTGTAGGATAGTTAACAGCCAGCAATGAACATGGTAACAATCGCAATGCGGGGATTTGTGGTTGTGCTTTGAGGGATCCAAGAAAGGAAATTACTTTGACATTCCAAAGGTATGTTATCATAGATGCAAAAAGATAACAGACAGGCTCAGTTAAAGTAAAGATTGACCTGTGTTAGGGAAAAATACCACCCTAGGACATGACTACCCACCATGAAAGGCTTTTAGAGAAAATATTAATTTCAGACCATCCTGTGTGGTTACTTTATGCCTCTGAGTTTGTAAGGCCGCCCTGCAGGCCTCCCCTGAGCTTCTCAGGCTTCGTTCGTGGCCCCTTTTCATCCACACTCTGTAGCATTTGATCATTCTCACACAGAAGAATGTCTGCTTCCTACCCTTGGAGGACTTTTTCCTCCTGGTTCTCTCCTACTTCCCTGGCCTGTCCTTCATCTTTTGTGATGCTTCCTCTTTTTCTTCTAAGATCTCATGATGGAAACTCCTCATGGCCTATCTTAGTTATGTGGTTCTGCAAAGATGGCATCTAGTCTCCTGCTTTACAAACTCTTGCCTCCCTGTGGCTCAGCCGTCGAGTAGTTGAACCTCTCTCTTGCATACAAGTCCTCATTTCCAGTGGCCTGCTGGGCACTCCCAGCCAGCATCTGCTTGAGCTTCATACGCATTAGATCCATCACTGAGCCAGTCATTCTTTTCACCAAAGTCACTTTCTCTTGGTAGTGGGGAACACTGGCTGGACGTTAATCTGGGTGTGGGTCTTGCTCCGCCTCCTCCTGCTACACCGACAGCTTTGGTTGGGCAAATTCCTCACCTCTTTGCAAGTTGCTTTTGTCACCTAGAATAGCAAGATTTTGATAGTAAATCCCTCAGACGCTTGCTGACATGAGTGAGACACGGGCATAATGTTTGCAGTGCAGTGACCACGTTTTTATATTTTTCTTTTGCTTCCACTACTTTCCCAGTTACCTAAGCCCAGTATACTGCAGTCACCTTGAAATATGAATTGTTTGCTCCTAGACTCACTCACAGGTACAGTGCTGTCTTTTTCCTTCGTGACTTGCTTCATACCTATCTATTCCCACTGCCACCAACCTGCTGGAGACCAGTGTCGTCTGTCTGATCTAATCAGTGCCATCTCTGCCTTCTCCTCTTTCATCAAACTCTGTGTTACACAAATTCTTAGAGAGCAAGGTTCTTAGTAGAGTAAGGAGAGAGGGTAAGAAGGTACTCAACTGGGATTCATGGGCTTTTAAACTCTTATTTTTAGAATAAAAGACCAAAGAGCTTGATTTGAAAGATTTGATGTATGTTAATGAAAGAGATTGAGGCCAATTTCAGATCAGCTAATGTTACTTCAAAAAGAAAAGTGGAAAAACAAAAAACAAACAAACAAAAAAAAGAGGCGTCTTTCTCCAGTCCCAAGTAAAACCTGGTTTCTAGCAAACTCATAAATTATGTCTTAATAGGTACAACTTAATGAAAAATATTCCCTGTGGTCCTAAGTGCCAAGCACATAGTAAGCACTTTAAAATGCCTACATTTTCAAATTTCTGTTATAGAGACCAGAACACAAAGTAGCTTTTGTGAAATCTTTAGTTGCTGATTCTGCTATCATTTCCCCCAGGGGAACTGCCTCTTTATGGATTTATAAAAGGTGAACAATAGCCTTAATGTGTTAAAGAAAACGGTCAAATTTCAATTCTGTAGTTGAAAAATTATTTGTGTTCCTGAAATCTTGTTGTTTTCTAGTGATCAACTAAATAAAATACTTCACCTCTTTTTGGTTGGGGTGTAAGAGCCTGTTTTTGAAACCCAGAAGGTCCACCTTTATAAATATTTCTGCACTTTATGGGCTTTTAAGATATTGTCACTGGAGACCATTTCTGTTATGTGGAATTTTCACAGTAGTTGGCAGAAACTGCCATCTGGCTTTTGCCCCTGGCACTCCAGTAAACTGCCTGCTGAAGTCCCTGAGGATCCCTGAGTTGCCAGATCCTGTGGCTTCCTCTGTGCTGCAGGTGACACTCTGACCACATCTTGACATCCTTTGCCCACTGAATCCCCTTGCCTGCTGTGTGTGGAGTGCGGGCTCTGTGCCTGGCCTGACTGAGCGAGCCTCTGGCATCATGAAGATGATCGAGATGTGGTTTTCGCCCTTTAAGAAAGTATACCCGGCAGAGGAGACAAATGCATGGACCAGTGGGTGTGATGAGTTGCTTCCAGGGGTGTGTCAGAATCCTGTGTGACAGGGTGGAGAGCATGGAAGGGACATATTGAATCAACTGGGGAGAGACATGTGAAATTTAATGTCCCCCACCCGCCCCAAGCTTCTGATAGACCCTATTAAGAAGCTGTCTTCCTTACTGCTCTTTAGTTGAAAATCACTGCCAAGTAATGGGAGGTGTTAGTGATTAGAAAGTTTAGCAAAAGTGAACCTTTGGGAAGCAGGAAATTGGACAGCGCTGCTCAAGGAAAAGGTGAACGTATAAAGAAAGGAAGGATCGTTTCTGTCACTGGTGTGGGGAGTTGGGGAAATTGTCATATAGGAGGTGATGCTTGGTTTGAGTCTGGAAACATAGGCAGGAATTCATCAGATTGATTTGATTAGGGAAGCATTCAAGGTGGAGGCCAGAGAATGGCAGCAGTGCAGTAAATGGTGAGAATTGTGTGTTTGGTTTGCAAGGCCAGCCAGGAGACAAAACAGGAGACGGTCGAGGACCTTTACACTAGACCAGAGGGGTTGGGCTTCACCCAGGAAGTAGCGGGGAGACTTAGAAGAGTGGTAGGAATAGTGATATGCTCTGGTTGTCTTTTTAGGAAGATATCCTTGACAGTGGGTTCAGGGAGGTGGAAGACTTTGCCAACACTGGAGTCAGGTAGACCGTTTAGGATACTATTCCAATATTCAAAGATAAATTATGAGAGCCTGAACTAAAGCAATGGCTGAGGGAATAGAGAAGACAGATGACAAAACAGTATTTTAGGAGGTAGATTTCATGCTACTTGGTGAGTAATTGGACATGGGAAGTTAGGGAGAGGGGGTTGAATCTTATATCTCATATACACAATTGGTTATTGCATCACTCGGGTTAAGAGATGTAGCTGCTGTAACAAACAGTCCAGAGATCTTGGGGGCTGAACACAGTGAAGACTGATTTCCCACCGTAGTCTAAGGCAGGTTGGTATGAGCCTTGCTCCACACAGTCGTTCGGGAACCCAGGATTCTCCCGTCTAGTGACTCTGCCTGGGTTTTGGAGTCCTCTTGGGTCCTCCACTATATTCTCTGCACGAAAGGAAAGAACATAGAGATTTATGTAGAAGGTTTTTACAAGCTAACCATCGAATAATGCAGGAATTAGGGGCACCAGTCCCCACGCAGTGAAAAATCTGAGGGTAAAAGTAGGGCCTTAGCAAACGTGGATTTCCAAATACAGACTGAGGATACTGTTGTCCCTAAAAGAACACGAGTCTGAACTATGCAGGCCCCCACTTATATGTGGATTTAAAAACCCATGTGATTCTCATATGACCTGCTCAGTTCAAACCCATGTTCTTCAAGGGTCAACTGTAAAGGATTACTCCTCATTTAGTCACATGGCCCACCGAATTACAAGGGAGGCTGGGAAATGTAGTTGTGTATGTGTCCAGGAGGAAAAAATATGGGATATGTCTCCATCTTAGTTAGTAAATCCTATTCATTCTACTTTCCAAATATCTCCCTAACTTTTCCTTGCTACTTCACCTGCAGTGCCACTGTTAGAGTTCATTCTCATGGTCACCTCCTAAATAGCAAAAATCTCCTAACTAACCTTCTGCCTCCAGACCCTCAGCAGTACCAAAGCATTTTGCTAGAATACAGATATGAACATATCATACCCCCAAACTTCTTAGGAGCCTTTAGTGGTTCCCTGTCACCTTCTGAACTCCTTAGCAGAGCACACCTCCACCTGGAAGCCCTCCTCCACCACGCCTTATCCCCAACAACTTCCCATCATGAAGTCCTTGCTGCAGTTGAACCAAGGGTATCTGTCTCCCTTCCACACCTGCAGCCTTTGTGTTCAGCCTTCTTCACCTTTGTACATTCTGTCCCTTCTGCCCGGAATTCCCATCTCCTCCTTGCCCACATGAGGAATGCCTAAGAATCCTTCAAGTTCCATCTTCCTGTGGGAATTTCCGGATGCCCTCCTAGTGATGTTACCTTGCTCTGCCCTCAGTTTGCCCATAGTATGTTAATTGTCAAATTTCTCAGGGTCCAGGCTGGAAGGGAGTATTGAAGAGATTTAAATGAAGGGACTATTTGTAAAGATTTGAGCAGCTTTACGGAACATACACAAGGGACAGTGGCAGAGTGTGGAGCGAGCCACAGTAGAAGCTGTTACCAGAAGCTTGGACTTGAAGAGGCAGGGATGAGGGCTGGCAAGAGAGACAGAGGGCAGGGCTGTACCCATGGCCTTCGCCAGAGGAGTATAGTAAGTGCAAGCTGCCTCCTGGCCGGAAGGGAACAAATGTCCTCACCTCTCTGTCCTTCTGTTTTTTCATCTCCGGGACCACATCCCAATTGATCAAAGCCAGCTGGAAGCTAAAGAGTGAGGGCATCCATTGGTGGTGACCTTCAGGTCAGCTTCCAGGGCTCAGAATGAGGTGGAGGAGGGGGAGAGTAGGTCCGAGTGGGCAGATGGAGAATATGCAGCACAGCTCTTCATGTCTCTGCTGCAGCGGCGCCCTACCTCGTATTAAAACTATTCATGCACGTATCTTTCCTACCACATTATGAGTTCCTTCAACGCATGTTTTATATTTTCCTGAATCATTGATGCCTTGCACGTGCTAAACCTGTAAAAGTTGCTACAAATAATGGTCCCTTATGTAACATTTAAATGAAATATTCAACTGCATTATTCCAGTCTATTTTCCAGTGTTGGAAATCCATTTCCTAGAGTTGTCTCACCCAAGAGCATGGAGAGTTTCATTTCATCTTCCTGACCAGCCTTTTTTCATTTCTCAGTGAAGCAAATCAGACCCGTGAAATTGCGATGCCTTCCAGGAGCTATGCCCCATACGCACGCGTGCTGGAGTTGACCATGAAGAAAAGTCTGACTTAGGCACTCAGATGTGCAGCGCACTTTTTACAGGTGGACAAAGGCCCTGGAACCCTGCAGCCTGAAGTCTGGAAAGGGTGACTGTTGCTTCTTCATACACACAGTTCAAGCCAGAATGGAAATTCCTGAGGTTCTGATCCATTTCTTAAAACATGAAGAAAAGGGGAGGGAGAGGGGAGGATAGAGGTTTACAAGGTCATATTTCAAACCCCAAACCAGCTTACCCTGCTGTACTGGGCCATCATTAGTTTTCCAAGTATACACTGAAATCCCACCAGAAGAATTCTCTTACAATTTATTTTGTTTTACTAGACTTCAGTTGGGAGGAAAAAGGGCATTCATTTGAAATTTCACGTTATTCATGCCAGGACCATTTGTTACTGCATGGAGGTTTTGTTTACCCGTTAAAGTATTAGAGGCAGTATTTCTCTGGTACAGAGAAGCCTGTCCACAAGAGCACGGGCACCCGGGGAACCTGACCCTGGGAGGGAAGGATTCCCAGCGCAGGTGCTGTTTCCTCTGGGTGCCAAGATTGTGTGCAGGGTTGTGGGGACCCCTGGAGATGGTCCTCGTGTGGGCAGACATGCCTCACTCTGACATGCTGATCCCTCGTTTAATTCGTGCCTTATGCCTTTATGGAGCCAGCGGAAATCACTGTATTTATTCGACCTGTGATTCTTTTTTCTTTCTCACTTGAACTGGAAGAAAATTTTGTATGTTGTGGAAATTTGATCATTTCATGTTTTCAGTATTGATTGGTGTTTTTGTTAAATGAATGAATAACTTGTTCATGCCTTCTCTACTTTGATATTATAGTAACCTGTGTCACATCTGTTTAATAAATGCCATATATTTTGTCTACTGATGTTGTCTCTGTGTTTCAGCCGTGACTGTGTACAAGGGCTAGAATGCAGAATCAGACTCTGGAGTGAGTGTCAAAGTCAGGGCATGGTGAGATTTCAGTCAGTATCCACGGGTGGCAAACACAAGGCCCGTGGGCCAAATCCAGCCCTCCACCTTGCTTTGTCCAGCCTGGCACCTTGTTTCTACCCAAGGCAGCGCCAGCTCTCACTTAACTGTTAAGGAGTTCAGGACATTTATACGGTCCTAAAATTACATTTGGCCCTTTGATGGCAACTGTGAGTCTGATGTGGCCCCAGGTGAAAATGAGTTTGACACCCCTGGGTAGTCTATAGAAGCATTTGTAAACTATAAGATAGGGAGTGTGTGTGTGGATTTTCAAACTCTGAAATTTAACTAGTTAACTCACCTTCTGAAAATAGTAAGATATTGTACATACATGGTTATAAAATAAAAAAATAGTTTCTGCTTAAAAAAATCACCCTCCCTCTTCCCTAGTCTTCCTATGCCCTACTTCCCCACTTCAAAAAAAAAAGTGCCAAAAAAAAAACCAAAGCAATTCAGTTGGGTAAATCCCTGTGAGTCAGGATAGTACAGAAAGGAAAATGTGTATTGTATTTTGAAACCAAATTTGTATTTAAGTTATGCCTATAGGGCCTTGGGCAAGTCATCAAAGCTCTCTGAATGTCACCTTCATCTTCTAAAAACCTGGGGCAATCACACCTACCCAATAGGCTGCTGTGAGCGCCTCCTGAGGTGTACACTGGTGTAGACCCCGGTTCGTGGGGTCCGCGTCATTATGGATGAAAATGAGGTGGAGGAAAAGGGACAGCATGGCTTTTCTCTTACAGGGAGCAAAAGCCTCAGCCCTTCCTCCAATGAGCTTTTATTGTCTTACTGGGCACATTACAAGAAGATCCTCATTAACTATGCACAGGTTCGCTTCAGGTGGTTACCTTTTACAGAAAACAAAGGAGCCAATGCTGCTAATCACATCCCGGAAGAGGGATATTTGCATATGAAAAGGCAAAAGTACTTGGTCCGGTTACACTCATCCTTGGAAGGTTTAGCATGGTTTTTAAGAAGTTGCTTTGCAGTAAATGTCCTCAATTCAGGGTGAGGGAATTGTAGCAAAAAGCAAGACTCATAGCAGCCTAGGTACATTGCAGGCCTGATTCCCCACAGGAGAACCTATCCATGGGCGTGGGTCCTGCATCTCCGAGTGGGAGCTGGGCCCACGCCACATCTACTACAGTGCACACAGAAGCACTGCCTGTGGTTGAGTGCAGAGGGGCTATCGCTTCCTCCTGCAGGGGTGTTTCGAAGCTCTGTGCCCCTGGCTCCCCTCCCTCATGGAGGTGCTCCGGTGGTGAAAAAGCTTGCCATGGGCAAATCCTAAAAAGGAGCATCGTAGAAAAAGTCAGTGCTTGGGAACAGGAGAGGGAAGCTTGGCTCCAAGTGACAGAGAGTCGGGAGCCCCTAGGCCTCTGGAGAAGCTGGTCAGGAAGTCATTTCTTAATGCAATGCAATGGCATAAAGAATGTCAGTTTTAATGGGACCAAGACAGGAATGGAAACTGCTCTGCAAATACCACCATATTCCCTCCTTTCTTTTCTTCTTAAAACAGAAAGGAAAAAAATGTAGTGAGTAATTTTACATTCAAAGAGTACTGTGGATCATTCTACAGCATTAAGGGGGTCTCTATTTGGGCCCTTCGTATTTTTAAATATGTTTTCAACACGCAGAGAATTCTAAACACTATTCGAACTATTCAGAAAGACAAAGTGAATTCCGAAGCAGTACAGACCGAAACTGAACGGAATAGAGATGATCCTTCTTGATCCCTTGTCAAAATTAACTCTGGTAACCCCAGCCCACTGTCTGAAAGAATTAGCGTCTTCAGCCCCTGAGTGTGGGTCATGTGCTGAATGGCTCCAACATGACGTGGTAAACTTATTCTACTGAGACAAAGAATAGCAGTGTAAATAACTCCCCAGCTAATGTTTTATTCTACTCCTTGCAGACTTTTACACACACACTCCCTCCATTTATTTGTTTTGTTCTCACAGCAAATATGACCCTACTCTGAGTTGCAGAATCGTGGTATTTAGAAATGCGGAATCTGGAGTCTCTCGAACCCAGTCAGTCGCTTAGGGCACGCCTCAGGCAAGTCATAGAATCTCTTCAATCCACGTAAAATGGGGACAGTGGCAGTCCTTTCCTAACCAGGGGTGGTGTGAAGATTAAACAAGTTAATATCTGTGAAGTCCTTAGAATAGTGCTTGGCATATAGCAAGCACCCAATAAATACCACCTATTAAAATTACATACTTTTGTAACAACTCTTCACTTATTATGATAATTCTTTATATATAACTACATAATTGTTTCTTACAATTAATTGGATTCCACTTTATTGATATGCTATGATTTACTCGACTTATTCCTTATTGTTGGAAATTTAAATGTTCTCTTTACTCCTCTTTGAACAACCCTTTGATGAATTATCTTGTACAATATGACTTTCTACACTTGCCTGATTATTTTCTCAGGATAAATTCCTAGAAAAGGAATTGCTGGGTCAAAACTTATGCACATTGAAGTCTTTCATAAAGTGCACACAGTCCAATCTGGCCTGTGGAAATTTGAATCCATTGAAACTCTCACCAACAAGATGAGAGTGTGGTTTCCCGACTCCTTTGCCAACATTGGGAATGAGAAATGGAGGACTGTATAAAGTTGCTTGCTTCAGGTAGATGTATCCATCCCCCAAACAGGCAGTGAAAAAAGTTCCTTCAGGATATTGCCTTGGATACCTGAGCTCAGGGACTGCAGGTGTGATCTGCAGGCCTGTAGGCTTCCCCCGGGCCCCAAGAGTGTCTGGGCAGCTGACAGGAAACAGGTCCAGGCTCAGAAGGAGCAGGTGTCCCCCAGGACTCTGGAATCAGAGAGGACCTGCTGCTTAGTGAGCCAGAAGCAAGAGCCAGCCGTGAGACAGAAAAAAATCAGACTATGTACCTGAGATGGGATTTGAATCTGACTGGGATGTGCTCCAGAGGGCAGCTTTCAGAGCTAGCCAGGGAGGGGAGATTAGGGGAGTGCCTGGAGTTGGGTAATAGGACATGGTCCCCCATTAGAGAGCACACTAACCAAGGATGACCCGAGCTGGTCTGTATGTCTGTATGTCCACCCATTTTCTCCCCAGCAAATGCCATTTTCTCCCCTGCCTGCTCTAGGAACTGTAGGGTGGTTCTCAGGCAAGGGGTGGGGAGCTCAGGCTACATCGGACCACCCAGACTCATCAGAGGCCCAGTTCAGTTGAACCAGCCCATGCCAGCTGCTGCATGCTGGGTGCCAGGGAAACAAAGGTATGCACCTCAAGACCCTGTCATCTCCAAAACCTGTCTCAGCGAGTCAGGCTCCTCCTGAACTTTGGCCATCTCTGTATCCTAGGGGTACTTATTTTTGGCCCCCTCTTTTCTACTCTTACATCTAATGATTGATCCTCACATCCATTTTCTGTCTCTGCAGCGATGTAAGGGACTTGGGGGCAGTTTCCCATAAAGGATACACGTAACTTGGAAAGGACCATTGCAAACCTTGACGAGCATGAAGACATCTACAAATGTAATATATTCCACAAAGAGCCTTGGCTGGGAGACTAAGCCAAGGAGAGGAGTAAAGGAGACCAAGTAAAGGAGACCAAGACTGCTGAGGTAGCCCAGCATACACGTACTGAATCTTCACAACAGTTCTGTGTGGAAGATGTTATTACCTCCATTTTGTAGATAAGGCAATTGAAAGTCGCAGAAATGAAACGCAAACTCAAAGCCTCTCTGATTCCAGGACACAGGTGGGAAGCGTGGAGTCGGTCCCAGGTCTGCCACTGAATTGTGATACCCCCTTGTTCAGGTCGCTTCAGCTCTCGGGGGCTTGGTGCCCCAGGAAGCAGCTTTGCCTAGGAAGTAAATGGAATTGCACTCTCCACATAGCCTTACCGTACAGACCACACGCAAGAGCATGGAAAAATCTTCCAGCCCTACACCAGAGACATGCCAATTGATACCTGCTATTATTACTAATAATTACTAGGAAAGAGGTGTTGTATCACGAATATTTGCAAACCTAAGGATTTCCTCTTATTGGACTCATATTAGAGACTTGGATTGTGCAGAAGGAAAAGTAGGGTGGTGAATGTGGCTGGTGAGTGGATAAGCAGGAGATTAAATAGTTTTTTCCTCATACGCAAATTAGAGAATAATTCATTTGATTTCATCAAGGAAGGAAAAACTCAAAATGGACTGAAGATGCTTTTCTGGAAAGAGAGACCAGAGGCAAAGAGACCAGAGGCAGATGCTACTCAATTTGGGGCTAATTTCATTAGGCAGAATCAGATTATTAATAGATGGTGAGAAAGAGAGATGAAAAAAGTTTTTTTGCCTTTAGGTATTCAATTGTTTTAGCACCATTTGTTGAAAAGTCTACCCATTTACCCATTTTCCCCTGAATTGCCCTTGTGCCATTGTAGAAAGTCAGTTGGCCAGGTAGGCAAAATTCTGTTTCTGTATCAATACCACAACACTATTTTGTTGTATTGATTCAGTCGCCTTTCTTGACACCAATACCACACCTGATTACTGTAGCTTCATCATAAGCCAGGTAGTGCCCAACTTTGCTCTTCTTTTTCAAAGCTGTTTTGACTATTCTAGGTCCTTGGCATTTCCATATGAACTTTACAGTCTGTCAGTTTCTGCAAAAGGGCTGCTGGGATTTTGATTGGGACGATAGGGACTGAGCAGATAAGTCCCCAAGGAGAACACGGAGAACTGGCCGTGAGGGTCAGGCCAGCAGCTCCCAGCCACAGCGAGGCCTCGTTGACGGTGCTGGGTCAGCTCCCGAACGTCAGGAGCGGCTTCTCTCTTCGTCATTTGGGAAGGTACCAGGTAAAAACTTCCATAATGTATTTTGATAAATGTACGGTATAATCTTTGTGGAATTCCAAACAAAATTTATAAGAAACGTTAATGTGTGCCCAAGGACCATAAAACTGATGTAATTTGAATGCAATAAAATATAAATAAATGGCAAACAGTTCTTGGGGGTTTTCTCTTAATTTTTCAATACATACTTTCGAGTTTTAACATAGAGCATTTACAGCATTCACCTTCCTGAATTAGGGGTAGAAGGGGGGTTGAGAAATAATTAGTAGGCAATTTTTTGGCCCTGGGACTTTTCTTGTAAATGTTTTCTTTGGCAGCCTAACTCTTGAGAACAGGAAGTTACTCTCTTGTTACAGATTTAAGACTTTTCTGAGCCAAATAACAGAAAGCTGGATTAGTTCTGAAATGAAGGGGGGAAAAAAACAACAACTCTAGGCTCTTGCTGGAGATTAATGACATCTTGCAAATATTTTAATTCTCCCCTTTCCTCTTAATTTGCCACCTCCTAAACAAAACACATTCCACCAGAAAAAACTTAACTGGTCACTTTGTGGCCCAACCCTAAAATAAAGTGTCTTTATGGTACCCACAAATTTATTTAAACATTTTTGGGGGGCTGAAGGGAAGGAAATTAAGGATTATCTCATGTTAACCTTTTTTCCTTACGAAATTTCCAATATGAATTTAAAGTAGAAAATGCAGTTGTAAAGATGCTAATGTGTCCATGATGACTATAAAAATTTATAATTTTCTTTGACCTTTTAAAATGGTTTTTGTTATAGATAAAAATGTTATATCAAGCAAACTTTGTAGACAATGCCTATGTTTTGTTCACTATGCTTGCAAACAGTTCTCTAGGAATCCTTCAGAATAACGAGATTGGATGCTTTCACTAGAGCACTTATCATTCTGACTATAAAATAAGGAAACTGGTCCCCTCCCCCTGAGAAAGGCTGTCCTTTGGAATTAAAATTCACTTTTTACACTTGACTCCTGTGGAAAAATAAAACAAAACCCTGTATTCTCAATGAAGTTTATAAAATAGGATATTAATTTTGTGAATTATCTGAGAACCATTTCTGGGGATTCTTAAAACACAGAAGTCTTAGGAAGACTTTGAGATTTAGAAGTAAGGAACACTTTCCTGGAACAAGAATGTGTCTCCTGCTAGTGATTTTTCAGGGAATTTCTGTGGTATAATTTCTAGCCTCTGTGATAAAGAAAAGAGTTGGGAAAATTTTTTCACTTGTACTTGCATCACACCCCCAAAATCAAATGCCCTGGCGCCCAGAAAGTCTGTAAAGGTGAGAAGGGTCTCGGGTAGGATAATGGGCTGCATGGCTGGTGGGAGGGGAGCGGGAGGATGCTTGCCCTGATGTAAGTGCACGCTCATCTTAAAATCATTCAAATTCACAATTCTGAAAAACTCCTAGTGGACAAACAAATCCACATCTGATAGATGGGATGTAGCTAAAGACCCACAAGTTGCAATCTTTTATTTACATTGTTTAATATTTTTTTCTATGCTTTATATAAAAAATACGTATTTCTTCAAACTAAATTTTCCCCAGTCTGCTTGAAATGATGTTCCTCCCACATAATTAATTTTACAGTTTGCTTGTCCTTCGCTATTTTGACAACTTCAGTTTTTTAAGAACCTTATAAACAATCTTAAATTACTCAGAGCTGTCATCCATTAGATATAAAAATTAAATTAAGCCCAAGAATTCTAGGTGATGGAAAACATTATCCAGTCTCATAAGATACGGCCAACTGTGGGAGTCCAACAGAGGCTGATAAAACCTGAAACTTCATCAATGTTGGATGAGTATTTATTTAAAGGGAGCTACCTGCTTCCTGGTTTACCGCATACCAAATATTTCTTCTCAACATTCATGAGCTTAAATAGATGCAGATGTTGCCAAAGAATGTATTATAACATTAATCATCCTAGAATCATATAATTTAAGTGTTGAAAGGCATCTTGGACTCTGTTTGGTTCAATACCCTCATTTTAAACAGGAGGAAACTGAGGCCCAGAGAAGTTAATTGGCCACAAAGTTGGTGGTATGCACACCCTCTTCCCCAAAAGTCATAGTAAGGGATAGAAACAAATCCCCCCCCTTCATTTTCTGATCTGGATCACCTTTATTGTCCTTTATACTATGTCTGACTGTTCTCTCCTCCAATTTTGGAGGGAGAAAATCAAGGAGGACTTTTTTTTCTGAATAATTCCCCTGACTATATTATATATTCCATGGGCATCCTTGCTCCTCCCCATCTACTCTCCCTAGCTGGAACTTTTCAGGGTTGTGTTCTTTGTTTTACACAAGAGAGAAGGTTAAAGGCAACAGACACTTGACTCTGGCCAGGTGTAGTGAGAGGAGACGAGTAGTCAGTTTTCACTGACTTCATCCTGCTGCTGACGACCGGTTCCTTTCTTTTACAGCCTCTGAGGCACATCATACTCCAAAGGGTGAGACACCTGGTGTGCTGACATTGTTGGGGAGACCTGTTCTTCCTTCCCTCCACTAAAGGTACAGCTCCCACCCCCCTCCCTGATGAAACTTGAAAGGAAATTATGAAATCTCACCCTTCAGTGACTTTGCAAATTATCTCCCTTACTCTCCTTTTCTGTTTTCTGATAAATGTATGTGAAACCATCTTTCCTCAAACACAGAAGTAGTATAAACATATTTATCAGGACATGTTTTACTAATGAGATAATTCTAATAGCCAGACTTATGTACTGGATGTCTTATGAAAATCTTAGATGAGGCCCATTTACATACACAGGAGGCTCTGCTTTCTAGCATGGAATTGGAAACAAGTCTAAGTAAAGTTTGGTTTTGACATCCTCCCTTTTCTGCCTGCCCTACACATTCTCCAAGTCCTGGAGAGGAGGTCCTCTGGGGTCTTCCTGCTATCCTAAACTCACTGCTGTGATACTCTCTCTGGTCTAGTCTTCCTTTCCGGTTCCTCAAAATTAATTCCATTTTTCTCCCTTTCCCACCTATCAAATTCTACTCTTTTAGTGCAAGTCTTTTCCTCAGCTAAGCTTTTGTGAGAAAGCCATTTGGAAGAAATTCACACTCATGTGTAAATGACTGATAGTCCACAACCCTTCTGGAATGATCTGAGGCCTCAAAGGATGATCTTTGTTAACCAAAAATCTTCTTGGTGGAATTTCAGCTAATATGTCAAAGGAAAATGAAGTCAGTCAAGGGGAGGGGAAGATATTTTAAATGTTGCTTAATGTTCTGTCTCCTACACTGAGAGGAGGGGCCTCAGCTACAATGTCTAAACAGTCTATACCAAAGATCAGCACATATGATATTACAAGGACATTTTTTTCTGGTTTGTGAGTTTATTCAAATAAAAAATCATGGAAAGATGCTATTCAATCAGTCATGTATCTTACTCAAAATAAAATCACATGGAACTTCTGAGAATCAAACATTTAATAATGTTTTTCCTAAATGATCTCTTCCCACACTATCAAAAACATCATGAAACACTGTGGTGGCCTTAAATGAGAGAGATTTGACACCAAACAACACTCAACCACGGGAAAGCCTGGAGAGGAAAAAGAAATTCTCCCCCGTCAACTTGAACCGTATTTGGCTGGGATTTTCTCACCAGAGTCTTCCTATTTTTTTTTTTTCCATGGGCAACTGCCCTCTTGATTAATCCCATTTCCCTCAGTTTTAGTTTTTCCAAGCAGCTGAGCAAACAAAGATGCAGGCACCCATTTTAACGCGCTTCCTCCCTCCAGCCCTCTGGGATGGGCCGTCTGTGCATCCTGTTCATACACCCGTGGCCTGAATGTGCTTGCAGAAAGCAGCAAGGATCTTCTGTCGGGATTAATTTTAAGAGGCCACAGTCTGTCAACTGGGAAACAGCTCTGGTAAATGGCTTTAAATTACTATTTGCTGATAAAGAGGGAGATATGAGCTGAAAATTTGGTCCCTCATTTCAAACAGTTTGGATAACTAATGCAAGAATTCACTTTTAGTGTGGAGTACATGCTCTTTATAGCCTAAACTTGTGGGCAGCTGAGGAAAACCTTTCAGTGCAGTGGGATCACCATGAAATACAAAGAGGGGACATGTGACATTTTGTAGAAGGGTAGAATTTTAGAGCTGGAAGGGAAATGAATTTATCTGTGAATTCCTCAGCACAAAGCTTCCTGTGAAGCTTTCTGTGTCTGATTGTTGTGCAGAGCAATGTCATCCCTCTTGCTGCCCCTTCTACTTGTCTGCCTCTTGCCAGTTCTGTTCCTTTCTTTTTCCTTTTTCACTGTGTTTTTCTAATACTCTCTGTTACCTCCCTTACTGTCTCTTGCATAACTGGCCAGGGCTCCTGTCAGTTATGTGTGAAGTTCTGCACTGAGGGACAGACAGAAGAGGCAGGAGGGCAAGTCTGGCCCAGAGGAGGTCCTAGGACTTGTCTCTCCCTCTGTGC
The DNA here is from genome assembly GCA_028533065.1 of Trachops cirrhosus. NCBI lineage: Eukaryota > Metazoa > Chordata > Mammalia > Chiroptera > Phyllostomidae > Trachops > Trachops cirrhosus. Next base: position 148,773,006 of record CM052538.1, read on the forward strand.
CCTGAGCATGGTCCCCAGTGCTCTGTCTCTCTGAGAACGCAGTTTGGGGAATGAACGGAAGAGGAAGTTTGGTAAATGGCATGCAGATGTCAGCTCTTATTCAATAAAGTCTTTGGTTTACCATTCTTTATTAATTTTTATTAGCTATGGCTGCTACGGTTTGTTGGAAAATTCAGCACGTTCCATTACTAAATGGAAGCTTAAAAAAACATGAAAGATAATAGAATTTTCTTTGAATTTGTTTCTGACCCTTGGTTCCCATCTCCTCTCCACATGCCCAGCACACAGCAGCACATAGCAGAAGGTTAAAAGCTAGCCTTCCCTCTCCTTGGTCTGCTCTCTCACCCTGAAGTCCAGGTATCAATCAAGCCTTGACTTTCCTAACAGATCAATGCTATTGGATTCTGTACAATGAGTCTCTTATCTTTAGGAATTGGTTCATGTGATTATCACTGCAAGATAGGTCGAAGCCTGGAGACCCAGCGAGGAAACCCTGTTGCAGTTCAGGTCAGCGGGGTACCTGCTGGCAGAATTCCTTCTTGTTCAGGGGAAGTCAGCCTGTATTCTAATAAACGCTTAACTGGTCGGATGAGGCCTGCCCATGTTATTGAGGGCAATCTGCTTTACTCAAAGTCCACTTATTTGAATGTTAATCTCAGCCAAAAAATAACCTTCACAGAACCATCTAGAATAATGTTTGACCCAATATCTGGGCACTGTGACCTAGGCAAGTTGACACTTAAAATTAACCATCACAGGCTCCTTTGTTGGTGATCACTGTTTCTAATGGCCTTGTCTGGTTTCAATACCTGACCATCCACTCCTTTAAATCCTCTTTGGGACCAGCTTCCCACTAACCATCATTCTGCTGCTCAAGTTTGGCTAAGTATTTTATGTACACTTTCCTCACATGCCCCTGCCACGATGACAATGTACTGCTGCCACTAGGCCCTCAATAACATGGCCAACCCTAGGCGGAGAGATTGGGCATGCTGTGACTGGTCCCTGCAGTACTTTCCTCCCCCTGACCCCCAGTAACACCAATGTGGTGGCCAGACCATCTCTGTGTGCTGAGCAGCCCAACAAGTGTGGAACTGAACACTTTCAGTCTTCGCTGCATTGATACTAGTGTTTTCCACATCAGTGTTCCAAGGTGAAGGAAACAAAATTAGATTTAAGGAAAGCACCTATCTGGCAGCGGAGGAAAAGGGCAGCTTAGGTTATAGGTCAGGAGATCTTTTAGGAGCTACTATCATAGTTCACTCAAGGGCTTGAACGGAGACAATGGAGTCAGCAACAGGTATATGGGAGGGCGCTGAAAGGGTGGCAAGAGGGTGAGTGTACAGAGAAAAGGTATTTAGGCCACAGGATTTCATGACTAGTTGTGTTGAGGGAAAAAGAATAGTCGGGTATGAATACCTAGTTTCTGGTTAGGGCAACTAGATAAATGGTATTGCCATTAAACAATGTGAATTTTAGAAAGGAAGAGTGGGTTGGGGGAAGAAAATATAAGTTCAGTTTTAGACATGTTGACCTAAGAAATCTTTGGGACATCCAGGTGGTCAGGTCCTTACCCTGACTCTCCTTCCAGTCGCAGAAGAAAAACTGCAGAGTTGAGAACACTGGAGAGATTGGTAACATGGGATTTATGGTAGGACAGAGTTTTAAGGAGAAAGTGGTGAACAGGGTCAGATGCAGCAAGGAGAAGAAAAACTAAAAACTGCTCCTTGATTCTGGCAGCCAGGAGAGGGCTCCTGGCACTGGGGTGAGCGGTGACAATGTGCAGTCAGAGAGAATGGATACATCTTTTGGGAAGCCAACCTCTGAAAAAAGAAGAGGGTGGAAGCCAGAGGGGAGCTTTCAACAGCTCCGTTGGGGGTATAACTGACATGCTATACACTGGACATATTTAAGTGTACGATGTGATAAGTTGTGTCTTATCAACAATCAAAATATCCATCACCCCCAAATGTTTTCTCCTGCCCCTTGGTAATCTTTGGCTCCAGCCTCTCCCTGCCACCCCACATCATTAGGCAATCACTGATCTGCTTTCTGTCCCTACCGAATTTTATATAAATGGAATTGCACAGTATGTACTCTTTTTTTCCTGGCTTCTTTCATTGAGTATAATTGAGATATTAATGGAAGCTATTGCATATACGATAGTATTCAGTCACATGGACACATCACAATTTGTTTGTCATTCACCTAGTGATGGACATTGAGTTATTTCCAGTTTTTTAAAACCAGATTTTATTTTTTTTTATTTTTAGAGAGAGGGGAAGGGTGGAAGAAAGAGAGGGTAATAAACATCAGTGTGAGAGAGAAATATCAGTTGGTTGCCTCCTGCACAGGCACAAGGACTAAATCCCCAACCCAGGAATGTGCATTGGCTGGAAATTGAACCAGTGACCTTTCACTTTGCAGAACAATGCCCAACCAACTGAGCCACATTGGTCAGGGCTGTTTCCAGTTTGGAGCTATTACAAATAAAGCTGCCGTCAACATCTATGAGCAAGTCTTCATATGGACATACTTTCATTTCCCTTAAGTAAAAACCTAGCTGAGGAAGGCTGGGTCATATGGCAGGTTTTAAGAAACTATGAAACTTTCCAAAAGTGGCTGTACTATTTTATTTTATTTTATTTTAATTTTTTAATTTTAGTTTATTCAGTAAAGTTTCTATCTTTTATTCCCATTCCAGCCCACCCACCCATTCCTCCCCTCCTCCCTCCCCTTTCCAAACCCCCTAGTTTTGTCCATGTGTCCTCTATATTTGTTCCTG
>CM052538.1:148776290-148837565 GCA_028533065.1 Trachops cirrhosus
TTTTATTTATGATGGCCATTCTGACTGGTGTGAAGTGGTACCTCATTGTGGTTTTAATTTGCATCTCTCTGATAGCTAGTGATATTGAGCATTTTTTCATGTGTTTCTGGATCCTCTGCGTGTCCTCCTTGGAGAAATGCCTATATTATTTTACATTTGTATTAGTAGTGTGTATGAATTCCAGTTGCTCCACATCCTTTCCAACACTTGGTATAGTCAGTCTTTCTAATTTCTGACATTCTGATAGTTGTAGAATAGTATCTCATTGTGTTGTTAATTTGCATTTTCCTCATGGCTAATAACATTAGTCACTTTTCATGTACTTATTTTTCATCTGTGAATCTCCTTTGGTGAAATGTCTGTGCAAATCTTTTATAATCTAATCTTGAGTGACACTTCATCACTTTTACCATTTGTATCACTTTGGCCATATTTTATTTGTCAGAAGCAAGACAGAAAGTCCAGCCCATATTCAATGGGAGGGGATTACACTAGGGCCAGACTGCTGGGGGTCACCCTAGATGCTGCCAATGACAGATGGCTTCCTATTTCTCTTGGAATAAAATTCAATTTCCATTTCCTGGTCTACAAAGGCCTGTAAGATCTAGCTCTTTTTGTTTCTTGTTTGGATATGTTGAGCTCTTTTTCCCTGTAGATACTTACAGTTGCTCTTCTGTCTACTTGGGATGCTTTTATGTCAGACTTTTGCCATGGCTAATTGCTTTTTGTCATTCAGGTCTCAGCTTATAAATTACCTCCTCAGAAAAACCAACCTCAATCACCCAATCAATCAAGGTAGCCTCTCAATCACTCCTTATCACATCACCTGACTAAATCTCTATGTGGCACTTATACTATCTAATAGAATGTAAGTTTGAGTGTGGCAGGAAACTTGTCTCATTCATCATTATGTATCCAAAGCCTAACTAGAAAGATTGCATATGGGTGTTGTTACAAATTCAGATAGTTATTATGACATCTTGAATTCCTGAGCTAGGTTATGTGAAAGATTCTATCCCATATCACAGAAAATACCTTTACAGCCATTATGGTTAATACATATATAAAAAAGCTTAAGATTTATATATACAAATGGGACATTTCATTAAGAAGAAGAGGAGTATGAGGGAAAAGCAGGAAGAAAAATTATGAGAGGGAGATTTAGTCAGTATGTGTTAGGGCAGAGAGAAAGTACCAACATAGCCTCCATATAGAATTCCTGGACTTTACAATTTTATTAGAAAGGATAAAGAAATCACCATGCATAACACAATTGGACAGGCATAATATGCTTTATGTAATGAGGTTCTAACTCAACTAAGCACTGTAGTTATACTCAAAAAAGAGCAGCAGTTTGGATTGGAATAGTCTAGGGAGGCGGTGAGACTTGAGCTAAGATTTAAAATGGGCTAGGGGGAAAGAACAGCCTTCCACAAGAGGAAAACCGCTGGGGGCAAAATTCTGAGGCTTGACAGAAAGGCACCCTTGCCTTGAAGACACCTATGGTCCAAGAAGAAGGGGTTCACTACTGTGGGGGAAATAAAAGCCTTCAGTTGTGGCCCAGGAAGAAGATGAGGGAGTTTTAGAGTAACTTGCCAGGGGACAGCTACCTAACTAAAGGGTTTTACCCAAGTATTTCTTATTTAGCTAGGGCTAGAGCAGGTTACTGAAGTCCTTGAAAGCAGGGTTAATGTTGAGAATTTTGATATATGAGTTAATCTGATCAGAATGGACTAGATTGACCGGATACAGAAATGGTTTCAACTATGCTCCCTGGAGTAGCTTTAGATTTCATCTAGAGCTTCTGTCTGATTAGGAGGGAATTGCTTTTTTTATTGTAGCACCTTACATAGCATAGAGAAAATTTATATTTTTCCATGTCAAAGAATGGGGTGGCAGTGTTGGAAATCATGGGAGCATTCAAACCTTCCAAATGGTATTTGCTGTGACTCTTGCATGCTTCCTATTCTTCCTTTCAGGTCTGGGAGCTGAACTATGAAGAGAAGGTAAGAGCTGGGTGTGATGCTTATTGCGCTGCCTTCCTCTTCTCCAACAGTCTTCAAGAAACTTTCAAAAATTTTAAACATTTGGAAATAGGCGTAAAGTGAGGGAGATGTTCAAATTAGTGTTGTAGAAAGAGCAGCTGGGCATTTGAGTTTGAAAGCTGGTGCTGTCACTAGTTTTGTGCACTGTAAATATTTACTTTGTTTTTTTTTTTTTTGTGCTTCTGTTTTCCTATAGGCAAAATCTGAAATCGTTAAAGAGAGTTTCTCAAGCCAGACACCTAATGTCTTGTAATGCTAGAGGCAATGCCACAAAATGAATAAAAGTCTGGCTCCAAATGCCACAGAGTCCCATTAAGAAAAGCTGGTCCCTAAGGATCCTTCCAACTGTTAACATTTCAAGACTCCTAACTTGAGTTAGGGGGCGCCTCACCGTAGACCAGTGCCTCCCAACCTCACCAATGGCTAACTGATCACTCAGGTTTTGACTTAACATTTCACTTCCCTGTTGCCCACACCAATCTTTTTATTATATTGTTCTATTATTGTCTGCCTGACTCCTCCATCACTTGCAAACTCCACAATGGCAGGGTCTGTGGCTATTGTCGGGGTCACAGTGGCACAGGGCAAAAACTTTTTGATTCGACAGATGAAGTGCTAATGCACAGTGAGATGACAAACCCCGCGACCGAGCGCCCAACGGGGGGGGAGGGGCGGGGGGGCGATGCCAACCTCCGTAACTTCCGCCCCTGCCCGCTCCTCGAGGCACCCCTTTTCCTTGTCTGTGTTTTGGTTCCGGCGTTTCAATAAAGTTCGATTCGGCTCCCGAACGACCAGTTCTTCCGGGAAAATGGCGACTCCCTCTCGAGCTCCGGAGTCCCCGCCGGCCGCGGATCCGGCGCCAGCCGCAGGGGCTGCCGAAGAAGCCGAGTGCCCGCCGCCTCCCCAGCCTCAGCCCCCGCAGAATGTCCTTGCCGCCCCGCGGCTTCGAGCCCCAAGCTCCCGAGGACTTGGGGCAGCGGAGTTTGGCGGAGCTGCGGGAGATGTTGAAGCGCCAGGAGAGACTTTTGCGCAACGTGTAAGCTTGGGTCCCGCCGAGTCACCGCCAGGGTCTATCGGTTCGGGTTCCCTGGGACGCGCCCCTCCCTTCCCCAGCCCCATTCCCTTCTCTAGAAGGTGACCTTGCCCCAGTCAGCGTTATCCCAACCCCGAGGGCGAGCGGACGGCCTACAGTCGCAGGGCCGGCCGCGTCCTGGCCTGGCGCTGCCGCCCGTGGCGCTGGCTCGCGTGCGGAGCCGCGGCTTCGAGAGTCAGCTCTTCGTCAACTCCCCGCCGGCTCCCAAAATCCTGCCCCGAACAACTTGTCAGTTTCATCTGTAGGTTCTGTTTTTACAGGAACCGTCGGAAATGGAAAAAGTGGGATATAGAGTGGTTTATTAGGCAGAGAAAGTTTGACTCTTAACTCAGTTTGCAGACTTCATGGACTTGAGTAGGGGCGTGATGTAATATGACCATGATTTTTAAAGGAAGCTTAAATTAGCAGGGTGCTATGAAAGGATTAAGAAGCAGAAGACAGTACAAGAATATTTTCAGAAAGTTTCCCGGCAAAGAGGGTTTAAGAAAGTGAACTAGAAAAGTAGTTGTGGAGTTGGGGAAATCAGGCTTGGAATACTTTGGGCAGGTAGTTGATGGACATGGCTGAGGTTTGCGGGGAGGGGAATGGACCCGAGGTTGATTTTAGATAGGGTGTGCTGAGTTGATGGGAGAGATAACCACATCTAGTTGAAAGCTGGAGAAGTGGACATGAGGCTCAAGAAAGAGATGAGAAGGCTAGGAAAATACAGGAATCTCAACTGGAAGGGCTGTTAATAGTGTAAATTGTGGGAATGAATGTAGTGTCAGAGAAAGAATATAGGGCCTGAGATGTAACCTTCCCTCCACATTTATTGTATGGCTAACACAAGGGGAATCAGAAAAGGAACTTCGTTGCTCAGCAAAATGGGCTAACGATCACTTGGGGGCTTCTTAAAGTATTTTGACTTTGTGAGAATGGGTTTTTAATCTATAGCAGCAAATTAACTTTTTGGTCTCAAGACCCCTTTCTGCTCTTAAGACTTACAGAGTATTCCGAAAAGCTCTTGTTTTATGTGTTATCTCTCTTGCTGTTTGTCAGTGTAGTAGGAATTACAAGTGAGAAATCTGAAAAATGCAATAATACACAAGCTCACACATTTGTTACCCAGCAGAGCAATGGGAGTCACACATCCTGTGGCTTCTGGAAAACTCCACTGTCCTCATGTGAGAAAATGAGAGTGAAAGTGGCAAATAATGCCTTAGTGTTAATATGGAAATACTTTGGCCTTGCATACCCATCCACCTCCCTTCCTTGGGAAGGTCTGGAGATCATACTTTTAAAAACTGTTGATTTTTAGAATGTCATGTAAGTATACACTTTAAATACTTTTGTTGAAATCTTAATTAACTGAGACAAATGAAGCATATTCCCTATTCTCCCTGGATCCCCTTGTTTTGGGGGAAGTATTTAGATAATCACATTACTGCTTCAGGGCAATTGAAAGTCAGATTTTTTTAAACCTAAAGATCGATTTTTCTCCCTTTGAAGGTAATGCTTTTTCTTGATATCTCGTTTAAAAACATGGCTCTAATGTACCCATGTTCTTTTCCATTTGACAGAAAATTCATTTGCAGATTGCCCGACAACGGTAAAAAGATCTTAGACTTCGTGGCCAAACTGAAAGCTGCCATTGCAGAACGTGAAGAAGTTAGAGGAAGACGTGACCTGTTTCATCCTGTTAGTTTAGACTGTAAGCCAAGGCAAAAAGCAATTGCAGTTGATGTGGACGTAGATAAGGCCCAGAATTCTGACCAGATACTTGATTCTTCATCAGTGGTTCCTGGCTGTTCTTCTGTAGATACCATTGCGTCATCTGAAACAACCTCACAACAACAGGGACTTGCAAGTTCTACTCACAAAGGCGATGAAGAGGCTCCCGAGGTTGGAGACACAGTGAACAAGTGCCCAGGATCCAGCAGCAGAGCCAGTGCGCCTTCCTCACCCGAAGCCAGTGAGCGTCTCCCTCAGCATCGTGCGTCAGGTCAAGCAGAAGATAATTCCAGCAGCTCTGACGACCTATTTATCGATAGGTTACAGAAGATCACCATTGCAGACCCAGGTGAACACCACTCAGAAGAAAACGCGAGGACTGAGAACTTGACAGGCCTTTGTACTGGGACAGAGAAGAAGCCTCATTACATGGAAGTGCTAGACATGCGAGCCAAAAACCCAGTGCCCCCAGCACGTAAATTTAAGCCCAGTGTGTAAGTACCCTTTGAAACAGACCTGTCATAGGAACATACTATTTGTTAAACTCAAAAAATTGGGAGAATGCTTTAAGTTCAGTGGACTTTGTGTGAGACTTACTTGTAAATAGGAACGAGCTTACTGTGGAAACAGTAAGACCAGCCTTGCTCGAGTGGAGGATTCCTGTTGAAAAGTCCTTCAGTATTTTAGCCAAATCATTGAAAAGATTTTAAACGACAGACGAAGTATTAAATTTCAGGATATTTAGTCAATATTTCATAATAAACAGAGTTAGAGAATTCATTATGACTTTTTTTCAGAACCATTTTCTGATATATAGCTCCTCCTTTGATTAGACTGTCCGCTAAGGAAAAGTCAATTGCAGGAGCTGATAGACTTTCTCAGCAAAAATATTTGTGTGTGTGTGTGGGTGTAGTGTAAGCAGCAGGTGCTGTGGTGATGCAGAAGTAAAGATGCTCATCAGAAAGTTTAGGACCTAGATGAGGACCCAGGACTTACACTCCTGGATGAACATTAAACCATATAACAACTTCAGAGGGAAGGCAGCTGAGAAGGGGTTAAAAAAACTGAAAATAGATTGAGGCTGGAGTGGGCAAACTAACTCTGCCTCTAAGTTCTTTTTTATAGTTTCTGAGATCTTCAGAGAAAGAAAAGCTCTTTGAGGAGAAAAGAATGTTAGTATGCAAATGTAACATTCAAGTCAGGCAGCAGCAGCAACTGGTTCGGCCTAGATTTACAAGGATGCAGCATTATCAGGTACAAAGTGGAGCCACTGCTGACTTTCTCTGAAAAACTGAAGAACTCTAGTTAAAAACACCTAAAACCATTTTTATTATTATAAAGAGACTTTAAAGTTTAGTCCTACCCCAAATTAACCTCAAAACATTTTATTTCGTCTAGAAAACCAGGATTATGTTATATTAATTTGTATTTAGGAATCAAACTAATCTTTGGTTAAATTTCATTTATGTGCCAAGAGGTATCTTTCCTCTCTACTAGGAAGACAGAAATGCATAAGCATTATTTAGTTAGTAAGTGTAACCTGATCCCAGTTTTTTATTGTGGTCATTTAGCTGGAAGCGGGCGGAGGGGAGGGAATAGCAGTGAGCATTAAGGACGTTGAAAGGCAGAGCTCCTGTGCGGTTAGTGCAGAGGAGGAGAGGCTGGGCCTCGACAGTCAGTGGGTCGCAGGCGGATGGGGACTGCGGGGAGCCTGAACAGCGGCTTGGGGGTCGGAACGGGGGATAAGGTGGTGTCCTTTGGCTCCTGTACTGCTCTTCCCTTGGCCTCCCACCTGTTCTGGCTCCGTTATCACTTGGATGCTGGAGGTCGCCCCTCATCTACCTGTAGCTGAGGTCTTTCTGGAACTTGAGATTTACACTGCCAGTTACCTATGAAATGTGACTGTGTGGGCATCCCTGGCTCCTCAGGTTTATCGTGTACAAAGTGGAACTCGTTTCTTCCCAAACTGCCTGTCTCCCATATTCCCAAAGTTATTAGTGTCACCTTGTTTTTTCCCCCAAGGTGCCTTCCTATTTCTTCATCTCTGTGTCTTCTAGCCATGAAGACCTACATAATATATTTCCTTGACCTTCATTGCTGATCATGCTTATCTTCATTCTCTCTGTTAAGGGAGGGCTGTCATCCCTCTGTTGGGCTATAACTATGGTCTGTTTAGCCTCAAGTCTTAATTCTTTACCAGTCCATCTTCACCAGTGCTGCCAGAGCAAAATTTGTAAAATGCAGCTTGGAATATCCTACGTAGAATAGAACTCTTCACTGTGGTCTGGACCCAGCCTACTTCTCAGGCTTATCTGCTCCCCCTCTTGCACCTCCTGTGTGCTGCAGCCATGTGCCTCTCACGGCTGGGGTGCCTTCTCCCCTCCTTTACACAGGAAGCACTTTTTCCAGGACTCCTGAGATTTCACTGTTCTGATGTTTTTCTGACAACCTCCCTGTCTCCCATTAGAACTGGCCATTTCCTTCTGTATGTTCCCGTGTACACTGCATAGATATGAATCATGGTACCTGTGGTATTGTATGGGGAACAGGGGTGATAATAGGTTTACAGTTGTTTGTATGGGAAATAATACAGTAACACAAGAATAAACTTTTGCATCATAACTATAAACCTACTTCTGCCCCACACTAGGTTTCACTGAAACAGTTGACAATTTTATTTCCCTCTACTGGAGAGTAAGCCCTCTCGCAAATGTTTTTCGAATGGGAAGAAAAAAAAAGGCAGCTTCAGTTCAGGTATAGGTTCGAGGTGAGATGGAAAGGGCAAAGAGCTAAGGTTGAAGGCCACTTTTGTGTGCACGAGTGTTGTAAATGTGTGTCTGTACAAAGATGGCATAAGTTTTCCCTCCTTCAGGTTACCTTCAAAACAGAATGATTCATCTAGTTATCAGCAAAGAGGCGGGTCTCCTGTTTCCTCAGAGGAAAGGCGACACAGGGATAAGCAGCATCTCGATGACATCACAGCAGCTCGGCTTCTGCCACTTCACCATATGCCTACACAGCTGCTCTCCATAGAAGAATCTTTGGCACTTCAGCAACAGCAGAAAAAGAGTTACGAGGTATTAAGAGTATCCATTGTTTCCTGTCTGTATCTTGGATGCTGCTTCCATAAGTCAGAATTTACTTCAGGTAGTTCAAGGAGGACGGCATTTAACAGAAGGATTAGGTTCTAGAGAAATGGTCGGTGAATGCCATTAGCTCTCAGATGTGTGCCTCTACTGTTCAGAGTCTTGCGGTTGCTAGAACTGCAGGAAGCAGCTGGAGGTGATCGCAGCTACCTGCCATGTCAGACTGATATTTGCCAGGAAGTGCGAGGAGACTACTGCAAAATTTCACATCTCTAAAAGCCCATGCTGTTAGACCAGCAGTAGTATCACTTCTCGTGTCTTCTACTTCATAAAACCCATGTGAGAGCTTCTCGGTGGTGGAATTAAACTGAGAACCCTGCAGAGAGAATCAGGAAAATGTGGTTTCTGGCTTTTGTCTCCTGTGACAACATTGGAGAGCATAAACGGGGTGGGGGGACGGTATTGTGTCGCCAACAGATAGTGGAACACTAGGCTTAAAAGCCTAACCTGCAGACCTTGTAAGGATGGAAGAATCTCAAATGTGTAGTGCCTTAATCAAGTTGGTATAGGACTGTCTTCAAAGATCTGTGTGTTCTACATAGAACTTTAAATGTGCATATTGACGATTTGTGTACAGAATAATGAAATGGGAGAAACAAGTATGAGAACCATAATGAGGAAAGAAAGTGTTCAATATACTTAGTAATAATTTGAGCTGCCAGGAAAAGAGCAGCTAACTTCCTAATATTGCTTAGTTAGATTTTTTTTATTTTTAACTTTTTTTCCTTTAAAGATTTTATTTATTTATTTTTTTTAGAGAGAAGGAAAGAAGGCAAGAAACATAGGTGTGTGGTTGCCTCTTGCATGAGCCCCTACTGGGGACCTGGCCTACAACCCAGGCATATGCCCTGACTGGGAATTGAACCAGTGATCCTTTGGTTAGCAGGCTGGCACTCTATCCACTGAGCCACACAGCCAGGGATGCTTAATTAGATCTTAATCAGGTATTATACACCAGTTATACAAAACCAGGCTGTTCTTCTGCTTTGGCTTTTCAGACATGCTCAGTTGGCATGGATTAACATTTTCAAGGCACTTCTTTTTAAAGCCATTTTTCTTCCTGCTAGTGCATTAAAATTACTGCCTACTTACAACTATAGCATTGGTGAATTGTTCTTAAAATGGTCTATATGGTCTTAATTGCCTATCCTAAGACATTTTCAGGTTGAATAGCAAATACACTTCAGTTTGAAGTTGACATCCTTGGCAGAGTAGTAGTAGTAGCTCCCGCTTTAGTTTTACCTTTTCATAGTATTCATGGCCTAAGGGGATGAACCTAAGGAAGTTCAAATGTGGGAGAAAGCACTGAAAACATGAAGAGCTGAACTAGAAATGAGCATTGCCACCTGCGATCAGTTGGTAGTAATGTCCTTGAGTGTACACAAGCACATTGCCATTGTCTGGAATTTACTTGGACTTTTGGCTACATAGTAATTTCCAAGGGACTTTGTTTGGAGAAGGATAGTCAGCTTTTTAGTATTAATTTTTTTATTTCCACTGTGGTATTGAAATGTAACTCATAAGCCTAGAGGCTATGATCTGATTTAGGAAAGGTGACTGCCAGTTGGAGAGTCAGCACAGCATGAGTAATTTTTGACATTTGATAGCTCAGATTGTTCTGTGAGTTTGTACATGTGTGTGCCCACATACTTAAAAATATATCCGTGTTTATAACTGTCGTAGTGCTAAGCTGGTTACTCAGTTTGTCATGTAGAGGTGGGACGTTTCCACGCTTGGTTCACTGATGGACATCTGTCAGCACAGCTGCAGCAGGCTGGCAGCTCTCACAGCACAGCCTGGTTGTCTCTGTGGCAGAAGCAGCTGCCAGGCTGGTTCCCTTGCTGTGGGGCACCGAGTGGAGTGGCATTCCTCTTCCTTCCTGATTCTGTTTAAAGGACTTCACATTGAAAAATTGTAGGGAGAAGATGTGTCTAACATTTTGCTTTATGTTTTATTTTAAAGGAGATGCAAGCCAAGCTCGCAGCACAAAAATTAGCTGAAAGACTGAATATTATAATGCGGAGCTATAATCCAGAAGGGGAGACTTCAAGGAAATACCGAGAAGTAAGGGATGAAGATGACAATCTGTCCTCTGATGATGAATTCTGAAGATGGACATTGGGAGACTCTCCTCTCTGCCTGCTGAGATGTCATCATCTTACGTCAGACTTTCTAACAAGTATCAAGATCAGTGTCAGACATTGTTGAGGGGAATAATTTTATAAAGTTACACAAAGGTAGCTATAAAAATAGCCTGTTTGTCTTTCAGAAGATAATTTTCATGTGCTTGAAAAGTTTAATATTTGAATATTGTGTTTAATCACCATGTATGAAAGTTTTGCAGTATGTTGTGTGGTCTGATACTTTAGTATATGGTAGAGCACATTTTTTTCTGTAACTGAGATGAAAGCAGGAAGCTTTCTTTAAAACAGAAGTATCTGTTTTTCCCCCTCCTTACCTCTGTCAATACCTTACCTTTCAGGGCATTGTTTAGTTGTCCCAGTCATCGCCTACATGAACTAGGAAGATATGGTTCCCTCTTTTTTTGAGTAATGAAGGGAGCAGTGTAAAGAATTCTGGGCATGTTTGCATGGGGTTATTGAGGTATCGGATGTGAAATACCTGGGAACACACTCAGAAAAATGCTTAAATGTTTGTTTCCTTCTGTCTTCCCTTGGAAGAACGTTACCTTCTGATAACAAATAAAGAGTACAGTTGACCATTGAACAGCGTGGGGGTTAGGGCTGCCCACCTGCTTGGTAGAAAATTGTGTATAACTACATGCTGGTAGTTGATACTGGAGGGTGGATGGTCTTTCTCAGTGACCAGATTTTCCCAGAGTAACAAGAAGTACAGAAAAGCCTGAGACAACTGATAAAGGTGAAGGGAGTAGCTGTTCTTATGCTTTACCTGACTTGAGTAATACTCTTACCAGATGATAGGTTCAGTTTGGTGAAAAAAAAACAGTATTTTTCTTCAAACTACAATTGAATTGTCAATAAATTGTTCCCCCCCCAAAAAAAGCCTTCATACGTAGGCTGTAGAGACCTCAAATCTATAAATACATGTTTATGTAACCTGAAAGGATTATATGATTGTATCCAGAGAAATTAACACAGTATCAACGATTTCTTTAATATGTTGTGGCCTTTACACAGTGTTAAAAGCAAGAATAAAATATTAATTAGAGGAACTTAAACATGTCAATGGTGATGTTTTACTGGTGCTTATTTCAAAGGGACTTTTTGTATCTGTGATTTGATGGAAATGTGTGCAGGGCAGACGCACACAGGGAGGAAGGCCCGTTCTGCATTGCGCACTTCTGGGGGTCGTGCCTGCTTTCCGTCCCCCTTGCCTCCAGAAGAGCAAACATAAAACTATACTGAGCTAACAATTCCATTATTTTTAGTTATTAAAACAATTAGAAATGATTTCACAACATAAAATTATTGGATGTTCTGTTGCTACAGAACAAAATAATACATGTTATTTCTGGGAAGTCGGAAAATGTGAAGGGGTTCGCATCATATACATACAATTCCTATAATTCTGCCCAGAGAGAGCTTCTGTGAACATTTGGGTATACATCCTCTTACATATTTTCCTTTTTGCATATGTACATTTATATTTTCAATTGTGCAGTCATACTATACATTAACTCGGTTCTGTATGTTGCAAACATTTTCCCATATTAAATATTTTGCATTTTAGATAGCTGCAGAATATCCCATTTTATTGGTGCACCATAACTTTTAAAATCAAGTTACTGTTTAACAATTGATTATTAATTATAATGTAACTGTAAATGATACAGTCAACATCTTAAAAGATAATTACATCTGTACAAAAATGACTTGTTTCCAGAAGATCCTTTTTGAGAAGTGAAATTGCTAGATGAAAGGTAAGTTTTTGAGCATCTTGATATGTATCGCTCATCACAAAGATTGTGTCCTACATTCCCACTGGCACTATATCAAACTCCCAGGATTGAAAATTGCTGTTTAAAATATTTGTAAATTGAATAGTTGCAGAAAAGGATCCTTTGAAATTTGTGTTTCTTTGATTATTTAATGAAGGTGAATGTTTTTTCATGTTTATCGACCACTTATGTACATTCTTTTAACATTGGGTATTCATATCTTTCCTATATTCTTGGAGAGCTTGTGATTTGTATTAGTCTGTAAGTTATGAATTATTATGTCCATCCTTTGTTGTTATGTTATTGTTTTAGTGTGTTACTTCCTTTTAATTTAGTTCATGGTGTTTCAATGTGGAAGTTTTCTTTAGGATTATACCTTTGAGGTAAGCTTGAGCATGCCTTTCCCACCCCAAAGATGGATACATATTTATCCTTATCTTCTTCTAGTGCTTTTTAAAAATTTCACTTTTATACTTACCTTAAATTCAAAAGGGACTTTTTGATCTGATCTGAGATTTATTTGGGGATATTGTATGAGGTGAGATTTAATTTTAATTCTGGCCAATAGTTGAAAATTGGTTTGGTATTATAAACCACCACTTTCCCACTGATTTGTGATGTTGGCATAGGATATTGTTTTGTGTGTTTTGTGTCTTGGACCTGTTTTGGGGCCTTCAGTTTTCCCCACACTTTTTAACAATTATGGCTTTAATTAGCATTAATATTTGGTAGTACAAGTCTTCCCTCATTCTTTTAAATTTTATGAAATACGATGATAGAAAAGTGCATAAAACAGGTGTGCGATTTAATGGATAACACAAAGTTGTGTAATCACAAACCAGATGCAGAAAGGCCACTGCCACTACTCCGGAAGCTCCCTGTGCGTCCCCTCTGGCCCTCCATTTGTCCCCCGAGCGGAAACTACTGTCGTGCCTCTATGGGCATACTTACTTCTCTTAAAAAATTTGTTTTACCAGTTATATATGCAGGAACATGGTTAATTTTGCTCACTTTTGACATAAAAAATGGAGTCACACTCTGTTGTGTCTGGTGTCTTCAACTCAACATTGCTTATAAAATTCACGCCATGTGTAGGTGTGGTTTATTCATTTTCACTGCTGTTTTATGTGCCAATCTGTTAATACTATTTTATTCTGTGATAATCACTTCTATGATATTTTCAGTTTGGGGCTATTATATGCAATGCTGCAATGAGCATATTTGTGCACATAAGTTTTTGGTAGGGTATTTACCTAGGAGTGGAACCACAAGGTATGCGCGTCTGTAACATGTACTGTCCCCACCACCCCGCATCTGCCATGTGTGAGAGGTCCAGTTCACAAACATTGATATTGGCCAGATTTTAATTTTAGCCAATAGAATATTTTATAGTAGTATTTTTGGTTTTATTTTGCGTGTCCCTAATTAGTAATGTCATTGAGCATCTTTACATGTTTACTGGCCACTGGATTTCTTTTGAAAGTGCCCATTCAAGTCTTTCTGGCATTTTTCTTTTGTGTATCAACTGTCTTTTTCTCATTGAAATTTAGGATGTATTCTTGCTACGAATCATTATTTGGTTATATTTCTTGTACAAATTCTTACCCTTTTCTGAATTCTCATTCTCAGTGGTGTTTTTGATGGACAGAAGTTCTAAAATTTAGTGGTAAGTCTATCAGTCTTTTAGGTTTAGTATCTTTGTGTCTTGTTTTGAGGAATCTGTCTCTCTTGAAGTTATGAAAATATCTCTTTTTAAAATCTTTTTAGTCAAACAATGTTTTATAATTTTGCCCTTCCCATTACATTTCTGCTTCCACTGGGAATTGTGTGTGTCTGTGCGAGGAAGGGCCGCACTGCACAGCCGCTGGTGCCGGCACTGCGTAGTGCCCTTCCGCTGCACGCCAGCATTCGCTGCTACTCCGGGTTCGCACAGGCAATCGTGCTGGCACTGCATAGTGCCCTTCCGCCGCGCACGCCAGCTTTCGCTGCTACTCCGGGTTCTCTCTTTGATTCTTTTTGTGTTTTCATACACATTTTAGAATCAGCTTGCCATGCTCTACAAAAAAAATTATGCTTGGTAGTAGAAATCACTGATTTTTCAAACAAATGTTTGGTATTCTGTCATTAATCAATTAACTTTTTTTCCCTAACAGTCTATATTTTGAAACTTAGGAGATTTGGAACCTTGCCACTTACAAACTAAAGTACACTTACTCTTTCAACTAAGATGACTGTTTTTAGTGTATACAAGTTAAATAGAAAATTCAGAACACTGTTTTAGTGTATGTATTGTGTAGTTTTGACTGAGAAATGTTAGCAAGTAAAGAATTTTTTAAATATCAAATATACGTAGGTTTCAAACAGGAAAATGGAATGAAGCTGCAGTTATGAAATTGTCCCCTCAATTTTCAAGTGATTAGTTTAAGAAGGAAGGTGAATGCTAAAGTTTGGGATTTAACCTGAACCGTGGAGTATGTTAGGAGGATTAATGTCGTTGCATAGTAGTCATCTATGGGATAACGCTTTTTCATTTTCATAGGACCTGTCTCTAATCCACATCATATTCTCTGGGCATCCAGGAGCTGTGAGGCAAGGTGGAAGGTAAAGGTTGTGGAATTGTCTCTATTTCCTGCAACTGGGATGTTGAGGTGATTTGCCCAAGGTCACAAAGAACCCAGCACTGGATTTCTGGGCACTGGATGCATGACCCTGCTCACGAATACCACAAGTCAAAGTTGCATTCGGGCTTTAAAAAGTGCTAATGCTAGGCAAGAGCTCAGATTACTCACAGGGAATTTGTCGTGTCTCTATGATTTATACTACAAAAAAGCTTTTTTTCTTCTGATAACTTGTGTATTTGGAATGTTTTGTTTTTAGTCATCTTAGAACTGTTAAGACTATTTGGCCACTGCTGGTATCTTCACTCTTTCTTTCTCACTTGATAGTTGGCTGCATAAAATTTTTGGAGAAGAGATGCAAGGTGTTATAGGCTCTATTCAGAGGACCGGGTACAATCTGGCAGTTTAATCCTTTGCAGGCATCATGAGACTGGAATGCTGAAAGAAAGTAAAGTTGTTAAGGGAGAAAAGATCCTGTCTCTGTACAGAAAATGTTGAGAGTGCCTGTGCTTAAATAAATACAAGGATTATATAACCAGCTTTTATGGAGAGCATACAGAATCATCTAAAAAATATGGCAAATTGCATTATTGACTAGTTCCTTGACAGGGAGGAGAAACTTAAAGCTATTATTTTAATTTCTGGCTAAAGTGAGGAAGCTTTGATACTGGGCCGATGAAATAAACCTAGTGTTGGATAATACTGAACTAGAGCCAGACCACAAATCAGAAGCGATTCTGAAAGCACAGCATAAAAGCCTGAACAATTAAATATGATCTATTACTTCCCAGATGATTTTAGAAAACTTGGAATGAAGAAAAGGCGAAAAAGAGGGTAAGCCACTGGAATAGCATTAGATTATTAGATTTAGGATTTAAATGCCACTATTTCCTTTGAATCCAGTGGGAAGTCATGTACTCTCATGACGGTTAAGTCTGTAAGATGAGGTCAGTGACCCCTTATCTAATGTATGGGGTATGTTTTGAGAGAACAAAATTTCAAAGTGTGGTCTTTATAGAACACTTTGAGGTCTAAAAGAGATTCTAGATGAAAACCTTATTGTAACAATGGTAACAATTATGACTGGAAGTGGTTTAGGAGGCACCTTTTGGCATACAAAATAAAATGTTCTAAAATCACCACCATATGAAAATTTTAATTTAGTGTTAAAATTAACTGAGAACAATAGAGACTCCCTAAAAAGCTATTTTGACAAGGGGAAATTAGGACATTAAGCTAAAGACAGACCAAGCTTCGTATGGAAAAATTTCACATTATTAAGTCAAAAGAATGAGAGTTGTAAATCAAGTCCTTCCTTGGAGCGGGTAGAAATGCTCCTTAAAAGATGGAGACTCAGCTTGGTGCTTATAAATTTTGTCTGAAAGTATTGCTAGTAAATGTATCAATTCTCTTAATCAGCACCACATATATTTGCATTAAATTAAATAGCTCTTCTCGTGATTGTATTATAAAAGTAAAAGCATATCTTCTGTTGATTATTTAGATTTTCAACAAAAAATATTTCTCCCCTTTGGCTACATTTAGTAGGGTCAAAATGAAGCATGTTAGGAAACAGTAACTGGCAACTGAAGGCAAACCTTAACTCAGTTTAGCAGCTTTGGTTCTTAGGGAAGGGAGAAAGGAAGCTTAGATATCATTTGTTTTGCATTCTGTAAATGGGGAAACGGAGGCACCGAGGAGCATGGAGACTTTCCTATGGTTGTGCAGCTGCTTCTGACAGCCAACTCTTTCTGCCTGAGCCTTGCTCTTTGCTTAATGTGGAGTCCACTTAAAATCAGTACTATCACATATTTTTGCATAATTACAAAAAAAAGCCATAGAACCTAGTGAAACTAGGTTCAGTTACTACTGAAATAAAGTTGGATAATGTATAAAGAAATAAAGTGAAAAAAATGGGTCATGAGCTGCTTATTATTGATAAGTATGACCCTATTTTCCCTTTTCACTGCCTGACTGGGTTGGTGTCGAATGTCCCGCTTTTATACCACGTCTTCCTTGCGTCTTCAGCAGTCTGACTTCCACCCATTTACGCAGACCTCCCCCCGGCCCTTCTGGGGCTTCTCTGTCTCACCATCCTCACCTGTGGTGGGCATTCAGTGCGACTGGACGGGGTCCTTGAGTAGCACTGCTCGAGACAATGACCTCAATGTTGCCATGATTTCCTCAGTATGAAAGTTTGTTTCACAAGTTTATTTCAGATTTGCAAACTGTGCAGGTCAAAAACAGGCATTGGAAAATGATGGACAGGGGGACAACATGGTGTCCCTGGTTCAGTGTCTTTTGTCTCCTCCAATCTGTGGCTGCCATGATTTCCTCTGGGGAAAAATTTATTTATCCATCAGAGTTCTTTGTTAAAATACACATGATTCTGCAGGCAGCAAAACGTCAATAAGCTCTTATGGAATCAATCTCTTAGTGTGTATGAGCTTATTAGATTACTTTTTCCTGAAGGAAAGTGGGGCTTAAGGGCATGGCACATTTTGGGGGAGAGGGGAGGAAAGGGGAATGGAGAAGGAAGAGGACAGGGACAGGAAGGAGGCCCGGATGGACCCGGACAGCCAAGGGCAGCAAGAAACATAACTTGGAAAAATTATCTTTATTTCGCTATCTTCAGCTCCTTACATTTTCTCTCCAATTCACTTCAATCTCAAGTATTTTCTCCCAACATTCTCCCCCAGAAATCTTTTGTGAAGGTCACCAATGGCCTTTATGTTGCTAAATTCAGCAGTTAATTCTCCATCCTACTTTTTCTTTACCTGTCAGCCATTGACATTCCAGCCATTGATATGGCTGATCACTCCCTCTTTCTTGAAACATGTGTTTTGTTGGTTCCTGGAATGCCACTGTCTCTGGAGACACGCAGTAACCAATTCCTTTTAGTCCGTGTTGCAGGTTCCTTCTCATCTTCCCAATCACTAAACATTAAAATGCTCAGGGATTTCCCCCTGAACCTTTTCTCCACTTTTACTCACTCCTGTGGCACCCTCATCCAGCCTTGTGCTTTTAAATACTGTTGATACATCATGAATCCTAAGCTTATATCTCCAGCTCTGAACTTCAGATTCACATTCAGCTGCAGCAAAAGTGCTCTGAGGCGAGTCCTGGGCTCTTGGGCTACAAATCAGGATATACTGGTGGTGCCGGTGGCACTGGTGGTGGTGGTGGTGGTGGCGGCGGTGGCACCTAAGTTCTTGTTTTGCTTTTAACACATTGAATATTCTTGGCCAAGCCACATAACTTCTTAGAATTTGAACGTTCTGGTTTCTAAAACGAGAGGATTGGACCTGGTCGGCGTCTCCCAAATGTGTGTCTTAAAACAGAAATCTCGAGGAACATGGGATTTGTTGGTCAAACAAGTTAGCACGTTCTGTTGCCTGGATTGGTGCAGGCCGCCCCCCGCCCCCGCCCGGTCTCCCTGTGTCTGCCTTGCCCACACTGCAGTGGGTCTCCACACAGCAGCCAGCATGATTTCTCTTAAAGACTCATCAGATCAGGTCATTTCTCTGCTCAAAGGCCTCCAGTGGCCCCCATCCCGTTCAGAATAAAACACCGCATGACCCTGCCCTGGGTGTCTGACAGCAGTGCTCCACTCCAGCCACGCGGGCCCCCTGCAGTCACCGTAACAGGCCTAGAGTGCTCCCACTCAGGGCCTGCACACGGCCGTTCTGTCTGCCTTGGGTGTTCTTTCCCCTCACATCAGTGGGGCTGGCTCCTCATTTCCTCCAAGTACCCATCCAGATGTCACCTTATGGAGGATGTCAATGAATATAACATAACTCTCCTTAGCTCTTTATTTTTCTCCATAGAATTGTGTAGTTTCCTCTTGGTTTATTGTCTGACTTCTTCTCCCACTACAAGATGAGGGCAGGGATTTTTATTTGTTTCGTTTATCGCTCTATCCCCAGTGGCCTAGAGCAATGGCAGACACAGGGAAAAGATAAGATGAGAAGAAGAAGGGATAGCTTGGGGAGCCATCTCGATGTACACCTGCGTGCCTGTTCACTTCTGTGCGTGATTGTAAGCCTCACACCTACAGAGCAATGTGTTACTTAGGACATAATTTCACATCTTATTTCTCCTACATGCTCCGTGAGGTAGGTATTATTATTCCAGCATTTTCTGGAGAAGGAAACTGAGGGTCAGTGAAGTAGTGACTTTTTCAGTCATATACTATTAAGACCTGTGTCTGTTTTTCTCTAAGTCAAGTGCCCTTTTCAATTTTCCATGCTGCCTTTCCTATTTGCCCTGTTTGCTTGAATTCCAGACAGCCCGTGTCTGGTTTCACTGGGGGCTGGCAAGAATGGGGCGGGGGAAGAACCCTAAATTGTGTCACCGAAGCCTTGCACTGGGCCCACGGGTGGACCCTCCCCCTTGGTGCTGACAGAAGTGCTATGACAGCCTGTGCCTTTCATGGATAGTTTCCTTAATGATAAGAGACAACAGGAGGAAACAGGCCAAAAGCATGAAAACAGCCCAAGGTACAGCCTTTCTCTAGCTGGCTCCCTCCCAGGTCTTTGACTCCAGCTTCTGTGGCCACTGCCCCGCCCCACAGGGCTGCCAGCACTTAGGTCCCTTAGCCAGCAGCTCAGACCCACCACTTACTCCAGGGTAATGTTGGGCAAGTTACTCAACTCTCCAAGCCTCCTCATCTGAAAAGTGGGAATGACAAGAATAGTATCACCATCTCAGGCATGTTGTGAGGATGAGGTGATTCTAAGTTTACAACAATTGTTAGCAGTGATTCTTCCTGCTTCCTGCCTGGCTCCCTGAGGAGGGTTCCATTCAACACCTGTCCACCCCCAACCCTCTGAGTGACTGCCTCATACAAGGGAACGGAAGACTCAGGTTGCCAACTAGAGCCCTTCCACGGGGCATAGCTTTGCCCTTCGGTCCTCAGGAATGATCCTTTTCTTAAAAAAATATTTATTTTATTTTATCGTTCAGTTACAGTTGTCCCACCCCTCTCCCCATTGCACACCCCTACCCCGTTCCCCTCCACACCCCTGCTCCCACAGTCAATCCCTGTCCATTATCCATGCCCACGAGTCCTCTATTCATGTTCCTTTGTTTGCCCCTTCCCCTTCTTTCCCCATTATCCAACCCCCCCACCTCTGGCCACTGTCAGTTTGTTCCTTATTTCCAAGTCTTTGGTTCTATTTTGCTTATTTGTTTGTTTTATTGATTAGGTTCCACTTATAGGTGAGATCATATGGTACTTGTCTTTTGCTGCCTGGCTTATTTCACTTAGCATAATGCTCTCCAGTTCCATCCATGCTGTCACAAAGGGTAGGAGTTCCTCCTTTCTTTCTGCTGTGTAGTATTCCCTTATGTAAATGTATTACAGTTTTTTGATCCACTCATTCACTGATGGGCACTCAGGGCATTTCCAGCACTTACATGTCACAGAGGCAGCAGCATTCAAAGAGTAAGACCTAGACATCCCTTTAGGAATGAGAGTTGTTGTGTCACATTGTGGTTCCTAAGCATGGGAGCTGGGGTTGGAGGGATTGAGTTAAGGAAGAGATCAGGTTTGAGAGATGACAACATATGCATTAGGTTTGGACTTGGACTTGCAGGGGTCCTGCAGGAGATCTTGCAGACATGTGGATGGGGCCATTGGAAAAGCAAGCCTGACCCTTGGAAGAGAGGTCAGGACTGGAAACCAAGGACAGGTCCCTCCTTCTAGAGGAAGTAGTTGAAGCTCATACATTAGATGCACAGGGAGAACACACAGCAGGAAGAGAAAGGACCAGGGACAGAACCATGGGAAGTATGAGAGAGAGTGGGCAGGCACAGGCCTGACATGTAGCAGACTCAAACTGGACTCAAATTCCACCCTCGTGGACCCTATAGAGTTGCCACATGCATAACTAATTCTTATCTGGAGTAGACAGAGCCAAGGGAATAAGGGAGACCAAGGACCTTATTCCCAGGCTTGGAGGCCAGGAAGACTCCATGAAGGAGGGAGGGCATTTGAACTAGGATTTGAACCAGGCTTTGAACCATGAGGGGGATGTGGACTAACAGGATTGGAAGATGTTTCAACACAGCATCAACAAAGGCAAGGAGGCAGGAAAGTTCGGGACATCTGGTAATATCTGGCCAGAGGTACTCATAGAGTAGTGCAGAATTAGATTTGAACTCAAAAGCATTTAAAAAAATTTGTGAGCCACACATTGAGGTTTAGGGAGACTTTGAAATGTATACTGTTTTTGTAGACACTGAGATGGAGAGTAGGGTGTAGGACATCTATTAGGGAGAGCTCCTGGAAGAAACAGCTGTGGAAGGAAGAGAAGGAAGCAGGATCAGACATGGAAGAAGCTGAGAGGAGCTGAGGTCTCACTAAAGATCTCAGGTGACCTCACAGGGAGCTCAGGAGCTCGGACGGCCCCTCAGAGCAGTTTCCTTACAGAGGTCCATGGGTTGATCAATGGCCGCAGAAAGATATGTCCAAGCCCTAACCCTTAGTACCTGTGAATGGAATCTTATTTGCAACTATTATTAAAGGTCTTGAGAAAATCATTCTGCATTTAGGGTGAGCCAATGACCAGTGTTCTTGTAAGAGAAAGGAGAGGGAGATGTGACACTCAGACACACAGGGAGAAAGCCACGTGAAGACAGAGATGGAGACTGGAGTGACACACCCACAAGCAACGCAATGCCAAGGACGGCCTGCAGCCACCAGAAACCGGGAGAGAGGCTGGACTAAATTCTCTCTTGGAGTCTCCAGCAGGAACCAACCGCTGATCTCAGGTTTCTGGCCTCCAGAATTGTGAGAGAATAAATTTCTGTTGTTTTAAGCATTTTGTTAACTTGTGGTGATTTGCTATGGCAGCGCTAGAAATGAATACAGGAGACCAGGCCTTTTCACAGGTATGATCAGTCATTGGATGTGGACTGGCCCTGAGAGGAAGCATGACCTTGGGTGAGCCAGTTTTCTTCAGTGGGGCCAGTCTGCAAAGAGCTCCTCCCAGCAGCCTGGGGAACATGTTCTTCATTTCTAAAGGGATCTGGACAGCGCATCATACATGTCACAGAGGCAGCAGCATTCAAAGAGTAAGAACTAGACATCCCTTTAGGAATGAGAGTTGTTGAGACTTCTCTGTCCCTTAGTTTTCCCACCTACATAATGGAGATGACAATAAGACCCATCTATAAGGTTGCTAGGAGACAATATTAGATGTTAATACTAGTAGCTCACAGTTATTGAGCACTTATTGTATGTAAGCCAGGCAGGCCTGTATATGAGTTCATACTTGTATGCTGCCCAGCATATTGTAAGCACCCAGTAAACAGTAGCTGTTGTCATAGGCGGTGTATCCAAGGTCACACAGCTGCCAGAGACAGGATCGGAACCCAGATTTCCTGACTCTCAGGCAAAAGACCTTTGGTCTGTAACAGGCTGCCCTATCTGCATTCACCTAAAGTAACGAGATATTCTTTCATGACACTGATAGTATATTTATGCATGAAACAAAATTTGTGCTTCCCCAAAGAAATATTATTTTGCCTTGTTATCTGAAGGGAAGTGCTTTGGGTTGTCTGAAATTCAGTCACACTCTCTCATGCTGACTCTGTGTGACCAAAGACATTAATTTGCAAGACAGTCTGGGGCAGGAGGGGCAGCTGGGTCTGGGCACAGGTCCCTGCTGCCTACAGCTAATTGGCTCCACAGGCCCCACACCCCAGCATCTGCTGACATGGCATTCCTGAGACGTGGGGAGAGGCCAGACACTATCGTTTTAAAGAGGACAAAGTGAAGGACAGCGAGATTAGCCGATTTGCCCTCTTAATTATGTGGTGAACTAGAGATGGAGCCAAGAATTGAATCCAGATTTCTCAAGTCCCAGATGGGTTTTTTCAACAGGAGGTCTTGCCACATTCCTTCCCTTGGAACCGCCCCCTCTCTGGATCCCAGAAACATACCTGGGTTGAGTTCAGGGTGTGTGTCTATGTGTTACTGCCCCCTTCATGTTACACTGATTCTTAAAAAGAAAATGCTCTTACCGTTAAAAAGGGTCACTTAATTGAGAATAGCATAGATGATACACAGATTGCTTAAATGCTCTTAACCACATCTATTTTTCAGGAATTTTGGCTTGGCACATTCAATGCCCAAACAGAAAGGCATTGACCCATGCATGTCTTCCGAGGATTTTCTTACAGAAGCACTGTGCACATTATTAAAGTTAAAAGGAGTTTTCTCCTCCATTAAAAAGTCTGACATAAAATTTGCATTGATAGTCTGAGACTTTAAAGAGACAGTGGCCATCTAGAAATTTCCATATGTACCCCTCTCCACTCAGAGGGCACTTTAAGAACAATTCAGTGGGCTTTCACCATTAGGGGTCTGGACCTGAATTATACACTTAAAAATGCTAGAGTACAGCTGGTACCCATTTCCAGATTTTCAGGCAAAGTTAGCTTTCCAACAAGGTAATCTGTCACAGATTACTGTTACTGTTGACTTTAGATGCATTAGGTTCATATCCCTGTTATGTGCCCCCTCCCCCAACTAAATTCCATATTTTAAAAGTATGGACAACACAAGAAGCAAAACCGGCTTTCTAACTTTCATCTGATTGGCTGTGGTAACTCTTTTTGGTGACACCACCAAGGTGAATGCTATCCCACGAAGCAGCTTGGTGCTCATTCTGCCTGGCCTCCTCTGTCAGCCCCTCTGTCCCAACCTGGAAATTCTCTGGAAACAGACATGGTTTCCTCTTCGAGTCTTCTGGCGCTGGTGGGCAGAGGCGTGTTTAGTCATTCTTTCCTCCAAAGAGCTATAAGGTCCTTTAAGACAATAAACAACTAGTTGGCTTGTTCCATTGGCCATTCATTCACACATTCAGTTATTCAGCTGATGTTCACTAGCACCTATTATGGACCAGACTCTGAGAGACTGTAGGGCTAATTCCTTGACATCTTGCAATGAACAGTGTAGTGGACAATACTAATAGTGATGAACGTAGGAAGTGCAATGGAAGGGTGCTATGGAAGCAAGTTTGAACTCTAATCACTCCCCAAAGTTAACTGCTTCCTTTTCTCTCTTCCACTCAGAAGAGACCACATCTTGTTAAAATTATTACGGCACATCACCAGGTAATGCTGTGTTATCTCAACTATTGGGTTTAAGAGGGCATTCCTTTTGTGCTCCACTTGAAGGAAAAGTAAATGTATTAGCAAGAGATTAATAAAAGTTCTCTGAGACAGAGTCTTGGGCTCTTATATCAAGATATATTTGGTGCCAGGGATGGGTAAGGTGGAAGAGGAGAGTGAGAGGGTAGAAAGTTCCTGCTTTGCTATTAACAGAAATTGAGTGCTTGGTCAAGTCACATAACATCTGGGGATTTGAATTGTCCATTTTCTAAAATGGCATTGGACCTGGTCAGCATCTCCCAAAATGTGACTCTTAAAACAGAAATCCTGAGAAAAATGGAATTTGGAAGTCAAATGAGTTGGGGAAATGCGCATAATCTCTGCCCCCCTTCACTCACTTCCCCATGGGAATTCAAAATCACCTTAGTATATTAAAGGTTTTGATAGGCCCTAGAGTAAAAAGCCTGTTTAAATTTATTTAACTCAGCATTTCCCAGATGTATTTGCCTGGAGATCCAATTTTATGTACTACCTATTAATATAGAAATGTTAGACTAGATGTTCATTGAAAAGCCAATAAACATTTATTGAGCGCCTACTTTGTGCTAGGAAGTTACCTCTTGGGCTGTATTACGTGAGTTTATGAATCTTATGATCTAATCAAACAAACAGTGGAGATGGAGATTTTTTCTGTAGATAACACCTTCTAATTAATCTGTCCACAGTCCCCAGGAGTGACTTCTTTCCTTCCAGAGGGCACTGTTTAGTATCATTAGTGGTTTTGCACATTAGTGCCATTTTTTCCTTCACATTGTATTGGAATTCAAATCAGATTTAATTCTTTTAAGTTAATAAAGCAAACGGCAGAGGGTAAGTGGTGTTAACTGGGTGCTAGTCTTAACTGCTCATCAGATCATAGTCCAGAGGCCCAAACCAGCCTTCAGATGCACAAGACCTTTAATGTGAACGTTCACACAAACTTCATTTACTTATACTGCCTTTCTTTGGGTCTAGGTGCTTTACTAATTTGGACAAAACTCAGCTAGTTTTGGAAAGGAGGAACTTTTAGTACATGTTTCTTTTGCATCGCTGATTATCAAAAAAAATTCTCATCTGGTCAGATCAATTATCTACTCATCTTGTCTTTTGGCACCTTCATGCAAAGGAAAAGGGCATCATATGTCTTGAAAATGCTCTCCTTGTTATCTTATTGTGCAGAAACTTTAGGAAGTGACTTTTAACAGAGAACCTGGTTTTCTTTATTTTAAAGTTGTCTTACTTCAGGTTTTCAAAAAGGAAAAAAAGGAAGGGTGTTTGAGACTGAGGGAGAGGAAGGAGTGCTCAGGGCTCACAGTGAGAAACCCTCTTGCTGCCATTGCCTGTTGTAACTTCACCGTGTCCAACTAGAACAAAGAATAGGCGGGAAGTTAAAATCTGCAAGTTAGGCGTTCTCAAATCTGGATTCTGTATTTTTTTTCATTCTCTGAACTTGACTCTATGCTGCTGACTGTAATGCCTAAGTGATAGCTGCTGATAAATATTATCTTTGTGGAGATGTAGGGCATCATCATATGTCAAGTCTGCAGACTAATTTTTAATGCAAGCCCAGCAGATTTTTGTGGATATGGGCCAGGAATTTTAATGAAAGAAAACATCAAAGATGCAGAAGAAATGAGAATATTAGTCAAGGAAGATACACAGCGATGCTCTCTGATAACCCCTGTTATTGACATTAGAACTCTGTGGGAGCAACTTAAATAAACATCTGGACACCGAGTTTAGACATTTTCAGTGACAAACCCCAGACAGATCTTTTCGACTTGCAATAATAAATATTTCAGAGGCTATATGAATCAACTGAAAATCCTGTTTTCAATTATTCTCGTTTTATAAATAGAGCATAGTTAATTATTCAAGTATAGAATTTCTTTTGAAGATTAGGTGAATTTTATATTTCCTTTGTCCATGTTATACTTCAGTTTTATTATTCATATCAAATTTATGTCTGTGTGTTCAAAAATAATATAGTTGGCTTGCCAGATACTATTAAATCAGAATCCAGCTGAGCTTGATTTTTTTATTGTTTTATTTTCAGCAAAGACTCTTTTACAGCCCCCAGTACTGCTGTTCTGTGAACTGGTTCAGCGTGACCAGCCCCAGTGAAGGACACCAGTGGTAATAAAAGGGGAAGATGGACTCTGTAGGTCTTCTTACCAAAGTTCTTTGACTGTTTGGAGTCATTTGGCCATTAGTTAGTCAGGAAGGAACCAGAAGAACAGTGTGCTGGTAATACATCAAGAGAGCCACACTTGATGAAAAACCTGATTGAAGTAAAAATAGCTATGGAGTCTGTGAGCAGCACTACTCTGATGGTCCTGTTGATTGGTATTGTACATTTTATAATATAAATACAGGCTTTACCCTACTAGTTGAAAATAAAAAAGAAAGATGTGATGAATTGCATGTATGACCTCCAGAGAGCCTAAACTCTCATGCATTAAAAGTTAGCATCTGTGGTGGATAGTTCTATATCTTTGTGACTCAGTCTGGAGGGCCATCTTGGTTAGAGAAGCTGGCTTAATACCCAGTGGGAGCTTGTTACATGGCACTTACTAAGGTGCACTTTGTGAAACAGGCACAGACTTGTTCTTTTTCCTGAATGGATTGCAAACTCATGGACTGGTACTAGCTCATCGGTGGGTTGGGCACAGAGGATGCCCTTTTAACATGCTTTGATTAAGAGGTCCTAATTTTGCTTCTGGTAATTTGGAAGGAGAAAGCTTTAGGCAAGCCACCATGCCTCCATTTGTCCTGTTTTAGATCTAAGACGTGATAGTTGTAGTCAACACTCATTGAGCTCTTATTCAATACAAAGCTTTGTATTAGGGGCTACATTACAGACATGCATGTATATAATACAAAAAGTCAGATAGAACTAGGCTTATCATGAAAAACAGCTATTTCCTCCCCAACCCCATTCTATCCCTAAAGCAACTACTTTAGTTGTTTCTCAGTTATTTAATTTCAGATTTCTAAATAGCATGGTTATAGTGCTATTGTTTAATTTTTAAAATGGACATTATCTACTGACTGAAGAGTGTGGTTAAACTCCTATCCCCCATCCACTCTCTCCCACTTCTGCTCCTCTCATCATCCCAATGTTTGATTAAATATTCAATGTCTAAATTATAATGACTATAAACAATATTTTCTATTGACAACCTTTTCAAGTATTGTCAGATTACATGTCCTTCTTTGTATGGCTTCCGCTTGCTTTGTGGTTCATAATCACTTTATTTGTTTGCCTGACTTCCATAGGTGTCTAGAAAAGGAAGTCTCACATTTTCTGACAGAAGCCTAAGGCTCCTCTCCATGTTGTCAAAAAAATCAAATAAACATCAGTTCTCTTTTACTTGGAGTCTTTCCTGCTAGAGCCCCTGTCCTGACTGGTCTCTTGATTGGCCACATGCTGTCTTCCTGAGACTTCCCTTCACTCTCATCCTGAAACTCCCTTCACCTCACTCTTGCCTATGACCTGTTTTCTGGATTTCCATCTTTGTCTTCCCTGGTTTTCTCTCAAGCTTTTATGGCGCACACCTTCCATCCAATGTGCAGCAGAGAGGCAACATAGGAGATAGGTTCTGGCTTCTTTGCAAGCGTGATGGTTTTGTGTTTAACCTTAGTCTTGATTCACAGTTTGGCTGGGTATAGAATTCTATGTAAGAAATCATCTGATCTTAGGATTTGAAGGCACTAATGACTCTATATTTTATTCTTTTTTGTTTTGATTTTTAAATTGTTCTATTGCAGTTGTCTCAAGTTTCCCCCATTGCTCTCCCCCGCTCCACCCACCCCCACCCTTTCCCCCCATAGTCAGTCCCCACCCCACTGTCCATGTCCATGGGCCATCCTCACCTACTTGTTGCTTAGCCTCTTCTCCTTCTTTACATCCCATCACCCTCCCCCCTTCCCTCTGGTTGCTGTCAGACTGTTCCTTGTCTCCATGCCTCTGGTTCTATTTTGCTTGTGTTTTTTTTTTGTTGTTCATTAGGTTTCTCTTATAGGTGAGGTCAGATGGTATTTATCTTTCTCTGACTGACTTATTTCACTGAGCAAAATACTCTCAAGTTCCGTCTATGCTGTTGTGAAATGTAGAAGTTCCTTCTTTCTTTCTGCTGTGTAGTATTCCATTGTGAAATGTACCACAGTTCTTTGATCCACTCATTTACTGATGGGGACTTATGCTGGTTCCAGCACTTGGCTATTGTAAATAATGCTGCTATGAACATAGGTTTTTTTGAATTGGTGTTTCAGGGTTCTTAGGGTATAATCCCAGCAATATATTCACTGGATCAAAAAGAAGTCCCATTTTCAGTTTTTAGAGGAAATTCCACACTGTTTTCCACAGTGGCTGCATCAGTCTGCATTCCCACCAACAGTGCACTAGGGTTTCTTTCCCTTTATTCCACATCCTCACCAGCACTTGTTGTTTGTTGATCTGTTAATGATGTCCATTCTAACCAGTGTGAGATGGTATCTCCTTGTGGTTTCAATTTGCATCTCTCTCATGACAAGTGATGTTGAATATCCTTTCATATGCCTATGGGCCCTCTGTATGTCCTCCTTGGAGAAGTGTCCGTTCAGATAATTTGCCCATTTTTTAATTGGATTGTTTGTCTTCCTGGTGATGAGTTGTATGAGTTCTTCATACATTTTGGAGATCAAACCCTTGTCTGAAGTATCATTGGCAAATATGTTTTCTTATATGGTTGGTTCCCTTTTCATTTTGCTGATGTTTTCTTTAGCTGTGCAGAAGATTTTTAATTTGATATGGTCACATTTGTTTAGTCTTTCCTTTATTTTTCTTGCCTTAGAGGATATATCGGTGAAAATATTGCTGCTTGGGACATTTGAAATTACACTGCCTATGTTTTCTTATAGGATGTTCATGGTCTCATGGTTTATGTTTAAGTTTTTTTTTATCCATTTTTAGTTTATTCTGGTGTATGGTGTAAGCTGGTGGTCTAGTTTCACTTTTTTGTGTGTACCATTCCAGTTCTTTCACCATTTGTTGAAGAGGTTGTTTTTAGACATTTCAAGATGGAAGTATAGGTAGAAATGCTTCGCTTCCTCACCCAACTGAAAGAAAGATAACAACCAATTTAAAAACAAAAAACAACCAGAACTGCCGGAAAATCAAACTGCCTGGAAGTCCAACAACCAAGGAATTAAAGTAGAAACATTCATTTAGACTGGCAGGCAGACAGAGAAGGGAAGCTGTGGCAGAGAGGACAACTGGCAAGGCAGCCGACTGGGTGGGTGAGGTGGCAGCTGGTGGATGGGATTTCCATTTGCTTGCAGATAAGCTGGGAAGAACAACTGAGGAGCGAGACAAACCATGCAACCCAGGGTTCCAGTGCAGGAAACTAAAGCCTTAAAATCTCTGGCTGTAAAAACCTGTGGGGATTGTAGTGGCAGGAGAAACTCCCAGCTTCACAGGAGAATCCACTGGAAAGACCCATGGGGTTCTAGAACATACAGAAGCCCAACCACCCAGGAATCATTCCAAGATGGAGGTTCTTTATTGCTTTGTCCCTGCCTGCAGACAGTTACATATCAGCTTTCTCTACTTAAGTAGGTGGGTTGGTGCATAGATTGGTAAAATTTTTATTCTTCTACTAGGAAGACTTCACGATAGAATGGACTTAAATGCATGTACTCAATCTACAGTATTTAAATGGAATTCTTAAGCAATCTCTTCAATGACCTTGTAATGTAGGAATAATTATTCCCATTTTACAGATGGTGAAACAGGCATGGTTTAGGCCACATAGCCAGGCAGTGATAGAACTGGATCTTAAACCCAGCTCTGCCTGACTCTCTGTCTCAGAAGTCTGGGCTTG
Organism: Trachops cirrhosus; assembly: GCA_028533065.1. Lineage (NCBI taxonomy): Eukaryota > Metazoa > Chordata > Mammalia > Chiroptera > Phyllostomidae > Trachops > Trachops cirrhosus. Next base: position 148,805,845 of record CM052538.1, read on the forward strand.
GTGGTCTTTAAAACAATGGTTCTTAGCCCTGTTTGACCTAAGAACAGATCCAGGGAGTTTTTAAAAATGCTGACACCTAGGCCACACTGAAACCACTTAAACCAGACGATGAACTCAAGCACTTATGTTTTTTAAAGCTCCCACGGGAGACTCTAATGTGCATCCTGGATTGAGAACCACTGCTCTGCATTCTCCTCCAGCTCCAGGATTCTTTCTACCACTTTCCTTTTAGAGCAGAGGATCACCCTGTGGTGTGACAGCCAATCTGTCTGTGAAGCTCCTCAGGCTCCGTCCTCAGTTGCTCTCCCTCACTTCCACCCCTGCTCACCAGGTCTGTTCAGATAGGGTTGCTAGATTTAGCAAATAAAAATACAGGACAGCCAGTTAAATTTGAATTTCAGATAAACAACAAATATGGATTTCAGCCTAATGTCCCATGTAATTATTGTGACATACTAACAATTTCTTTGTTGATTCTTTGAAATCCAAATTCAATGGAGTGTCCTACATTTTCTCTGGCAATTCTGTATTCAGAGCACCGGTTTGCAGCACACTTGAGGTTTGTAGAACATCCCATCTGGAAGCAGCCTGCCTTCAGGGCCCCAGGAGCCCCTGGGCATTGCCACCTCCTATAGCAGAATCCAGTGGGTGGGCAGACCAAAGCCCCTACCATGCCCCTTCCCTTCTTAGAAACAGCACATTCGTATTTCTCAGTGCCAGCTTACATACCTCCTCTGAATGCATCTTCCCTGTTTTTCCCTCAATGTCCCCACAGCTTTATTGGGGACTAATACAGGTTGGAGTTATTGAGTTCATGCTGCGTGTTGTGAGACACTGCATGTCTATCTCCTTGGTTTGACTGATCATCTCTAGGACTGAGACCTTGTCTTGTTCACCCTCTAGTTCCTTCAACCTTTGTGCCTCCAGCGTGTGGGAGTGGGGCCTGGAGGCACTTAGGAACCTGATGTTGAGAAGTTGTGTTTGCCAAAGTGACAGTCACCCTCCTCCCTTAGACTGACCCTTATTTTGGCAAATCTATTCCAGGTTTGCTAGGCACTAGGTCCTACGATTTCAGGAGGTACTCACTTGAAGTGTTGTGCAAGTACTGACCCTGTTCTTGCTTGACACCGAGAGTTAAGTGCCTCCTTAGACTTTACACCCCAGTGTCTTGCTTGCTTCATCCCAGCCTGGCTCTGCCTCCCAGGGAAAGAGCAAAAGAAAACTGGCCTGGAGTCACCCATGTAGCTGGGTGTGTTCCCCACCACTGTGTTTGAATTATGTCCCCTTGGCCTCATCCAGAGCATGTGGATGCTGAGGTTCAAGCCTACGGTCCAGTGGGGCCACCAGTGCATGGCTACCACGTGAGAGTATGCGTGTGGAATACACTTTAGGTACACAGAAGGGTCCAAAACTTTATGAAGTCTGGAGTCTGCAGACAAATATTTAGGATATATGTGGTAAAAATGAGAATCAGTTTCTATACTCAAGGGATTATGGTGTGTGTCTTAAACTAAATATATATACCTCTCTGTTAATAAAAATATATTCTTCCAAAAAGAAAAAAAGAATCACAAAACCTTCTGCATTATCTTTAGCAGAAATAGGGTCTTTGAAGCCATTAACTGGCTATGTTATTGTAGAAGTCACTTAACCTCGTGGACCTTGGTTTCTTTATTTGTAAGATGATGGGGGATCAGATGAGACAATCTCTAGTCCTCTCCATATTTTAAAGGGTTCTGTGATTTCTCTTGTCTTAGTACCTCATTTTCCACTATACTGACACTTTTCTCCTACCAAGCGACAAAAATATTTCTCCTTTAGATATCCTTTTTGATTTATCCCTTGTCTTAATCTAGTTCCAAATCCTGGCATACTGCTTTGTCTGAAACCTGTATTTTAATTTTTAAATGCAATTTGTCCTTTATAACTCTTTTTCATGTCCCATAAAAATGATGGATAGGGGAAGCTAGATAAAGCTACAGATCAATCATAGATTCTGATAATCTAATAAATGCTTTGAGCACCAATCTTGCAGTTTATGACCTCTTGCCAATTGATTTATGGCCTCGTAGTAAATTTTCTCTCCCACTTATGCAATATTTATTGGAACATCTTGTTCTTAACAGACAAAGTACTGTATAAAACATCTGTCAAAACAAAAGGCAATTCAATTAAATATCTTTTACTTCCAAATCTACTTCTCTGGTTCTCTCCAGCATCCAGATTGCAAAACAACAAGTAATGTTATGTACACATTTGATCAAGGTCTTAAGAACATAAAATGTAGTTCAAAAAAATCATTAAAACAAACATTAATCTGAAAGAAGTGAAACATCCCTATTTCCCCCACAATAGAGGTTGGATCCTGCTCATGTTGATGCTGGCCCACCCTGTGCCTCTCAATCTCTTCATTGGTAAAGGTTCTTTTGCTCATTTCCTCCCGCCCAGAGACCCCACAATCTGACAGAACTTTAAAAACGAACTTTATTTAAAACTGATATGAACTAGCTTGGTTATTAACCTAAAGATATGTTAACCACCAGCTCCCCCAGTAGGTCTGTGATAACCCACATTCACTCATAGAGTTGATGCGATTCCAGTCAAAAACAAAGGGAAAAAACTGTAGGTACAATTTCTTTAGGTTTTTCAAAAAATTAAATAATATCAGACCCTCAACTTTCCACTCTCTTTGAATGAACCATGAAGTAGGTACAACCTGAGAAATTTTTCACTCCGTTAAATTCTCTTTTTCTACTATTGAGTCCATTGGGGATGGGGGCAGGGTGGCAAAATCCTAATTCTCCAAGAATTGCAGTCACAAGAGGGGACCCTGGGCTCTTTGCACAGAGATCCGCACATCTGTACTCATAATGTTTCCTTTGTTTTAGGGCCAGACGTACTCCAGGCGGTGTCCTCGACCCTCTTTCTTAACCTGCAAACCCCTGAGCTCTACTCTGAAGGCCAGTTTATGGATGGTTTGTGTATGTGGCTTAGTGAGCTCTGAGTCACAGCGTCTCCATAGTTTAAATTTCTCCAGAATTCAAGGTTCCAGTTTTGTTGTTGCTGTTAAATTCTCCCCAAATGTAACATGGATTGATGACATATTGAAAGCATATGCATGTTTACCTTGGTATTGATGTCATTTCCTATAACACCGGGAATTATATGTGAAGTGCAGGGAGGTGGGGTGTGAATGATGGGGGGATCTGATGAGCAGAAGCAAAGGCCAAATGTGTTCCCGGAGAGGACTTCATAGTATTATTGGTGTTAAAGTCGACATCTGAAGTATATTCTCATCTGAAGGGGGAAAAAGAGTTCTGTTGATGGACATCAGTGGTACCTGAGCCATTTTCTCTTCTACCTTAAATCACATGAAATTTTGGAAATGATCTTATCTATAAACTTTCATATTGATTTTCACAGCAGCGGCTATTTTTCCTTTGTGCTTAACACTGAAGTTGTGAGATATCTGTATTTATAGGGAATAAAGATAGAATAACATATAACTCTAATCAACAGAATCTCAAACTTGCCTCTTACAGAAGTGGAAAAGAAAATGGCTCAGGCACCACAGATGAACCATCAATAGAACGATGGTTCATGGAGCCCTTGCTGGGTCGGAAGCCTGGGATACAGCAGCAAGCAAGACAGAGCTGGTTCCTGCTCTCAAGGACCTGCCAGCTGAGTGGCAGAGAGCAGCCAACGTCGATGCCCTGCAAGTGTCCAGCAGTTTTCTTTCCAGGCCAAGCTGCATGCCCTGCCTTTCCCATGATGCTCACTCGCTGACCACCTCCAGCCCACTCCACCCACCAGAAACTTGGGCCATTTCTCTGTGGTCCTTTGTGACCCCTCACTGTTGGAGGTCCACACCACACTCAGGTCATGGTTCTGGAGCAGAGCTGCCCACTTACATAAGTCTTCCTGTACCTGTGGCTGGATAGGCCCTGCAGCTGGCAAACAGAGAGCAGAGAAAGAAGGCGTTTTGTCCAGCAGATTCTTAATAAGGGATCTCAGTCTGAAGTCTTCAGGCAGGCCCAATGGGATCAGTGCTGAGGGAGGCTTCCTCTTCTGAACATTCCCACAGATTAATAGAAGTTTCAGTAATTCAGAGAATGCTGATGGAACTTTTGTATGTGAGAAGCATTGTGCTAAAGATTGGATATCTCCTACCTTACTTAGTGCCCTTAGGAATCTTTGCCATCAGTACTATAATTACCCTGATTTTATAGGTGAGAAAACCAAGGCTTACCAAGGCTAAGCAGTGTGCCCAGACCCCAGAGTTTGTCAGCTGCAGAGCTGGGGTCTGAACTGTTTTGTATTCTCTTTCCTGTTCCCTGAAGCTTCTGCTGGAGGTGGTGCAGGCACTTCTTTCCCAGCTCAAACTTGCTGTTTCTGATGTTCAACTTCTATGCTACTCAATGGCTTGGGTCTAGTTAACATTCAAGGTCTTCCTCAGCCAAAGACCAGTAGCCACCTCTCTTAGTCACTGCAGATGGCTCTCCACGTCTGCACCACAAACTGGATGTCCTTGTCCCACCTCTGCCAAGACCTCTGGAGCCTCCAAAGTCTGGGTGAAATGGTACTGCCCCTACCACAATCTGTAGGACCTTGACTCCCTGGTTCTCCTGCAACACCCCAAAGGTATCACCTGTCTGAAGGGTCAGCTCTGCAAGCACTTGCCAGCTCGTTGTCCTCCTGTAACTCCCAGCACTGAGCATTGCACATTGAAGGTACGGGGGTGTGTGTGCAATTTTGCCTCTGACTGAGTCTACATTCCCCATTAAGTAGACATGGTATGAAAGCTTAACCACAATGTAGGCTGTCGATCTGGCCACTTTACATTATTACCACTTCTTTTCTTGTGATTATTGTTGCCATGTTGACTAGTCAGTCCATAACTAATAAGAAATGGCTGGAAAATCGTGGCATGTTGCCCCTTTGGCAAAATGATGAAATGGGCAACATGTATTTACTCTACTCTACTTTGTAGCTTGTCTTACCTCTTCCTGTTGTGTCTTCAAGAGCCCAGTGACCTGTCACTCATCCTTGGACACCACAGCAAAACTTGCTTGCCAAGCACTCATTCACTCCCAGGCACAGTGCTCTTCGTGGGAGCTGCAGCCTGTTTTAACTGGAACCAAAGCCTTAAGGTAAAGGAAAGGAGATTCCATAGAGAGATTATAGGCATCTTCAGACATCGGGGACCTTGCTCAGTCTCCTGAAATTCCACCTAGACTACGTGACTTCATTCTCTTTGGACATTTTTGTTATTCCCTAAAGGACAAATTTTTTTTTTCTCAGAAAGATCTCAAGGTGGGAAGGCTGGGGCCCTGATGGCTCTGGGAGTTCCTGCCAGCTGATAAATGTGTCTTTCAGCTCCCAAAGAAAGGGGCCCCCTAAACTGACCTTGCTCTTCTCCTCTTACCACTTGGGCTGCCCCTTCATGGGCGCCTGTCCTTCCTCTCGCTCCCCAACAATGGGCTTCTTTCAGTCCCTGCCCCTTCTCTTTGCCATGCCGCTCACTGTGAGCTCATCTATTCTCATGGTTTCATTAACACCTCTTCGCAGATGACGTGCAAGTCGACCTTTGCAGCCGTGACCCTTTCTTGTGCCCCAGACTGCATTTCCACCCGCTGACAGGACATCTCCACTCACGGATCCCAGAGCCCCTCAGCTGCAGTGCGCCCGGAGCACGGCTCTCCATCTGCTCACGCCCTTTAAGACATGCAGGTGCCTCATCCAGGCATCCATTTCAATCAGGGCTCCTGCCAGGTTTTCAAGAGTTCTGGGCTAGAAATTTTGGAGTCAGTTATCAGAAGTCTATGAACGTCTGTTGTGTGTCAGGCAGCATGCTTGAGCTCAGGGTGGAGAGATGAATAAAAGTCACTGAGAGACCTGAAGGTGCTGAGTCTGGAGAAGAGGACGTAGGCATAAAGAATTCCAGGCAATCCTAGGGAGAGAGATGTACAGGGAGCCACGTACGGCAGCATTCAGTCAAGGCTGTGAGGAGGACCTCAGTCTTGGCTGGTCTTGACATTCCTTTCCATCCCCACTGCCACCATCTTGGTTCAATCCTGACATCACTCACACCTGGATTACTTCAACTGTCTCATCTCTGTCTCCTTGGTTGTGAATTTCTCTCTGTCACCAGCTAATTTTTTTGAAATACCACTCTCATCAGTTTACTCCAGTTCTCAAGGGAAAAAAGTCACCCGGGTGCCACATCCTTCCTCTGTAGCCTTATTTCAGCACAGAGGTCAGTTCCTGGTGTCGGACTCACTGTGCTCAAATTTCAGCGGTGCTACTCATGCTGTGTGACATTTGGCAAATTACTTGACCTCCCTGTGTCTCAATTTCCTCATCTGTAAAATGGGGATTAATAATGATACCTACTTTACAGAGTTGTAAGGACAGAATGAGTTAATAATATAGGCAGAAGTTATAGTAAGCACTGAATAAGCGGTAGCAGTTTTTATTATGCTTTCCTATTGCTTTCAAATAGCAGGGGCCTTCAGTTCCTTTGAGACCGCTTCACAGGCCCTGGAGATCTCTGTCTCTGTGTTTCCCATGATGCCATCCTTTCCTGAAACACCAGACTTTTCTGGTCATGTCCCTTCTGCCCACCTACCAGACCCAGCTCAGTTCCTTGGGTTGTCCCCAGCTTCCTCAGCTCTTGGTGACCTCTCTGTCATATGGGCTTAAATTCAAGATATAATAGAGACCCTTAAATAAAGTGGACTTCCTCTAGATAGACTGCCCTTCCTTCAGACAAGTGAAGTCACTGTCTGGAAGGTTAAAACCGGCAGCAGTGAATATGAAAACACTATTATCTCCTACCCAGAGTACGGGAACAACTTTCCACCTGCCATTTGCACCTTCTCTGCTCAGCGGTTGGCAAACCTGTTCTGTGTAGGACCACACAGTAGTGATTTGAGACATCGCAGGCCATGTGCCTACAACTCAGCTCTCTCCATGAGCTACTCAGCTCTGTGGCGGTCCTGCGAGAGTAGCCAGAGCCAGCATGCGGCTGTGTTCCTGTCAAAGTTTCTTTACGAAAATTGGTGGTGGGCCCGATTTGGCACACAGGCTGTAGTTTGCGGACCCTCTCTAACTGGAGCCAGTTTGCCAGACAAACCCCTCTGCTCAGCCAGCCTCCGCGAACTTTCCTCCCCTTAGCAGATTACTTCCTCATTGTTTGGACGCAGTCAGCCTCAGCAAGTGTTTAAGTGGGCCAGGGTGCGGAGGTGACCGGGAGTGCTCCTCGTCTGACAGCCTTGTTCCTGAGATCAGCCAGAGCAAGGGAGGACGGGCCCAGGGGGCTGAAGACGGTTAAGCAAAAGGAAACCAGAGGTTTTTCTCCTCCCCTTCTTCCTCCCTAACCCACACTCCACTGCCCTCTGCCTTATTCCCAGAGGTAAATAAATATACATTTTATAACCACCTCAGACAGACTTTTATTATCAAGAAAGGAAATTAAAAGTCTCTTAAGTGTAGATAATATGAGTTTGCTAGACAAATTGACAATAGCCAGGAAATTTGAAACTGAGGGTTCCAAGCTCCTCCACTGCAGTGCCTTGGGCCTGCCCTGTCTCTGGGCTGGACCGGCTTCAGGTGCAGCGGGGCAGCCTCAACCACGGGTCCGTGGACCTGGAGTTTCTCTGTGGGCCAGGCTGCTTCACCCATTATTGATTTGACATTTGGGGGGCTCCTCTGCCACCGGGTTGGTGAGAAAGGCAGTCGACTGTCCAAAAAAAGTCCCAACTTCCAAACCCTGGGATACCTCTGTTAATGCGATCTTTCTGTGAGGGAGACAGAAATGTCTCTCTGGGACTGCCTGGCTTACACTCTCCATCACCCCTTTGGTTGTCACCAGGGGAGTAATTACAGTTTAAATCGATGGGCACTTGAGAGAAGGTGAACTGTTTGCCCTCCCCTAGCACTTGACATTTTGAACATTGGACAATGAAAGGTGACTTTGTTTATTTATTAAAGCTATTATGGCTTCATGCTAAAAGGGTTTCCTGCCAACAACGGAAAGAAATCTCCTTTTTGGGATTAAATCTTTAAGCACAAATTGCTTTGTTGCTGGTCAATATTTGGGGGGAAAATCCAGTAAAAGCTATATTCAGTCAATAGCGCATACTTTTTTTTATATCTCACTGGGTACGTCGAAAGTAAATGCTCTCTCCAGTATTTCCGACATCTGGTCTTAATATGTGAAAGTCTTTGTTTCATGCACTCTTGATAGACAACATTTTTTGTGTGTGGAGCATTTTGTTATTAGACTCTGTGAAATGTTGATATTAATCTGAGCTGCTCTGGTCTTCGTGGGACACAAGGCCAGTCTGAAACTACCTTTTGGTCATCTTTGGGAGAGTATTTTGAGGATCATGCAACATATTTTGACATCCTTCCAAGGGCATCTGACTGTTTTGTGAAAACACCGTGTGTACTTTTACCACCGAGGCCCCTGGGCAGGGTTGCTGCTTACTTCAAATCTCCCCAGCCAGTGTACTGGGTGCTGTTACAAGGAACACTGGCAAGTTAAAAGGTCACAGGTCAGGATTTATCTCCTCTACTCGGTGTTCCTGGATCCAAAACAATGAAAGGCTCTGTGAGAAGAGGAGTAAATTGTATTTTGAGGGGGCCCCCAAACTTTTCTGGATCTGAATGGACTTAAAAACTGGAGCCTGTGTTCTGAGAAGGCGTTTTCCAGCTCAGAGGAAAGCTGCTCTCCAGACTTGGCCAGGCCTGCGTGCAAATGGGCAAGCATGACCTGGTCACACCCAGAGTGGTGCCACTATTACCATCAGCGTGCTATTTAAAAAAATTTTTTTTATCCTCACCCGAGGACATTTTTTTCATTGCCTTTTTTGAAAGAGAGGAAGGGAGAGAGAGAAACATCTGTGTGGGAAAGAAACATCGATCGGCTGCCCCCTGTATGCTCCTGGATCCAGGATCGTATGTGACCAAACCACCCAGACCGGGGATTGGACCCTCAGCCTTCTGGCTTGGGAAGATGCTCCAACCAACTGAACCACACCAACCAGGGCACCATCAGCAACTTTAAGAAAAAAACAAAAACATGTGCTGATGAAAGTAAAATGTACATTTGTTAAAGTGTAGGGTGGTGGTATGATTTTCATGGAAGAACTTAGAATGAAGAAGTATGGTGAAGTGGAGGCAAGGTGATCTGGCAGATACCAGTATCTCAGACCTGGAGGGTTTGGACCTGGCTAGGGGCAGAGCAAGTCGGTGTTAAGAGCAGGACTGTGTCACGAGTCCAGGGCTGGGTGTTCCCACTTATGAATCAGCTGGGGGTGGAGTGGAGAGGAGCTAAAACTAGTACATTAAGAACCTTAGGGATATAGTGATGTGTCGACTGCTCCAGAACGGCCCCCCAAAGCGGCTCCCTTTTCAAGCCTGTTACACAGTACCCATCTCACCCCAAGAGAATGCCAGGGCTTTCATTTTAAAACCCATGTAATTCTACTTTGAACTAAACATCAGTACTGGATGTTGATTCACAGATACTCTCAAGTTCACTGAAAAAATTTAAAGAGAAATGCACACAACACAATAGAAATTTATCATCCCACCTAATAAATTATGGTAGAATTAGAAACCTTGGATAAGAAAAATCTCAGCGCATCCCCAGCCAAATGTTAGTGGTGCCTCAAAAGAGAAAAAGATCCTTTAATCCCCAGGATGAACATTCATTTTGGCAACCACTTATAAAGATTTATAAAGTTACAGGGTGCTCTCAGAGTCACGGTGGGTGGCCAAACTTGCTTCAATTGCACTTATTGGCAGAAGGGTCTTTAAGATGTGTTGTCCAGAGAAATGACTGAAGGGAGAATGATGTGCACAGTAAGTTACCATACATTTAAAAATTAAAAAGCATATCCGTATCTGTATAGAATATATCTGGAAGGATATATAAAAGCTGGCAAGGCTGCACCCTGAAGATGGGCTGGGTGGCCAGGGTCCAAGCAGGAGAGGGCCAAGCTTTTCACTGTGTGGTCCTGTGTGTCCTTTGGAACCTGGATCACGTACATGCATTACCTATTGCTCCCTCCCAGCAAATAACCATTTACTGAGGCCTCTGTCTGCTCTGTGCAGTACTTTGGAACCCAGCTTTCTAGAAGAAAACCAAATTTCCCAACCTGACTTACAGAAACAAATATTCCTGTGCTAGCTCCTCTCTATCCCACTGACCAATCCACAAACACCCCAGTGCCATGATTTTTAATAAAGTAGTAAAATCTTTTGAGTTTTTATATCCTCCCCCTTTTATTTTAGCAGTCATGGCCCAGAAAAACCGTGAACGGGATGCCACACGTCAGAAACGGTTTTGCCTTTAGGCTGATGGCCTCTGACGTTTACAAGCAGGTGGCTCTAAGTGGAAAGGGGGCATGCTTGATGATTAGCGATCTGCCTGCAGAGGGATACATTTATTTACAAATGAGCTTACCCAGGGACAGCCTCTGCACTGAAGGCCAGGGTTGAGGCACCTGCCTAATGATAAAATAAATAAAAGTGACTTTCTAAAAATGTCATATGGAAGAAGGAAATGAGAGTGCAGGGGAAACTGACATTTATAATCCCTTAATATTCCAAATATAATGGCCACCTGACTCAGAACTTTTCAAAGGTTATCGTGCGTTGGTCATTTTTTTAGTGGCACATCTTTGTCATTAACAAAATAATAACTTGGAGGAAAAGGCTGTAATGATTTCACCGCAGAGTTTAAATTGCTTGGTTACTGTCTCATTTTCTTCCATAGATCCACAGGGATCTCCTAGTAATGATGCAGGTCAAATGCATTTCCTAGGGTTGGGATTTTTAGGTGTTGCTCCTTTGGGGGCCAGGAAGTACAGAGTGGGGTGAGGGACTGCAGGTGGGCTTCTTACTGTCCATTCCTGTTCTGCTGCTTCCTAGCTGTGTAGCTTTAGACAAGCCATGCACGATGTTTGGATTTTAGTTTTCATATCTGTACAATGGGGCTAATAACACTAACACAGAAGGGCTGCTATGAGAACTCAGAGTGAAAGTTGCTATGGGGCACCTGCACGCATTCAACACAGAAATGTTGGCTCTTTTTCCTTTGTAGACCCCTGAGTTAGAAACCACTGTCCCCTCGTGGTGGCAGCCCCATTCTTTTTTACAAGCTGCCTGGGTAAGTGTTCCAGGAGTTGACCTTCCACTGAAATCGATGAGTGCTTGCTCGAAGGCCCGTGATGTGCTACAGATGGCATTACCTGTTGGAGACACAGCTTTCTCCAGAGGAGCTTGAATTTCCTGCACACGGAGAAATGCTATTTCACAGTCCCTCAGTAGATGTCAGCAGCACAGCAAACATCTCCGTGTCACCGTGGAAGCAGGTTGGTTTAAAAACAACTTTTCCAATTAAAAAATAAAAAAATCAATGCTCCCCTTTGCCATTCTCTCCGGAAATCCCAGAACCAAAATGGTGAGATCTACTGGCCTATGAGTAGATTCTTGACAGGATTACCAAGGGTGCATTTGCATGTTAAAGACAACCCTTCCTTCTCAGTGAGGAAAACATCAGCCCCGAAATGGTTAGGGATTAAAACAAACTTTTTAGAATTTTCTGCAAGTTTGTCTTGCATTTACCCTCCAGGCAAGAGTGAAATAATAGAAGATGTCCAATGTTTTGCTTCTTTCTGTGAAGTAAATCAAAACCGTGGGAATGTTTTCCCCTAATTGAATTTACTGCTGTCTCCTCAAATATATCTTTTATTGCATTCAATTAATCCTCTGATTGCAACCACAGACAACTGCAGTGAGGTCAAAGAAAAAGGCAAAGTTTTCAGAAAGAACAGGGATGATTAGAGTTTGTGGCCACGTAATATTTGGATGTGGATATCGACCCAGGGTTTTGCTTATGACATTTAATATATAAACTGACTCTCCCTTCACTCTCATCTCTATTGTTGCCTGCCCCACCCCCACATATGACGGGAGCAGGTCAGTACTGCTGAGGGGTGGGAATGTCTCCATTATTAACAGGCCCTTTCATCCCTAATAGAATGTAACTTTGCCACCAAACTTGACTGCACACTAGCTTGGCTTTTGGATTTTGTATTTACTTTGCTGCTGCTCCTCACATCTTTTCATCAAGGCTCCCATCTGTGGTTTCCTGCCATTCCTCTCATGGCCTATGCTTTGGTTGAAGGGAAATAAATAATGCCTTGGGTTTGAGAATTTACAGCTGCCATCTTTAGGTAGTGAGCTCCCTGTCACTGGAATTATTTATTCATCAGTGTTTCTCAACCATGGCTGCACACTGCGATCATCTGAGAAGCAGACGACGAGGATGACCAATCCTGTCAACTTGCCAGGGACTGTCCCAGTTTTAGTGCTGACCATCCCACGTCCTGGGGAGCCTTTTTGTTCCAGACAAACCAAGATGCTCGGCCACCTTACCCATGCTTTCCTTTCCCAGAGATTCTGGTTTACATGAGCATTGGGATTAAAAAACAAAACAAAACAAAATAAAAAAACCCATCCCAGGTGATTCCAATCAGCTAAGGCTTAGCACCATTGACCTTGAAGCCAAATGACCATGGTCAGAAATGCTATGAACGGCTCTTGGATAGGCTGTAGGAAGCGTGGCTTTGTGGGTTTTCTGTAGCTGTCAGAACCTTGAGCTGGGATGTAGCATTGTAACTAACACAACAAGCCACGCTACCTTCGTTTAGAAAGGGTGAGGGTTGGGGTTAGGGGGTCGCTTGCTTCATGCACAAAACTTAGGGGCACCAAAAAACCACAGTAATTAATGTAGATAAAAATATCTTAATACACTATTTAAAAAAATCAAAATTCATGCAAAAAATCCATGCTGAACAAAATATTGAGCTCTTAAATAAAGGCAAGTTTAGTAATGGTGCTGTGCAAAGCCATTATTGGTGTCTGAGGCAAAAGGAAAATTTTGATCTTTTATTTACCATGTTTTTTTGCATGAATTTTGATTTTTTGATGTATATTTTACATTGTGAAGACTGAGGTTTTTGGTGCCCCTTAAATTTTACACTTGAGGAGGGTGTTTCCCTTGCCTTACTCTACTGGTAGCCCTGGGAAGGGTGAACTCCCAGTTCACCCAACCAGAGAGGGGCCCAGTGGGTTCACAGGCAGGCAGAGCTGTCTTTGCCCACTGTCTTCAGAAGGACATAGGCTTCCTAGAAGAAGTGGTGGCAGGCGGGTCTGAGAGAGTGCAACTCACAGGGGAGGGCCCGAGGCCTGCGGTCCTCAGCACACTCGCCAGATCTGGGCAGGCACAGCCCACTTGGAACCCCATCTAAGGCAATGTTGCTACCTTCTCACAGTCTGTGCTCTTACCATTTACCTTGCTTACCTAATTAATTAGTTACTTCAGTATGTATCTTAGAGCCTGCTGTGTGCAGCAGGCAGGTGCAACAGATAATACTGTGAGCAGATAAAGTATTTTTTCACTAAGTGTCTACAGGGGTGTCAAACTCATTTTCACCAGGGGCCACATCAGCCTTCAAAGGGCAGAATGTAATTTTAGGACTGTATAAATGTAACTACTCCTTAACGGTTAAGCAAGGGCTTGGTGCTGCCACTGGGTAGAAACAAGGTGGAGGGCCGGATTTGGCCGGCGGGCCTTGTGTTTGCCACCTGTGGTCTTGTAGGAGACAGGATAATACACAGAAAGCTGTAAGGCATGATAGGTAGGGACAGTAATATGAGTGAGGTGAGCAGGAAAGGAGCTGTTTCTCTGGCTGGAGGAATCCTCACGGATCTCACACCGAAGTAATATTAGAGATGGGCCGTGAGAAAGGCTGGGCATTTTCAGAGCTGGGGGAATAAGGTATTTGACTGGAAGGCAAAGAGGCTGGGGATTTGTTGAGACGTGTATGGGAAAAACAGAGGAATTTCTTTGGCTGGACTGTGGGGTATATGAGGGGAACAGTGGGCCAAAGTCTGAAAAGATGTGTAGTGGCTGGATGGGGAGCAGTATGGACTCCGTCACTTGAGCGTCTTGTCCCTGAGAGTGTTTGAGCAGAGGAGTGGCATGATCACATGTATAGGTTCAATCAGCTGTGAGTAGAACACAGGCCCTCTGCTGGCTTGTCCATGTCCTGGTACCATTGTTTCCCAGCCGACTGGTGAGCAACACCCCCCTCTGCACCGTGAGGGCAGCCAACCAGCTTCCGGTAAGTAGGCTCTTTATCTTTCCTCCTCAGGTTTTGAACAATTCAGTGCGTTTCTGTTGAGCACGCTTTCTGTTCCGGGCATTGGGCCAGGCTTGGGGTCCAATGTGAACTAGATTTCATGCCTATCCCCAGTCTAGTGGGAGAAAGCGTCAGGGGTTTTGGCTGCACTACAGTGTGGTCATCCCAGTGTGTGGGAGCACAGCTGGTCTCTAACTAGGGCTGGAGATACAGATGGAGGGGGAAGGGTCAGGAAGGGTTTGGAAAAAAGAGACTAACTACTTCGCCAAGGCCCAGGGCTGAGGAGAGTTATTCAGCTAAGGTGTGGGGAAGGAAAGGGCGGGGCAGCTAAGCAGAAGGACCAGCAGCGATAGCCAGGCGCTGAGAGGGCAGGACAGTGGAAGCCTGCAAGCAGCTGAGTGGAGATGGAGCCCAGTGTCCAGAACGGATGCTGAGTCTTGTCTCCAGGCCAAGGAGTTCCACTTTCTCCCAAAGGCACGGGGCCTGTTGGTGGGTTTAAGGGTGGGAGAGACTTGGTCAGACTTGCGTTTTGGAAAGAGGACTTTGGGCAGGGTGACGATAACTTGGGTTGGAGGAAGGGGCTGGAGCCAGTGGCTTTTTCCAGGCCAGAGACAATAGTGGTTAGAGCCAGGGTGGGAAGGCTGGGGCTGGGGTGCAGGCAGAAGCAGCAGGGCTTGCTCTGGGGCTGAGGGGGAGGCAGAAGGGAAAGCCGGAGCCTGACACCTACTAAATTTAATATTAGACCTCTGTGCTAAAATGTTTTTTTGAGGATTTTATTTATTGATTTAAAAAAATATTTATTTATTTTGGGAGCGGGGAAGGGAGGAGAAAGAGAGGGAGGGAAACTCCTGTGCGAGAGAGAAACATCGATTGGTTGCCCCTGGTACACGCCCCAACCAGGGCCTGAAGTCCTGACCCAGGTAAGTGCCCTAACTGGGAATACAACTGGCAACCTTTCATGTTGGGGGGTGATGCCCAACCGACTGAGTCACACCAGTCAGGGTGTTTTCTTTGAGAATTTTAGAACAATTTAAAATTAATCCTCTGCTCCTTCCAAACCTACTGAGTCTTCAAAATGCACCCATGTGATCTGACCCCAAATTGTGATTTTGCTGCTTGCTGGCTCTAGTGTTGAACATGCCCACCATGACACTATCAGTACTATAGAGGGGACATTGGAGAGCAGTACCAACCTCCTTGTGTGGATGATCACTTACAGTATTGTGCAAACACTGTTATTAGCGATTTCCAGAACTTTTTCATCACCCCAAATGGAAACTGTATACCCACTAAACAATAGGGGCAATAGAATTTTCCAGAGCTTTAGAGCTGATTCCAAATGCACTCATTTAGACCACTTGCTCACTGCATTTAATGTCCCATCAGAACTCTGAGCCCTTCTAAGGTGAAGCCTGACTTTGGCCTCTGAAAGACTCTGGTATCATTACTTCTGTATCATTTGCCATCCAGCAACAAAAGAATTATAGGCTTTTAGCCCTGAAATCGTTTTTTAAGATGAGAGAAACAAATAGTAAAATATTGAAACTTTGCAATGTCCCTCTTTTTTTGCAGTGCAATAGGGAACAGCTGCGGGCCCAGTTATTACAACAATGGAGTTCAACTCTCTGAGGTCTTGTTAGCCGCACATTCTCAAGCAAATCAAATTCTTAGGGTCTCAGTTTCTTCACCTGAAACAAGGGAATTTAAAAAGGATATATGTTCATCCATAAATGTCTGAGTTAGAACACAGAACATTTTCCCAGATTGCACTTCTTTCAGGGAATTGCCAAAGCTTTGTTCATTTCAGACTCCTTTGGTTTGCTAAGTCACCAAGCTACCAGGCACTAGAATAAGTGCACCTGCCCTCCTCTGTCCCTCTCCCCTCCCTGCACTCAGGGCCTCATCCCCTGCCTGAAGGACCTGACATGTGGGTAACACCACAAGCAATCATGCTCTTGTTCCCACAGATATCTATTAAATAAAAAATTCTTTTCATTGCCCTCTCCATTTACTCTGAACTCTCAACCAAGTACAGATCTTTCCTAAACCAGGATCAATTTTGTTTGGGCTGAGATGATTCTGGTAATTTATACCCAGCCTGAACCTCCAGGAGGAAATGTCGGCATGTTATTAATCTATTCAAAATATATACCGTCACATACATTTTCCAACTTATAATAGCGTATGTCAGCTTGTTTAATCACTGTGTGGCACATGGGGTTGCATTTGCACTCATGCGAGATTTTACTGTATTAGAGTCAAGATAAATTTTGCTTGAAGACTTATAGATACTTTTTGTTCATGATGGTCTAGCTTTGATTTACATCAAAATGAATTTGGTTACGTGATTAAACCAAATGTTTTCTTTTTCCCATGGGGATTTTGGAATGTATAATGCTGATAAATACCAGTAATTTAAGATTGAGCATCAGGCTATTATTTCTATTTTGTAGCTAGATGTTCCATTTATGAGATATCAGTGATAACATGGAGTCACATTACTAAATATACTTCAAAATTGCTGAATATATGATATGTGTGTGGGGAAGTAAATGTGAGGGGTCCACAGGGATGATGTCCCGCAGGGTCTGAAACCCCAGGTCAAATACTGGTGCTGTATTCCCTGGACCAGGGGCCACAGACTGCAACACCTACTGTGGCTGGGCAGCAGTGAGTGAGGTGGCAGCAGATAAAGGGGTCCGATATAAGAAATGGCAGCTTTAGTTGTACTTTTTGAAATCTGACACAATTTTCCTATAAAAGGTATAGAAAAAAATGTCACAGTTATGAAAAGCTATGCATTCTCACATTTTTCTTTAAATGTGGCCTTTGCCCTGGCTGGGTGGCTCAGTTGGTTGGAGCATGATCCTGTATACCAAAAGGTCATGGGTTTGATCCCTGGTCAGGGTGCGTAAGGGAGGCAATTGACTGATGCTTTTTTCTCTCCCACATTGATGTTTCTCTCTCTCTAAAATCAATAAATCCTTGGGAGAGGATTAAGAAATAATAAATGTGGCCCTCATAAACTCTTTATTTGTTCTACTCTTTAAAAACATTTTATTGAATTTATTGGGGTGACATTGGTTAATAAAATTATATAGGCTTCAAGTATGTAATTCTAGAATACATCATTTGTATATTGTATTGCGTGCTCACCATCCAAAGTCAAGTCTCTTTCCATCCCCCCGTACCCTCTTCTAGCTCTCCTCACCCCCTTTCCCTCTTGTAACCACCACACAGTTGTCTGTGTCTACGTGTTTTTTATTTGTTTTTTTGCTTAATCCCCTCACATTTTTCACCCAGCCCCCGTCCAACTGGCCCGCCCTCTGACAGACATCAGTCTGTTTTCTGTACCTATGAGTCTGTTTCTATTTTGTTTGTTAGTTTATTTTATTTATTAGATTCTCCATATAAGTGAAATCGTATGCTATTTGTCTTTCTCTGACTGGCTTATTTCACTTAGCATAATATCTCCAGGTCCATCCATGCTGTTACAGAAAGTAAAATTTCCTCCTTTTTATGGCCAAGTAATATTCCATTGTGTAAATGTAACACACAATATAATAAAGGCCATATGTGTCAAACCCACAGCCAGTATCATATTCAGTGGGCAAAAACTAAGTGTTTCCCTTAAGATTAGGAACAAGGCAGGGATATCCTCATTCATCACTCTTATTCAACATAGTACTGGAATCACACAAGAAGAAATAAAAGGCATCCATATTGGAAAGAAGGAAGTAAAGCTGTCACTGTTTGCAGATGACATGATATTGGATATAGAGAACCCTCAAGGTTCTACCAAGAGACTACTATAACTGATCAATGAGTTCAGTAAAGCAGCAGGATACAAAATATATATCCAGAAATCAGTTGCATTTTATACATGAATAATGAACAATCAGAAAGGAAAACTAAGAAAACAGTCCCATTTATAACTGCATTAAAAAATACCTAGGAATAAATTTAAATAAGGATGTAAAAGACTTGTACTTGAAAAATTATTTGTTCTACTCTTGATTGAGGTAAAGAGAAATATGTTTCTACTATAAGAAAATCAGTGTACATGGGATCATATATGGCAATTCACTCTCACTTCGATGTGAGGAAGGCTATGGGGAGTGGTGGTGACTGTGGCTGATCCACCATCCAGCCCCCGTCTAAAGGGGACCCGTCTCTGTTTAGCTCCATTTGATGTTATTGTTCTAGGAAGCATATGCTCCATGTGGATAACTCTGAATTTTTGAGAAATGTCAGAAATTCACTTCCTGTGACATCTTTCGTTTTAAATATTGGCCCAGTAGCAAATGAAAAAATGTACATGCAAAACACACACAAACAGAACACGCTTGTGCAGGCTGGATTCCATCTGGAAACTCCATTTTTAGAGCACTGCCAACACCCAAGAGCTTTGACAACGTAAGAGATGTGACCAGTTACATTTCAGGAAGATTTATATCCAATTGCATATTAATAGTGAGGGTGCTAATTGGTTAAAGTAGTCTCACTGGCCTCTTTATTTTTAAACATTTTTAACAGATTGCCACATAGTGTTAACTATACCCCCGAAGCTGTTTTAAATGCTTTGCAAGCATTACTCATTCTAATATATATATATGTATATATATACATATATATGATATATACTATTACTATCCTTGTTTCATAGATAAAAACTGAGGCATAAAGTCACAAGGCTATTAAGAAACAGGGCTGGGTTAAGAACTCAGACAGTCTGGTTCCAGAATGTGGCATTTAACCATTATGCTCTGTTGCCTTTCAAGAACAACGAAAACTTGTTAATATGTATTCAGAAGATTGTGGCGGGGGGGGGGGGGCGGTGAGAGAGAGACACAGAGAGAGAGAGAGAGAATGGTGAGTATAACTTCTTGACAAGTAATTAGATTGTGGTTGAGAAAAACATGGAGAAAAGGCATCTGTGTTGGTTAAACAGCATTGCTAGAGGACAAAAAATTTCTTTGTGGAGAGTCCAAGCTATTTGACAAAAAAATGTAAGTAACGATGTAGTCTGTGAGGACTCTGAAGGGAGGGGGAATGAAAATCCTAAAGATTTTCCCCAGATCTGGTAGCCTCCATTGAGCCCTTGATGGTGGTTCACTCTCGTGTGCTGTGGTGTGGTGTGGGAGTGGGGAGAGACAAATGAGCTGTCCCTTTGGTCTCCGTAGGGAAGAGTATCCTGAATGCCCATGGGCTATGTGGCCTCTTTCTTCAGCACTTACCTCTCCCACCAAGATCAGAGCTTCTCCCCAGCTGATGCCCAGGCAAGCAGAATGCCCACTTTCCTTGGGGCCACAGAGTGAGAGATAGGAGTAAACACTGGCTCTAAATGCTAAGGAGACATGACAGCTGAACGCAACATGGGACCTACGACTGGTTCCTTGACCAGAAAATGACAATTAGTGAGAGAATTGATGAAATTTGAATGAGGTGTGTAGTGTAGATAATAAACATCACAGTGATGGTAATATTCTTATTTGATCCTTGTACTGGGGTTGTGTAAGATGTTCACTTTTAGGGAATCCAGATGAAAGGTACATGTGTATTATTGTTGAAGATTTTTATAAATCTAAGATTATTTTAAATGAAAAATTTGAAAAATAAAACAGAGTGTAAAATAACAGGCTCTTGTGAGGGCAACTGCATGAGTGAAGGGTGGCCATGGGTTGTGCATGGGGAGTGGGCCCCGGGGAGGTTCTGCTGCAGCTGAGCCACAAGCCCCGTTTGCAGAGGCCCAGGTGCTGTGCCGTTGCCCTGATGTTTCCAAAGGGCTTTTGTTTACATAAAAGTGATTCAGGGAACTCATTTTGCTCTGATTTAACTTACATGTTGA
Source organism: Trachops cirrhosus (assembly GCA_028533065.1). Taxonomy (NCBI): domain Eukaryota; kingdom Metazoa; phylum Chordata; class Mammalia; order Chiroptera; family Phyllostomidae; genus Trachops; species Trachops cirrhosus. The sequence goes on from CM052538.1 coordinate 148,825,912, forward strand.
TGAAGACTATTAAGAGGATCCACCCTTGGACCCTGTGGTGAGGCAGGGGGGCACAGACGTGGAGAGGCTTTGGGGGCTGGACATGAAGGCTCAGGTGGTCTGGGTCCAAGTCCAAGTGCATCTGGCTTGGTTGGCTAATGGTGTGCGCACTCCGCAATCTAATAACTGAGTCACCACAGACAGATTCCAAATGTGCAAAGAATTCAAATACAAGGAAATACACTTAGCATTACACAAGTAAACTAAACACAATTTAAGTTTTCTTTAATGATTCAGAAGGCCTTCCAGATTGTACAGCATCAGCATAATCAGCATCAGTGGACATTAATAATCCACAGAAGTCTTGGCTCTCGTCCTTGTCTACAAAGAACAGAGTGTCTCAGTTCCTTCTGACCGTGCTGTTCTTTTCCATGTGGAATACCTCACGAAGTAAGAATCCATTTTGGGACTTTTAGTACAAAGGGGATGATAGTGACTAAAAAGAGTATAGCCTCAAACCTTATACAGATGGTCCTCAATTTACGACTGGCTAGGTTCTGATAAGCCCATCTAGGTTGAAAATTTGGTAAGTCAGAAATGCATTTGGTACACCTAAACTACTGAGCATCATAGCTTAGCCTAGGCTACCTGAAACGTGCTCTGGACACTTACGTTTGCCTTCAGCTGGGCAAAGCCATCTGGCTGCTGCTGCTGCCCAGCATCACGAGGGAGTATTGTACCATAGGATTGCTAGCCCAAGAAAAGATCAAAATTCAAAATTCAAAGTATAGTTTCTACTGTATATGTATTGCTTTCACAGCATTGTAAAGTTGAAAAATTGGAAGTTGAACCATTGTAAGTCATGGACTATCTGTATTTATTTATTACTTTGTATAATTTGGAAGAATTTGTATATGTAAATTATTAGGAGTGTAGATTGGAGACCAAGAGGGTAGTAACAGTGCCCTAAGCAGAACAGGAAGAAAAGATTAAACACTTGGACCTCTCCATGTGTTAGGAAAGGCCCCGGTTACCTTTACCCGGGAGCAAGAGAAGGATGAGGACCCGGGAACACCCGGCCCACCCAGTGTCCTGAGGTCTGGTTCAGGCAGATTTGTCCTCTTGCACAAGGGGATATTGTCAAGAGAATATGGGGAGAGGGGCAGAGAGAGTTCCCTCTCTTATACAGTCTCGCAACTCTCTAATTATACTTTTGCTTTAAGTCCCCTACCAAGTGGTTTGTTCTTTATTTGCAATATAGTTGCTTTCTGATAATTTTTCAAGTTGGACCATAGCTCCTAGCTTTGGCAGGTCACAGATCAGCTCCCCAGTGATACGTGGGGTGTGTGTCTTTGGTCCTATTGGCTGTGGCCAGGGGTGCAGGGTTACATGCATCCCAGCTACTTTAGAAAAGAGTTCCCCTGTTTCTCCAGAGGTCCTTTTGCCAGGAAAAGTGCTCCCAGCTTCTAGTCTTGGAGCTTTTCTTATGACAATCCCCTCTGGATGATGTGTTTCCTCCTTGTTATTCATTTCAGTCCCTTCAAAATGAATTAAATCATCCTGCCTTTACATTTTTATATGTTAAATTTATTTTGCTAAATCATTTTCTGGCACTTATAGGGTTTTTTTTCCTCTGGAGAAAAATCGGGGCATCCTTGGAGTGCACATGTAAAATAACCCCTCTCCCAGGCTTCACCAATCTGAGTGCAAATTAAGTCACATTAATGTCAATAACACTGACTTCCTGTTCTTTCTCCCCTTATGCTCATAAGAGTCCCCCAGTCTCCTACAAAGCCTCTCTAAATATTTTTGTGACTTTACAAAGGGAAGCCCCTTGAGACCACAAAGCAGCTGGCTGTTTGCAGTCACCATGTGGCTCCTGCCCTGGCCATCTCCCTGCTTCTCCTTACTCAGTCTCTGGCTGGTGGCAATGCCAGCCTCTGCACACAGAGCCCTTCTGCTCCCACAGCCACCCTCTGGTGGTTTGCACATGGAAGAGGAGGGAGAAGAGCCCTTTCCCCTGCTTGGTACTGCATTTGTCGTCCAGGCCCCAAAGTGGCCCTGCTTTTGTTATGTTTCTGCCAACAGCTTCTTTTCTCTTCTGTCCTAACTTCTTTCTCCCTCTGGAGTTCCAAGAGACCTGGTAGGGATTGGGCCCCTTGTGACAATCCTTGTTCTCATCTCCTTTCTCTTCAGATACCCTGCCTTTGGCAACAACAAAAGCTTCCTTCCTCCTGCTCCAGCCCCAAACCAGAACTCTCCACTCATATCAATTCGTGTACACTCACATAGGGTCCCCTGGCTCAGCAGGACCACAAAGGGCAAACCTTGGGATTCCTGACTGAATGACCTAGAAAACTCTTCTATCTAATCAGCGAGAGATCCCCTTAAATGTAGAGAGATTCTTGAGTTGAAGTATGAGAAGTCGTGAAGTAACATTTTTATTGACTTAGAAGTAAAGATCTAATCAAATGAAGATTTTCTTTTCTTTTTTTGAAACTCACTAAGAGTCCTTTTAGTTAACTATTCTTTTTATTTTTTTTATCTTGGTAAAACATGCATAACATAAAACTTACCTTTTTAACCATTTTTAGTGTACAGTTCAGCAACATTAAGACCTTCGCATTGTTATGCAACCATCCACTGCCAGAACTTTTTCATCTTCCCAAACTGAAACACCGTTCCCATTAAATAAGAGCTTCCCCTCCCCTTTCCTCCCAGTACCTGGCAACCACCATCCTGCCCTCTGTCTCTATGCCTGGCTACTCTACCAAGCACAATGTCTCCAAAGGTCATCTACATTGTAGCCTGTGTCAGAACATCCTTCCTGTTTAAGGCTGAGTAATACCCCATTGTGTGTGTGGACTACATTTGGTTCATCCGTTCATCTGTCCAGGGACGTTTGAGTTGCTGCTACCTTTTGCTGTTGTGAATCACATTCGTAATTAAACAATTTCTACTAGCAACATTAAAAAAGTAAAAATAAACAGGTAAGATTAATTAAAATATATGCTTTATTTAACTGAATGCAGCTAAAATGCTATCAACATATAATCAATGTGAAACATTTACTGATATGTTAAACTCCTTTACATATGGAGTCCTTGGCGTCTGATGTGCATTTTGAGCTTACAGCCCAGCTCCATTTAGATTGGCTACCTTTCCAGTGCCACACGTGGCCACTGACTACTCTATCAGAGAGCCAGGTCTGGCTCATCACAGGAGTAGAGTCTGGGGATCCTAACAGTACCCTCATTCCATGTCCTTGGATTGTCTCTGAGAGAGCCAGTGTCTCAAATGACTCTTAGGTGAGGAAGAGATTGCTGTCAGTTCTCAGCTGGTTGCCCAGAGAAGTGCCTGGCGTCCTGACGTTCTGTGGCTCCAAATGTTTTAGCTCTATGTTCAAGCGGTTGAGCTGACATTTCAAGAATGGAGATTGATTAGCATTCTCCCGGACAGATGGATATGTGCTATCATTTATATACTTCAAGTACTTTGTGTACTCAACACATTGGAGGGGCCAAATATATTTTATTTCTATATATGATCCAACATACTGATTCTACTTCATATGGATATGTGTGTGCATCTGAAAATAATACTGCACCACAAACACTTGTTTATTCATGAATTCAGTGGCTATTTATTGAGCTCCTTCGATGGGCCAAGCCCCTTGTGAGGCACTGGGAGTCCATCCACAAGGAGACATACACAATCTTGGTTCTTAAGGACCTTGAACTGCAGATCATGATGGTCCCTCCCTGCCAGCGTACTCGAAATTGGCTGACATGGAAAGAGGTTCTCATCCCTCTCAGCTTGGGCAAAACTCTGTAGTTCTTTTCTCCCTTCCAACCTGACAGAGGGTTCCATTCCCTGGATTGATCAACCCAGCAGAAAAAGTAAAATTTACTCTTTGGAACTTCATGGGTTACTGTGTCATATAAGTGATGTGGGAACTTGGGAACTTATACTGATAAATATAAGAGTAAATTACTATGAAAATTACCAAAAACTAACGTCCACTCAGTGACAGTTGGGTGGCCAGGGCAGATTTTCTCCACATCACCCCACTCCCCAAATAGGAGGCCTGGGTTTTATTTCACACACGTCTCCTTTTTGCAGCTAATGAGGGCCCAAGTGGCGTATTCTATGTCATGATATGCGTGGTTCCTACAGAGAGGCTCACTAATCTGTGGTGTACAGGCGCCAGTTGATTCTGAGTCTGATTTCTTCCCTTTGTTTATACAAAAAACATGGACACGATGCCTGAAAATGCCTTCAGTCCTCTCCTTCATCCCACTGTTTACACTCCCAAGTGCATCAGACTGTTGGGAGCTTGAACACATGGGCCATTCCGGAACATGGGTTTCTTGGTGCCTCCTTTGATGGAGGTTGTAGAGCTGTACCCCACATTTCCTTAGGGAAAATTCCTTAAAATCAGTGGGTTCTTGCCAGATACCTCATTGTAAGAGAAATGCTTCCATTCAACTAATTTCTAGAGTTGGAGATGAAAATGGTGTGCATTTGAATGGAGGTTATTGTCCTTCCCCTCAGGGCACAGTGCTGGGGATTTCAGGTCAGAATTCAGTAGAGGTTCCAGCTTCTTTGTTGGTTCCTGTTATATCCAGGAGGCCAATTCAGAGCACTAGTCCTGGAGGTGGCCTGAGAAAAGCCCAATTTATCTCTGCTGTGGTTTCTTCCCACCGCCATCAGCCAGCTCTAAGAACCGGCCCCTCTTCTCTTTGTCCAACCAAGCAGCTTCTCCTGCTGCCCACATACAGCGTTTGCCACCCCTGGGCCTTTTCTGCACAATTTTCTTTATTGACACGTTTTCCTGTTTTCCCAAAGCCAGCTCCTCCACCACCACCTTTAAGAAGCCTCTGCCCTTCACCCCCACCTTGGCACCAGACCCTCAGAGTCACTTGCGAAATTTGGCTTGCAAAGTTTTTCTTTAGTTTCAATCCTACATAAAAGAAAAAAAGCAGCAGAAAGATGAGAAGGATAGGTTCTGTTTGATTCTATATTGAAAAATGTAACTTTTTCATCTTGAAGCAAACTGTTTTTCTATGAGGACTCTCCCCTCCCAACCCTCTCTCTTTCAGATGTGAACCTAGGTCATTTCTAATGTGCAATTCTGATTCTCTAGCTGTTGGAACTTTACATGTAAGTTAACTTACTCAGTTTTCCAAAGGTGTTAATCTTATTATCAACTGAACTTTATAGGCAGGGATCGCAGCTGTGAGATGAAGTGGTTTGCTAGTGGGCAGGCAGTGCACGGCATCAGCACCAGGGCTGGGACAGTCAGCATAGATGCAGCTCTGCTGCTGGGCCCGGGCTTGGTGAGTGAAGGACAGGCCCCCATTTGCCCCTCCAGTTGGGCACAAGTACGCAAAACCCTCTGTTCTCATCCCAGTCTGCTGTCTGGGTCCTGTGCTTCCTGTGCTCTTTCTCATTACAGCAAAGTATCTCCACTTCATGGGGCCATTACAGGAGGGAGGGACATGCGGAGGAGCCATTGCTCTTTCTGAGAAGGGCCAGGCTTCTTGGTCGGCAACAGAGGCTGTTGGCTCTTTCATGTGATTTTAGGAACAAGGGAATCTTCACTACCTGCTGGCGATTTCACCGCGAAGGGTGAGGTTTGATTAGGGATCCACTGTGGACTTCCCGCTGCGCCTTTCAGGTGTGCAAGTCATCTCTCCATCCTTCTAGATTTAAGTTTTCTCAGCTGAAAAATGAAAAAGTTTGATTAAGTCACCACGTTTTTAAAAATTGTGAATATAACTCACATACTATGAAGTGTACCCTTTTACAATAAAAGTACAGTTTAGTGGTTTTTAGTATCTTTACAATGTTGTGGAACTGTCACCACCGCTTAAATCTGACAGATTCTCATCACCCCTAAAAGAACTCTTGTGCCTGTTAGCAGTCATTCTCAATTCCCCACTCCTCCCAACAGCTGATCCGTGAATTTGCCTATTTCATATAAATGAAATTATGTGACATGTGGTCTTTTGTGTCTGATTTAACTTAGGGCATATTTTCAAGATTCATTCATGCTGTAGCACTGATCACTGATTTTTAAACTTTTTTTTGAAAAGCAAAATGCTCTGAACAGAAATCATGGGTGGAACCCCAATAAATAACAGACAGAAGCAGAGGTGACCGGATGGAAGCTGGGCAGAACCCCCTGCCTCCTTGACAGCCCTCTCAGCCTGGTGGTCCCGCCCCTGGAGCACCTCTGCAGAACCCCAGGGCTTTATAGAACACAGGTGGGAAGGCTCTGAACTAGATCATCTCTCAAGTGCTTCTTGGTTCAAAGACCTTGTTTCTCTAAGGGATGTACTTCAAGAATGCAAATCATCCTACTGGTCATTTTCACCTGAATTAGTTCACAACATCCCTCTGTGAAATGATTCTCAGAGAGCAGAACATTGAGCAAATGGGAGTCTGGTGGGAGAAAAGCCGAAGATGGGTTTGTAGCTTTGACACTACCTTGCAGAGGCAGCGGGAGCAGCAGGCACCTGGAAGGATGGGGACCAGAGGGAAGGGAAGGGACTAAAGATAGCAAAGGAGGTTGCCTTTTAATATTGGTGTGACCTGGCCCCCAGTGATGGACTTTTCTGAGAAATGTCCTTTCCTTTGAGCCCAAATGGATTGCATGGTTTGCAGCTGACCAGAGCTCTCTCCCCCCACGCCCCCACCGTGCAACATGATTGCCTTTCTGGACAAGGAAAAAAAATCTCTGTCCAAAGTCAATTATGTGAGATGTGGAGCAGTGCAGTCTGCCAGCGGAAATGGCCGTCATTCGTATGGGGCCTGGTGTGCGGGGCGCCTCAAACAGCTCTCTGGCCCATCCCGCTGTCCTCCTGGGAGACCACAGGCAGCTGTGGAGGCCTCCTCATCTGTGGTCCTCCCCGGAGCTCGCCCTGAGGGGGGCAAGTATCTCTGAGTCAGTGTCAGCCGTCTTGTGAAGCTGGCAGGGGCCTCACCTCCTTCTTCCTCAACACCGTCCCTGAGCCCAGCGTAGGCTCTAGAAGGTAAAAAGAGCCCTGAGTGGCAATCAGGAGACCCAGTGCTGACCAAGAAAGGAGTCATGGGTTTTAATATGGGCTCTGCCTTTTTTTTTAAGCAAGTGATAATATGCAAGTCACGTTTCCATGTACCTTAATTTTCTCACCTGTGAAATAATGGATTGTTTTCCCATCTTGTTCCAAAAAGGATTTAAGGCAACTCTTCTATAAAAGTAAGGGGTTAGACCAGAAGACTTCTGATTAGGTCCTTTTTTTTCTGTTCTATAGGTTGTGAAGACTCTTCTGTAAAGTGGGTGCTGATTTATGATTTAGAGCCTTTTAACTATCCCAACAGTCTCCCCCGCATATCCGATCAGCCACCTTGTCACTTGTCATCTTTTAGCCCTGTTCACCAGTGGGGCCAGATTCCTACTGATTAGTTTAAATCCTCTTTAAAGTGCCTGCCAGATGAGAAGACTGTTCCAGATGGGAAAACTGTTCCAGGTGAAAGGAGAATGAAGAGATGTAAGCACCAAATACAATGTGCTCCTTAACAGACTCTTGGATCAATAAAATCAAGCAAAACAAAACAACGACAACAAAACCAAAACCAGTGACCTACAATGGGTGTTTTGGGAACAACTGAGGTCTGAGGCCGAGAGCTCCCTGGTTTCCCAGAATGCCACCTTCTCTCTCCTTGTCCCTTCTGATTCTCACTCATCCTCCAGGGCCTCATGCAAATCTTCACCCCACTGCCCTTCCCAAGTTCTCTGCCCCTCTGATCCCTCCCTCCTCTTGGCCACTCCACCCCACTTCTACTGAACTCTCCCTTCACACTTTCTCTTAACTGTAGCATCCCTGATAAAGGGAATTGCTTTGTCTGTGCACGTGTGTGTAAGTGGAAGCTGGTAGAGACCACAGGGCCTGGCTTCTGTGCTATCCCCAGGCATCACATTCAATACACAGGTTTGCTATGGAACTTTGAAAGTTATTCAAATTTTACTGCGTATTTTTTGCTGAAGGCAGAGTTTCCTGTTCTGGATCTCTTGCTCATTATTCAGAGGTGAGGGCAACGTGGCCAGGATCAGCCTGGATCCTGACAAAGCCCAGCCTCCGCCAAGCTCGGAGCCCCATGTTTATTTTACAACAATTAGGCGCAAACAGGCTCTTTCCCAGACAGGCTAATATATCAGGCCAACTTGAGAGAAGCCCCTGCTCAAACGCGCCTGGTGCAAGGACCTCAAGCACAGCTTAAAAAATTACCCTGGTAACGGGATGTTGAGAAGTACTTTCCTTGTTTCTCTAGAAATGGTCACCAGGGCTCCAGTCAGGGGGATGGGAGGGGGGTGGCAAAGAGATCTGACCACCTCCCATTCAAAAGAAAGCTCCCTGAGCACTGGGGTCCAACAGCCCTTCAGGGCCAACCTATCATGATCAACCCGCCCTTCCTCTCCTTACTCCCAAAGCAGAGACGAGGAGATGGGAGAGAGCTCTTTGGAGCTGTGACTTAGCTTAGTGGGATGCTATGGTTTGTACCCACCCCACTCCCCCTGTCTCCTGGTCCCCTAAACAAAGTGTGAGGGGCTGCAAGATGTCACATGTAAAAACTAGCTCTGCCTGAGAGGAGAGAGTGGCATACTGTTATTCACCGGATGCCTGCTTAGGCAATAGATTCATCCACTAGGGATCATTTGTCAGTGTCTGTGGACGTTTTTGTCAGAAGTGAGAAGGTGGTACTGGCATCTAGTGGACAGAGGCCAGGGATGCTGCTAAACATCCTGCCATGCACAGAACAGTTCCCCACCCCTCCCAAAGGAATATCTGGTCCAAAATGTCCAGGGCTTCACTGTTGAGAAACCCTGGTGTAAAATAGCTATTGGTTAAAAGGGAGGGATGTCATTATTCCCGGGTCCACCTTGGAAGTTGCATCATATCCTCGTGTCCTCAGTCTTAGGCCAGCACGCCCACTGCCTTTCCGTGCTGTGGCATGTGTTGCCGTTGTGTGCTCTTGTTCGGATCTGGCCCACTTCCCTGAGAACCCATGTGCTCTTATGTGTGCCCCAGGTGTTACGGGCTATTAACTGTGTGACTCTACACAGCACTTTTGAAAGAGAAGTTTCTCTATTAAATATTTTTAAAAATTGTTGCACATTAGAATCATCTGGGGAGCTTTCACAGCTTCCATTTTAACAGCTGCATCCATGTCAATTAAATCTGAATCTCTGGGGGAGGAATCCGGGAGGCCGAATTTTTTAACTGCCAAGTTATTCCGATGTGCAGCCAAGTTTGAGATCGGCTGCTGTGCACAAGCCTTATTCTCCTGGTGCATGGCCGCCCGGGAGTCCTTCATCCTGTTGGAATTCTGTAGCAGGGCCTGGAAGACTTGGCTGTGGTGGTCCCAGCCCAGATGCCAGTGGGCTGACCTTGGGAAGGTTGATTTGGTCCACCCATGTCAGGCACTGGCTCTTCCACAATAGCCGGATTTATTAAGTATATGCATGTATATTATGAATGACTTACGGATTTATAACACTGTACTACATATCCTCGTTTCACCACTGGTCCCTCCTCACTAAGAATTGGGCAGGTGTCTTTGGCCCTCAGGGGCTATGAGTTAGCCCTTGGGAACAGGCTTCTGTTTCGTCTGATTAATCACACTGGCTTTTGGCATATCGACCGTCCTCTCCCCCCGGGCTTGTGTGTATTACTGGGCCCTCAGTCCTTTCCTGTCTCTGCCCGAATTGTTACCACTAGTTTACTCTTTCTTTCATCGCTGCTGCTTCCTTTTTGCATTGACCCTTTATGATAGACTCAACCTCTTTAACACCCAAATCAATAATTCTGGGTGCTCTAAATGCTGAGGCATTGGGAGGATCTTTAAAAATGATTTTTAATTAAGTAACGTTATATATGTAACACAAAAGTACAATAATCCACAGAGTCATTAACCCATGGAATGTGAAAGTACAATAATCCACGGAATACCTGTGAACCAGCCTGTTCCCTAATCCAAGAACTAGACTGCTGCCCGTACGTGGTGCACGCCGCTGCTGCTCGTTCTTGTGATTGGCCACCAGACCCAGTAACACTGCAAATTTCGTTTATTCCTTCAAAGAAGGATTTCTGAACAACGCATTATTTGGTTTTGTTTGTGTCTAGACTATATTAAAAGGGTAGTATACTATCTATAGTCTTCTGTGACTTGCTTTTTGTTTTTCTTAATTTTTTGCTAAGTTTCATCCTTATGCCACCTAAAAGGAGTTCACTCATATTCAAGGCTGGATAATACCCCATTGTGTACTATACGACATTTATTTTTCCATTTTACTGTTGACAGGAATTTGTGTTGTTCCTACTTTTTTTGTTGTGATTAGTGCTGAAAACATTACCTTGCTTTCTATACAGGAGCAAGCATTTCTCTAGACCAGAATTCTTACACTTTAATTGGCCTATGGACCACCTGCGGACTTGTTAAAATGTAGATTCTGGTTCAGTTCATCCAAGGGGAGGCCTCACAGTGACACCCGTGCCGTGAGTCCATGGACCACGTACACCACAGGTGGCAAATACAAGGCCCGTGGGCCGAATCTGGCCCTCTACCTGGTTTCTACCCAGCGGCAGTGCCGAGCTTCTTGCCCCAGTGAAGGAGTAGTTACATTTATACAGTCCTAACACTATATTCGGCCCTTTGAAAGCGACCTCAAGGCTGATGTGGCCCCCCGTGAAGTGAGTTTGACACCCCCGACTACACTTTGAGTGGCAAAGCCCTGCTGCGTGATTGATGTGATGGGCCGACTTTACTGGAGGAGGCCATGTGGCCTTCTGAGGCAGGGAGTCATGTTTACAATCCCACAGCAGTACATGTTATATCTTCCCAGGACTTGCTGGTGTTGCTCTTGAGGTCTGAATTTGCATTTCCCTGACTATCAATTAGGTTGATCAATTTTTGTATGTTTATTGGCTACACACATGTGCCTCTTTTGTGAAATGCCTATTTGGTTTTTTTTTTTACCCATTTTTCTTTTAGGTTGTTTATCTTATTAAGTTGTAGGAGCTCGTCTATACTTCTTATGTTCTGACTCAGATCCTTCATTGGGTTTATGTGTGAGATGTTGACACCCAGTTTGCTTCTCTTCTGGTACCTTTCCTTATGGTGTGTTTTGATGAATGCAAGTTCTGAATTATTTTAGTTGGTAGATTTGACATTACATTCTCTTTTTTTAATCCTCACCCAAGGACATTTTTTTTAATTGATGAGAGAGAGGAGAGAGAGAGAAAGAAACAATAGTTACCTCCTGTACTGCCCCAACTGGGGATTGAACACTCAGCCTTGGTGTGGGTCCTGAGTGGAACCTGAACCCTCAACCTTTAGTTGTACGGGATGGCTCTCACCAACTTAGCCACCAGGGTGATGTTACATTTTGTAAATATAAAGTGTACAATGTTTACTTTGATATATTAATATATTATAATGCTTGCCATTGAAGCAATATTTACCCCATTACATCATTATAGTATATTATTGTTTATATTTATTATACTGTGCATTAGATCTCTATGGCTTATTTTCTACTCATTACAATTTTGTATCTATAAACATTGTTTTTTTTTTAATTTTTTATTTTAGTTTATTCAGTACAGTTTCTATCCTTTATTCCCATTCCA